>VDFB02270651.1:234870402-234884195 GCA_007258455.2 Sequoia sempervirens | reverse complement strand
AATAAATGAATAATAATTATTTATTAAATTGAAATTAAAGCATAATTTATATTGGTGGAAAGTTGAGAATCTCCTTTAAAAACCCTTTTCGTTTCATCCATTTTGGGTAAAAAAAAGTTGTCAGCCACATACCCATCATATCGCCACTTTTTGGCCCATCATAATCCTGCACATACCCTGACGTTACTTATTTTCTTTAGGCTATGACAACAATTATATGGTGCAAAAATATCCACAAAATGTGTATAACACCACAGGCTTAATTGCAAATCGAGGAATGCAACTATTGCTATTTTTTGCAGTTAAAGCTGGAAGCCCATTCAACCAACTGTTACATACATTACTTGTGTTGTGTTAATATGTTTTATGATATTCTTTCCTCCTATTTCAAAGCTCTTTTTAATGTTTGGTTTCGGTATTCTCTCATTTTTTGTGGTTCCTGAGTCTTTTCCTAATAGTTCTTTTACAATTTCCCTAATTCTCTATAATATTTAGTGCCAAATAATGGAGCTCGAATTTAGAATATATGTATGTACATATGTAACCATTCAACCAGCCTTTGATGTATTGCTTTTGGTGAAGCTGCCACTAGTTTGCTACAAATTGTAGCAAAAGACCTCTACATGGTGCAAGACAATTCTGAGTCTACAACAGATCCTCTTGTTGTTATCAAAGGCCTTGTTTGCAAACCTTGTCTTGTACAAATATGTTTAGTATGGGTTTTTGATCATCTGTGATGTATTAGGGTAGGAGAATAATTATATGAGGTGACCCTAAATATTTTTATGTAAAAAAGACCTTGCCAATTTCTTTAAACTTATAGATAGATAACAAAATTTGAAACATATTGATACAAGATTCAACCTACATCCTTTGCTGGTAAATATTGAAGACAAATAGAGAATTTTATAAGAGGTATTAGACCTTATGATGGAAATTAGCTATAGGCATCTCCACCTGTAATTCTATCACTATCTAGACAAGGTGTAACACCAATTTCTATGTAACAATTGGTTTCTCAATTGAAAATTCAAGCTACATTATTTTCCACTAAATATTATAGACAAAATAGGGAAATTGTAAAACAACTATTAAAAGAATAGTTAAAAATCATAGCTAAATCATAGATTAGCCGAAACCCACACTAAAATTATTCGTAGAAGGCAAGTAGGCTATGTAATACTTGGTTTGTCAATACAAATTTATAGCTACATTATTTAGCACGAAACCCATATTAAATAGAACTCATAAAGCCAATGAGTACCAATAATCTGCACAACCTTCCCACAAGGGCATAGGCTTAATCATAAATTCAAGCTACATTGCTTGGGACTAAATTGTGGAGACAGATAGAGAATCTGCAAAAGAGCTATTGCATGAAAAATCCTCTTGTTGGTCAAGCTGATGGGGGAACCTGTCGGAATGTTCATACAGATAAATTGAACAAATAAAAGAGATATTAGAAACAATAACACTTGCCAGCTACCAAAATATTTTTATATCCAACATGTTCATAATCTACAAATGGTCCTATGTTAATGTGTCCAACATCATAGATGCAAACAGATAACCAAAACAATAAATGGACGACAATAAAAATACTAACCCTAAGCATATTTATTGAGAAAATAAACAAGATTCAACTACAATTGCTCCTATGGTAACGAGTATAAGGCCAAAGATGGACAGAGATAAACTCACTCGCATCCCAAGCAAGGGCCTGTCAAAAAATATGCACATTATGTGAAGTTGGACATCGGGAAAAAGAATATCACGCAACATATTGGTGCAAGATAAGTAGTCTATGTAACAACTATAAGAGCTATTAGGATGATACTTAAGAATCAAATGTATGTCATTCTCCAGTGTTTTCCTTATAGTTTTTTTACAATTTTCCTATTTCTCTATAATATTTAATGCCAAATAATGCAACTCAAATTTACAACATATGCATGTATATATGTATATATATGTGTACATATATGTATAATACATATATGCATGTTACCACAGGAGCAATTGTAGTTAAATGTTCTTTCTTTCATTGTTGGTCTATTGTTTTCATTATCTGTGTATATCTTTGGCATTGCAGCCATTACCATAGGAGGAATTGTAGCTATCTATGTGTAGGGTTTAGGGTTGTATGAAACCATTGACATATTGGAGATAAAATTACTCTAGTGGTTGTTTAGTATTATTCAAATAACTCTTTTACAATTTCTCTATTTCTATATAATATCTAGTGTCAGGTGATGTAGCTCGAATTTTTAATGGAGCTTGTTGCGTTGTATTGATGTTTGCATGGGTGTTTTGTATAGATGATTAATTTACTGTTAATGTCTTCTTGTTATATGTTTCTATCTTTGGCGTTATACCCATTTTTGAGACTTGAAAGAGATTATTGCTCTTTGTGGGTGGAGAAATTGCAGTTAAATCTTCTTTCTTTCATCAAAAAAATATGGTTGGGCTTAGTAATTTTTGTCGCTCTTGTTTATTGTTTCTAGTTATATATATATATATATATATATATATATATATATGCATTACATACATACATATATACATACATACATACATACATACATACATACATACATACATACATACACACACACACACACACACACATATATATATGCATACATATATACATATGTAGACACATATATATACTTTATGCATATTTGTTGCTAGACACATTTTGTACAATTAGTCCCTTGCTATGTTTCTGATTGAGCTAACTTCAAATGCTTACAAAGACAATGGTATAGATTGTGAGCAGCTACATAATTTATTCCTATGTGTGCATATATACAACTGCACAACTATTGATCTCCCATGGTTTTTCCATTTCGTGAGTTTGTGGATGCTCTTTTTCCCCATACATGGGTGTTTGCATAAATGATTTAATTTATCATTCAATATTTCTTGTTATATAATTTTTATTCAAAAGTTGTTATCCTAGACCACGTATCCTTCTGAAATGGAATTATGCGGGCTAATGGTGCCAGCATGCCTTGTACGCCTGTTGTCCATACAAATCTATGCAGCCATATATGCAGCATACATGTATACATACATACATACATACACGTATATATATACATATTTACACATATATATACATATGTACACACACGCACACACACATATATATATATAGACTTAATCGAGACTCCAAGCTACAATAGTGTTATTCTAATATCTCTTTTATAATTTCTCTCTGCCGCCTGCCTGCACCTTGCCATATATACCCTTCCTGCCTCTATAATAATATTTAGGTGTGGGGTGATACCTTCCGAATTTTGAATCAAGTTTTGGGGTTATGCCTTTCGCTGGGTTTTTTGCATAGATGATTAATTTATTCTTCAATGTCTTCCTTGTATATGTTTTTTGTCTTTGAGTTATTATTTTAGGACTTCAAAGGGAATTTAATAAACTCGCTGCGGGTGCAAAATCTGATTAAATCTTCTTTATTCCACTTCGATATTGTAAAAACTACGCGAAAAATCCTATTCACGCGACTCGGTGATGGAAATCCGCCGAAAACTTCAAACAAATAATAAACACTCGCATATCTACATATTTGCATATCCATATATTTAATTTCTCCATCGCCTAAAACCATAGCAGCCAATCTTCAAATTCTAGAAAAATAGTTTCCAAGCAAACAATAAATAAACCATTTTATATAGAACTAATTATCTAATATAGATTGCACAACATAGCCAGTTTTAAAACCATCCAATCTTCCATAAAACGAAGCGGAGGCCGATGATTTTTACAATACTCTGCTATCAAACAATAGTATCATTTTTACAATAGTCCACTATCAAACCAACACCACAATGTATCTTTCAACAATGCAACTTAATCAATATACTTCCTCACACATTACGTAGAAAATCTAAGCTACATTGGCTAGAATTAAATATTATAGAGAAACAAAGAAATTGTAAAACACCTATTACACAACAAATCCTATTCAAGGCTTGGCCAACAAAAATACCATTGGAAACTTCAAAAAAATAACAAACCCTCACGCATATCTATATATATACAATCACTTAATCTTAATCTATGGTGGGCAGTAAAGTACCAACCCCAACCGTTTTTGACGAAGGAACATAGATTGCTACTATTTAACTCTATGGTATGGTGTAAGACCGAAATGCTGCAGATATCTACAGACAATAGACCAAGGAATGAAGAATTTACAAGAGCCACAACCATGACTGTGATGAAAAAAAAAGTTAAATTCTGAATTTCTCCCATCCACAAGTGATAGTAATGGGGACATCCATGCAAAATGACATACAAATTCTGGACAACAATAGTTTCAACATAAACAATTAAGAAACAATCTATACAAAACACCCATGTAAAATGATTTACAGATTGCGGAGAATGGCAGTTTTAAAACCCTCCAATCCGACACAAAAAGCACTAAAGCTGATGATTTATATAGTAGTCTCCTATGAAACAAACTAAGGAACCATAGCCGACAATTTTTATAATAGTCCACTATCAACCCAACACCACAATGGCTCTTTTGATAATGCAATTTAATCAATATACTTCCTCACACATTACATAGCACATCAATGTTAAAACCTTGAAACTTGCTATCAAAATGAACAATAAGCAGAGAATGAAAGACATAAACAATAAATTAATCATTTATGCAAAATACCCATGCAAAACAACTTACTAATTCTATAGTCCAATAGTTTTAAAACCTTCCAACCTGCTAAAAAATGGAGTCGAACGTGATGAATTTAACAATAGCCTGCTATAAAACCAACACCACAATGGCTCTTCCAACAATACAATTTCATCAAAGTATAATCTCCCACACGCCAACATTCAATATTGCATTTACTTCATCTGCCACCATCGTGCAATGATAGGATGCATTGGCCCTCACGCCAACAAATAAATGCTTACCATTCACCTTCCCCGTATCTTGGACACCATTTTCCACCACCACCAACCCACGTAATTACCAAGGTCTATGTCGCCACAAAAAAACCTGGTTACCTCCCTACCAACGCAAGACCCCCAGCACCCGCAAATCCAATTCCTAGCTAGGCTAATGAAAATCCCGACAGAAACTTCAAACAAAATAGCCTATCCGCTAATTATTTAAGATTAAATTTAATTGTTGCAACTATATTTAATAAATATTTATTACAATTGCATTTAATAAACATTTTTTTTAAGAATCAAACTCGACTTCAAGTATATTCGTAGTGATTATTTTGGAAAAAATACATCTTTATAGTTTGAACAATCAATATAAATAGTTATGAGAGCTTTTGGATCTAAATAAAAATACACAGTTAAATCCAAAAGCTCTCATAACTATTTTCATGGACTATGGAAAAATTATGCCTACAATCAATATAAAGACAATAGATAGCTTTATATGAGTTAATTCATATTTCAAGAGAAATTCCCCTCCCTTTACAAATATTTAGAAGTTTAAAGATTGCATGATACAAACATTTGGTATGTGGTTAATGATATGGTCAAATTAAAATTTAGTAACAAAATTAGAGAGAAACTCCTTATAAATTTTCAAAATCATTTCTAATATAAGCATTCATCTACACAAACAAAACTATTAGTAACAAAATAAGAGAGAAACTTTCTAAAAAATTTCAAAATCACTTTCAATATAATCATTTGTCTACACAAACAAACAAAACTATTAGTAATAAAATTAGAGAAAAACTCTCTACAAATTCTCAAAATCACTTTCAGTATAATTATTCAACTACACAAACAAAACTATCTCACACGCAAAAACAACTAAGAATAACAAACTAAAGACAAATACTAGCCACTATATAACATTGGACTCTTGACTCAAAACTACCTCACATGCTAAAACAACTAAGAATAACAAAAGCTACTATCCTCATATACAACAATAGGTACCTATAAGAGGGCGATCCTTAGCTTCATTGAAAGATGATCTTGCAACTTGTTCGTAAAGAGGCGATGCTTTACCTTCAATGCATTCCCTATTTATGTAGGAGCGCGACCCACTTTGAACAGCATGTGATTTGACCACAGCTCCTCCGTTCATGAAAGGCAAACTGTGAAAATTGTTCAGCTTCCTTGTCGTGAAGATATACACCTCAAGGAAACCATTGCCCACTCAATCTCCATTATTAAATCGCATAAGGGCGTAGCAAGTCTTACCATGAATACGAAAGCACAAAAGCAGAGATGGACGCGGTCGAAGTAATTGAAAGATCCATTTCCACAAGAAGATGAGGAAATTTCAGTTTGTCTTTCCATGCTAATCTGACTACTGTTTACCAAAGGTGACAACTTTGGCAAGGCCGCACGTTTTGTAAGAAGGAGAATCTCTGAGATTAATAATAGTAAGATTGAAAGATCCATTTTCCGGCCAAGGGCTAAATGACAAAATGATGAGAAGTTTTGGCGCTACCTTTCTAGGCTGATCTGACAAAAGGACTGAAAGACCCACTTTTCATTGACAAATTGATTAGATTCCACCATCTTTCCATACTAATCTCATACTGTTAACCGAAGTTCACAGTTCACACACTATGTAAGAGACGAGAATCTTCTAGATTAGTTGTTTATCATCTACGGTACTCCAAAAATCACGCTTCCTAGGTTTTTCCAGCTAATTCATTGTTTATCATCTACAGTACTCCGTGATATCAGTAATCACTTCGAAACCCTATGAAAGTGTCGTCATGTACATCAGATCAATATATTAATAGTAAAAGTTCCAATAATAGAATCAAAGTTACTGTTTTAAACCTTTAAAATTGGTTTTATATTCTCACCATGGGTATCAATCTCCTATATTGATAATAATTCTCATCAAGCTTGTTCCTTGAATCTCTTTTCCTCCTATTGATAATCTTATGATTTGCATTCCATGCATTTCCATTTTGGAGGCAAAAATGTTTAACTTCATTGACATTCATAAATTCTATCTACTCTCTTACTAGACTACTTAAAGTTGGGACTCTAAATTTCGACATCTGAAAAGCCAATACATTGTCTTCTTACGCCCTTGAGTTCTCATCATTTCTTAGTCTTCCCTTTATTTATTCACTTGCAGTAGAAGATAGAACCACATGCTCTATTGTACTAAAAGGGAGTTCCATGGCTTACACATATAAAATCCAAAGGAAGTGGGGTGCGATGATTATATTAAAGTTGCATACAACACAAAATGGAATGATTGATCTATTTTATTCTTGTGTGCTGAATAAAATAAAAGGATTTGGTTTGATATTTAACAAGTGTCATACATAAGAGTAATTTTTTGAAGTATTGTGATAATAGTATACAAAATTAATAGAAATGTATTTGAAATAATATATAATAATATGAAATTGTAGTTTTATTTTTACACATTCAATTTTATAGAAGATAAATAATTTGACATAATATAATTAAATGAATTATGACAAAATGATTCTTAAGAGGTTAATAATGCTTATTTAATATTTGAAATGATGCATCGTATACAAGTGTTAGTTTGATAAAACTTTTAATTACAAAAACTTTGGCATGAGTAGAAAAGTATTTAAAACCCCAAATAAAAGAAATGTCAATAAAGTTGGAAATGAGAACCATATGAAATTAAGTTTTTCTAAATCAGCTCTAATAATATGTTGATTTTAATGCAATTTTGACCATTACAATTTTATATAATTGATATATTTGCTTCAAATATGATATAGTCGTTATTATCTGAGACTAACTACGATAGAATAGGATGGGCCAAATCAACCATCAATCACTTTAGTTTGTACATTGCCACTAGACCTTCATTTGTATGGTATGTCTTGATTTCCTTGTGGGAAAAATGAGTTTAGTGGTCAATTTAAACTTCCTGCATTTTAGCTTGGTGGTCATCGAGTTCATTGCTAAGTCTTGAACCTACCTACATGCTTATTGTGGGACCTAATCTTCACTTGTGTTAATAAATGGTCGATATGGTTTATTGAATGTGGGGCTCTAATTATTTTGACATTGTCCAAGCTATCTTAGAAATAGATTCACAAATTATTGGTAGTACTTGCATTTTGTTCCAAAGGCTCCTATTATCACATTTACTAAAAGTATTCCTTATTTTAAGTCATAGTTATGTTTCTTTTATCTTTATGTTAATGATCTTTTGTTTGGGTTGGTTAATTCAACATAGGAAATATTTGGTCCCTAATACTTTTTATTTTCTAAAGAATTATTTATATTTGAATGAATCTTCATACAAAACTTACCTTTAAATTATGTATTTCACGCTTCAAATAAAGTTATAACATTTTAATTACAATAAATGAACATATATCCATTTTAATATAATTTATTATAAAAATAAAATAAAATATATATTATATTATATTTCATCTTATTTTTATGTAGCAAGATATTAGAAAAATATAAAATATATTCATAGATTTACTAATATTTTGTTTTTTGTACGAGGAAGTAATGAAGTCTTACTTTTATCTTGTATGGCTTTATTTCAAAAATAAATAAACTAACTAAATATTCTTTAAGTTTATTTCTTGTAGATTAAGGGATAAAATAAGGAAAATAATAATAACATCTTAAGTGTGTCCAAATCACTTTATCTAAATAAAAGATAAAATTTAATATGATTATAGGGCCTATGTAGTATTTGAAAAATGGTTTCAACATTTAATTGAATGTGTAAATTTAAATAACATGTTTTGTAATTTAAAAATTATTTTAAATACATGGAAGGAAAAGTAAATTCAAATAAAGATACCAAAATGAAATTATAAAAAAGGATAATATTTCAAACAAATCATATAATTGTATTGCCTCATTATTACTTCCATTGTGGAGATTGAAGCATTCAAAGATGAAAGTCCTTAATTTGGGAGATTTAGAGAGAGAAAAAGTCATCTTGATTTTTGTATTTGGATTTGAGGTGGTTTTGTTCAAGGATTATAGTTATGCTAATTTAATGAAGATTGATTGGATATTTCATTATAAATTATTGGATTAGTAGGTATTTTCAAGAAATTATATATATATATATATATATATATATATATATATTCTAGTTGCTAATTTCATCATTCTGAAGATGTGCCCCTACTAGATAGATTATTTTCTTTATATTTCCAACCATCATTTTAATCGTAGTGCTATTGGATAGCTAAAGAGTTTGTGAATTTGGAAGTAGTTTGGTGTTGTTACTCATCATAGTGTTTGCAAATATGGTAAAGACTATGTGTAGCCCTTATACCCACATCCAACTTTTAACCCTTTTTTTCAACCATTATTAATATACCATCTAGGGTTTTAGAATATTAGCTATATTTATGAGGTTTTCCATCATTGGATCTACTCACACCTGTTATTCTAGATTTTCTAATTACTACACCCCATTTATTACTTGCTTTATCTATATTTCCCTTTAGATATAATAGGTTTTAGGAATCTTGAATAATTGTATACATATTAATACTATTGTGTTCCATTGAGTCTATTAAGGTATGATCATTATTTCCCCAATATATACTATTTTAATGCTAAAATACTTGTTTTATTAATGTAAACAAATAATAATAAAGGTACAAGAAATCATTAATATATAGGATAAACAAGGTTTAGTTATTAGGAAATACCACATGTATTAGGTTAAATGGTTGTTAAAAGTGATGTTCAATGGATTAAATTATAGCACATTATCTTTGAATGCAACCAAAATCTAAATTACTTATTTGAGACTATTTGTAATGCATTACAACTTAGGTATTAAAGTGGATAGAAGACACAACAATTGAACTAAGCCCAATGACCAAACACACATTTACTTTTTGATTCTCTATTGAGACCTCACTATTTAATCCATCCACCCCTTCATGCCAACCATGATTCTTGTGCAACATTCTCCATTTTGTATGTCTTCATTGTCACATGTTTGTGACATGTCATCATTCCCATATTGACTACCCCTCGTGTAATAATTTTGATCCTATGCATACACATTACAAGGCATGTTCTCAATCTATCCAATAATGCTCTCAATCCAAAATTTGATCCTTTGGATACACTTTAATTTTGGTTTATTTTTTCTTTGTTAAGTATGATAAATAAATAATATTTCAATTCATGGGCTTGTAGTTTCTTACGTCTTTCACAATTAGCATTATTTAAACATAAAAATAGGTATAAAATTGACTAGGTTTTTGGAAAGATATTATGACATTCGATTCAACAAATAATCAGTAGAATATCTTAAAAAATAGATATATTGAATTTTTATTTGAAAATATATTGAATAATTATTAGTTATTAATATTCATATATATGTGTGTCATATCAAACACATAAATCATCAATGATCTAAATAACACCTAATCTATTCAATTAAGAATTCACCAAATTTACAATTCAATATAGATTATATTTTTTATATAAAAATTTTAAAGACGACAAAGCAGCTCGATTGCTTGCCAAGAGCTCTAAGGGCAGGCATAGTGTACAGCTTTTTAGAATAAGTTTATTAACATGTTATTCTTGCAACTGCAACAAATATGTCTCCAATTTGATGCTATATATCTCAAAATACATTGTATTACAGAGATTGACCGAAGTTTAAATGGTGGCTTACAAGCTTTGAGCACATGTCTACAACTTACGAGTTTCAGCTTAACCATGACGGGGTTGGGTCGTCATGTCTTATCAAACAGGGCAATAAACTTAATCATTCAGGGAGGAAAGTAATGAGGACATGATTCATTGTATGGACAAGTTTGTACTCCAGATAGAAAGTCGTGGCGCATTTACTTCTTTTGTCCGTTCTACCTTGATTCTATCTTCTTATCTTATTTGTTTGCCGAGGAGAAGCAATAAGGGCCTCGCATTGTATACTACCTGTCAATGGTTTCATTGTGACGTCAATTGTTTTTATGAAGGATTCGATTCTGGGATTACCTTCCAGACTCTTTGGAGGTTGTTTTTCCTTTAACATATTTTTATGTAGATAACTACTCCATTGGAAGGAGTTTCAAAGGTAGTCTCCATGTTACTTGCACGAGGATAACAAAATGTGAAGATTTTAACAATTGATTTTCTAATTTTTGTACTTATTGAATCTTAATATAATTTATATTATTTTCTTTTAAATATAGTGAAATAAATTGATAGGAAGTATTCAAGGTTTGAAGATTTATAATATATTGTATTAATGTTTATTAAAAAAAACAAAAAAATTATATAATTTTTTAAATTTTTCTGGTAAATTAATTTATAGTTCAATATTTATTAAATCTATTGTTAATTGACTTTATTAGAATATATAAAATTTAATTTTCTAATACCTTCATTTAAGGTTTACATTACAAAAAAAGAAAGAATGGAAACACTACAATATGGATTATCTATAGCAATAGACCTAGAAATTTGTGTAAGTGTCTCCACCAAATCTATTTGTTCATCTAGAACACCCCAAATTGCTTATGTCCAAGAAAATATCCTAATTGACCACCAACTCTCCGAAGAACACCCCAAATTACTTGTGTCTAGGGAAATGTCCTAGTAAACCACTAAGCTTCATAAAGACACACCAAACTACTTGTGTCCAAGAAAATATTTTGATTGTATAGTGATACTTGTGAGCTAATACATACTCAACTATTCAAAAATATACCACCCTTCTTGTGAATCGAGATACACTCAATTATCCACAAGAAAAAAATACCAACCAACTATGAATCAAGACTTATTCAACTATTCACAATAACACTACTCTCTTTGTGAATCACGGCATACTCAACTATCTATAAATATCCACATGCAAGTCTATGCATTGAGACATACTTAACTATCCATTGATACAAATTACTAAGTTTGTGGATCAAGACATACTCAATTATACACAAACCATAAAAATGTGAAGCCCCCTTGTTCTATGAAGGGCCACAAATGCAAATGAGAAACTAGCTTGACATGATAATATTTTTCTAATCTCGAGTGTTTCCAGCCATCAATTTAACATTATTCTTATAGTTTAATTTTTCTTTGTTGAATAAAAAAAAATTAACACTTTTATGAATTATTTGTCAAATATAACCTAAGTGTTCAAAAATATCATCAAATGTAAAATGGATGATCCAAAAAGTACAATCACTATGTATGATCATATTCAAATGCCAAAACCAATAAAAAACTTACACTTGTCAACAGAATTTTTAAGAATATTGTTACAAACACTACACCTTTTAAAACACACTTATCTAGCTCAAAGGTGCCTACAGCTCAACCGTAAAAACCACTCAATTTTCTTGTTCTTTAAGCTTTTTCTTTGTGTTTTTTTTTTCTTTTAAAAGAACAAAGAAAACATTTTATAGGACTTTCAGTTTGCAGAACTCCCAGCATATTATCTTACACACTGTGGTGGGACTGCAAGAAAACAGACTGGGCTGCTTGAAAGTTTCGATTAATATGGTCGTATCTTAACCTGGGTTTTAGGCCAATAATTGATATGTGAACCATACGTACAGAGACTGCTACCTATATTGTGCAAAAGAACATAGCGCAGATGGAAAACGAAATAATACACATTACATATGTTTGAAGGCACCCGGAAATTGTGCATTACGGAGGTTTGTTAGACTCGGGTTCTTCAACAACCAGCTCTAAGGTAGGTTCTTCTTCTTCTGTAAGGGTTGCAGGTTCGCGGCCTTGTCGGTGCTCCTCTGGCATATTGCTTGTCTGTGATATGGAGTTCTTGTATTCCCCATACAAATAGGATGTAAATCCCCACAAAGCCATAGCGAGAGCCATGCCTTTCTCCCCAGTGAATTTCTCATGGAATATGACAACTGCAAGCACCTCCGTCACAGGAGTTAAAGAAGCCATAAATATGGCACTCAACAGAGAAGTAGTCAAAAAGATGACACCATACACCCCGATGAAGAAGAGCTGCCAGCAGATTGCGTTCCACACCAGAGACATGTAGTAATTGAATTCCCCCACATCGGATGACCTGGCCTCCCTCCCAACAGCCTGGAAATCCTTGTTGACAACCATGCCTATTGTACAGAAAACGGTCGCCGAAGAGGACATGATAAGCTGCATCTCCATAACAAGAGCATATGTTATTCGGCATTTGGTTTTCTTATAGACAAGCTCAATCAAAGGAAGAATGAATCCATACAGGGCAGCTGCCGCGCCCGCAACGAAAAATCCAAGCCAATATTGCCCAGCTGTGACTCCCTCGGGCCTGTCACTGTTGGCGTGGAAGGCCAGCAGTACTGCTCCCATGGTGAGCAAAATTAGAGCATTGATTGAATATGAGCTAAACTTCTGCTTTACCAAGAAGAATGCAAAGAGTGCATTGAAGCCAAGCTGAGGGGCGATCAGGAGAGAGGAGGTGGAGAGAGGCAGGTAGGCAAGACCCCAAGAATACAAGAAATTATCAAGGCCCATGAGGACGCCGATTACGATGGATGCAAGGCAAAGCTTGGGAGTTACATGAATGTCTGCAGAGGGATGTTTTCTGCGGGAAGAAATCCAAATGGGCAGAATCAGAAGAGGACACGCTGCAGTCTGTAGCCATGCACACAGCCATATGCGATTGCCACCGTGCAAGAAATAGAAGCGAATTAACAAGGAACCTGCGGTTCCACCAACGCACAAAGCCGCACTGTTTAATATCATGAGGATCCATTGCCCTAAGCTTTTCTTGTTTGAGTCCATTCAGCCCTTTTTCTGCATCACCATATCATTTTTTAATCTTACCTTCCAAATTTATA
>VDFB02270651.1:234825215-234870302 GCA_007258455.2 Sequoia sempervirens | reverse complement strand
TCTTAAACATCTTGTGAAAGACCTCATTGATTCTAATCATATTCAAATTGGAGGTGTTAATGACCAAGGTAATAAGTCTATATATCCTCCTAATCAAAACTTACAAATCTTTACCAATCTATGCCAAATTATAACATTTCCTTCAGGTCAAAGCTAGTGAAACAAATAATGATGTGATGAATGTTGACATGAATGATGATAACACAAGTGATAATGAGGAACACTCTATAAAATATATGGTTGGATTTATTGAAGTTAAACCTCGTAAGGGCCAAACTAATATGCCCCTTGACATTGCTTTCTCACAAAATGAAATAATAAAAAATGCACCAGATGGTCCTCTTTACATAGCTAGAAGAATTAATGACAAGCCTACCGATGGGATATTAATTGATCCTATTTGTGTAGAGAATGTTATCATTGAAGAATTCCAATTTTTGTGTGAGCTTTATTAGGATACTTATGAAAAACCAAAAGCATGGATCAAAATGCATAATATTTTTTCTTTCCCTATGATAGGTTTGATAAATCTCCCTTTAAAAGTTTGAGCAAAACAATTAAATGTCTCATTCACTGTCATCCTAAATTCAGACCAATTTCATGTGAAGTTAGGCTACCCATGACTTTTCTCCATGAATTTTGTCTCGTTGGTTGTGCGTAAATACTTAAAGTTTCCATTTTGCAATGAGATCTTTATTGTGCATCATAGTGGATTTAATCTTGTGTCTTCCCATGGGAATTTCTCATTAGATTTCTTTTGGATCAAGCCTATAGAGCCTATTAGGCCTTGTGAGGACTTATTTTCAAATCCTATCAAAATTTTAAGGCAAAGGGCATAGTAGAGTTATCCCTTACCAATATGCCTCAACCCATGATTAAGCCTCCTATCCTCGATGAGATCATGATTGAAACAAAAGCCCTTCCAAGTAGCCAAGACCATCCTAGGAAAAATCCTCCACCTATTTCATATAAGAGACCACAAGATAATCAAATAAGTCCTATTGTGCCTCCTAAAGTCAAAAAAGTTTATAAAGCTAAAGAGAAAGTGGTTGAACAACCTCCCATGGTCACTTCCATTCCTCCCTTGAGGGAAGTAAAGAAACCTATGGTTGATAAACGCGCTCCTACACAATCACAACTTGAAAATTTAATGAAAAGGAACTAAAATGCTAGAGAGCATAGGTGTAGACATTGTCCTATTGCTCATTTTTTGCAAGCAAAAGAAGAAAATATCAACATAGAAAATAAAAATCCAAAATTGTTTCAAGCAATGCATGATGCCTCTCCACCTTCGACACAACATAAACAACAAAAACCTTCTATGGATATTATCATTAGACATGCTACTGTGATTAACTTGGATGATGATAATGAAACTATTAAGATTGATGAGGAAGTGCACAAAAGGTTAAATTCATTCTTTCCTCTTCCATGCACTTAAACGATGATCCTCCTAAATAGAATGTTGAACTTGGTGCTTGTCCTAGTTTAGCACTTGATGTTGTTCCTTTGGCTAGTTGTCTACCTTTTGCATATATTGAACAAGATTGGGATGCGAGTGGCATGCTAATAGGTTGACTTGCATGTGCCTCACTAGTCTTTTCTTTGTTTCTATTTTCATGTTCTTTGTGTGATTGCATGTGCATAATGTGACCCCCCATATTGTTTTTTTTATGTCTCTTCATGTGCATTCCTCTATTTTTATCTACATTCTTCTATATGTCATAAACCCTTATCTTTGCTTTTGTCTTGTGTTTTACTTTTGGGAATGATGCAAGGTGTTGATACATTTAGGTCTCTTCCATGCTGACCCAAAATATTTTCCTTTTTTTCACTCTCTATGTGTCATTCTTCCAGTTCTATGAGTATTTGGGGAATGATGATGTTTTTGAGCTCTATAATATCATTGTAGCAAAGACATATTGCGACTCCAAATCCATGGATCCCTTATGTGTTTAGGATTTTCATTTTGGGGGAAACCCCTGTCTTTTTCATGTCATAGCTTCACTTGGAAACATATGACTTGGAATAGGGCTTTCAAATAAGCTTTCATGTCTTCTTGTTTAGCATTGATTATTTTCTACTTTAAATTAATTTCTCACAACATGGTGTTTAATAGTTTAATTAAAGTGGGGGCATACATTGGCATGATTATTTGTGATTTTTTTTGCATTCCTTATGTTTCATTGTGCGATCTTCTTACTTCTTGTGATGTATCTATTTCGTGGTGGTGTCATTGGGTTTGATGTCCTCCAAGAGTGTGACCTTTCTTGGCATACAACTTTCCTCTTAATGGTGATGTTACATGTTTCCTTCCTTGAGTTGTGAATATTTTATCCTAGACTTTCCTCTCTTGGAGACATTAGGTACGATGTTCCCTAAGAGGAGACCTTACATGAACTAAGAAAAATCCCTTTAAACATGTTTATTTGCATTTTTTTCATAAGTGTTTAGCATAATGTAGGTTGCTAACCTTGTGAATCTTGAACCCTTTTTATGGCCACCACGCATAACAAACTTTTCTTTCTTGTGGAGCCTTGCATTTTGTTCATAGGTTCTTAGCATAACATAGCTTGTTAGGCCTTATGAAGCTCAAAGTTTATTTTTTATTTTGTGGTGCCTTATTGAAATTATTAGAGCTATAGCTTTGGTATGGTATGGGAGCCTAATAAGATTCTCTCATTTTCCACCCTTGGAGGCTCACCTAGTGGATAGTTGGAGTTCCATTAGCCCATGTGAGTGTTCATTTTTTTTTCATAGTGGAAAACGAGTTCCACTTGTGAATGTTTTTTTAGAAAAACAGTTGAGGCATGTTCCACATCGTGTTGGACAGTTGAGGCATGATCCACCCTTTTGTTTTTACCTTTTATTTAAGTCTTTGATATTGTATGATTGAGTATCTTGTCATTGTTTCATGCATATATTTTGATTGTATACTTTAGTGTGCGTTTGATGCAAGGTCATCCACTCACTAAAGTGGGGGCTAAATGTAGTGACAGAAAATGTACCCCTTTACATTTTCTCACTTGTTTGGGACCTCCTAGTTAAACTGGACTTAATTGTACCTTAATTTAGTGTTGTAAGGTGCATCTATTTACACTTTCACTCTTATTTAGGGCTCCCTTAATTAAGTGAGCTTAATTATGCCTAAATTTTCCCTTTAATTCATTTTTCAAGCCCATTTAATTACATTTTCTAAAGAGGAAACCCAACATTCATTAATGTCTTAACATAACACTTCACATTGAGCAATGTGTGTCCTAGGTTTATGGACTTGGGACTCATTTTCCCATGGGAGAATGGGTCCTCCCTAGACCTTACGACCTAAATTTATATTATGTTTTGGTGGCATTTTAACATATTCAAATATGTAATTCAATGCCAACTTGTGATATTTGAATTTTAGGAAATTAAGGATACATACCTATAAATATAAGGTTATTTCACTATATTTCACCTAAGAATTTTTATGCAATAATTCCTAAAGAAAATTTTATGATCAAAGGAATTTAAGGGCAGATTTATCAGAGATTTATTGTAGCAATCAAGATCCAATTTTCATATCAAATTCTTCTTGCAGCATGGATGTTTTTGGAGCTAACATAGTGATGTAGGTTTCATGATCAATTAGGCATTCAAAGAACTATTTCAAGGAATATGCAAAGTTCAAGATCCACATCCATTGAATCCATTTCATGCACGTTGTATACTTTCATTCAAGGACTTATCCAAAGGTTTTCCGAGTGGTAACATAGAATTGTTCATTCTTCATTCCTTCTTTCATGCTTTTATTCATTTCAAGGTTTTTTCACCAAAACGGGGTTTGACCAAGGCAAACCCCCATTCAACAAAAAACAAATAATTTTTCCCTCTTATGTCATGTTTGCAAATCTAGGTGGAAGAAAGTTTGAAGATCTCTTGAAGAGAAAATTTAAAGAATTTGACAAAGTTGTCATAATTGTTGTCATCTCACATAAACTCACCTATAGAAGTTATTTCTAACATTTTGACACTGTTGGACCTCAAAAAATTGGAAGCTTCAGATCTGCATCAGAGCCTCTTGAAAGTTGTAGAAAAACCCTGATAGTGGACCCATTTTCCCCTAGGCAAATGAGTCCCAATCAACCTTTGAAAACTCACTTTTTTGTGACTGGTAAATACATTTTTACCCTTCTTAGATCTATAATTTAATTTCTAGTTCTACTTATTTTGAGTTTAATATTATTGTTACAAGTTTAATTTGGTATAATTGGGTTGATTTTCTATTTTTAGTTATTCCCCCAAAAGTTTCTGGTGAACCTTACCCTCGTCCTTCAGTCAGAAGGAAATTTGAAGATTCCCCCATTGATTTGACTCACCTAAGGGTTGTAAGTCAATTCTTTGGGTGAATCTCATTTCCTAATGAAATAGTGAGAAATCGGTCCATCAAACACCATTTTCATAACTCACCTATTTTTCACCTTTTTCATATTACAAAAGTTGACACTTCATATTTGAATTTTGTATATTAAAATACTTCCAATAACATATTTAAATTTGGGTCCTAGCTAAGGAGGGGGACCCAGTCAGCCCTGGGCGACTTGGTCTTGGCCCAAGTTTCTAGGACACTCAAAGTTGGGGACAATTTTATGATTGGATTCATTTTTTTAATTCTTGTCCACCTTGAGAAAATGGTGAAAATTAGGCTTTGGAATGCATAATTTGGTAAATTAAATAATCTTAATTAAGTCCAATAAATTAGGGGCCCAAAAACATAATATAAAAGTGTAAGTGTATACACTTTTTTACACTACACTCTACAACTCAAAATCATATGACAGGGGAATATAATGATAATTCATGTACTACTTAGCCTTACACCCTTGATACAATGAACTCCTTTGGCATCAATGACAACCTCTATTGAACAAGGTAAAGTATCATATATTCCCAAAAGTTTGCTAAGAATTCATCATTTTGAAAAGTATTCAATGACATATTACTTGTGGCATCTATCAACTTAGGATGAACTAAATTGACAGTTATTTTGTAAGAATATTTCATGATCACATTGAAATTGAGTGAAGTTATTTTTGATGCTTTCATAGCATTTTAAGGGAAATAACTAAGACCTCTTGTTATTTCTTGTGTGTTGGAATCTATAGGGTGCAAATACCTTTTTCTTTTACACCACACCCTTTACATTATAGACAAATTGTTTCAAGAGTTGATAGCCTCTTCCATATCCATTTATTTCAAAGAAGGTGGTTTTCATAATCACTTTCATCATAGACATACGTGTAATTTGTGTTTTTATTATTGTTAGAAGTTGTCAAATCAGATGCTTTTGTTGATTCATTGTTAGGTTTTTTCATACTACGATAGCTTCTTTCTCTTTTTAAAATTTTGATGGTGAAGTATTATATTCCCCCCATGAATTTAGGTATGAAATCTAATGATCCTCGATCATCATCTAATATATTTTTTACAAATGAAATAAACTCATCATTGTCTTCAATTGGGAAAGGTTCTAATTTTGAGGTTGGAATCAACGTGCTAAAGGGTATTTGAGTTCTTGTTTCTATTTGTAAAAAAAATTCAAACTTGGGATCATCTTTTACCATGTAAACCTTATTGTTATATGTGTACAATCATTAAACAATGAAACATTGAAGGCACTCATTTCATCTCATGAATCCATTGTCTACCCAATAGAATACTATATGAAATATTATCAAGCATGACATGGATGGAATTTTGTAACACAATAGGACCAACTTTAACAGGTAATGTTATCACACCAAGCAATTGTCTTCCCAAATTGTCAAAACCATGGATAGATATTTTTTATTCAGATTTTATCAAAAGAACCTATAAACCAAGTGAACCAACTTCATCAACAACATTACTAACATCTCTATAACACATATGCAACATGCAACACTTTCCAACTACAACAATCTCCCTAAACACAATTCAGGCCAACAAAATCTACAACTATTAATGACAACACCAACATGTGTTGAAATCAATACCAACAATTCCTACAATATCTTTATACAAGGGGTTGACATCAATGACAACACCCAAGAAACTCACAAACAACTCAAGCTTCCCAACTTCTAACAACTTTTTTCAAGTTTACATTCTAAGTTGGCATGGCCAAATGGTGTTGTGTTGACCAAAAATGAGAAAGGCTTATGTGGAGGGATTCCATACGGACTTGTACGTGCAAAGGAAACATTGTTAGGTGCCACGAGCTCCAAGAACCACTCTATCATAGTTTGGTAGTTTTTTTCTATTAAGGCTCTTAAGAGACTACACCAGAATAGTGCACTTTGAAATGATTGGGTGACTTGGAGAAAAAAAAAAACTCTTCCCTATAATTTATATGCTAGTTGGACATGTTGGCATAGTAATTTTTGGTTTAGGAAGCACAAAAAAAAAAATATGCTTATTGCCAAATTTGTACTGCTCTCTACTAATGCTTTTTGCAAGTTTTCATTCTAAGTTGGAATGACCAAGCAAGTGTTGAGCTAACCAAAAATGAGAGAGTTTTATGTGGAGGGATGCCATATGAACTTGTACATGAAGACAAAACATTTTTAGGTGCCATGAGCTCTAAGAACCACTCTATCATAGTTTGATAGTTTTTTGCTCTTAAGGCTCTTAAGAGACTACATTGGAATAGTGCACTCTAAAATGATCAAGTGTTTGGAGAACAAAAAGAGACCTTCCCTAGAATTTAGCTTCCCACTTGGACATTTTGGTGCAGTTGGTTTTGGTCTAGGATGTATGAAAAAAAAATGCTTATTGCCAAATTTTTACTGCTCTCTATTGTGCTTTTTGCAAGTTTCCATTCTAAGTTGGCATGGCCAAATAGTGTTTAGATGACAAAAAATGAGGGAGTTTAATGTTGATGGATGTCATATGGACTTGCACGTGAATATGAAACATTGTTAGGTGCCACGAGCTCTGATAAACACTCCATCATAGTTTGGTACTTTTTTTCTCTTAGGCCTCTTAAGAGACTGCATCATAATAGTGCACTCCAAAATCATTAGGTGACTTGGAGAATGAATATATCCCTTCCCTATCATTTATCTTCCTACTTATATGTGTTGGTGTAGTCAGTTTTGGTCTTAAGAGTGTTAGGTTCTCTTTGATGAAATGTAAGGTTAATCCATGACCCCTCTCTTCCATGACCTCTTATGATCACATGTTACATTATGATGAGTAAGAAGAATATTGTGATCATGATGAATTCATTGAAATATTTGAAATCAAATAACAAATATGAGATGGTTAATAACTTGAAATAATCATGTAATCAATTAGCTACCATACTTGTGAAGATATTTTTTTTCTTTTTTTTATGTTCTTACCAAGGTGAATAGTAATAAACATTTCCTAAATATGATAATTTCATATCAAGAATCATTGATGATACACAAGATCCTTATATGGTATATTCCCTGTTCCTAGGTTAAATCCATCCTACTCATAGCTTATGAGTTTCCCACCTTATTGTAAGCCCTAGATACTTCACATCACTCATCCTCCCATAGTGTTTATTTTATTTCTCACCCATCCTACATGTCTAGTTTATCCATCCTATTTATATGGTTGGTGCTCATGCCTCTTACATCCTTAATGTTATTCAACTCTCACATATCACATCCTTAGCCACACCTTTCATTCATATACCTATATGTAGCTATATCAACCTAAATACGCTCCTCAAGTTTGACTAGTAATAATCCTATTTTATTCTTTCACTCCCCTTTGTCTAATCATGTCCCTTTATTTCCTCCATAGCTACTTTATTCACTTGTGTCACTTTAGTTCTTTCACTCCCCCTTTGTCAACTCATGTCACTTTATTTCCTCTATTTCTCCTTTATTTACTCATGTAACATTTTTTTCTTTCACTCCCCATTTGTCTTCTCATGTACCTTTTGTTTCTACACCACCTAAATCTTCCCACAAATTGTCCATCATTATGAGTGACTAAACAAATATGAATACCTATATAAATGATTTGAAAAATATCTTAAAAATATCTAAAAAGTGATTAGGTTTGCAATGTATAATAGTATAATCGAACCCTTGAGCTGCCTACATTCTTGTAAAACAACATTTATATGTTACATTTATAATAAAAGACTAATATAAAATGATTTCTACAAAGCTTGAGAGATTATTAACTTAATTGGTTCCACCCATTACCTCATGCTTATTTTATCCATTTCATGTAAGACTTGACTAATGTTTTCATAAATCAACATAATATTGAACATCGAGTGAAATTTATAAAACTAAGACAATGTAAGGATTTCTTTATGAAAAAGTAATGATTATATGCTTCAATTTGAAATTATGTTAGCTAATATGAATCATTAACCATTTTACATTGATATTCCCCTTCCAAATTAATAAAAGAAAAAAGTAGTGTTTAATCATCTTGCAAAAAAAGGAGCAAGACTTGAGGTAATCAAGAATTCTATTTTAGATAAATTACAGTTCAATATAGTGATTTTGTTGTTAATTTGAAAATTTTAAATTATATTATATAAATTTCTATTTAGTAGTCTCACTTGTCAACCATTGACATAATTAATCCAATGTATGGTTTGAATTGTTATTGTGTAAGCAATAACAAACTGAATGCATGATATTTGGTCTAGTAATAGTAAGGTACAACAGTCCACCAATCATTGATCTATACTTTCTCTAATCTATCTTAGGAGATTCAACATTCTTTCTCAACATACAACCAGTAACCATATGAGTACATATCGGTTTAGAATCATCCATTCCAAAATTCTTCAACATTTCCTTAACATACTTAGATTCTGATATGAATATACCTTTCTTTGACTGATTGATCCACAAACCAAGGAAGAAATCCATCTCCCCACACATTGAGATTTCAACTTCTTTCTGCATTTCTTCTACAAACCTTTTCCACATAGCTTCATTTCCTCTGAAGATTATGTTATCTCCATATAATACAACAATTAAGATTTATTCTCCTTCAGCTTTGAAATATAGATTGCTATATGTAGTACCTTTTTTTGAATCCTTTATACAACAAATACTTATCTAAGTTTGCATACCAAGCTTTGGTAGCTTGCTTCAGTCCATATAATTCTCTCTTCAATCTGCACACCATATTTGTATCTTCTGACAACTAAAAACCTTTTGGTTGTTCAATGTATGCCTCTTCTTCCAATTCACCATTCAAGAATGTAGACTTCACATCCCTCTAATAAACTTTAAAATCTTTATGTGCTACAAAAGCTAAAAACATCGTGATAGCTTCCATTCTTGCAATTAGAGCAAAAATTTCCTCAAAATCAATACCTTCAACTTATGAGTAACCCTTACAAACAAGTCTAGCCTTGTTCCTAACAACTTTTCCATCTTCATTCAACTTGTTTTGGAATATGGTCCACTTAGTACCAATCACATTCTTATTTTTCAATATTGGGAGCAATTCCCAAGTTAGATTCTTCTATATCTATTCTAACTCTTCCTTCATTACTTTCATCCAATTCCTATCCTTGCATGTCACGGCCATTGTTTTTGGTTCCACGTTAGAAAGTAAATAAAAGTTTACTTGTTCTTCTATTGTAGCATCTTTTCTCCTTGTTAGAACAACTTTTCTCTTCTCTCCAATGATTTAATCTTTTGAATGATTCTTCTATACATACTTAAGAGTCTTAGGATTCTTTTCCAGAGCTTCTTCCCCTTCAGCTGCCAACTTTTTCCTTTATCTTTAGCCTTTTCTTCAAAACTACTAGGGGATTCATCAAATTCATATTATTCTATTAGTACTGAACTTTTATGTGGTTCTTAATCCACTTTGACACTTGCAATCTCAATAATATTTTTTAATATTTTGTTATAGCATAGGTAGGCCTTTCTTCTTGTAGAGTATCCAAGGAACATTCCTTCATTAGATCATGCATCAAACTTTCCTAAGTTTTCTTTGTCTATTTAGTTATAACATTTTCTTCCAAAAAATCTAAAATATTTCATAGTAGGAGGTTTACCATACCATAACTCATAGGGATTCTTTGAACTATTCACTCTTGCTTGACTTCTGTTAAGAATGTAGACTATAGTATGAATTACTTCTCTCTATTATATATCTAGAAGATTATCTTCCTTCATCATTGTCCTAGCTTCTTTCTATTTCTTTTTATTTTTCCTTTCCATAACTCCATTATGCTAAGGAGTTCTCGGGGTTGATAAATGCCTTCTTATTCCATGATTTAAAAAAAAAACATTAAACTCATTTGAATTAAACTCACCACCTCTATCAGATCTCAAAAATTTTATTTTTAGATTCATTTCTTTTTCAACCATAGCCTTAAATGCTTTAAACTTGTCTAGAGATTCTAATTTTCCTTTAAGAAATGTAACCCAAGCCATTCTAGAATAATCATCGATTAATAACATGAAATACTTGTCACCACATGAGCTTCTAATTCTTGTAGGTCCACATAGATCTATATGCACTAACTCCAAGGGACCTATGGTAGACCATTCATTTTTCTTGAATCTTGTCTTTGTTTTCTTTCCAACTTGGCATTCTTTGCATATTACATTGATAGGCTTTGTAATCTTTGAAAAATATCTCATAGCATTAGTAGAAATTATCTTCACTAGGATATCAAAATTAATGTGACCCATTCTTATATTCCATATCCAACTTTCATTAGTTTGAGACATAAAGTACTTTACACCACTACCTTTGAGTTGATAAACATTTCCTCATGTCCTTGTTCTAGCAACAACTAGAGTACCAAAGCTTCTTTTCTAATTTCACAACCACCATTTTGAAATACAAGATTATATCCTTTTCTACACATTTTTCCTACACTAAGAAGATTATGTCAAAGACCCTTGACATAAATAACATCCCCTATATTATTCTTTCCATCAAAACTAATTGAACATTTTCCACATATTTTAGCAGATGTATCATCACCAAACTTAACAAGACCACCATCATACATTTAAAGATTAAAAAACTTAATCTTATCACATGTCATACAATTTAAGTATCCACTATCAATGATCCAATAATTCTTCTCCTCTCTAGCATGAAAAGTAGTAAAAATAGTTCCTTCAACATTATGACCTATTTCTGAAGAACTTTCCTTCAAACATATTTCAAGATTAGTAAAATTAGTTCCAACATTTAAATCCATTAATAAGCATTCATCACTTCCTTCATCTAGATAATCCGATTCTCCATCATCAGATACACCATTTTCCTTTTCAACATAATAACTCTTCTTGAAAATTTACCCTTATGATCCTTTTGTTTGTCATTAGTAACCTTGATTGGACATTTAGATGCATAATGACCTATCTTTCCATAATTGAAACATTTGAAAGGTAGCTTACCTCTGTATTTTATAGTACCCTTTTTCAATCTCATCACAAAGTTTTCTTCCACCTCATTAAGTTCATCTAGATTTGATCCATCATCCTTTTCCACTTTGCAGACTTGAAAAGTAGTTTCTATGTTTATAGCATCTTGACCAAACTATCTCATTTCAAAAGAAGTTAAGGTACCAAGTATATGATCTCTAGAATAATTATCCAAATTCTAAGCTTACTCAATAGAATAAACTTTAGGACTATAAGCTTTAGGAAGAGTTCTTAATACCCTTTTCACAACTTCACTTTCATCCAGCTTTCCACCAAGACCATTGATGGTATTGATAACTTCATCAAATCTGAGCATGTAGGTAGTAATATCTTCATCTTCAAACATCCTTAGGGTTTCAAATTTGGATTTGTAGTTCTACATCTTCACTTTTTTGACCTTTTCATCTCCTTCATAGATACTTTTTAACTTTTTCTAGATCTCTTTAGCAGAATTTAGACTTATCACCAAGTTCCAAGTTCAGAATCAAAAAGACTGATCATGATTGCATTCCTTTCTTTCCCATAGTTTTCATAATCCTTGTGTAGAAATCTAAATTTGACCACTCCCATATGGTAAAATTCATTCTTTTTATTCCCTTCCCCGCATCCTTCATCCGCATTAATTAAATAATTTACTATTTAATTAGTATTATCATGCAACCTAATGTTCCTAAGGTATTTAATAAATTAATTACATCCTTATCCCCTTTCCTCTCTAAATTAAATAAATACTATAATTTATTTAATTTAGTCATTTTGTCTCTATGAATTTAAATCAAATTTTAAATTCATTCTTTCTCTCTCTTTGTCCCATCCTCCATAATCTTCTCTAATCCAGGTTAATTTAATTAATCTATGATTAGGATGTGCACACCCCTAATCATAATTAGGGTCACATCCTCCATAATCTCCCACTTGCCCCTAATTATTCATTAACTTTCCTAATCCAATGTTTGCACAACCTTAATCACATGATTAGGTCAACCTAATCCCCATGCCATTTATGGCATATGTCCAAAGTCAACTTCATTAAATGATTTATCCTTTTGGAGAAGGCAACCCCTTCCCCATGTGAATTTTTAATTCACATTTAATTATCCCCCTAGGAATTTTAAGGAATTTTTAATTCCTTCTCTCATCCCCATGTGGATATTTGAGGAATTTTTAATTCCTCACATATCCCATCACCCACATGTGGACAAGGACCTCCTTTATGAGGAGATTGTGTCCAAATCCCAAGGTACTATGCAGTACCTCCACCTCACCTCTCCTTGCCACCTCACCTGCCACATGTCAAGATGTGAGGGTTTGTGAGTTCTCAACTCACCCTAGCCCTTGATTTGGTCCATAATGGATCAATATGGACCCTCCATTGATTAGAAGCACTTCCCCTAAAAATGGTGGAATTGGCTCAAGCAACTTTAGCACTCAAGCAACCAAGCATTCATCCAAGCACTCATCCACCATTTTTGTAGCACCATTTGAGCTCATATCTTGCATCCATTCAACTACCCACAATCACCATTACATTCCTCATCACTTCATGTTCACTTAGAGCTAGGTTTCATGTTTTTTTCCCATCAAAGGAGCACATATTCAAATGATCAAAGGGCCAACCAAAGTAATCAACTCAATTAAGGTAAAAGGTTCCATATTTTCTTATATCCTGTTTGAGCTCACCTTAGGTCAATATTGAGTGTTTGTCTTGTGTTTTCAATCCTTTGCATTAGTTAGTTTTTGCATTTTAGTAGGTCAAATTCACTTGCACACATTTTTGGCATGCCTAGTGGGACGCACGTCACGGGTCCACAGTTTATTGTTTGTTGTTGTTTGAATTTTGCAAGTTTGGATTTCTACACGTAGGGGAAAATCGACCTCAATGGGCTAACTCGCTAGTTATAGAGGTGAAACTATGATCAACTAAGGAAAAAATGAATTCACCCTTTTGTGAAAAGGGGAAAACTTGAGATGAAAGGTGAGACTGCTTGGTACAGAGGCATATACATTGGAGGTCTCCAGGAATAGGCGATATTGACCTAGTTATAAAGGCAATTGCAACTTCGCCCCTTCCCCATGACAAACGACTTTGAATTCACCCATCCACTTGGACGGGTGAGTGCAAATTCTCCCTTCCACCAAGTCAGGCGATCAAGTGATCACTAGACACAAGCAAGTTCATCTTACACAGAGGTGAATTTGAGGTATTCTCGAACCTTAATTTTTTGATTGAGCTTCAATTTGGTTTTGATTTTAGGTATTTATCCACTAACTCCTATATCTATGAGTGTGCCATTTTATTAATGATTTGCGCAACAATTGTCCCTTGTTTGTCCAAAATCGATGGCATTAAACTACTGGCATATTTTTTGCATGATGATCGGTCAAAGACCCCTAGTTAGCTCTATTTGTGTCTTTTTTTGCATTAAATTAGGCACATGTAGATTAATTAAAGGGTCAATTTATATTGTTTGTTGTGCTTGGGAGAAAGTTGTTGATGTATCCACTCCCCTTGCACCTTTCGGTGATCCTTGGTGACGAGAAATTGCAGCTTGTTCTAGTCCAGTCCAGTTTACCTAAGATGTGCTAGTGCGTCTAAGCTCTCCCCTTGCACTATGTACGAGCCTAGGGACCAGCCGAAGCATCTTGTATCTTCTTCCTTTAGCAATACCTGCTTGGTATTTTGTAAACAAAGATTTTTATGGGCCCTATTAGACACTTACCCTAGTAGGATCTTTCGCCTAAAAGGGATAGAGTTCAAAATATATGTGAACACTCAAAGATTGATGTAAAGAGGGATGCAATTATGTCTAATTAAGATGTAAAAATGCAATAATCTGAAAATGGAATGATATTATGATGCAAAACCTAAGAATCATGAAGTGTTGGAAAACATAATGTGATATGCAGAAATCCCTAAGAGTGCAACTAAATGCTGAAATAACAAAATAGAATGAAAGAGGGGCACCCAGAATCTGATGCTTCATGTTGGTAGATTCTAGAATCTTGAAAAATTGACTAAAATGATAACTAGGACACTTAGGCCAGTTTGGGTGACTTAGTCCTAGTTTCGAGAATCTTTGTCAGAACGAGAATCTACCAAATGAGTATCCAAAAATGCCAAAATCAATTTTTAGACCTAGAAGTGGGACTAATTTTCCCCTGGTGGTGACTTAGTCCTCCTACAAATCTTAGGAAATTCAGGACAAGATCTTGTAGTCCTAGGTTTGTACTTCCTTTTCTGACAGGTGTCCGTACTCGATTCTACAAAAAACAAGGAAAAAAGTCTCTCCAAACTTGAAATAAGATGATGTTGACTTGATTAACTTTATGCACTTTTTAATCACTTTTCAACACCTATTGCTTGAAAAATTTGCATACAAAAGTCACATGCAAGAGGGGAAAAATGGTTGAGGGTTAGAGAATAGGGGTTTGCCTTAGTCAAACCCCACTTTGGTAATCAAACCCTAAATAATGAAATGAAATAGAAAGAGAGTGACAAATAGATAACATGCAAGTGCAAATGTCATAAACTTACCACACCATTGATTCTCAAATCTGAAGATGTTCCATGAAGATCTCCAATAGATTGACTTGGCAATGCTTGATTGCTTTGTGAGTAACTTGATGAATGCTTGAATGCTTGAAAATTAGGAGAGTGTATGAGGAGATTGTAGGAGATTGTAAAAGCTAGGAGATGTAAAATGAGGTGAAAAACCCTTATTTATACTTGATTTAAGTAAAATTTCCCAAAAGTAACACATCACAGGCCGACCTCAAGGGTTAGAGGGAAAATTCCTGCTAGAATTTGTAAATTATTTTGAGTTTTGTGTCAAAAAGGACTAATTCACCCCTATGGGTGACTTGGTCCCACTTGAGAAAATTAAGTGGGTCTCGGGAATTTTGGGGCATTAAAAATTTTCTAATGGAAATATCCTCAAAAACACACTTGAAAATGGTCAGAAAGTACATTATGGGGTCATTTAGACATGAAAAAGGGTTGAATTAATGAAATTAAGACTAGAAAAGTGTGAAATCTTGTTACAAGACTTTACAACACTTCAAAATAGGACTTAATAAGTGATCAAAAGGTGGTTTTTAGGTGAATTGTAATGAATAGAGTCTAGAAAATTGTAGAAATATTTTACAACACTTCACAACACCTTCAAAAGACATCGTAATTTTAATATTTAGGACCTAATGTGAATGTTTAAGCCACATTACAACATTAAACCCAAGAGAAATCAAGCCAAAGTCCATTGGAAAGACCCAAGTGAGCGTAAAAATATCCACTATACATTTTTTGGCAACACATTAAACCCCCACTTTAGTGAGAGGATGAACTTTGTTTAAATTCTCACTAAAGTGGCCCAACATGCACATCGAGAGGGATCTTAATGGACTTATGTTGGTAAGATGAAACAACAATCAAGAGGGATGATCAAGCCCCTAGGATCAAGATTTCATGTAAAACCAAACATAAGAACAAAAGAACATACATGATGATGAAAAGAATGAAAGCTTTGATCGTCTATTCAACTCGTTGTGGATTAGATCTAGGCTAGTTGTTTGAAATAAGAAATGTGAACTCACTCTGGGGTGACAAGACTTATGACTATCCACCAAGTGAGAAGTCCCAAGTATACTCACTCTTAGGCCATGAAACTTTTGGTTTTCCATGGGGTGAGAAGTCCCAAGAAGGTGAAGTACACACGCTAATTGGTATGCACCCACAAACATAGAGGTGGCTATGGGGAAAGTCATGTCACTGAGTGGACTTCTCGCTCAACCATATCAAAGTTATACCTCCTGATAACTTTAACAAGGTGTCATAAAGGAAAATGTTGGTTCGTGCTTCATGAGACAAGAAAAGCTTCATATGCTTAGAAACCATGAAAAAAAATGAAGATACAACAAGCATGCAAGTTTTGTTATGCATGGTAGCAAAAAGTAAAAGGTAAAATGAAAAAATGTAAAAGATGTTCAAAGGATTCTTGTTACATTCATGCAAGGTCTATCACTTAGGGAACATTGTGTCTAATGTCTCCAAGAGAGGACCAATCAAATAATAGTATATTCACAACTTAGGGGATGCAGTGTGTTGCATCAGGCCACCAAGAGGAATGTAATATGTTGAGATATATCACACTTATGAACGAAATCATACCCAATGTCATCCACAAAGTGATGAATGTGTCATATGAATGACAAGGCTACACTAAGAATGTAAATGGATTGATGGTAATGCATGCTCCCCACTTTAAAGAAATTTATACACATTGTGTTGTGAGCAATTACTTTAAAGTAGCGAAGGAAAGAAAATTCCCAAAAAAGAAAATAAGACATGAGAGCCAACTCAGAAAGACCTATGCTAGGTTATATGTTTCTGAGTAAGGTTGCTTCTTGTAGATGAAAAATAAAAAAAAGAGAGGGAGTTTCCCCCAGAAAAGGAACACACCAAACACATAAGGGATATATGGATTTGAGGTAAGTATGATCATTGCTGCAATGTGTTTTTTATGAAAGAGCTCGAACTATCATCATTCCCCAAAGCACATAGAACTGGAAGAATGACACAAAGAGAGTGAAAACAAAAGAAAAATAAAGTCTATTTTGGGTCAACATGGAAGAGACATTGCGGTCTCAATGCTTTGCATCATTCCCAAAAGGAAAAACACAAGCGAAAAGAAAAGGAAAAATCTTTTGGGTCAACATGAAGGAGACATTTCGGTCTCAATGCCTTATGTCATCCTCAAAAGGAAAACAAAAGAAAAAGACAAAGTAAAAAGAAAAAGGGACCATTTGGGTCAACATGGAAGATACATAGGGCATCTCAATGCTTTGCCTCATCCCCAAAAGGACAACACAAAATAAAAAGGGAAAAAGACAATGCACGACATATAGAAGAATAGAGATACAAATAGAAGAAGTGTACAAAGAGAGAGAACATCAAACACACATTATGGGGGGACACAATACACCCATAAAATTGCAAAAAAAATATCAAATAAAAGAAAGATGAAAAAGACGAGCAAGGTGAATGCAATTCAACCATCTAACAAGTCATCTACCTCCCAATCATGTTCAATGTATTGTGAAGGTGGTTGACTATCCAAAGGAAGAATTGCAAGTGTCGAACAAAGAGATGTACCAGGTTCCTCATTTGGTTGAGAAGATTTATCATTTAAGCTCATGGTAGACAAGAATAAAGAATTTAGGTCATTATGCACTTCATCTATTTTTATGATCTCTTCATCATAATCATCAAGATTGATTATGACGGGAGGACGAAGGGTGATTTCCAAGGAAGGATGTATCAAAAGTTGTGGTTATTGAATATGTTCATTTTATTGTGCGGATTGGACTATACTATCGTGTGGTAGGTCAAGAGGAAGAGGGTGGTTGTCTATTGTTTCTGGAAAAGGTGGAGTTTGGTTTTTTTTTTTTGCTTCCATTCGAGACTAACAAGAAAGGAAATGACAATGCCTACATTCCCTAGCACCGTGGTTTTGTTTAATTTTTTTTGAAGTTGTTGAGGTGTAAGAGCGGATTGAGTCATCATAGATTCCTAGTTTTCTAGAGGGGGAAGAATAAAAGAAACTGAAGAGGATGGGTCAATCACTTTCTCTTTAGCTTTATACACTTGTTTAATGCGAGGAGGCATGACGGGATTGGTTTCACTTTCTCTAGGTTGTTTTGATGATGAAAGGGAAGTGTTTGTTTGTGATTGTTGAGGAAGTTGCTTTGCTTTTTTATGTTCAGGTGTGGGTGGAAGTAGCAATTCATTGATAATGGGAGGAGCAGAAGTGGATGAGGACATGTTATGAAGAGACAACTTGGCTATTTGTTTGTATTTGAACTTTTGATAGGCTATGAAAAATAAGTCTTTACGAGGGGTAATGGGTTCTATAGCTCCAGGACAAAAAGCTTCTAAGGAGAAATTACCTTTAGAGGATAATAGATTAAAGCCACTATGGTGTATGGTAAATATTTTTTTGCCATGTGGAAACTTCAAACACTTATGAACAACTAAAGGAACCACTTTCATTGAGCAAATCCAAGGGTGGCCTAGCCACAAATGAAATTGATCCAATTGTGAAATAATAGAGAAGGTTACATCCAAAATTTTGGGTATGATTTGTAATGGGAGCATGATTGATCCAATCATAGGGCACGTAAAACTAGTATGTTTTTTAATCCATGTAGTTGGTTTGTCATATTCTTCTTAATAAAGCTCATGTAATACTAAAAAACTCTTTTGTGATCGCATTCTCACCACAAGCGGGATCTATTAATATCCCATTGGTGGGCTTCTCATAGATTCTACCGGCTATGTAAAGAGGACCATCAAGAATTTTTTGAAGTATATCTTTGGAATAAAAAGTGATATAAAGATTTTTGTTGGTTAGGACCTTATGAGGGATGACCTCTATCACACCCACAAGTTCATCCATAGGATTAACTTGGGTAACATTGGGAGTTATATCATGTTGTTCATTATTTGTATCAATGTTCATGACTTGAGGGTTTGAAGGTTCACTAGCCTTCACAAATGAAATATTCTGTTTAGGCATGGGGTGGTAAATTTTTGTAATTTTGGTTAGGCGGTGCAATGGACTTATTGCCTTGATCATTGACACTTGCAATGGATAAACAACCCGATTCAATGAGGTCTTGAACTAAGTGTTTAAGATGCTTACATTGTTCGGTGTCATGTCCATTTTGGTGATGAAAATGAAAATAAGCATTGGGTTTGAAGGTGGGTGGTAAGGGCTTGGTGGTATCAAGTGGTTTAACGATAGGAAAGGTGATCATTTTTTGTTAAAGCAATTGATTCATTGTATTATGAAGGGTATCGGGTAAGGGGGTGAATTGTATCTTTAGGTCCCCATAGGTATAAGGCACCACTACTTTAACAGCTGCCACTTGATTTGGAGCAAGTTGGGTTTGTGGTGGGGGAGGTGGATTAAACTGTAGAAAGCCTTTGTTGGGTTTTCTAAAGTTTTGTGTGTTGTTTTGGTTTTTTGTTTCATATTTTTTAGCTTGGTTTGAAGTGCACCTAGAATCATGACTTGAAACCAAGTTATAATATTCACAAAGGGTTGTGCATAAGTTCATGAACAAAGGGAATTTCATCATAGTTAACTTATCCTAAAGGTTTGTATGCAAGTTTTTGATAAACATCTTCTGCAGATGTGCATCAGGAATCTTGAAATCAATTTGGGCATACAATGACTTATATCGTGAAATGAAATCAGTTATTTTTTTCATTTTTGTTATGTCTACATTGCATTAGATCAGCCATTGTCTTTTTAGGAGTCATGTGAACTTGGAAGTGGCTTATAAAAGCATACACCAATTAATTAAATGGTCAGAGGGAATGATTGGGAAAGTTTGAAAACCACGCCAATGCAGTATCTTTCAAGGTCCTAGGAAATTTTTTTGCTAAGAGTTTATCATCAAGGAAAAAATCACTACATAAGGCGGTATAAGCATTGACATGGTTGATAAGGTCTCCTTTACCTCCATATTTCTCAAACCTAGGCATTTCAATCCCTTGTGGCATCGGGGTTTGTAAGATTTCTAAGGATAAGGGGCTGCTACGAACATGATATGTGGGTGGAGCGTTTTGACCTTGGCTACTAGTGGAAATTTGTTTTTCCATGGATGAAATGGTGTTAAGGAGTTGTGTAATGATGGGGTCGGTGTAAGTGGTATGAGGTGGAAGAGAAAATGGTGATGGAGTGTATGTAATGTTAGGGGAAGTGAAAGGAATACTAATAGGGGTGAACATGGTAGAAGGAATTTGCGATGCCACAATAGAACTAGGAATGCTAGTTGGAATTGCAAAGGAAGAAGCCACATGATTAACCTATTACATAGTTGTTGTAACCTGAGGAGTGGTATAAGTTGGTATGGATGCTATGGTTGAAGGGGGAGGAATGTGAGGTCCTCCTTGGCTTGCAACTATATTTGTTGATGGGGATGTGGAAGGAGCATGTTTATTGTATATTTCAGCAATTTGTTTCATGACTTGTAAGCCATCATCACTTTCAATCAAACAATGAAGGTTTTCTATTGTAGGTATGGAAGTGGTGGAGATGTTTTCAAGAGACAAGTCTTGTTGTAAGTGTGCAAAATCCTCATGAATACTAATGACTTTTTCTTGTGGTATGGAATTGTTTTGTGTGTTAACATTCATTGGATGGAAAGGTGAAGGCATAGAAGTGGTATTGTCTATGCCTAATGCACCATTGTCCATACTAGGAGTAGGAGCTCTTGAGATCCCAAGGTCCACAACGAAAGTGATATCGTAGGAAGTCATGACTCTAGAACTTTGTCTCACTAAAGTATTATCAATGGGGCACCAAACACTCATACTACCACAAAAGATGGGGTGAATGCAAATGCAATGCAATCTAGGACAAATAAAATGAAAAAAGCAATAATGTTGTAAATTTAAACAGGGATGCAGTACCAGAAAACTTAAATATAGAAATTACCTAGAAACTACTACAAAATTCAATGTAAAATATGCAAAAGGACTAAATCGCCCAAGGTGGTGATTTAGTCCCACTAAGGATTTTTTTTCATGTTTTTTAAGAAATTTTAAATGCAATTCTATGTGTTTCAGATGCACAAATGAAGTGACAGTATGTAAATGCATTTTTTTTTGTGTTTTGTGATGCCAAAAATGATATAATAGTCCAAACTAAATGAACTTGTTATGAATGCAATGTTGAAACCCTACGATGCAATTTGATCAATGAAAAATGCAATGCAAATGAAACCTAGGATGTACTTGTCAAATCAGAAAGCAATATGTTCAAAAAATGAAGGTTCACCAAAATGTAAACAAAGATTTTGATGGGCCCTATTGGACACTTACCCTTCTAGGATCTTTCTCCTAAAAGGGAAGGAATAGGGTTCAAAATCTATGTAAAGACTCAAATATTGATGTAAAGACGGATGCAATTATGTCCAATTAAGATGTACAAATGCAATAATCTGAAAAATGGAATGATATTATGATGCAAAACCTAAGAATCATGAAGTGCTGGAAAACAAAATGTGATATGCAAAAATGCATAAGAGTGCAACTAAATGCTGAAATAACATAACATAATGAAAGAGGGGCACCTAGAATCTAAAGCTTGATGTTGGGAGATTCTAGAATCCTGAAAAATTGACTAAAATGTTGACCAGGATGCTTAGGCCAGTTTGGGTGACTTAGTCCCAATTTCAAGAAACTTTGCCAGAACGGGAATTTGCCAAATGGGTATCCAAAAATGTCAAAATCAATTTTCAGGCCCAAAAGTGGGACTAATTCGCCCCTAGTGGTGACTTAGTCCTCCTACAAATCTCAAGAAATTTGGGATAGGATCTTGTAGTCGCAGGTCTACACTTCCTTTTCTGACAGGTGTTTGTACTCAATTCTGCAGAAAACGGGGTAAAAAGTTTCTCCAAACCTGAAATAAGATGATGTTGGCTTGATTGACTTTATGCACTTTTTAATCACTTTTCAACACCTATTGCTTGAAAAATCTACATACAAAAGTCACATGGAAGAGGGGAAAAATGGTTGAGGGTTAGATAATAGGGGTTTTCCTTGGTCAAACCCCATTTTGGTAATCAAACCCTAAATAATGAAATGAAATGAAAAGAGAGTGATAAATAGATAACATGCAAGTGAAAATTTCATAAACTTACCACACCATTGATGCTCAAAGCTAAATATGTTCCATGAAGATCTCCAATAGATTGACTTGACAATGCTTGATTGCTTGTGAGTAACTTGATGAATGCTTGAATGCTTGTAAATTAGGAGAGTGTATGAGGAGATTGTAAAAGCTAGGAGATTTAAATGAGGTGAAAAACCCTTATTTATACTTGATTTAAGTAAAATTTCTTGAAAGTAACACATCACATGCCAACATCAAGGGTTAGAGGATAAATTCCCACTAGAATTTGTAAATTATTTTGAGTTTTGTGTCAAAAAGGACTAAGTCACCCCTATGGGGGACTTCGTACCACTTGAGAAAATTAAGTGGGTGTCAGGAATTTTGGGGCATTAAAAGTTTTCCAATGGAAATATACTCAAAAACAAAATTGAAAATGGTTGGAAAGTACATTAAGGGGTCATTTATACATGAAAAAGGGTTGAAGTAATGAAATTAAGCCTAGAAAAGTGTGAAATCTTGTTACAAGACTTTACAACACTTCAAAATAGGACTTAATAAGTGATGAAAAGGTGGTTTTTAGGTGAATTGAAATGAATAGAGTCTAGAAAAGTGTAGAAATGTTTCACAACACCTTCACAAGACATTGTAATTTTAATATTTAGGACCTAATGTGAATGTTTAAGCCGCATTACAACATTAAACCCAAGAAAAATCAAGCCAAAGTCCATTAGAAATACCCAAGTGAGTGTAAAAATGTCAACTATACATTTTTTGGCAACACAAATTTCATCACCCGAGGGATGATCCCAACCACGTGTTACCAGCAGGGTATATAAAAGGGGGAGAACTAAAGTTGTACCCCAATCCTACCACATCATGTTTAGTGAAGTGTCAAAAATAGGGTGATACCTAGATAAGATGTGTAGGGTTGGTCCAAGTTTCCAATACCTCACTAGGGCTCCTGACCCACGCTTGCGATGGGCTGGTGTTCATGGTTGTGCCTCATGTACCTAGCGTATATTAATGATGCACGAGATAGCCTGCGTAGCCTAGATAGAGGCCTGTGTTTTAGCCATGGCTTGGTGTAGTGCAGGGGATGCACATTGTACCCCGAAGTTACTCACCATGTACTCCTTTGGGTTGAGATAGAAATCCTTGTGGTGGACTATGATAGTCTCCAAGAGAGAGTGTGAAGGTGAGCCTATGGCATTTATTGATGACCCTATGCCACTGAATCATTAGCAATTTGCCTTCACGAGAAAGTGTGATCTAGAGAACCACCCCGGTATCACAGAGTATTAACCTTGGGTTGTCCACTCAAGGTGGTGGGTCTACATCAATTTTGTAAGCCTTCAATACTAATTCTAGGATTGTGTTTCCTAGCGTGTCTTCATGGTGTTGTACCAATGCTTATTTTCAGTTTGAGTCAATCCAACCTTTTTGTCTGTTGTTTGCCATGTTTTATGTCTTTTGCCATAGTATGCCTCTATCCTCAGTGCAGAATTTTCTCCTTACAAAGGAAAATTTGCATTGTGGATAGGTGATCCTACCCTTTCAAAGGGTGATTCCATGTCTGAGTCTAGTCTAGGTCATCCCTTTAGGTGAATTCATCCTTTTTAGAGGTGAATTTTCATGTGGCTCACTTTCTTAGGTGACCCCGTATCCACCTGTTCCCTAGATAGGAAAGTCTTCCCAGCCCTTAGGCAAGTCTATGTCCATTCCTTATCCTTCAATTCCATTTGTTCCCATAGAATAGGTTATTTTTTCATCTCCTTGGGTGAACCTACTATCCATAGGGACAATCCCGCATCTTGTTCGAGTCTTTCCCATTCGTACACCTCTTAGAATAGGGGAACTTATTGTCTGTAGGGACAAATCTATTTGTGCCTGTGTCATTCCCATCCATACAACTCAATAATTAGGTGAATTCATTTATCCAATAGGTGATCACGTTTTAGGCATGTATGTTCCCTATCCATACAAATCAAGAAATAGGTGAACTTTCTATCCCTCGATAGGCGATTTTGACCTCGTCGGTACATTTCAAGATTTAGGTGAATTTTTCATCCCCATCAAGTGATTTTGCAAATCTAGTCCACTCATTCCCCCTATGGTGTTCTGAGGATTTAGGTGATCTCACATTTTATTTAGGCGATCCTGTTAGCCATATAGGTGATCCTGTGCTTAGATAGGAGAATTTGCATCTCGAGTTCACTTGTTTCCTCTACGTCCCCAGACATAGGAAAATTTGAGTTCTAGATATAGGTGAGTTTTCTCGACACAGAGGTGAGTCTATTGACTCTAAATAGGTGAAGTCATGACTTGGAGAGGTGAATTTTCCCTTCATAGAGGTGTATGCGCTGCCCATACAAAAACTAGAGAGTTAATCCTTCTAGCCACTGAAAGAGTCCTTTGTCATGATCAAGAAAATTTGTCATTATCTGTTTGCCCATAATTGTCACTTTAGTCCATCTTCATTTTCCAAAATTCATCTATCTATCGATCAAATGACATAGGTGCATCTTAGAACATTCATAGATTGCATATCTATTATTGGTTCATCAATCCCAATCCCATAGACTTTGTTTTGGAGGATTTTATCCAAGTTGGCTTAGGTTCCTAATCTTGATCATCATCCTTCACACTTACTTAGGATTGTTATCTGTCCTGAGTCAGTAATCATCCATGACCCAATCAATCTACTTCCATCTTGAGGTAGATTCAGTGTCATAATCATCCTTTTCATCATCTAATCTAATCCTTAGCATCAAACATCATCTAGTTTAACCTTTGAACTTGGTTTAGAATCAATCTCATCATACAATCTAATCGATCATCCAATCCTATCAATTGTCTCATTCCATTAATTAATCTAATCCAATCCAATCGCATCCTATATCCAATCATCCAATCAATCAATCTTTCATCTGATCCAATCAATCCTTTAGTCATAACCTAGGTCATTCATTTAATTGCATCTTAGAGTGTAGCATCATCTTAGTTCATCCTGGTAGTTTTACATTTTCATGCCCCTTACCCTATCGCAAGAAAATAAACTCATGGCAGAACAACAGGCTCAAGGTACCTAGCCTCACATTCCTCAAGATCCCACCAATGGTGGATCATTATAATCCAACACTGAGGTCCATACCACTTTGCTTCCTACTAATGATAGCATGGTCAACCAACCTGAGGTCACAGTGGATGAAAATCTTAACAATCCTATCAATGTATAGATGATTGGAATCATCTCCTCAACGAGTGTGGGGATAAGATCCTCGCCACATTGCTCATGAAGGGTATCAAGCCACCATTAGGGTTTGATTTATCCAAGTATGTTTACATCACACCTCATGCACCCCCAGTGTCTCAAGATCCTCATAATTCACAGAGTAATCCAGGTAATTCATAGATCTCCAAGGGTCCATCACAAGAGGGTTGGTATCAACCTAGGTTTGGCAATGTCATGCTTTATCAAGTCATGCACCCTCCTTGGGTTCCAATTTCGATTATGGTAGCCCCTCAGAAAAACATTCCTGAAGGCCCAAATTCTAATGATCCCCTTTCTTTTGGTATGCCATAGATTCTACCCACTCCACCACCCATGAACTTCACACAAAGCTCAATTCCCATACTGTCTCCACCACCTCTCCCACCTAACCAACCTAGTCAACCACCAATGAATGTCAGGGGAAGTCCTTTTGCTGCACCACCTCCACCTCTGGGATCTACACCCGCATCCAACTTACCACCACCTTCATTCACATCTCAACAACCACCTCAAGGCAATATCTCATCCTTTCCTCAGCCTCAGGTTAACCCATAGTACGCAACGCCATCATAGCCACCTCACCAACAGATATCACAGCAACCTCCATCTCAGCCTTTACAACACCACCATTCCATCTCATCCTACACAACATACCACCATTCCTTCACAACCTCCACATCAAGTGCAAGTTACATCACAGTCTCAACAATAGCCTTTGCATCAACCGCAAGGGGTCCCATCATAAATCCCTTAGCAAACATAGGTTCCCACTCACCATCCAACTTCATCTTATCAATTTCCTCCTCACCAACCACAAGTCCCTCAACAACATCAAATTCCATCTTGACCTCTTTATCAACAACCACCGTCTTACCAACAACCACCTCAACATACACAAGTCCCAACACAAACACTGAGCAATCCTGTTGCTCAATACTTGTATCACCCTTTGAACACATATACCGCCTATGCTACCCCATCCAATCCTAACCCCACTTATCACAATTCTCAACAATCCCAGTTGTAGATACCTTACATAAATCCCCAACAATCACAATCACAACCAAATCCTTATTATCAACAATCCAATCTGAAATAGCCTCCATATGCTTCCCAACAACCAACTACTGCTTATAACTATCAATCTAATCCGTATTATTCCCAAAAACAACCATCATATTAATAGGGTACCTTAACCTCTTCATATTACCAAACACCCCCATCATACCAATAGGGTGCTTCCACATCCTATTACCAAGTACCTCCTTCCTATCAGTAGGGATCCTCCAGCTCATATTATCAGGCCCCGTCATCCAATCAACCATCTTATGCCAATCCGCAATCCATGTATCCCAACCAATATTAACAAACCTCTTTGTATTAGCCTCAACCATCATACGATTAAACCATCATGGCTCCATCTACATCATACTAGCCATACACTCTTTATAATCAATCCAATCTGACCACCCCTCCTTCATCATCCACACCTATCAATAAAGAGTGGGAAGAGATCAAAGCCATGTTGAAAGACTTGCAAGCAGGGACATCCAAAAATTCTTTCAAGTTCAAAGACATTTCCCCTATCTATTTGATCCCTCGATTTCACTTGTTCCTTTTCCTAAGCATTTTGAAATGCCAAAGTTTGACAAGTATAAAGGAACTAAGGACCCAAAGAACCACCTTCAGGAATTCTACTCACATTTCCAAGAAGTCCTACACAATGACAATTATCTCTTATGGTTATTCCCTAAGAGTCTATTGGGGGTGGCTCTACATAGGTTTATGGGTCTTGCAAAGGGATAAATCTCTTCTTTTGCGGATATTTCAGAGAATTTTGTTACACACTTCTCCTTAAATTTGGAGAAATACATTGATACCTTAGATCTTCTAAAAGAAAAACAACATGAGGAAGAAACCTTTACAAGCAACCTACAAAGGTGGCACACCTTGGCTAGTCATATGAAATCCCATCTCAATGAGAAGGATATGGTCACCATTTTCGTATAAAAATCCCATCTAGATATGGCACATAATCTCAATCTCCATTGTGTCACAACCTTCTCAGAGGTCATAGAAAAGGGTACTATCATTGCCCCAAGAGGGTGCTCATTGCTAAGGGACAGGTCAAAATTTATAATCTAGATAAGGACAATTCATCTAGAGATAAGTCCCACTAGTAGAACAAAAAAAAGAATGTTTTCAATGATGGTGTCACTGATACCAAGCATGTTTAGGTAGCCAACACCTCATAGAGGTCTCAATATGTCCCTAATCAACCATCAGTTTCTAATGTCATATCAGTGCCACAAGGGGCACCACATCCTCCCCAATAGTCCAATCAATAGACTCAAGGGAACAATAAACACTCATTTACTCCTTTGGTAGAATCCTTAAGTTTCATCTTCAATAGGGGTAAGTGCACCAATCTATGACACAATTTAGGTGTCAAATTGTAAAAATTTGCAAAAAAAGGCTGAAATTGGCCATTTGGTGCACACCAAATTGAAAAGTAAAATAAAAGCACAAAATGTTTTTTAAACCCTCATTTGTCTTCAACCGGTGGCTTCGCTTGGAAGATTGGAGCTTTGAAACTCATGCTCGCCAAATATGATCCATTATTTGCATCGTTGGCTCACTATCTTTCATGAGGATGCCGCCAACACATTAGAGATGTCAAATATTGCGAAGAGGTATGTATTTTTATTCAATTTATTTCGAATTTTATTTAGAATGCAAATTGAAATAGGTTTTATAATAAAATTTTGTTCTAATTATCAAGGAATGAATAGACTCCACCTCAAAACTTTGAGAATTCACAATAACCCCCCTAGGAAGAGCCTTCTATTCAAGAACAACTTGAAACCCCTCCATCAATTCATAGGAATCCTCAAGGAAAACAAGAGAATATTCTAAATAAAATTGAAAACAATAAAAGAGACATTGAACAATTAATTGGAAGATTAACCGAGCATGTTGAAACACACCCTTATAGGAGAGGGATTGTTGAATCATTGAAGTCAATTGTATCTCATGTAGGAGAAATGAGTCAGAAAATAAATTTTTGGTCAAATAAGAGGCATGAGATGAGACAATATTATGCTAGAGGTTTGTCATATGTAGATGTTAAAAAACAAAAAAATAGCAAAGCTAACTTGTGTGCCCTATTTACAGACCTGAAAACCAACTCACCTTTCTCTCATACATGCAGGAGGCTCCCCATCCATTGGTGCCACCATGAGTTAATTAAAAAAAAAAATTGGGAGCGTTGGTGGATGGTATTTGACCAACCTCCATGAAATAACCATGAGGTATGACAATAACTTTTGAGGAAACTATATTGTGAGTTTATCCTCAATAAGATGCCAAATTATTTTTACATCTTAGATTTTCAGGGTAGAGGTGGGGGCTTCACACATGATAGGCCTGATGCACAATGTAATCCATAGTTGGCACCGAGAACCTTGGCCAGACCCATGGTGGAGCATGTCACCGTTCCTTCCATTGTTAAGGATAGTGTAGAGATGGAAATGTTGGAGTCGATTGGCTCACTCACCCATACCATTTTATAGTGTGTGAGGCCTCTAGTAGAGCCTGGTGTGAAGGAGATGTGTAGGCCCCGAGCTCCACCCCACCATTATGGCACTTGTGGTGTAGTTTGCACGTACAATTATCAGAGTGCTCAGGATGCAACTACACAACATACATCAATTTAAGAGGTGATGGCTTTCACAGATGATTTGTTGAATGATACATTTGGCATTGACAATCAAGTAAAATTCAGCAAGTTCATTTAATGTTGTTTATTAAATTATAATTTGAAATTTAAGAATAGGTAAATTAGTAGAATTTCGATTTGATGAAATTTCAGGGTCAGAGTGTTCATGAGACATGCCCCATTCCTATAGACCCTTATTCATTCTCGACGTTGAGTCCACAGGTATGCAACTAGTATTAAAGATATTATTATTGAATTTGAATAGTTGAATTTTATATTTGAATGTTTGTCTCATAACATGCTTTGGATTTCAAATAGTTTCTTGGTGGACCTTCAACCTCCACACCTCACAATTCATTTCCTCAAGGACCTTACACTTAGGTAGCCTTTATTCAATAATGGTGTTGTAAAACAATGTTAGCTAGTTTTGATAATTTTGCATATACAAATCTAAAAAATTGATGTGAAACAAAAACATTACATTTGTATTCCTTGATTGTGTCACATTGTCTTCTCCTAATTCACTTTTTGTTCCTTTATTCCTTCCTAATCCCATCCCATTAACATTTAATAGTTCACCCTACGATTTAATCTTTCATTTACCATTTATAGATGTTGACATCAGATAGCCCTGGTGATGTTGGTGGCACGACAGACCATAGAGTTGCTGCAACAATAGCCAGTTCTGATCCATTGAGAGAGATATGCAATAGATATGTCGATTTGACATTATATTTTCTCTTTTATGGTTTATTATAGAAAATTTTCATGATAATTTTGTGTAGCTTACTTTCTATCTTGATGGTTATCACTCTAGATCATGGACGTGGTAATGATGTAAATGTGAATGATGACTATCTGTATGTGGTAAGTGATTATATTTTGTTATATGTCGTTCCACAATTCAATTTCTATGTATTAACATCTTTACATTTTATGGTATTAGTTGAAGGTCCAGAGTGGAGAGAGGAGGACTAGTGAGCATGTGCGAAAGACCAAAGAACCAGCAGTCACTCCGTCCAACCAAATTTCAAAGGCAACACGAGATCTATTTCCATCCCCTAGAGGGAAATGACTGTATTAGGGTTGTTTGTTGTATGCCTATACATGTGGAATTTTGGAACAAATGTTTTGTACAAGTGATATATACATGAAATTTTATGTCCATAATATGGCTCCTTTGTACTAAGCATGTATGGATTTTTTGGATATATTCTATATACTTTTATCAATATATATCATTGTATACCTTACGACTTTTTGATTAAAAAAATATTATTTTTCTACTGCCATTCTTGAATGATGTTATCATGCATAATCTGTAAATCGTATGCTTGAATGTTGTAGGCATGGACTTTTTTTACATCTAATGCTTAATTAATTACTGTTGATTGCTCAATAAGCTCCATCTAAAGCGTATTGTGTAAATAAGCTCCATTCCTGGTGGTTTGTATCCTTTGGAATGCTTCAATTACTTGTGCCTCACTTATTTGCATGTATGCTTCACTTATTCACATGTCTATTTCACGTATAGTGCATGTATTCACGTGTATGATTCATGCTTCAAATGCATAGCACCAAAAATATTTTGGGGAAAATTTTGACAAACCAAAACTATAAGTTTTTTAAAAAAGTTGGGGAAAAATCATATTTAAAAAAATTTAAAAAATTGTAGAACAAGAGATAAAATCTATTTATTTTGAAATTGAAAGGTATTTCCATAGAATATAGAGATATAGAGAACAAATAAAATAATTATTTTAACTAATGAATTGTAAAAAGTAATTTTTTGTAGTTTATATTGTAAAAAGTAATTATTTATATTCATATTGTTGATTACATTTTATTGCACATCTTTCAAAGTCAAAGCATTACTTCACACTGCATAACTAATAACTAGATGTTGATAGATGAAAAAATTTCAATTACAATATAGTTTTTACAAAGTCAACCTAAGAAGTTATGCAATTACTTCACATTGCATAACTAATAAGTAGGAGTAGCTGCCAATTGCATTTTGTTATAATGGCATTCTATGAGGCTAGATTTCTTTGACATATTTTATCAAATAGTTCATTGCCTTGTCTATGTTACCACAATTTTCATACATTTCTACCAAAGTATTTTGTCAAATAGTTCATTTCCTTGTTGCTATGGCTAAAAGCATTAAACAAGTGCTTTCAAACAAGCTATGGATGCTTGGAAAAAATCTATCAAAAGCATAAAAGCAAGCAATACTATAGACAAGGCAATGAACTGCTTGAAAAAAATGCTTGAAAGAAATGTGGTCTCATGCTAATGGAATTTCATGACATGTAAATTGTTATGGATTTTTATGCCATTCCATCAGCATGAGACCACATTTCTTTGAGGCATTTTTTCAAACAATTCATTTCCTTGTCTATGCTACCACATTTTTTCGTACATGTTTACCAAAGAATTTTACCAAACAATTCACTGCCTTGCTACTATGGATAAAAGCCTAAAAAGGGTGCTTGCAAACAAGTTATGGATGCTTGGAAAAAATCTATCAAAGCATAATAATAAGCAATAGCATAGACAAGGTAGTGAACAATTTTTAAAAAAACCTCAAAGAAATGGGGTCTCATGGTGATGGAATGCCATGACAAGAAAATTTCATGGATTGTCATGGCATTCCATCACCATGAGACCACATTTCTTTGAGGCATTTTTTCAAATAGATTACTACCTTGTCTATGCTACCACATTTGTCATACATTTATACCAAAGCTTTTTATCAAACAGTTCATTATCTTGCTACTATGGCTAAGAGCCTACAACAATTGCTTTTAGACAAGCGATGGGTGCTTGGAAAAAATATATCAAAGCATAATAGTAAGCGAAAGCATAGACAAGGTAGTGAATTGGTAGTATGTGATGGATGCTCCCATGTTTTACAAATGAGGGGTGAGCTCAATTTATAGGCTCCTCAAATATAATTCAATGGCCAAGATTGATTTTGAATCAATGACCGAGATTACAAAATAAAATCCTAATTAGGATTTGTCACAACTAACTACCTCTTGACCAATGAGAAAATTACATTTGGGGACACTTGTCCTTCTACTAAATATAAACCAACAATAAAATTTGTTGCATTATGAAGTGTCAGGTTCATTGAAGCTAGACATGCTAGCTTGGAACAATTTTATTGGTTGGAAGATGACAAGGCACCATCTCATTGTGTTGGATGTCCCCTTTGATATTTTCCTAAGGAAGACTTCAAGATATGTTTTCCATCTCCTATTTTCAGCTTGGGGTGGACTTTAAGTTCTCTTTGCCATGTATGCTTTGAGTTGGGCCGACTTTACATTGTATTTTCCATGTATGCTCTGAGTTGGGTAGGCTTTACCTTTGTCTTGGAAAAGAATTATTCAAGCCAAGGGAAGACTTGACAGGAGTTTGGACATAGCTTCTCTTTCCCAAGCGGACTTTGCATCATCTTCAACATTTTCCTTCACCATGGGCATGACTTACTTTGCTTGTGCCTTGCCAAGATTGGGTGGACTTGCTCTTGACTTAGACATGCTCATTTTCCTTCCAAGAGAAAACTGAGAGAGGTTATTGTAGAGGGGCACAACATGATCTCATAGGCTCAGATGAGAAGTTTCTAAGTGTCACGGTTTCTGAGTATCGTCATGCTAAAGTTTACAGCCATTTTTCACTTTAGACTCTTAAGGGATTCAACAGATTGAACATAGCTCAAAGCGATTCAACCCATTTGGGTGTGAAAGAGGACCATGCTTAGCATAAACGTACCCAATCAGATGCATTGGAATAGTTAGTTTGGTCACACGAGTTGCATAACAAAAGTTGCACCACTTTGCAAATTTTCACTATTTGCATTTGACAAATTTTTCCCCAAGAGAAATCTCACCACAATAGGAAAACGCCTCTGAGATAGTGAAAACTGAAAGAATTTATTGTAGAGGGGCACAGCATGATCCCATAGGCTCTGATGAGAATTTTTTAAGCCTCACGATGTCCGAGTAACGTCATGCTGAAGTTTGCAACCATTTCGCATTTCAAAATCTTAAGGGATTTAGTCAGTTGAAAGTAGCTCAAAGCGATTCAACACGTTTGGGTGCCAAATAGAACCATGTATAGCATAAACATATCCACTCAGACACATTGGATATGTGCAGGATCATGATGGGCCAAAAAGTGGCAATATGATGGGTATGTGTAGGATATGTGGCTGACGACTTTGTTTTCACCCAAAATTGATGAAACGAAAAGGGTTTTTAAAGGAGATTCTCAGCTTTCCACCAATATAAATTATGCTTTACTTTGAATTTAATAAATAATTATTATTCATTTTCTATTTGAATTACAACTAAAGTTTTGATTGATAGGCTGATTGAAAAATATCTATAGCTTTCAAATAGTATCACATTTTTTGAATCTGAAACATGTGCCACATTCTATGCTTTGCATACTATAGGATTAAAATAAATAGAATTGAATTTCATGAATTTTTGACCAAGTTAAGGTGGTCAGACAAACAGGTTTTTTATGTTTTATAAAAGTTACAATAAAAAATTCATAATTAATTATTTACTTGGAAAAAAATTACAAAAAATATGCATCACATTGAGACATGAGTCCTCTACTTATATCTAAAATATTATAAAAAATATTATCATTTTATTATGGTTAGGGTGGTCAGACAGATACCTACTTCTTATTTTTTCCCTAAAATTTAAGTACTATTGCATTGAAATTTAAAAAAATTGTCAAATAGATTTAAAAATAAAAAATAAACCTAGTAGTTTAGAAACTACATTCAATTTTCTACATATTCTATTCTTGCATATTTTTGAAATAATATAGATAACTTATTCAAATTTTTACGTCAAGTTGCCTAAATCTTATTTTTCTAAATTTTTTGCCACTTAAGGGTCTGTTTTTTCCATGATGATCCTACACATACCCCATTGGAATAGTTAGTTTGGTCACACGAGTTGTAGAATGAAAGTTGCACCACTTTGCAACTTTGCACTACTTGCATTTGACAACTTTTTCCCTAAGAGAAATCTCACTACCACAGGAAAACACCTCCGAGATAGCAAAAATTAAGAGAGGTTTTCTGTAGAGAGGCACAACATGATCCCATAGGCTTTGACAAGAAGTTTCTAAGCCCCACGATGTCCGAGTAACATCATTTTGAAGTTTGCAGCCATTTTGCACTTCAAAATCTTAAGGGATTCAGTTGGTTGAACATAACTCAGAGCGATTCGGCGCATTTGGGTGTGAAAAAGGACCATGCCTAGTGTAAACGTATCCACTTAGACAATTGGAATAGTTAGTTTGGTCACACGAGTTGCAGAACGAAAGTTGCACCACTTTGCAACTTTGCACTACTTGCATTTGACAACTTTTTCCCCAATAGAAATCTCACCGCCACAGGAAAACACATCTAAGATAGTGAAAACTGAGAGAGGTCATTGTAGAGGGGAACAACACGATCCCATAGGCTCTGATGAGAAGTTTCTAATTCTCACAATTTTTGAGTAATGTCATGCTGAAGTTTGCAGCAATTTTTTACTTTGGACTCTTAAGGGATTCAGTTGGTTGAACATAGCTCAGAGCGATTTGATGGGTTAGGGTGCAAAAGAGGACCATTCCTAGCCTAAAAATACCCACTCGGATGTGTTGGAATTGTTAGTTTGGTCACACAAGCTACAAAACAAAAGTTGCACCACTTTGCACTACTTGCATTTGACAACTTTTTCTCCAAGAGAAATCTTGCCACCACAGGAAAATTTCTTTGAGATAGTGAAAACCAAGAGAGGTTATTGTAGAGGGGCACAAAAAAATCACATAGGCTCTGATGAGAAGTTTCTAAGCCACATGATGTCTGACTAACGTCATGCTGAAGTTTGCAGCCATTTTGCACTTCAGACTCTTAAGGGATTTAGCCAGTTGAACGTAGCTCAGAGCGATTCGGTGCATTTGGGTGTGAAAGAGGACCATGCCTAGTGTAAATTTACCCACTCAAATGTGTTGGAATAATTAGTTTGGTCACATGAGTTGCAGAACAAAAGTTGCACCACTTTGCAACTTTGCACTACTTGCATTTGACAACTTTTTCCCCAATAGAAATCTCCCTGCCATAGGAAAATGTCTTTGAGATAGAAAAAACTGAGAGAGGTTATTGTAGAGGGTACAACATGATCCCATAGGATTTGACGAGATGTTTCTAAGCCTCATGGTGTCCGAGTAATGTGATGCTGAAGTTTGCATCCATTTTGCACTTCAGACTCTTAAGGGATTCAGCTAGTTGAACGTAGCTCATAGTGATTCGTTGTGTTTGGGTGTGAAAGAGGACCATGCATAGTATAAATGTGCCCACTTGAATGTGTTGGAATAGTTAGTTTGGTCACACGAGTTGCAGAACGAAAGTTGCACCACTTTGCAACTTTGCACTACTTGCATTTGACAATTTTTTTCCCAAGAGAAATCTCTCCACCACAGGAGAATTTCCCTGAGATAGCGGAAGCTGAGAGAGGTTATTGTAGAGGGGAAAAACACAATTTTATAGGCTCTAACGAGAAATTTCTAAGCCTCACGGTGTCCGAGTAACATCATGCTGAAGTTTGCAGCCATTTTGCGCTTTGGACTCTTGAGGGATTCAACAGACCAGGAGGATCAAACTCAATCAAATTGACAACTTTCCTTCAAGAGGCATCTAACAAGATTAAAATTTTCTTTTAAAGAAATTCAAACAATCTTTCAAGTTAGACAATAATCAAAAACGCCATTTCTCAATTTCACCCATGAACTCAGTTTTTGGCCTTTTACTCAAATAATTTCCAAGACACCTGACAAACATATGATGGTTTCAGACACCAATTTTAGAGTTGTAATACATATCTCAAAGTCAAAAAATAATTCTTTTATACCAACCTCTTAAAATCACCCCTTCTATGCGGACCTATTTAGGCTGATTAGGCCTAAAGTACAAAGCAACATATCTTTAAACTTCTCACAGGCCTTTTAAACCTTGGGGAAGCATTTCATATGCCCTCAAACATCTGAAACCACAATTTTTTCCCAAGGTTAACCCTTCCAACATAGAAAACCACAAAACCCTCAATTTCATGCCAAACCAAAAGGGTTTATTCAAACCCTAGGTTGAGGGCTCCATTTTCATGTGTTTTCTTTAACAAAAATCAATAGGAGAGCAGGCTTATATCCTTTGTTCCTTCCCAAAAAATATAATAATGCAACTTACAAATTAATCAGACTCCCTAGGGCCCATTACACTAGTTACAGTAGATACAGTCAGTGTAAGGGCCCTTTAAGACATGTTTTTTATCACAAAACCCTCAACAGGGTGCTCTAGTCGACCTATCACAGGAAAAAAAATGATTTCTTCAACAAATATTTATTAGATTCTTTCAAACCTGATGCAAAATAAGGCTAACATAGTCCTCCACAAGAAATGAAAGATTACATAGCAAATTTTAGTCTATACGACTTGTATAGGTCTGCAAAATGTGAAAGAAACAAAAAAATGAAGAAAACTCAGAATTTTCTTATTGCCAATACCTTAAACTTCGAGCCAACATTATGAATAGTGTCCTCATGCCTTTTTAAAGGATTCTTCTCTTCAACCAATGACCAACTACCCTCCCAATTGAAGTTTAAACCACTTATGACAATTAGAGATCACAATTTCATCTTTTACAAAATTTAATAACATCATTACATGCTTTGCAATGTTTTCTCTTTTTGACCTTTTTAATCACCTAACCTATTACAGTGGGTCTAATGATACCTTATTCACCTAAAAACCATGTATTAGTCAAGAAAATAATATACTACCACCCTTGACACCACCTTGACAACTTTGACACTCCTTTCCATTTGATTTACAATCATTACAAAATGAATACATAAGCCCTTCAAAGTTGACCAAATACCATAGAATGGTCACTTAGGACCTTATTTTAACTCATGGACTCAACACAAACACCCTAACACACACACTCCCTATCAAACTCTTCATGGAAAATAGAGAGAAGGTTGGTGCTCCTGCACCAAGCCCAAACATCCAAATGACCTACCATGGCTTTGGAGGCCTCTTTTCCAAACAGACACCTTCCCAAACACCTGCAATCAAGTCAAACACCATGGATATTCATTGAATAGGTTACCAACCTTAATATTTCACAATTTTCAGAGCTCCAACCACTCACCAAGCTACCAATCCAATAAGCCATCACTCTCAAGCCACCAAACCTTGTTGGAATTGTGTGCCTCAATACCACTAGCCTAAACCTCTAAGAGAGCGAGTTCGGTGTGACCGCTGTGATGTCTGGTTGATCTGCTTAGTGATCATGAACTGTCTATGAGATCGGTGTGACTTAGCCCGATCAATGTTCTCCTTGTGAAGTTCCTTTATCGGTGTGACCTCTGGTATGTTTTGGCGATGAAGGTTATTGGCATGACTTGAACTATCGGTGCAAGTTTCCTAACTCCTTCTGACAATAGAATTCTAGCTGATATCAGTGTCATCTTTGTTCTGTATTGCTGACAGAAGTGATCAGTGTGACTTGAACTATCAATGTGACTTCCTGATCTCTTACTGATAGTGTTGGTCTTGTCGATGGATCTGCTCATGATGAACGCCAATGTCACTCTAGCTGATGGTACTTGGTCTGGGTGACATGAAGGTTCTGAAAGATTCTTAACAACAGAGCGTGTCTGGCTAATGGGTTTTCTTTCGGTGTGACTCTTGCCAATGAGGTGTTATGAATTATAGTTGAGCGTGAGGTCATCGGTGTGACTTGGGACTTTGGTGAAACCTTCTCTAATGATGGTTTTCTTTCTGATAAGGACAATTGGTGCTCCTATTGATCATCGGGGTGACTCAGGCTAACAAGATGATTCGAAAGGTGTGTGAGCTTAATGACATCAGGGAGACCTGTGGGTTCGATGTGACATTATGAACTCTTGTCGATGGACGTTGTCTTTCCAATGGGCTTGGTCGAGACCTCAAGATGATGGATGACATCGGAGAGACTTTGATGATCAGTGTTTTTTTCCAAACTATGGTTGATAGAGAAAGTCATGTCGATAGACTTGAAGATGAACCATGGTTGAACATGTGCTAACTTGGTTGAACTGCTGATTTGTATGATGACTATACAATTTTCTCATAATCGTTCAGTCTGGTTGGAAATTGGAATGATGACAGTTGGAGAAGTTTTTTTGATGTCCAAGACTATCGACAGTTGGTCCAACAGAAAGAATACAAATCTGTGTGTTATAATCTTTTATACCATCTTTCATGTTTAATGGTTTTGTTTGTTGAATCTGTTTATGCAAGTTGTTGAAACTGAATTTACTCGTGCTTCTCTTAAAAGGATTAATGTGGGAAATTAATTGTGTTTGATTCCGCTTTGTGACATAGTCATACATGTTTTTGAGGCAATCTAATTGAAATTAAAGTTACTGAAGGCACTACTATTCTTAGAGGTTTCTCTGAGATGATCAAAATTTCCCAACAAACCTAGGTTTTCCAAGGAGCCTTATTGAAAATCACTCTTCCCACAATTAACTCTCACATCCAACACCCCAAATATACCATATGATGTATGTACATGCTCAAAAGACTCTCACAAATGATTGCCCCAAAGGATTTCATCCATTCACACTCTAAAATGATGTAGACCCAGGGCCTCAAACTCAACCAAATTGATAGCCTACCTTCAAGAGGCATCTAACAAGATTAAAATGCCTATTAGAGCAATTTCAACTATTCCCCAAAGTTAGAAAACAATCAGAAACATATCTTCTCACTTTCACCCATGTAACCTTGTACTAGTGCAAATCTAGTTTCTGGCCTTTAACTCCAATATCTTCCAAAACACATGGAAAAAAAAAATGGAATCAGATACCCATTTCAAATTTATAAAACATATGTAAACCCCAGCATTAACTCTTTTGGACCAACATGGAGATCCAATACCCCTACCATGGAAAAAACTAGTGAAATACGCCTCTTTTTCAAACAGAGTACCCTTTATCCTTCACCAAACCATCTGAAACCTTTTGGCAACAATTAAAATTCCCAAAAAACACAAAATCCACAGTTAGATTCCACTTGTACGGCCAAATCCACCCCAAACTCAAAAACCCTTGTTTTTTGCACTATTGATGAAGGTTTATTGAATATGATACTTCCAGACCTCCTCATACCTCAAAACCAATTTGAACACTTTCCAACAGTCCTGTACATGCTTAATGATTCAAAATACATGACCTCCCATACATATTCCACCAAACCCTAGACCAAAACCCCCATTTACATGCATTTTCTACACAAAACTCACAGGAACAACAATCCCAGTCTACTTTATTCCTTTCTCACAAGATCAATCAATCTCCCTAGCATCTAAACATCATCCATAAGACCCAATACACTAGTTATAGTGAGCACAATTGGTGTAAGGGTCTTGAAGACATGATTAAGGCTAGAAAACCCCAAAACAAGGTATACATGACTGTTCACAAGAAAACAACTATGGAATGCTTCAAATTCTCTATTAAACCTTCAGACTTGATGCAAAACACAAAATATTCATGCCAGTACATTTTTCATAAAGAAATTACTCAATGCAATGACTGTACGTTACCGTACATGTCTAGAAAAGACAGGAAAATTCAGAAATTTGTTGCTAATAGTGAGAATTCAATTGGATTTCTTCACAAAAACATGAAGCCAACATTAAAAATGATGACCACCACCTTTTTAAAGGTTTCTTGATTAAAGAAAACTTACATAACAGCCTCCAACTGAATTTTGAATCCCTTATTAGCCATTGGAGTGCCAAATTACATTTGTTTACCTATCTTTGTTAACAACTCATTTGATTCCTTTTACATTCTTTTACTATTTGACCCTCCAAAACATTTAAAGCATTTCAAATACATTTAAAGCACCTATGTTGGTCTAATTAGACCTTATGAGACTCTAAAACATGACCTAATACATAAAAAGAAACATGAACCTACTTAGACCCCCTTTTGTCATCATTGACAATTACTTCACATATTTGACCTTGTTTACAAAAATGGATCAATGAGACACCAAATGGTCTTTATAGACCTTATTAAAGCAAATAAACATCAAAAAAACTTTGCAACCTCCCTAGACACACCTAGTAATCCAATTGTGAAAGTAAGGTGTAGGTGCTCCTACACCATAAAACCACTCAAATTCACTCAAAATCGTACATTTTCACACCCAAGGCTACATGCCATCACTCCAATCATTTTGCATATCTACATTAATGCAATTTTGCAAACCCTTATACAATCAAACTTAAATGGTTGAAATAAAGCAATGATCAATAACATGACTTTAGAAATCCAATGTGCATACTTACCAATCAATCCAGGGAACCATCTGGGTCTGCTCTACTCTTTATTGTGTCAAGTATTGTCTCGTGGTCAAACTCACACACTTTCCACAAGTTCTTTTTCATAGGTCTGCCCTTATATTTGATCAAATGAACGTTGGTGGCAATGACAAGGTTTGAGTAGTGAAGAATCTTCTAATGCATGTCGAAGTCCTCAAACAACCAAACTGTAACATTCTCAACTGGGTACCTTCTAAGCCATGTTCCAGTAAATACCATTGAACCTGTGGGATATTTTATGTTTTCTCCATCTATAACTAGGGCCTCCAATTTATTTTTAGCCTTGATACAATGACATAGGTAATAATATGTACCCTCTTCATTGTCTTCATCTTCAATCACTGCATATACGTGCCCTGCATTGATATGTTCATCTTGTTAGATGTATTTAATGAGCATCAAAATAAAACCTGAAAGTAAGATATATTACCTGGTTCTACAAGGTCCAATACATGATCAAAGTCAACGGATGATTGCATCTCCATGATTTGTAGAGCCGTCAAGATTTGATAAGTGTCAAGTGGGGTTAGACTTCTTACAGACCATTCGTCAACCCACTCTGTTGACTCGCAATCATTCCATGCTCAAAGTGTACATGTAGAACAAAAGCACGACATCTTATGTGTATGGATAGTCCATGTACCTACGTTGGACCTTCTAAAAGAGTGTAGCTCACTCGATCCTGTTAGTGTACAACAATCCTCATATTTTTCAATGTTAGTATCATCTACTAAATGAAAAAATCTACAAACTAAAGAATTACCTTGACTACCTAGACCCATTGCACGATTACACCACTCGACAATTGATCTTGCATCTGTCAACTTTACACTGTCTTTGTACTTTAACTCTTCTTGTGCAAGGGCTCTTTTGATACATGCACCCACTCCATCATGCTCCCCCTTTCCATCTCCGGCCTCTGATAAGTTCCACATATGTTGAACACCACTGATCCTATGAATCCTGCTCAACCAGTAAAACATTTTGGTGTTCTTGAATTGCATTGTATAGTTATTTGACCATATGATATGCTGGTTGAATGATATTCCCCTACTATCCAAATCAACATAGAACATCTTAAAGCAACCTTGCACAAACTCGATAGAATGTGTGTGATCATCACCGATGTAAAAGTGATACTCCTTCAATACTTTCCTGTTATCTTTTGTACTATCATTTGCATGAATGAATGCTATATGCACAAATATGGCAACTTGTGTGGAGTTGTAGTACTGTGATTGCACCTCGTTCTGTGGTTGTAGTGTGTAGTTCTTTGTGAAATTGACAACTGAAATGATGCTATGAAGTGGAAACGTTTCCTTGCATAACTTGAATTGTGAGTCCAACCATTGAGCTCTGTGTATGCCTTGCATACTCATAGACCACTTGATCATGGAAAATTCCCATAAACTGATATACAAGAATCTTATCACTGAACAATTCACACTTCTTTTCTTCTTTCCCATCTTTTATATTGTAGGCCACTATCTTGTATTTTCCAAATTCGACAATTTTGTCTCCAATTGTGTGTGTACTAGCCATGTGTTGGAAAATTGGAAAATGTTGCATGCCACCACAATGATGACATGTGCAATCCAAACATGACTTGTTAAAAAAAAATTCCATCCTCTCTTTCACATAAAATGGAAGATAAGAATTCCCTTGACGATTTGGGTGGAGTCCTTATGTTACATTCCTACAAAACATTGCCAGTATGCATATCTACACATATACGTCGATAAAAATCATAATGGTTAGAAAACTCAATATGTACTCTACACAAACAAGTAGTTCATGTGTGATTTATTTTGACATAAAAAGGCTTTATCATTTCAAAATACCTTTGACATGTTTTAATTTTAGGAAACTTTTGTACAAAATCAGCAAAAAATTGGGTTTGAGTGGTATCCAAATAATGCTTTGGATGTGGCTCACAGATTTTACTACCAATTCTCCTTCTTACAACATCTCTTTGATTAGGAGAGGTCCTTGTGTTATCCATCCAATAATCTACTATTAAAGATATTAAGCCTTGAGCAATTCTTTTATCTTTCCATGGCACTCTACCCGAGAATTCCCATAACTCATTGCTATTTCATTCCTCCAATATTTCATTCCTTCCTTTGGCTCTCAAAGGTTCACCTTGTTCCTTGTTTGACTGCTTAATAGTGTTGTTTTCATCACACATCTTGTGGCACAACTATCCTTCATGTGTGAGGTAAAATCCACACTCTCATATGCACTCATCAAGTTCTTTGACATCTTCCACCCTCACTTAGCTTCTAAAAAAAAATCCATATCCTTTGTGTAGCTCTTTGACATGTATGTTTTGACATCTTATCAGGCATCCATTTCAAAACATTGGAATCAATATCAATAAAAAATCTAGGTTTTCTATGAAAAACTCTAGGAGGAGTTCTCAAATGTAAATTTGTGTCAACATTAGGAATGTCAACAACATTAGGGATAGATCGCGTACCTTCAATCGAAGGTGCAATTGATGACATACCTTGAGATTGAAATGTAAAAATGTTGTACCTCCAAATTGAGATGTCGTTTGTGGAGTGACTTCAAATAGAGGCATGTTTTTTGATGTACTTTGAAATGCAATGTTGTTGATGGTGTGTCTTCAACGTAGGTGTGATTTTTGATGTACTTGGAAAACCACGTGTTACTAGTGTGTCTTCAACTAGAGATGTGCATTGAACTTCACCTATGGTTGATGATGTGCCTCCAACTTGGGGATCCATTTGTGTCCTTCCAGGAAGTTTTTCCATTTTTTCCCTTTGTTTTTCCAATTGTACATCTCTCTTAGATTGCATGGGAATTTCTGGTTGTATGGGCTGCAATTCTTTTGCTTCATGAGCTGCAATTTTTTATTCTCTTCTCCTTGCATTTTTTACTACACATTCTTCCGGTGTTAGAGGCTTTGGTCATTTCCTCGACATGATGTTGAATGTTGCATATTCACAATCACACATAGAACAAAAGTAAGTAATGCATTTTATGAAACATATTGATAACACTGATTACATTGCATTTTATTGAACACACCAAAGCATTTTATGAAAGATGGCAGCGAGCTGTTTGGAATTATCAAACATGTCTATATGCTACAACATTTTTCATACATAAATCTACCAAGGAAGAATGGTAAATGGTATGAATGAATGGAAACTTGCATTAAACCAACTATGTCTTGAGTCACTTGAAATTATCTAAGCACATGATGAAGGTGAATTCTTTATGGCACAAAAAAATTAAAATAGAAACTTGCACATTAACATTGATGAAAGCTCTTAGGTTTTCCAAATTAGTTGAAAATAAAATTTTTCCCACAACCATCAGTAATCATGAATTTAATGTTAAATTCTATGTGTAACAATGAAGATTAATAAAATCATCAAATGAATGGTCTATAAATTGTAAAAAAAAAAAGAAAAAAACTTGTGTTAAGTTGAATTCGTTTATCTAAGCATGTTGGAAATGGACTACTATAAGCAATGCAAATAGAATTCATAAGAAAATTTGTGTTAAGTTGATTTCGTTTATATAAGTTTAAACATGAATTCATCTAAATTATGTCATGGTTTTCATTTTTTTCTTCAAAGTCATAAAAATTAAACTTTATGCAACTCTCATCTAATTCAATGTTGAATTCTATGTCCAATTGTTATGATTAATAAAATCATTAAAGGAATTTAGATTATTGTCAAAAATAAAAAAATACTAAATATAAACATTTCAATATTACCAAAAATCAATATATTACCTGCGATAATGTAAAATGATGTAGAAACTTCAAAATGTCTTCATCTACATTGTTTGCATGGAAATTGGTGGCAAAAAGGTGATGGATCAAGCATAAATTGGTACAACAGGGAGTCAACTGCATAAAAAAGGTGTTTCTCTATCAGATTAAGCGCTAAAGCAGAAAAAAATAGAAGTATGTGGGCCAGAATCATGGGGTGAACTCCTATTTTACCATTTCAAGGTAAAAACACATTTGGTGCTCGCAAAATTTGGAGAGTGCCAAATTTGGCTAGCGCCAAATATGGTGCTTTGAAATGCTTTCACAATATCAATGGGAAGGGAGTGAGACTTGAGATAGAGGGAGAGGTGATATGAGTGAGAGAGATTAGTCCTAGTAGCATGGTAGGGACTGAGACCTGAGAGCGATAGAGACTTGAGAGGGATAGAGAGTTATCCAGTTAGGGTTGGGGGAAATATCTCACAATGGGAGAGGGGTTGGAGTGAAATATGTTTGTCTAACCTCTACCCATAAACTGTAACTGTAAACCCTAAACCCTCAACCCTATAACCCTCAACTCTCTCTCTCAACCCTCTACCCTCTACACTCTACCCTAAAACCCTAAAACCCTAAACCTTAAACTCTCTACCCTCAACCCTTAAATTGTAAACCGTAAAACCTAAAACCCTAAAACCATCAACCCCCCTGTCTCTCTCTCTCTCAACCCTACACCCTCTACCCTTAAACTGTAAACCCTAAACCCTAAAACCTTAAAACCCTCAACCTCTC
>VDFB02270651.1:234806107-234825115 GCA_007258455.2 Sequoia sempervirens | reverse complement strand
TGGAGAGATAGAGAGTAGAGAGGAGAGAGTGAGAGAAAAAGATGATACAACTTGCTGACTACTAAAATTTGACCTGATTACTGAATTTTGACATGCTGATTCCTAAAATTTGACTAAGTCTAAAATTTTTAAGATCTTCCAAAAACTAGAATTTTCATTATAACTCCTAGAAATCCGAAACCACTCTCAAACATCCTACCTATATACATGAAATATAACTTAAAGTATAAGACATTAAATGTCGATATATATAGTTTCCCTCAGAAAGGAAGAGAAAATGAAAGAGCTTAGAAAAATGCATTCCAAAAGTCATGAATGACATTTGGTGAGTGCAAATTTGGTGCTTTCCAAATTTGGCGAGCGCAATATGGCTTGTTACGATATTTTTTTGCAATTTAGCACCAAAATTGTGTCATAGATCCATGTACTTACCTACAATAGATACTTAAGTGGATCAACTTTTGATATCAACTTGACGGGTTGACTGAGCATGTAATGATGAAGCTTCTGCCAACTGAAGACCACTACTAGGCAAGACTTTTCCATTGGAGAATAATTGAGTTCATAGCCCACCAATGTTCAACTGATATAATAGATTGCACGTTCTTTAAAGGACTCATCATGTTGAGCCAATAATGTCCCCAATGCAACTGATGTAGATGAGATATACAAAAAGGGTGGTTTACTTGGAATGGGAGGCATTAGGATGGGCGGATGAGCCCATGTACTCCTTAATTTTTTCGAAGCCTTGTTAACACTTTGGATCCCACTTGAAGGTGGTATCTTTATGTAGGATATGTGAATGATTGATGGTTGTCAGCTAGTTGAGATATGAACTATCTAATGGACTACAACTTCCCTTGAAGGCTTTTTAATTACTTGAGATTATGGGGCATTGGCATTTCCATGATTACTTTGACCTTTGCTAGATCTACCTCAATACCCCTTCTGGAGACTATGAAACCCAATAGCTTTCCTGATGTAACCCCGAATACACACTTGTTTGGATTATACATAGCTTGTAATGCTCTAAAACCTCAAAGATTTTTTTCAAGATCATAGGATGCTCTTCTCTTGTCTTGGACTTCCCCAATAAGTCATCAACATAATTTTCCATTATAATATGAATGAGGTCATGGAAGATAACAATCATGGCACATTGATAATTTTCCCCTGCATTTTTTTGTCCAAAGTGCATGACATTATAGCAGAAGGTTCCCTTAGGTATGTGTAGGATCATGATGGGCCAAAAAGTGGCAATATGATGGGTATGTGTAGGGTATGTGGCTAATGACTTTTTTTTACCCAAAATTGATGAAAAGAAAAGGGTTTTAAAGGAGATTCTCAACTTTCCACCAATATAAATTATGCTTTACTTTGAAATTAATAAATTATTATTATTCATTTTCTATTTGAATTATGGTAAAGTCTTGATTGATAAGTTGATTGAAAAACATCTATAGCTTTCAAACAATATCACATTTTTGAATCTGAAACATGTGTCACATTCTATGCTTCACATACTATAGGATTAAAAAAAAAAATGAATTTCATGAAGTTTTGACCAAGTTAAGGTGGTCAGACATACAAGTTTTATATTTTTTTAAAAGTTGTAATAAAGAATTCATAATTAATTATTTACTTGGAAAAAAATTACAAAAAATATGCATCACATCGGGACATGAGTCCTCTACTTATATCTAAAATCTTATAAAAAATATTATCATTTTATTGTGGTTAGGTGGTCCATTTGCATTAACACCTACTTCTTATTTTTTCCCTAAAATTTAAGTACTATTGCATTGAAATTTCAAATTTTCACTAAATAGATTTAAAAAAAAAACCTAGTAGTTTAGAAACTACATTCAATTTTCTATAGATTATATTCTTACATATTTTTGAAGTAATATAGATAAATTATTCAAATTTTTATGTCAAGTTTCCTAACTCTGATTTTTCTAAATTTTTTGCCACTTAAGGGCCTGTTTTTTCTATGATGATCCTGCACATACCCACCAAGGGGTGGTGAAGGAAATTTTATGTTGATCTTCTAGTGCAATTTTGATCTGATTATAGCTTGAGAAACCATCCATAAGGGATGGCATCTCATACCCTATTGTAAGATCAACCAACATGTAAATGTTTGGAAGCGAGAAATCATCCTTAGGACAAGCTTTATTAAGATCCTAAAACTTGGTACCAATTCTTATATTTCCATTTAGTTTGGCCACGAGCATTATGCTGGATATCTAGTCAACATAGTTAATAGGTCTTATGAACCCAACTTCTAACAGTTTCTCCAACTCTTTCTTGACAAGAAAGGCCACCTGGGGTTGCATCTTTCTTAGTTTTTGTTTAATAGGTTTGGCATTCGGATGAACATCCAAAGGGTGGACCACCAAGGCAAGATCTAGACCTAGCATGTCTAAATAAGTCCATGTGAAATTGATGATTCCCTCTTTTAGCATATTGATGATGATAGAGTGCTCTTCCTCTAACAAGGATTTGGCTATGTATGTGATCTTGGGGGCTTCTTCTATTCTGAAATTAACTTCCTAAGTCTCTTCGATCAAGATGGTAGATTGTTCAGACAATTGAGTTCCGACAAGGGGAAGATGAACATCCCCATCCTCCAGCACCTGATCGAGGTTTTCACTATTGGATACACCCTTTATTTTGACTTTTCCTGAGTCGGGAAGTTCCTCAGAGAGGTTTCCACTAGATGACACTTTTTTATTTTGTTTCTTCTTACTTTTGTTGTTAGGGTTTTCATCTTCCCCCAATCCCATGAGATGCACATAAGTGTCCACTGAATGAAAGGTATCGATAGGAGCACTACCTCGTAAGTCCCAATCAATGAGTTCATGATGGCAAAGTAAAAGGCTAATGGAAAAGAAAAATATAGGTAGTCGAACATGGATGAGAGATCTACGTCATTATATGCAAGTATGATGGAATCTTCCTTGAGTATGTTCTCAATGAAACCATTATCCACACTAACATTATTAGATGTACTAGTTGATGGTGCAAGACCCTTTTTCTTTGTATCATAACCTAAGCGCAAATGTCTTGGTCACACAGGAGTATTAACAGGTTGTCGTCTTCCTTGTTATTCTATGCTAAGGCCTTCCCCTTGATAATTATACTTTTCAGCTAACGTAGATGCATGAGGATAAGTCTCTTGGAAATATTCCTTAAGAGGGAGTGAAGGCTTGGGCTCTTCTCAGTATATCCACTGGTTGATATCATCATCTAGTTGATCTTGTCGTGTACCAGGAGATTGGAAAGTGCTAGACCCCATGTTCTTAGAACTGAGTGTGATTGTCTTCTTTTCTTCTTTTGGTGTGGACTAAGAAGGTTGGACATAAGTACAAGGTGATGGTGGCATGGTTTCCACATTTAAAGTCGTGTGCATCTCGTACTCACCACAACCTTTTTCTATGATTTTGACCTTGGTGATTGTGGATTCAAATGTGGAAGATGAAATGGATGATGTGGTGGATGATGGGTTGGAAGGTGGATTGGAGGATGATTCCTCAGGTGCCCCCATTTCCACTCCTGTACAGTAGTGAGAGTGAGGGAAGGAAGCTTCTAATGCAAGGAAATATTCAAAGGGTTGTAGATCTGTATGCATAGTTACTTCCATCCCATTGAATGGGAATTCTAGGCATTGATGATAGGTGGATGGGACAACCTGCATGGCATGGATCCATGGGCGGCTAAGAACAAGATTGTATGGAAGGTCCAAATCAAGGACATGGCACGTGGTATACTGGACAACAAGGACAAATTGAATGGGAAGACAAATGATTCCTTTAGAGTATCATTCTGTGTTTTCAAATGCTTTGATGGTGATAAGCTAGTTATTCAAGTTAGCATGGGTGTAGCCTACATGTTTTATAAACTTCAGTGTACAAAGGTTAAGGGTAGATCCATTATCTACAAGGACCCTTTTTACTTTATGATGGGCTACGAGAACCTCAATGTGAAGGGGAAAATTATGGTTTGAGTCGATGGAAGGCATATCATTTTGACTAAAGCCCAACTGATATGTGGATGATAAATTACCTACGAAGGCTTGAAATTGGGTAGGATCTATATCATTGGGGACATGGATATCCTGCAAAGCTTTAGTGAGGATTTCTTGATGGATAGGAGAAGACTTAAGCAAATCTAGGATGGATATTTGAGCTGGATTCTTTCCAAGGTGATCAAGAATATTATATTGAGAGCTTACAAGAGCTAGCTAGGCTGATGTGGAAGTTCCAGGAATGGTTATGTGGGTGCAATGGGTCATGACAACACATTGCAAGCCTTTTCCTTTAATGCGAATCATGGATATGTGAGGCTCTACCTAGCTAATGCACATAACTATACCATCATAGTTATAGGGTACATTCTTATAGCTAACATTATTTGTGTTGTTATTTTGATTGTTGTTGTTGCTTGACTTGAGATTAGCATTGGATGTACTAGCACCTTGATTGTGTTTTGGGAAAGAATTTTGATATATCTGGAGTTGGGCATTGGATGATGTGGCCTGGTTTGCATCCAATTGGATATCACCTTGATCTATAACATCTTGGATGTATGTCTTAAGTCCTTGACACTTATTTTTGGAATGCCCTTTAATTTTGTGAAAATCACAGTATTCATTTTCTCTGTACATGGTGAGCTTTGGTTTAGACTCATCGAAAGGCTTAGTCACAGGATAAGTGATTGGATTGATTGATTAGAGGAGCCTATGGGTAAGTGCATGGATATGTGACACAATTTTGACTCTTAAGATGCCACTTTTTTTTTTTGAAATCAGCAAAATCTGATTTGCATGTGAAATTGAAGATAGTTACGCTCCAAATTTCAAGATGCAGCAAGAAAAAAAGTTGAAGTGCTCTAAGTCTATTTTCTAAGCTACTATTATTTTTTTAAATTAATGAAGATTAAGGGTCTCAAAAAGGGGGGGGTGTTGATCATATTTTCTGCACAATAACAGCCAGACAAAATATGATATCCTATCTCTCTTGAAGGGTAAATCTCTATCGGCAAGCCTCAAGAGATAACCCCAAGGTCTCTAATGTCAGGTCTTGATAGTGCATAAACAACTTAGTAACAAAATGTGAAAATGTTGGTAATCACAATGGGACCTTACTACAAGCAAAATACTAAATCAATTTTATCAGATCTAACAATCTGATGATGCTTCAATCCTAGTTTTATCCCAATAATCAAAGAAATAAAAAATGGGTAAGTGTTTCGAAGAGATTTCTAAACTTAATACTAAACCTAAGATTAACAATGAAAGTAACCAATACTCAAAATGGACCAATCCCTCAAAACTGATTTCTGCTTGACCAAGATAAATCTGCAATCTCACAGAAAATAGTGCAATCTTCTGAGGTGTTGAGATTTTCAAATCATGAACATTTATTCAAAAACCCTATTACAGTTGAAATGAACAAATCCTAACAATCAAACTAAGCATACTGAAATATGAAGTCCAGGCTAACTTTGCAAAGCAACTAACAATCAGTTGGTTGTGAAAAGTATGGACTGAAGGATTGCTACAACATTCAAGTATTGAATCACAAACATTATCAAATCCAAATCTAATCTAAACATTATCCTTCTCAAAGCAATTTTAAAGATAGAACAACAAGAACCATGCAAAACAAAAGAAACAAGTATGGCACCAAATCACAATGTCATTTCCTGTATTCAAATTGTCAACTATAGCAACAATTATGGCTTTCTGTTACAACATTTTCTTGAGAATGCCTACTTGCTACTAACTACCTCTCTATTCAAACTACAAATTCTAATTATTTCTAACCGTTCTAACCCTTTCAAATGAGGCAACATGCCCAATATATAGAAATTCCCAGGAACCCGTCAGCTAGGCAAGGGTTTCGCAACAATAACTTAGCACAACAACCCAGCCAGGAGAGTCTTCAAAATGGGTCAAACGTGCATTAAATGCACATCCTATCGAAGTTGGCCCAGGATCTGCAATGCAGCTCAGATGATGCGTGGGAAGATAATATGGAAGCACAAATCGCGTAGTAGCCCATCATTAGCTCTTTTCCCTATTATCCCTACACCGATTTGACTCTTCATGTAGCTTCAAGAATGCTCCATCCAAGTCAGCCACAGGTGGTACTGGAAGAACCCTAAGTCGCCTCTCAATGGACGCAATCTCATCCCTTGAGTGTTTGACCGACCTATCCCAATCTACCTTATACGCCAAATACTTATCAACAACTGCGAGGTAGGTGGCCGCATCATCCAGTTGGTGCTCAGAAATAGAGCCATCATCAAGTGGTGCATAAACATCCCGCCACCATTCTCTCAACTGCTCTAGGCTCAAGTACTGGGGAGCAATCTTCCTTCTTCCCGTCATTATCTGAAAAAAAGCAATGCAACCATTGTAGATGCCAGCCAGGGTGTCATCAATGTGTGTTCTCTTTTTGTAAATATTTTTCAATACTTTCTGCCTAATTTGCAATACCTCATACCATTCCCATGGTTTGGCAGCTATGGAAGAAGGAAGGATCCCATCACTCACCAATCTGTCCCGGGTGTATTTAATTAGAGTCCCAATTTTCTGCAGAAGGAGGTCCATATCCTCCTTATCTTGTGCCAACACCTGTTTCAACCATTCAGTTGCCATGATAGCATCCTTCCTAGTTGATAAAATCTCCTTAATAGCTTCTTCACCCTTTTCTTGCACCCCTTTCAACCAATTCACAGTGGCAAGGGTGGAAGCTTTCATCTTTTCTAGCTCAGTTATGCTCTCCTGAGGCAGAGGATTGGTAGCAGAGGAAGAAGGATTAATGGACTGCAGTGGCTTCATTAATTCCTCCAAGCACTTCCTGAGATTTTCATTTTCTCTCTTTAGCTCCTGCTTGGTCTTCATCTCCCTTCTCAATTTTTCCACAATAACTACACTGGAGACCTCATAGTCCCCAATATCTAGGTGCTCAACTAATGTAGGCCCAAGATTAAAAGTTTGTATATTATAATCATTTCCAGCCACATCGTCTCTATTTTTATCTGGAATAGGGGTAGCAATATGAACAACCTTGTTATGTTCCTCATCTCTCTCAACCTGTGAGATCACCCTAGCCTTCTTCTTACCTTTATCTTTTCCAATCCTAGCTAGTAGTGCATCCTAGTTCGGTGGACTATCCTCCACTACTACTTGTTTTCTCTTTATTTCTTTCTCCAACCAATTAGGGACAAGGGACTCCAATTGCACCCTGCTCTGCCCCAGACAATGAAGACCTAGCCACTACCTTACTTGACTCAGCCTGCACTCAACATGAAAATCATAGTAAAAGCTAGGAAAGAGCCATGTTAATTCATCGAAACACCATTAGAATGCATCTCATATAGTCAACGTGTTATTAAAATTCATATAAAATGACCACAACAAATTTTGGGTTTGAAGACCATCCACAGAATTTGAGCCAGAGAGGAATTTCGGGAAATTCCAGACCGATCGGATTCCAATAGAAAAAACCAAGAAACACCTACTTAACCATCAAACCTGATCTTTTTTAATCAATAAATCACATGGGAGATCCAAATATGGCATGAAATAATCATCAAATACATCATAAATTGTAAATAGATCCAATTATCTCACGCTCCTTCACATTTCATCAGATTATGTGAAAATCCATGAGGGACAGATTTCTGTGAAGAACAGGCCAAAGAGGATTTTTAGGAAATCTGGGAGACGGTGGATTTTAGAGAAATCCAGACCTAACGGACATCAGCGGTTAAGGAAAAGTTCTGAACCAATGGAGATTCCGGGAAGGGAAGTTTTAGTGAAGCAAAATGAGTGTATTTTGGCCGAGCAAATTTCATTCAGAAAGAGGTCATGCTGAATGGGGCACGTCATGCCGAAAGCGAATATGAAAGTCATGTCCATGAGAGATTTTCTTTGGTATAAATTCACAGTGAATCCCCCTTGTCTCACTGACCATCAAAGTTTAAGTAATCACTTTTGCCAGACTAAAGTTTATCTATATGATGTCTCAGCAAACTTACAGAGTCTTGCCGAACATCAATGAGGAACATCCTGATGTGACCAATGGGTAGTCGAGGTAAGGTCTCAGCAACCTCTCTTGGTCTTGCCAACTAGCAATAGAACATGAGAGACCTTTGGTGTGAGAAAGATACAGTCGCAACGAACATATGGACTTAGGAGGGCTTTTGGTGAAGCATTTCAGTTTGGCTAGAGGTCCCAGCGACTACGTTATGTATCGCTAATGAAGAGTTCCATTGGCATAACCTCTTGTCGACATTAAGAAGTCACCCCAATAGACGATCAGGGCTTGCCAAGAGAAAAGTTTCGCTATGAGGTCCTGGCGATGATTAGGAGTCTCACCGAAAGTAAAGGTCTCAGCAAGAGCAGGAGGAGCTCGCAGTAAGGTCTCAACGAAGCATGAATGTCTCCCCAATAGAAGATCACTCGACAAGTGTAGGATATGTTTGGCAAAAGGTCTCGCCGAAAGGGGGAGGTCTCAGCGACAGAACGGAAGATTGGCAAGATGAAAGGAACTCGCTATGAGCTCTTGGCGACAGGGTTTGTTTTGCTGACATTAAGACTTCGACGTGAGAACTACAGTGTCAGGGTGATAAAATGCAAACCCATGAAGGGTTTCGACATGACACAGAAAGATCTACATGACATCTCACCGACCTCGAAGGGTTACAGTGACTAAAAGAATAGAGCTCGGTGAAAGCAAAAGTGCTTGGTGGGAGGTTTCACTGAAGGACGGATGTCTTGGCGAAGAAAAGGAATATCGGTAAAGCCACTGGATCCTACCATGACCTCCTAGCGACTTGGTCCTGTCTTGCTGAAAGTGAATATGAACGAAGCCCGTCAATGAGACATCTTCTTACGGAGTGAGGTCTCGGCGAATCCTCTTTGTCTCGCCAACAAACATGCCATTCATAAAAGACTTCATCGGTGAACTATGAGGTGATCGATATGACATCTCACCGACATCAAAAGGTTGCAGCGAACATATGAAAGGGATGGATTATCCTGGACTGAGACGCTAAATCATGATTTTACTCAAACACCGGATTAGTCACGAAATTCAAACATTTAAACACAGAGCAAGTCAGGGATGGACCTTTCATAAATTTTCTTTGCATTCTAGGTCAGTTTTAAGAAAAAATCACCTAGTATGGCATTGCCCTAAGTCTAAAACCCTACTCATCCGCCATTAGCACACAATCAAGCTCAGAATTTAGTTGTTTCCACTATTAAGTCATCACTAGGATCTACTAATTACTCTCAGGAAAGATTCATCAAAATGCAAACAGATAAATGAGCTCAAAACTTTCCTAGGAGATGACAAATGATGCAATACTGAATAATCCTCGCATGAAATAATCCAAGAGACCAAGAAACCAAGTTAGATACACCTCTCAAAGCACGCACGAAGCCAACAATGCAATCAACAAGATAGCCAGAGAAGGAATTCGGGAAGCTGACGATAGGGCGGAATCTGAGAAAATCCATCCCATGCAGAAATCCTTGAATACTGAAAATCCATGGAAAACAAGGGTCCAACCGGAGTTCAAGCAGGTTCCGGGAAAATCTGACCAGGGCAAAAATTCCCGAATCCAAGCAAAAGCCCAAAATTCATCCAGAACTCAATATTTTCAATAAATAACCCAGGGGAAGCACTTAGTCATTCAAAATAAACATTTTAAGCACATGCCTAGGTAAGACAAAACCTCAAAAAGAAAGGCCAAGAAGCCAAAACTAAAGCGAAAGAGGGTCCCTACTTCCAGCGGGGCGTGTGTGCAAAAATTACACAATAAATGGTGAATTTTGCTGGGAAAATGCTCCAGAGCATTTGGTGACGAACAAGAATCGAGAACCCATAATCTCTTATTTCAATCTAACCATCAAACAAACAAGTTAGACTACAAGGATTCAAAGAATCAGAACCAAAGGATAGATCGGATCCTCCATAAACTGAAAATTCAAGTGTGTGCACATGAGTTCATTTCCCTCCTTAAGTTACTACAGAAACCAAGTTCAGTCAAGTCAGGCTACATAAGGATTCTAACTTCAAAAGCAACCTAGATAGGGCCTCACTGCCAGCCGAGCATCCATAGCCCCGACGAGGTTATCACTGTGATTCTCCTGAACAGAGCTCTGCTGCCAGCCATGCGTCCATAGCCCCGGTAGAGATATTCAGGTACCCCTGATAAGTTGAATTCATTCTTTTGATATTCAATATTTCATTTTTATTTCTTTTGATATTCTTTATATGTCACTCTCATTTCAACTTGTCAACACTGAAGCTCACACTCAAGGCTGAGAACCACAATGGCGCTGAAGCAGAAATAGGATTTTTCACTTGACAAGACTTCACAAGGATTCCTATAGTGACATCAGCATTCTTAAGATATATGAAAGATATAAGATTTTCAGAGTACTTCAAGTTCAAATCCACACCAGTGACTCAAGATTTTATAAATCTGGCATTAAGACTGTTGGCAATAGAAAAGACTTCAACCATCCTTTCAAGATGCAGGACCAAAGTTCACCACAAAATACTTAGAACAATTCCAGAGAAGATAGATTTGCCATGCAGGTGCAACAGATCCAGGTGGAAATAGAGAAACCCCCAAAGCAAGAGCAGAGAAAAAACAAAACAAACCAAAAGGAAACCCACACAAACCCAAAACAAACAAAAGCGAAGTAGAAAGGGAAACCTAATCTAAAGCAATCTATCCTAACTATGTACAAAAGACTCATAACCACTCATCATTAGACAGGGTGAATTGAGACCTACCCCTACTTGACTCTTTAGGGCCTGAATAAGCAACAAGGTAATGGTAATAGTCCTCAAGAATGAAAATTCATTTTTATATTCATCAAAACAAGGCTCAATAATGCAGCACTCAAACTCAAACTTATAATCAGGAATGATCAACAATTGAGGAAACTCATTGAAACCATGATTAATCCATATGCAAGCTGCCTTTCCTAGCTTCCCATAATCAAATTGATAAGATTCAGAATTCATAGCAAGGAGAGAAACAACCCGATTTTGTATTGTTGTAGACTGAATGTGGTATTCCTCATTCTTCAATAGTGAAGAGCTAATATCTATGCCATCAGGAGGTCTCCATTGATGATGCAATATCCCTCCTTCTTCATGAGGGAACAATGTTGAAAATGTAAAAGCCTCATCATGCATAGTAACTTCCTCATCATGATATTTTTCAGGAGGCCTCATAGACCGATCTTCAAGTACATCTTTACCTAAAGTAGGATAATCAAGCTCATTAGCGATGGTTGCAGTATTGTTATTCTCAACACCATTTGGGTTTTCCTGCACCTCCATAGCCATCTTGTCATTAATACAAGAAATATGTGAAATTTTACTGAATTCATCGACAGAAGGTGATGAGCGAAGGGACTCTCTAAATTCTTCCCCTATTGGAATTTGTTCTAGTTCTGGATTGCAACTGTAACCCTTAGGAAAAGTAGCTTCTTTACCCACAATATTAAATCCCACAATTCTCTCCAAGGAATGTTCATCAGCAATCTGTTGAGGCTCTTCAATCAAAAGCTCAACCTCCTCTAGGACTGCCTCAGCATTAATACTGTCAGTACATAATTTCCCAAGCTTGTTTCAGACATGAATACCTCCTTAAAAGTATTCGTATCAATATGGCCCAAAGTACCCTTTTGTTCAGTAAGCATATCCTTTTCAAGAGACCATAGTACTACACCCCTAATGGTAGGATCCTTTAACAACTCATGAGCAGAGAGACTTACTTTGACTTTCTTAAATTCTCTGACCACGTACTCCCCTATTTGCTCTATAGTCATGGTAGAACAGTTCCCCTTAGAGCTATCTATCAATTCACCCCTGCCATTTTCAATGCTTCCTCCTTTATTAGCATCAGACTACCCTCCATTTAGGAAATACTGAGTAGACACATGATGGAATGCCTGAAATTCTTCAGTTGCATATTCTTCTTCATTTGGTGGACCATTATCATTCTCCTCATTACCTCCAAAGGATTGAATTGTAGATTCTTCACTATATACATGCCCTATTTCAACACCTTTATCTTGTTCTTCTTCTAGTTCATTCTCTTCACTTCTTGGAAATGGGACGTGATTTACCACCATGACTGATATGTCATTAGGATTAGACGACACTATCTCGAGCCCTCTCAGACCACCGTTGGTATGCTAAACCTTCACCCAGAAAATGGACACAGCAGCTTGGAATTCTTGATAGTCTGGCTCAGAATGTTGATTAGTATTATGTAGCCTACACCATCATGAAAGAGTTGTTTTTTCCAAATAAACTTCACTAGATTTCCCCTGATTGTTTGGCTGATCCAGAGAAGTTATGGTTTCTCCATTATTTTGAAGTGGTGGCTACCTTCCATGACCTCTATCAAGATATTGTTCTCCGTCAAAGTTCTGTCTTTGAGCCTGCATCATATCCATGTTGCTTTGATCATAATTGGATTGAATCCCCCTTTGGGTTGCATGGGATTGACTATTCTGGTGCCTTAGGTAAGTGAGTTCAGTGCTTAGCCTCTCAACTAGCTCTATGAGTGCGCCCAACCTCTCCTTGTCTACACTATTTGATGGAGGAATAATACTAGTTGAATTCCGCATATAAACATCCTATGACCCATGGTTCAAGGGTTGATTACATATCTCAAAGTTCTGTAAGTAACCAAGTATATTGGCTTGTTGATGACAGAATGCAGGCTGGTTCATATTTGGATGGTAATTTGGCATGAATGCAGCCTAACTCAGGGGATGACCTGGGTGTGAAACCAAGGGTGATTAAGGGACTGAACTTATCACAGGTATTTGGTTGGCCAAGGGTCCAGACAAGTGTTGTCTCAAATCTGTACTCACCTTAACAGCCACATCATAAGCTTCAAATAAGCTACCAGGAGGGTTTTCTTTCCATTTGATGAAAGTAGACGTTAAACTATCCAGAGCTTCATAATAAACCTCCCTGGCAAAGGCATCATCTACATCATAAGGGGTTTGCAGCCTAGCATAGTCCCTATGTAATCTATTATTGAAAGCCACTATTGGTTCATTTACCTCCCTCTTGATTCTAGTGAACTACAAAAGTAACTCATTTGCACTAATTGTGGTCTGATATTTTTGTAAAAATGCAGTCTCTAGCTGAAGCCAAGTAGTGATAGACCCAGCAGGAAGATGGTTATACCAAAAAAATTCCTCATCTCCAAGGGAATATGGGAAAAGTCTACATGCAACATCCTCATGATTAATTCCCCTATCCTTAAGGGTAGTTTTAAAAATCCTAATATGCTCCTCTGCAGTCCTATTTGGATCATTAACATGGAATTTTGAACAAAAATGTTCAGGGTTTTTAGGCATAGGATTGCAATTGGCAAAACCCAATGGAGATGGGTTGGTTGGTAGGAAAGCCATTGGTGGAAGTGGGGGGTGGTAATGGCTGATTTATGACTGGCTGAGGTTGTGGACTGGGAATGGCCTCAGACTCAGATAAACCTGATGAAGATGGGGATGATGGAGATGTGAAAGGTGGATGGGATGATGATGATGATGATTCTCCCCTTCTTTTGGTCCTTCTTGACCTAGTAGGGTCTAGTAATTCCTGAAATTCCTCCTCTCCTAGAGTGGATCTTCACCTTCTTCTGAATCTCTTAGGAGAGATGGCGTTCAAAAATTGATCCATCTTGATTATTCATGCCCTCCTCCTAGCGCCAGTTCCTGTTGTTTGTGTTTTCTGCACAATAACAGTTAGACAGAATATGATATCCTATCTCTCTTGAAAGGTAAATCTCTATCGGCAAGCCTCAAGAGATAACCCCAAGGTCTCTAATGGCAGGTCTTGACAGTGCATAAACAGCTTAGTAACAAAATGTGAAATAGCTGGTAATCACAATGGGACCTTACTACAAGCAAAATATTGAATCAATTTTATCAGATCTAACGATCTGATGATGCTTCAATCCTAGTTTTATCCCAATAATCAAAGAAATAAAAAAAGGGGTAAGGGTTTTGAAGAGATTTCTAAACTTAATACTAAACCTAAGATTAACAATGAAAGTAACCAATACTCGAATTGGACCAATCCCTCAAAACTGATTTCTGCTTGACCAAGATAAATCTGCAATCTAACAGAAAACATTGCAATCTTCTGAGGTGTTGAGATTTTCAAATCATGAACATTTATTCAATAACCCTATTGTAGTTGAAATGAACAAATCCTCACAATCAAACTAAGCATACTGAAATATGAAGTCCAGGCTAACTTTGCAAAGAAACTAACAATCAGTTGGTTGTGAAAAGTATGGACTAAAGGATTGTTGCAACATTCAAGTATTGAATCACAAACATTATCGAATCCAAATCTAATCTAAACATTAACCTTATTAAAGCAATTTTAAAGATAGAACAACAAGAACCATGCAAAATAAAAGAAACAAGTATGGCACCAAATCACAATGTCATTTCCTGTATTCAAATTGTAAACTATAGCAACAATTCTAGCTTTCTATTACAACATTTTCTTGAGAATGCCTACTTGCTACTAACTACCTCTCTATTCAAACTACAAATTCTAACTATTTCTAACCGTTCTAACCCTTTCAAATGAGGCGACATGCCCAATATATAGAAATCCCTAGGAACCCATCGGCCAGGCAAGGGTTTCACAGCAATAACTCAACACAACAACCCAGCCAGGAGAGTCTTCGAAATGGGTCAAACAGACATTAAACACACATCCCATCGAAGTCATCCTGGGATCGACAATGCAGCTCAAACGACCCGCGAGAAGATAATATGGAAGCACAAATCGCGCTGCAGCCCATCATTAGCTCTTTTCCCTATTATCCCCGCACCAATCTGACTCTTCATGTAGCTTCAAGAACACTCCATCCATGTCAGCCATAGTTGGTACTGGAAGAACCCTAAGTCACCAATCAATGGACACAATCTCGTCCCTTGATTGTTTGATCGACCTATCCCAATCTACCTTATACGCCAAATACTTATCAATAACTACGAGGTAGGTGGCCGCATCATACAGTTGGTTCTTAGAATTGGAGCCATCATCAAGTGGTGCATAAACATCCTGCCACCATTCTCTCAACTGCTCCAGGCTCAAGTACTAGGGAGCAATCTTCCTTCTTCCCATCATTATCTCAAAAAAAGAAATGCAACCATTGTAGACGCCAACCAGGGTGTCATCAATGTGTCTTCTCTATTTGTAAATGTTTTTCAATACTTTCTACCTGATTTGCAATACCTCGTACCATTCCCATGGTTCGGCAGCTATGGAAGAAGGAAGGATCCCATCACTCACCAATCTGTCTTGGGTGTATTCCATTAGAGTCCCAGTTTTCTGCAGAAGGAGGTTTGTATCCTCCTTATCTTATGCCAACACCTGTTTCAACCATCCAGTTGCCATGATAGCATCTTTCCCAGTTGATAAAATCTCCTTAATAGCTTCTTCACCCTTTTCTTGCACCCCTTTCAACCAATTCACAGTGGCAAGGGTGGAAGCTTTCATCTTTTCTAGCTCAGATATGGTCTCCTGAGGCAGAGGATTGGTAGCATAGGAAGAAGGATTAATGAACTGTAGTGGCTTCATTAATTCCTCCAAGCACTTCCTGAGATTTTCATTTTCTCTCTCCAACTCCTGCTTGGTCTTCATCTCCCTTCTCAATCTATCCACAATAATTGCACTGGAGACCTCATAGTCCCCAATATCCTGCTCAACTGATGTAGGCCCAAGATTAAAAGTCTGTATATTATAATCATTTCTAGCCACATCATCTTTGTTTTTATCTAGAACAGGGGTAGCAATATGAACAACCTTGTTATGTACCTCATCTCTCACAACCCGAGAGATCACCCTAGCCTTCTTCTAAACTTTATCTTTTCCAATCCTTGCTAGTAGTGCATCCCAATTTGGTGGACTATCCTCCACTACTACTTGTTTTCTCTTTATTTCTTTCTCCACCCAATTAGGGATAGGGGACTCCAATTGCACCCTGCTCTACCCCAGACAATGAAGACCCTGCCGCTACCTTGCTTTACTCAGCTTGCACTCAACATGAAAATCATAGTAAAAACCAGGAAAGAGCCATGTTAATTCATTGAAACACCATTAGAATGCATCTCATATAGTCAAGGTGTTACTAAAATTCATATAAAATGACCACAACAAATTTCGGGTTTGAAGACCATCCACAGAATTTGAGCCAGAGAGGAATTTCGGGAAATTCCAGACCGATCGGATTCCAATGGAAAAAACCAAGAAACACCTACTTAACCATCAAACCTGATCATTTTTAATCAATAAATCACATGGGAGATCCAAATATGGCATGAAATAATCATCAAATACATCATAAATTGTAAACAGATCCAATTATCTCACGCTCCTTCACATTTCATCAGATTTCAAGAAAATTTGTGATGGATGGATTTCCGCAAAGAACGAGCCAAAGAGGATTTTCGGGAAATCTAGGAGACGATGGATTTTAGAGAAATCTAGACCTAACGGACATCAGTGGTTAAGGAAAAGTTCTGAACCAGTGGACATTCTGGGAAGGGAAGTTTTAGTGAAGCAAAATGAGTGCATTTCGGCTGAGCAAATTTCATTCGGAAAGAGGTCACGCCAAATGGGTTCACATCATGCCGAAAGCGAATATGAAAGTCACGTCGATGAGAGATTTTCTTTAGTATAAAGTCATAGTGAATCCCCCTTGTCTCACTGACCATCAGATTTTAAGTAATCACTTTGGCCAGACTAAAGTTTATCTATATGATGTCTCAGCGAACTTACAGAGTCTTTCCGAACGTTAATGAGGAGCATCTCGATGTGACCAGTGGGTAGTCAGGGTAAGGTCTCAGTGACCTCTCTTGCTCTCGCCGACTAGCAATAGAACATGAGAGACCTTTGGTGTGAGAAAGATATAGTCGCAGTGTACATATGGACTTAGGAGGGCTTTTGGTGAAGCGTTTAAGTTTGGCTAGAGGTCCCAGCGACTATGTTATGTCTCGCCGATGAAGAATTCCATCGGCATAACCTCTTGCCCCCATTAAAAATTCACCGCGATAGAAGATCAGGGCTTGCCAAGAGAAAAGTTTTGCTATGAGGTCCTGGCGATCATTAGGAGGCTTGCCGAAAGCAAAGGTCTCAAAAAGAGCAGGAGGAGCTCGCGGTAAGGTCTCAACGAAGCATGAATGTCTCCTTGATAGAAGATCACTCGACAAGTGCAGGATACATTTAGTGAAAGGTCTCGCTGAAAGGGGGAGGTCTCAGCGAAAAAATGAAAGATCGGCAAGATGAAAGGAACTCGCTATGAGCTCTTGGCGACAGGGTTTGTTTTGCTGACATTAAGACTTCAACGTGAGAACTGTAGTGTCTGGGAGATCAAATGCAAACCCACGAAGGGTTTCGACGTGACACAGAAAGATCTACATGACATCTCACCGACCTCGAAGGGTTACAGCAACTAAAAGAACATAGCTCAATGAAAGAAAAAGTGCTCGGTGGGAGGTTTCGCTGAAGGACGGATGTCTTGGTGAAGAAAAGGAATATTGGTAAAGCCACTGGATCTCGCCATGACCTCCTGGCAACTTGGGCCTATCTTTCCGAAAGCAAATATGAACGAAGCCTGTCGATGAGACATCTTCTTACAGAGTGAGGTCTTGGCGAATCCTCTTTGTCTCGCCGACAGACATGCCATTCATAAAAGACTTCATTGGTGAACTACGGGGTGATCGATATGACATCTCACCAACATCGAAAGTTCACAGCGAACATATGGAAGGGATGGATTATCCTGGACTGCGACGCTAAATCACAATTTTACTCAAACACCGGATTAGTCACGAAATTCAAACATTTAAACACAAAGCAAGTCAGGGATGGACCTTTCGTAAATTTTCTTTGCATTCTAGGTCAGTTTTATGACGAAATCAATTGGTATGGCATTGCCCTAAGTCTAAAACCCTACTCATCCACCATTAGCACACAGTCAAGCTCATAATTTAGTTGTCTCCACTATTAAGTCATCACTAGGATCTACTAATTACTCTCATGCTAGATTCATCAAAATGCAAATAGACAAATGAGCTCAAAACTTGCCTAGGAGATGACAAATGATGCAATACTGAACAATCCTAGCATGAAATAATCCAAGAGACCCAGAAACCAAGTTAGATACACCTCTCAAAGCATGCACGAAGCCAACAACACAATCAACAGGACAGCTAGAGAAGGAATTTGGGAAGCCGATGACAGGGCGGAATCCGGGAAAATCCAGCCCACGTGGAAATCTGTGAATACTGAAAATCCCCAGAAAACAAGGGTCCAACCAGAGTTCAAGCAGGTTCTGGGAAAATCTGACCAGGGCAGAAAATCCCAAATCCAAGCAAAAGCCTGAAATTCATCCAGAACTCAAGATTTTCAATAAATAACTCGGGGGAAACACTTAGGCATTCAAAATAAACATTTTAAGCACATGCCTAGGTAAGACAAAACCTCAAAAAGAAAGGCCAAGAAGCCAAAACCGAAGCGAAAGAGGGTCCCTACTTCCAGCGGGGTGTGTGTGCAAAAACTGCACAACAGGGGGGAAATAGGTCCATTTTTATCAAAAAAACAACATAGCACCTAAGGACTCCCCCTTTTTTATTAACTTTTTTTTAGAATTTCAAAAATCCCAACAGTGAGAAATTAGCTAACACCATGTAGTTTATCCTCATTCTTTCGGATAATTTTTTTAATGAATATTCAAATTGGACACATTCTAAAAAGATGAAATTTGAGCGTGCTCCCCCCTAATTTTTTTGAAAACTAATCAAAAATTGATTTTTTTTCATCATGTGTAGAATGGAGTCTAGTTTCAAAAAATATAATTTGTTCCACATTTCGATAAACGAGTAAAAATCTATCCTAAAACTAGCACATGTTGGTTTTT
>VDFB02270651.1:234723852-234804657 GCA_007258455.2 Sequoia sempervirens | reverse complement strand
AGGGTATAGGGTTGAGAGAGAGAGAGAAGGGGGCTGGGGGATTTAGGGTTTTAGGGTTTATGATTTGAGGGTAGAGGGTAGAGGGTTGAGAGAGAGAGAGGAGAGGTTGAGGGTTTTAAGGTTTTAGGGTTTAGGGTTTATAGTTTAAGGGTAGAGGGTGTAGGGTTGAGAGAGAGAGAGAGGGGGGGTTGATGGTTTTAGGGTTTTAGGTTTTACGGTTTACGGTTTAAGGGTTGAGGGTAGAGAGTTTAAGGTTTAGGGTTTTAGGGTTTTAGGGTAGAGTGTAGAGGGTAGAGGGTTGAGAGAGAGAGTTGAGGGTTATAGGGTTGAGGGTTTAGGGTTTACATTTACAGTTTATGGGTAGAGGTTAGACAAATCTATTTCACTCCAACCCCTCTCCCATTGTGAGATATTTCCCCCCACCCTAACTGGATAACTCTCTATCCCTCTCAAGTCTCTATCGCTCTTAGGTCTCAGTCCCTACCATGCTACTAGGACTAATCTCTCTCACTCATATCACCTCTCCCTCTATCTCAAGTCTCACTCCCTTCCTATTGATATTGTGAAAGCATTTCAAAGCACCATATTTGGCGCTCGCCAAATTTGGCGAGCGCCAAATGTGTTTTTACCTTGAAATGGTAAAATAGGAGTTCACCCCATGATTCTGGCCCACATGCTTCTTTTTTTTTCTAGTTCAGCGCTTAATCTGACAGAGAAACACCTTTTTTATGCAGTTGACTCCCTGTTGTACCAATTTATGCTTGATCCATCACCTTTTTGCCACCAATTTGCATGCAAACAATGTAGATGAAGACATTTTGAAGTTTCTACATCATTTTACATTATCTCAGGTAATATTGAAATGTTTATATTTAGTATTTTTTTATTTTTGACAATAATCTAAATTTCTTTAATGATTTTATTAATCATAACAATTGGACATAGAATTCAACATTGAATTAGATGAGAGTTGCATAAAGTTTAATTTTTATGACTTTGAAGAAAAAAATGAAAACCATGACATATTTAGATGAATTCATGTTTAAACTTATATAAATGAAATCAACTTAACACAAATTTTCTTATGAATTCTATTTGCATTGCTTATAGTAGTCCATTTCCAGATGCTTAGATAAACGAATTCAACTTAACACAAGTTTTTTTCTTTTTTTCTTTTTACAATTTATAGACCATTCATTTGATGATTTTATTAATCTTCATTGTTACACATAGAATTTAACATTAAATTCATGATTACTGATGGTTGTGGGAAAAATTTTATTTTCAACTAATTTGGAAAACCTAAGAGCTTTCATCAATGTTAATGTGCAAGTTTCTATTTTTTTTTTTTTGTGCCTTAAAGAATTCACCTTCATCATGTGTGTAGATAATTTCAAGTGACTCAAGACACAGTTGGTTTAATGCAATTTTCCATTCATTCATACCATTTACCATTCTTCCTTGGTAGATTTATGTATGAAATTTTTTGTAGCATATAGACATGTTTGATAATTCCAAACAGCTCACTGCCATCTTTCATAAAATGCTTTGGTTTGCTCAATAAAATGCAATGTAATCAGCATTATCAATATGTTTCATAAAATGCATTACTTACTATTGTTCTATGTGTGATTGTGAATATGCAACATTCAACATCATGCCGAGGAAACAACCAAAGCCTCTAACACCGGAAGAATGTGTAGTAAAAAATGCAAGGAGAAGAGAATAAAAAATTGCAGCTCATGAAGCAAAATAATTGCAGCCCATACAACTAGAAATTCCCATGCAATCTAAGAGATATGTACAATTGGAAAAACAAAGGGAAAAAATGGAAAAACTTCCTGGAAGGACACAAATGGATCCCCAAGTTGGAGGCACATCATCAACCATAGGTGAAGTTCAATGCGCATCTCTAGTTGAAGACACACCAGTAACACGTGGTCTTCCAAGTACATCAAAAATCACACCTACAGTTGAAGACACACCATCAACAACATTGCATTTCGAAAGTACATCAAAAAACATGCCTCTATTTGAAGTCACTCCACAAACGACATCTCAATTTGGAGGTACAACATTTTTTACATGCCAATCTTAAGGTATGTCATCAATTGCACCTCCGATTGAAGGTACATGATCTATCCCTAATGTTGTTGACATTCCTAATGTTGACACAAATTTACATTTGAGAACTCCTCCTAGAGTTTTCATACAAAACCTAGATTTTTTATTGATATTGATTCCAATGTTTTGAAATGGATGCTTGATAAGATGTCAAAACGTACATGTCAAAGAGCTACACAAAGGATATGGATTTTTTTTTTAGAAGCTAAGTGAGGGTGGAAGATGTCAAAGAACTTGATGAGTGCATATGAGAGTGTGGATTTTACCTCACACATGAAGGATAGTTATGCCACAAGATGTGTGATGAAAACAACACTATTAAGCAGTCAAACAAGGAACAAGGTTAACCTTTGAGAGCCAAAGGAAGGCATTAAACATTGGAGGAATGAAATAGCAATGAGTTATGGGCATTCTCGGGTAGAGTGCCATGGAAAGATAAAAGAATTTCTCAAGGCTTGATATCTTTAATAGTAGATTATTGGAAGGATAACACAAGGACCTCTCCTAATCAAAGAGATGTTGTAAGAAGGATAATTGGTAGTAAAATTTGTGAGCCACATCCAAAGCATTATTTGGATACCACTCAAACCCAATTTTTTACTGATTTTGTACAAAAGTTTCCTAAAATTATAACATGTCAAAGGTATTTTGAAATAATAAAGCCTTTTTATGTCAAAATAAATCACACATGCACTACTTGTTTGTGTAGAGTACATATTGAGTTTTCTAACCATTATGATTTTTATCAACATATATGTGTAGATATGCATACTGACAATGTTTTATAGGAATGTAACATAAGGACTCCACCCAAATCGTCAAGGGAATTCTTATCTTCCATTTTATGTGAAAGAGAGGATGGAAAATTTTTTACAAGTCATGTTTGGATGGCACATGTCATCATTGTGGTGGCATGCAACATTTTCCAATTTTCCAACACATGGCTAGTACACACACAATTGGAGACAAAATTGTCGAATTTGGAAAATACAAGATAGTGGCCTACAGTATAAAAGATGGGAAAGAAGAAAAGAAGTGTGAATTGGTCAGTGATAAGATTCTTGTATATCAGTTTATGGGAATTTTCTGTGATCAAGTGGTCTATGAGTATGCAAGGTATACACAGAGCTCAATGGTTGGACTCACAATTCAAGTTATGCAAGGAAACGTTTCCACTTCATAGCATCATTTCAGTTGTCAATTTCACAAAGAAATACACACTACAACCACAGAACGAGGTGCAATCATAGTACTAAAACTCCACACAAGTTTCCATATTTGTGCATATATCATTCATTCATGCAAATGATAGTACAAAAGATAACAGGAAAGTATTGAAGGAGTATCACTTTTACATCGGTGATGATCACACACATTCTACCGATTTTGTGCAAGGTTGATTTAAGATGTTCTATGTTGATTTGGCTAGTAGGGGAATATCATTCAACTAGCATATCATATGGTCAAATAACTATACATTGCAATTCAAGAACACCAAAATGTTTTACTGGTTGAGCAGGATTCATAGGATCAATGGTGTTCAACATATGTGGAACTTCTTAGAGGCCAGACATGGAAAGGGGGAGCATGAAGGAGTGGGTGCATGTATCAAAAGAGGCCTTGCACAAGAAGAGTTAAAGTACAAAGACAGTGTAAAGTTGATAGATGCAAGATCAATTGTCGAGTGGTGCAATCATGCAATGGGTCTAGGTAGTCAAGGTAATTCTTTAGTTTGTAGATTTTTTTCATTTAGTAGATGATACTAACATTGAAAAATATGAGGATTGTTGTACACTAATAGGATCGAGCGAGCTACACTCTTTTAGAAGGTCCAACACAGGTACATGGACTATCCATACACGGAAGATGTCATGCTTTTGTTCTGCATGTACACTTTGAGCATGGAATGATTGCGAGTCAATAGAGTAGGTTGACAAATGGTCTGTAAGAAGTCTAACCCCACTTGACACTTATCAACTCCTGACGGCTCTACAAATCATGGAGATGCAATCATCCGTTGACTTTGATCATGTATTGGACCTTGTAGAACCAAGTAATATATCTTACTTTCAAGTTTTATTTTGATGCTCATTAAATACATCTAACAAGATGAACATATCAATGCAAGGCATGTATATGCAGTGATTGAAGATGAAGACAATGAAGAGGGTACATATTATTACCTATGTCATTGTATCAAGGCTAAAAATAAATTGGAGGCCCTAGTTATAGATGGAGAAAACATAGAATATCGCATAGGTTCGGTGGTTTTTACTGGAACATGGCTTAGAAGGTACCCAGTTGAGAATGTTGCAGTTTGGTTGTTTGAGGACTTCGACATGCATTAGAAGATTCTTCACTACTCAAACCTTGTCATTTCCACCAACGTTCATTTGATCAAATATAAGGGCAGACCTATGAAAAAGAACTTGTGGAAAGTGTGTGAGTTTTACCACGAGACAATAGTTGACACGATAAAGAGTAGAGCAGACCCAGATGGTTCCCTGGATTGATTGGTAAGTATGCACATTGAATTTCTAAAGTCATGTTATTGATCATTGCTTTATTTCAACCATTTAAGTTTGATTGTATAAGGGTTTGCAAAATTGCATTAATGTAGATATGCAAAATGATTGGAGTGATGGCATGTAGCCTTGGGTGTGAAAATGTATGATTTTGAGTGAATTTGAGTGGTTTTATGGTGTAGGAGCACCTACACCTTACTTTCACAATTGGAGTACTAGGTGTGTCTAGGGAGGTTGCAAAGTTTTTTTGATGTTTATTTGCTTTAATAAGGTCTATAAAGACCATTTGGTGTCTCATTGATCCATTTTTGTAAACAAGGTCAAATATGTGAAGTAATTGTCAATGATGACAAAAGGGGGTCTAAGTAGGTTCATGTTGCTTTTTATGTATTAGGTCATGTTTTAGAGTCTCATAAGGTCTAATTAGACCAACATAGGTGCTTTAAATGTATTTGAAATGCTTTAAATGTTTTGGAGGGTCAAATAGTAAAAGAATGTAAAAGGAATCAAATGAGTTGTTAACAAAGATAGGTAAACAAATGTAATTTGGTACTTCAATGGCTAATAAGGGATTCAAAATTTAGTTGGGGGCTGTTATGTAAGTTTTCTTTAATCAAGAAACCTTTAAAAAGGTGGTGGTCATCATTTGTAATGTTGGCTTCATGTTTTTGTGAAGAAATCCAATTGAATTCTCACTATTAGCAGCAAATTTCTGAATTTTCCTGTCTTTTCTAGACATGTACGGTAATGTACAGTCATTGCATTGAGTAATTTCTTTATGAAAAATGTACTGGCATGAATATTTTTTGTTTTGCATCAGGTCTGAAGGTTTAATAGAGAATTTGAAGCATTCCATAGTTGTTTTCTTGTGAACAGTCATGTATACCTTGTTTTGGGGTTTTCTAGCCTTAATCATGTCTTCAAGACCCTTCCACCAATTGTTCTCACTATAACTAGTGTATTGGGTCTTATGGATGATGTTTAGATGCTAGGGAGATTGATTGATCTTGTGAGAAAGGAATAAAGTAGATTGGGATTGTTGTTCCTGTGAGTTTTGTGTAGAAAATGCATGTAATTGGGGGTTTTGGTCTAGGGTTTGGTGGAATTTGTATGGGAGGTCATGTATTTTGAATCATTAAGCATGTGCAGGGCTGTTGGAAAGTGTTCAAATTGGTTTTGAGGTATGAGGTCTGGAAGTATCATATTCAATAAACCTTCATCAATAGTGCAAAAAACAAGGGTTTTTGAGTTTGGGGTGGATTTGGCCGTACAAGTGGAATCTAACTGTGGATTTTGTGTTTTTTGGGAATTTTAATTGTTTCCAAAAGGTTTCAGATTGTTTGGTGAAGGATAAAGGGTACTCTGTTTGAAAAAGAGGCTTATTTCACTAGTTTTTTCCATGGTAGGGGTATTGGATCTCCATGTTGGTCCAAAAGAGTTAATGTTGGGGTTTACATATGTTTTATAAATTTGAAATGGGTATCTGATTCCATATTTTTTTTCCATGTGTTTTGGAAGATATTGGAGTTAAAGGCTAGAAACTAGATTTGCACTAGTACAAGGTTACATGGGTGAAAGTGAGAAGATATGTTTTTGATTGTTTTCTAACTTTGGGGAATAGTTGAAATTGCTCTAATAGGCCTTTTAATCTTGTTAGATGCCTCTTGAAGGCAGGTTGTCAATTTGGTTGAGTTTGAGGCCCTGGGTCTACATCATTTTAGAGTGTGAATGGATGAAATCCTTTGGGGCAATCATTTGTGAGAGTCTTTTGAGCATGTACATACATCATATGGTATATTTGGGGTGTTGGATGTGAGATTTAATTGTGGGAAGAGTGATTTTCAATAAGGCTCCTTGGAAAACCTAGGTTTGTTGGGATATTTTGATCATCTTAGAGAAACCTCCAAGAACAGTAGTGCCTTTGGTAACTTTAATTTCAATTAGATTGCCTCAAAAACATGTATGACTATGTCACAAAGCGGAATCAAACACAATTAATTTCCCACATTAATCCTTTTAAGAGAAGCACATGTAAATTCAGTTTCAACAACTTGCATAAACAGATTCAACAAACAGAACCATTGAACATGAAAGATGGTATAAAAGATTATAACATAGATTTGTATTCTTTCTGTTGGACCAACTATCGATAGTCTTGGACATCAAAAAAACTTCTCCAACTGTCATCATTCCAATTTCCAACCAGACTGAATGATTATGAGAAAATTGTATAGTCATCGTACAAATCAGCAGTTCGACCAAGTTAGCACATGTTCAACCATGGTCCGTCTTCAAGTCTATCGACATGACTTTGTCTATCAACCATAGTTTGGAAAAACACACTGCTCATCAAAGTCTCTCTGATGTCATCCATCATCTTGAGGTCTTGACCAAGCCCATTGGCAAGACAACGTCCATCGACAAGAGTTCATAATGTCACATCGAACCCACAGGTCTCCCTGATGTCATTAAGCTCACACACCTTTCGAATCATCTTGTCAGCCTGAGTCACCTCGATGATCAATAGGAGCACCAATTGTCCTTATCAGAAAGAAAACCATCATTAGAGAAGGTTTCACCGAAGTCCCAAGTCACACTGATGACCTCATGCTCAACTATAGTTCATAACACCTCATTGGCAAGAGTCACACCGAAAGCAAACCCGTTAGCTAGGCACGCTTTGTTGTTAAGAATCTTTCAGAACCTTCATGTCACCCCGACCAAGTACCATTGGCCAGAGTGACATTGATGTTCATCATGAGCAGATCCATCGACAAGACCAACACTATCAGTAAGAGATCAGGAAGTCACATTGATAGTTCAAGTCACACTGATCACTTCTGTCAGCAATACAGACCAAAGATGACACCGATATCAGCTAGAATTCTATTGTCGGAAGGAGTTAGGAAACTTGCACTGATAGTTCAAGTCATGCCAATAACCTTCATCGCCAAAACATACCAGAGGTCACACCGATAAAGGAACTTCACAAGGAGAACATGATCGCTAAGCAGATCAACCAGTCATCATAGCGGTCACACCAAAATTGCTCTCTTAGAGGTTTAGGCTAGTGGTATTGAGGCACACAATTCCAACAAGGTTTGGTTGCTTGAGAGTGATGGTTTATTGGATTGGTAGCTTGGTGAGTGGTTGGAGCTCTGAAAATTGTGAAATATTAAGGTTGGTAACCTATTTAATGAATATCCATGGTGTTTGACTTGATTGCAGGTGTTTGGGAAGGTGTCTGTTTGGAAAAGAGGCCTACAAAGCCATGGTAGGTCGTTTGGATGTTTGGGCTTGGTGCAGGAGCACCAACCTTCTCTCTATTTTCCATGAAGATTTTGATAGGGAGTGTGTGTGTTAGGGTTTTTGTGTTGAGTCCATGAGTTAAAATAAGGTCCTAAGTGACCATTCTATGGTATTTGGTCAACTTTGAAGGGCTTATGTATTCATTTTGTAATGATTGTAAATCAAATGGAAAGGAGTGTCAAAGTTGTCAAGGTGGTGTCAAGGGTGGTAGTATATTATTTTCTTGACTAAGACATGGTTTTTAGGTGAATAAGGTATCATTAGACCCACTGTAATAGGTTAGGTGATTAAAAAGGTCAAAAAGAGAAAACATTGCAAAGCATGTAATGATGTTATTAAATTTTGTAAAAGATGAAATTGTGATCTCTAATTGTCATAAGTGGTTTAAACTTCAATTGGGAGGGCAGTTGGTCATTGGTTGAAGAGAAGAATCCTTTAAAAAGGCATGAGGACACTATTCATAATGTTGGCTTGAAGTTTAAGGTATTGGCAATAAGAAAATTCTGAGTTTTCTTCATTTTTTTGTTTCTTTCACATTTTGTAGACCTGTACAAGTTGTATAGACTAAAATTTGCTATGTAATCTTTCATTTCTTGTGGAGGACTATGTTAGCCTTATTTTGTATCAGGTTTGAAATAATCTAATAAATATTTGTTGAAGAAATCATTTTTTTCCTGTGACAGGTCGACTAGAGCACCCTGTTGAGGGTTTTGTGATAAAAAAACATGTCTTAAAGGGCCCTTACACTGACTGTATCTACTGTAACTAGTGTAATGGACCCTAGGGAGTCTGGTTAATTTGTAAGTTGCATGATTAGATTTTTGGGGAAGGAACAAAGGATATAAGCCTGCTCTCCTATTGATTTTTGTTAAAGAAAACACATGAAAATGGAGCCCTCAACCTAGGGTTTGAATAAACCCTTTTGGTTTGGCATGAAATTGAGGGTTTTGTGGTTTTCTGTGTTGGAAGGGTTAACCTTGGGAAAATTTGTTGTTTCAGATGTTTGAGGGCATAGGAAGTGCTTCCCCAAGGTTTCAAGGGCCTGTGAGAAGTTTAAAGATATGTTGCTTTGTAATTTAGGCCTAATCAGCCTAAATAGGTCAGCATAGAAGGGGTGATTTTAGGAGGTTGGTCTAAAAGACTTATTTTTTGACTTTGAGATATGTATTACAACTCTAAAATTGGTGTTTGAAACCATCATATGTTTGTCAGGTGTCTTGGAAATTATTTGAGTAAAATGCCAAAAACTGAGTTCATGGGTGAAATTGAGAAATGGCGCTTCTGATTGTTGTCTAACTTGAAAGATTGTTTGAATTTCTTTAAAAGAACATTTTAATTTTGTTAGATTCCTCTTGAAGGCAAGTTGTCAATTTGATTGAGTTTGATCCTCCTAGTCTGTTGAATCCCTCAAGAGTCCAAAGCGCAAAATGGCTGCAAACTTCAGCATGATGTTACTCGGACACCGTGAGGCTTAGAAACTTCTCGTCAAAGCCTATAAAATTGTGTCATTCCCCTCTACAATAACCTCTCTTGGCTTCCGCTATCTCAGGGGAATTCTCCTGTGGTGGAGAGATTTCTCTTGGGAAAAAAGTTGTCAAATGCAAGTAGTGCAAAGTTGCAAAGTGGTGCAACTTTCGTTCTGTAACTTGTGTGACCAAACTAACTATTCCAACACATTCAAGTGGGCACATTTATGCTATGCATGGTCCTCTTTCACACCCAAACACAATGAATCACTATGAGCTACGTTCAACCGGCTGAATCCCTTAAGAGTCTGAAGTGCAAAATGGATGCAAACTTCAGCATCACGTTACTCGGACACCATGAGGCTTAGAAACATCTCGTCAAATCCTATGGGATCATGTTGTACCCTCTACAATAACTTCTCTCAGTTTTTTCTATCTCAAAGACATTTTCCTATGGCGGCGAGATTTCTATTGGGGAAAAAGTTGTCAAATGCAAGTAGTGCAAAGTTGCAAAGTGGTGCAACTTTTGTTCTGCAACTCATGTGACCAAACTAATTGTTCCAACACATTTGAGTGGGTACATTTACACTAGGCATGGTCCTCTTTCACACCCAAATGCACCGAATCGCTCTGAGCTACGTTCAACTGGCTAAATCCCTTAAGAGTCTGAAGTGCAAAATGGCTGCAAACTTCAGCATGACGTTAGTCAGACACCGTGAGGCTTAGAAACTTCTCATTAGAGCCTATGTGATTTTTTTGTGCCCCTCTACAATAACCTCTCTTGGTTTTCACTATCTCGAAGGAATTTTCCTGTGGTGGCAAGATTTCTCTTGGAGAAAAAGTTGTCAAATGCAAGTAGTGCAAAGTGGTGCAACTTTCGTTCTGTAGCTTGTGTGACCAAACTAACTATTCCAACGCATCTGAGTGGGTATTTTTAGGGTAGGCATGGTCCTCTTTCGCACCCTAACCCATCAAATCGCTCTGAGCTATGTTCAACCAATTGAATCCCTTAAGAGTCCAAAGTAAAAAATTGTTGCAAACTTCAGCATGACATTACTCATAAATTGTGAGAATTAGAAACTTCTCATTAGAGCCTATGGGATCCTGTTGTTCCCCTCTATAATTACCTCTCTCAGTTTTCACTATCTCAGAGGTGTTTTCCTGTGGCGGTGAGATTTCTATTGGGGAAAAAGTTGTCAAATGCAAGTAGTGCAAAGTTGCAAAGTGGTGCAACTTTCGTTCTGCAACTCGTGTGACCAAACTAACTATTCGAATTGTCTAATTGGATACGTTTACACTAGGGATGGTCCTTTTTTACACCCAAATGTGCTGAATCGCTCTGAGCTATGTTCAACCAACTGAATCCCTTAAGAGTTTGAAGTGCAAAATGGCTGCAAACTTCAACATGATGTTACTCGTACATCGTGAGGCTTAGAAACTTCTCGTCAAAGCCTATGGGATCATGTTGTGCCCCTCTACAGAAAACGTCTCTTAATTTTTGCTATCTCGTAGGTGTTTTCCTGTGGCAGTGAGATTTCTCTTAGGGAAAAAGTTGTCAAATGCAAGTAGTGCAAAGTTGCAAATTGGTGCAACTTTCGTTCTACAACTCGTGTGACCAAACTAACTATTCCAATGGGGTATGTGCAGGATCATCATGGACAAAACAGACCCTTAAGTGGCAAAAAATTCAGAAAAATAAGATTTAGGCAACTTGACGTAAAAATTTGAATAAGTTATCTATATTATTTCAAAAATATGTAAGAATAGAATATGTATAAAATTGAATGTAGTTTCTAAACTACTATGTTTATTTTATTTTTAAAATCTATTTGGTAAAATTTTAAATTTCAATGCAATAGTACTTAAATTTTAGGGAAAAAATAAGAAGTAGGTTTGTCGAACCCTAACCATAGTAAAATGATAATATTTTTTATAATATTTTAGATATAAGTAGAGGACTCATGTCTCAATGTGATGCATATTTTTTGTAATTTTTTTCCAAGTAAATAATTTATTATGAATTTTTATTACAACTTTTATAAAACATAAAAACCTGTCTGCGACCACCTTAACTTGGTCAAAAATTCATGAAATTCAGTTCTATTTATTTTAATCCTATAGTATGCAAAGCATAGAATGTGGCACATGTTTCAGATTCAAAAAATGTGATACCGTTTGAAAGCTATAGATATTTTTCAATCAGCCTATCAATCAAAACTTTAGTTGTAATTCAAATAGAAAATGAATAATAATTATTTATTAAATTCAAAGTAAACATAATTTATATTGGTGGAAAGCTGAGAATCTCCTTTAAAAACCCTTTTCGTTTCATCAATTTTGGGTGAAAACAAAGTCGTTAGCCACATACCCTACAGATACCCATCATATTGCCACTTTTTGGCCCATCATGATCCTGCACATACCTAATGTGTCTGAGTGGATATGTTTATGCTATACATGGTTGTGTTTGGCACCCAAATGTGTTGAATCGCTCTGAGCTACTTTCAACTGACTAAATCCCTTAAGAGTTTGAAATGTGAAATGGCTGCAAACTTCAGCATGATGTTACTCGGACATCGTGAGGCTTAAAAACTTCTCATCAGAGCCTATGGGATCATGTTGTGCCCCTCTACAATAAATTCTTTCATTTTTCACTATCTCAGAGGCGTTTTCCTATTGTGGTGAGATTTCTCTTGGGGAAAAATTTGTCAAATGCAAATAGTGAAAATTTGCAAAGTGGTGCAACTTTCGTTCTGCAACTCGTGTGACCAAACTAACTGTTCCAATGCATCTGAGTGGGTATGTTTATGCTAATCATTGTCCTCTTTCACACCCAAATGGGTTGAATCGCTCTGAGCTATGTTCAATTTGTTGAATCCCTTAAGAGTCTAAAGTGAAAAATGGTTGTAAACTTTAGCATGATGATACTCGAAACCGTGACACTTAGAAACTTCTCATCTGAGCCTATGAGATCATGTTGTGCCCCTCTACAATAACCTCTCTCAGTTTTTGCTTGGAAGGAAAATCAGCATGTCTAAGTCAAGAGCAAGTCCACCCAATCTTGGCAAGGCACAAGCAAAGTCCGTCATGCCCATGGTGAAGGAAAATGTTGAAGATGATGCAAAGTCCGCTTGGGAAAGAGAATCTATGTCCAAACTCCTGTCAAGTCTTCCCTTGGCTTGAATAATTTTTTTCTAAGACAGGTAAAGCCTACCCAACTCAGAGCATACATGGAAAATACAATGTAAAGTCGGCCCAACTCAAAGCATACATGGCAAAGAGAACTTAAAGTCCACCCCAAGCTGAAAATAGGAGATGGAAAACATATCTTGAAGTCTTCCTTAGGAAAAGATCAAAGGGGACATCCAACACAATGCGATGGTGCCTCGTCATCTTCCAACCAATAAAATTGTTCCAAGCTAGCATGTCTAGCTTCAATGAACCTGACACTTCATAATGCAACAAATTTTATTGTTGGTTTATATTTAGTAGAAGGACAAGTGTCCCCAAATTTAATTTTCTCATTGGTCGAGAGGTAGTTAGTTGTGACAAATCCTAATTAGGATTTTATTTTGTAATCTCGGTCATTGATTCAAAATCAATCTTGGCCATTGAATTGTATTTGAGGAGCCTATAAATTGAGCTCACCCCTCATTTGTAAAACATGGGAGCATCCATCACATACTACCAATTCACTACCTTGTCTATGCTTTTGCTTACTATTATGCTTTGATAGATTTTTTCCAAGCATCCATCGCTTGTCTAAAAGCAATTGTTGTAGGCTCTTAGCCATAGTCGCAAGACAATGAACTGTTTGATAAAATGCTTTGGTAGAAATGTATGACAAATGTGGTAGCATAGACAAGGTAGTAATCTATTTGAAAAAATGCCTCAAAGAAATGTGGTCTCATGGTGATGGAATGCCATGACAATCCATGAAATTTTCTTGTCATGGCATTCCATCACCATGAGACCCCATTTCTTTGAGGATTTTTTTAAAATTGTTCACTACCTTGTCTATGCTATTGCTTATTATTATGCTTTGATAGATTTTTTCCAAGCATCCATAACTTGTTTGCAAGCACCCTTTTTAGGCTTTTAGCCATAGCAGCAAGGTAGTGAATTGTTTGGTAAAATTCTTTGGTAAACATGTACGAAAAATGTGGTAGCATAGACAAGGAAATGAATTGTTTGAAAAAATGCCTCAAAGAAATGTGGTCTCATGTTGATGGAATGGCATAAAAATCCATAACAATTTACATGTCATGAAATTCCATTAGCATGAGACCACATTTCTTTCAAGCATTTTTTTCAAGCAGTTCATTGCCTTGTCTATAGTATTGCTTGCTTTTATGCTTTTGATAGATTTTTTCCAAGCATCCATAGCTTGTTTGAAAGCACTTGTTTAATGCTTTTAGCCATAGCAACAAGGAAATGAACTATTTGACAAAATACTTTGGTAGACATGTATGAAAATTGTGGTGACATAGACAAGGCAATGAACTATTTGATAAAATATGTCAAAGAAATCTAGCCTCATAGAATGCCATTATAACAAAATGCAATTGGCAGCTACTCCTACTTATTAGTTATGCAATGTGAAGTAATTGCATAACTTCTTAGGTTGACTTTGTAAAAACTATATTGTAATTGAAATTTTTTCATCTATCAACATCTAGTTATTAGTTATGCAGTGTGAAGTAATCCTTTGACTTTGAAAGATGTGCAATAAAATGTAATCAACGATATGAATATAAACTACAAAAAATTACTTTTTACAATTCATTAGTTAAAATAATTATTTTATTTGTTCTCTATATCTCTATATTCTATGGAAATACCTTTCAATTTCAAAATAAATAGATTTTATCTCTTGTTCTACAATTTTTTACATTTTTTTAAATATGATTTTTCCCCAACTTTTTAAAAAAACTTATAGTTTTGGTTTGTCAAATTTTTCCCCAAAATATTTTTGGTGCTATGCATTTGAAGCATGAATCATACATGTGAATACATGCACTATACGTGAAATAGACATGTGAATAAGTGAAGCGTACATGTGAATAAGTGAGGCACAAGTAATTGAAGCATTCCAAAGGATACAAACCACCAGGAATGGAGCTTATTTACACAATACGCTTTAGATGGAGCTTATTGAGCAATCAACAGTAATTAATTAAGTATTAGATGTAAAAAAAATCCATGCCTACAACATTCAAGCATACGATTTACAGATTACGCATGATAACATCATTCAAGAATGGCAGTAGAAAAATAAGATTTTTTTAATCAAAAAGTCGTAAGGTATACAATGATATATATTGATAAAAGTATATAGAATATATCCAAAAAATCCATACAGGCTTAGTACAAAGGAGCCATATTATGGACATAAAATTTCATGTATATATCACTTGTACAAAACATTTGTTCCAAAATTCCACATGTATAGGCATACAACAAACAACCCTAATACAGTCATTTCCCTCTAGGGGATGGAAATAGATCTTGTGTTGCCTTTGAAATTTGGCTGTCTAGACGGAGTCACTGTTGGTTCTTTGGTCTTTCGCACATGCTCGCTAGTCCTCCTCTCTCCACTCTGGAAATTCAACTAATACCATAAAATGTAAAGATGTTAATACACAAAAATTGAATTGTGGAACGACATATAACAAAATATAATCACTTACCACATACAGATAGTCATCATTCACATTTACATCATTACCACGTCCATGATCTAGAGTGATAACCATCAAGATAGAAAGTAAGCTACACAAAATTATCATGAAAATTTTCTATAATATACCATAAAAGAGCAAATATAATGTCAAATCGACATATCTATTGCATACCTCTCTCAATGGATCAGAACTGGCTTTTGTTGCAGCAACTCTATGGTCCATCGTGCCGCCAACATCACCAGGGCTATCTGATGTCAACATATATAAATGGTAAATGAAAGATTAAATCGTAGGGTGAACTATTAAATGTTAATGGGATGGGATTAGGAAGGAATAAAGGAACAAAAAGTGAATTAGGAGAAGATAATGTGACACAATCAAGGAATACAAATGTAATGTTTTTGTTTAGCATCAATTTTTTAGATTTGTATATGCAAAATTATCAAAACTAGCTAACATTGTTTTACAATACCATTATTGAATAAAGGCTACCTAAGTGTAAGGTCCTTGAGGAAATGAATTGCGAGGTGTGGAGGTCGAAGGTCCACCAAGAAACTATTTGAAATCCAAAGCATGTTATGAGACAAACATTCAAATATAAAATTCAACTATTCAAATTCAATAATAATATCTTTAATACTAGTTGCATACCTGTGGACTCAACATCGAGAATGAATAAGGGTCTATAGGAATGGGGCATGTCTCATGAACACTCCGACCCTGAAATTTCATCAAATTGAAATTCTACTAATTTACCTATTCTTAAATTTCAAATTATAATTTAATAAACAACATTAAATGAACTTTCTAAATTTTACCTGATTGTCAATGCCGAATGTATCATTCAAAAAATCATCTGTGAAAGCCATCACCTCTAAAACTGATGTATGTTGTGTAGTTGCATCCTGAGCACTCTGATAATTGTATGTGCAAACTACACCACAAGTGCCATAATGGTGGGGTGGAGCTCGGGGCCTACACATCTCCTCCACACTAGGCTCTACTAGAGGCCTCACACACTATAAAATGGTATGGGTGAGTGAGCCAATCAACTCCAACATTTCCACCTCTACACTATCCTTAACAATGGAAGGAACGGTGACATGCTCCACCATGGGTCTGGCCAAGGTTCTCGGTGCCAACTATGGATTACATCGTGCATCAGGCCTATCATGTGTGAAGCCCCCACCTCTACCCTGAAAATCTAAGATGTAAAAATAATTTGGCATCTTATTGAGGATAAACTCACAATATAGTTTCCTCAAAAATTATTGTCGTACCTCATGGTTATTTCATGGAGGTTGGTCAAATACCATCCACCAACGCTCCCAATTTTTTTTTTTAATTAACTCATGGTGGCACCAATGGATGGGGAGCCTCCTGCATGTATGAGAGAAAGGTGAGTTGGTTTTTGGGTCTGTAAATAGGGCACACAAGTTAGCTTTGCTATTTTTTTGTTTTTTAACATCTGCATATGACAAACCTCTAGCATAATATTGTCTCATCTCATGCCTCTTATTTGACCAAAAATTTATTTTCTGACTCATTTCTCCTACATGAGATACAATTGACTTCAATGATTCAACAATCCCTCTCCTATAAGGGTGTGTTTCAACATGCTCGGTTAATCTTCCAATTAATTGTTCAATGTCTCTTTTATTTTTTTCAATTTTATTTAGAATATTCTCTTGTTTTCCTTGAGGATTCCTATGAATTGATGGAGGGGTTTCAAGTTGTTCTTGATTAGAAGGCTCTTCCTAGGGGGTTATTGTGAATTCTCAAAGTTTTGAGGTGGAGTCTATTCATTCCTTGATAATTAGAACAAAATTTTATTATAAAACCTATTTCAATTTGCATTCTAAATAAAATTCGAAATAAATTGAATAAAAATACATACCTCTTCGCAATATTTGACATCTCTGATGTGTTGGCGGCATCCTCATGAAAGATAGTGAGCCAACGATGCAAATAATGGATCATATTTGGCGAGCATGAGTTTCAAAGCTCCAATCTTCCAAGCGAAGCCACCGGTTGAAGACAAATGAGGGTTTAAAAAACATTTTGTGCTTTTATTTTACTTTTCAATTTGGTGTGCGCCAAATGGCCAATTTCAGCCTTTTTTTGCAAATTTTTACAATTTGACACCTAAATTGTGTCATAGATTGGTGCACTTACCCCTATTGAAGATGGAACTTAAGGATTCTACCAAAGGAGTAAATGAGTGTTTATTGTTCCCTTGAGTCTATTGATTGGACTGTTGGGGAGGATGTGGTGCCCCTTGTGGCACTGATATGACATTAGAAACTGATGGTTGATTAGGGACATATTGAGACCTCTATGAGGTGTTGGCTACCTAAACATGCTTGGTATCAGTGACACCATCATTGAAAACATTCTTTTTTTTGTTCTACTAGTGGGACTTATCTCTAGATGAATTGTCCTTATCTAGATTATAAATTTTGACCTGTCCCTTAGCAATGAGCACCCTCTTGGGGCAATGATAGTACCCTTTTCTATGACCTCTGAGAAGGTTGTGACACAATGGAGATTGAGATTATGTGCCATATCTAGATGGGATTTTTATACGAAAATGGTGACCATATCCTTCTCATTGAGATGGGATTTCATATGACTAGCCAAGGTGTGCCACCTTTGTAGGTTGCTTGTAAAGGTTTCTTCCTCATGTTGTTTTTCTTTTAGAAGATCTAAGGTATCAATGTATTTCTCCAAATTTAAGGAGAAGTGTGTAACAAAATTCTCTGAAATATCCGCAAAAGAAGAGATTTATCCCTTTGCAAGACCCATAAACCTATGTAGAGCCACCCCCAATAGACTCTTAGGGAATAACCATAAGAGATAATTGTCATTGTGTAGGACTTCTTGGCAATGTGAGTAGAATTCCTGAAGGTGGTTCTTTGGGTCCTTAGTTCCTTTATACTTGTCAAACTTTGGCATTTCAAAATGCTTAGGAAAAGGAACAAGTGAAATCGAGGGATCAAATAGATAGGGGAAATGTCTTTGAACTTGAAAGACTTTTTGGATGTCCCTGCTTGCAAGTCTTTCCATGGCTTTGATCTCTTCCCACTCTTTATTGATAGGTGTGGATGATGAAGGAGGGGTGGTCAGATTGGATTGATTATAAAGAGTGTATGGCTAGTATGATGTAGATGGAGCCATGATGGTTTAATCGTATGATGGTTGAGGCTGATACAAAGAGGTTTGTTAATATTGGTTGGGATACATGGATTGCGGATTGGCATAAGATGGTTGATTGGATGACGGGGCCTGATAATATGAGCTGGAGGATCCCTACTGATAGGAAGGAGGTACTTGGTAATAGGATGTGGAAGCACCCTATTGGTATGATGGGGTTGTTTGGTAATATGAAGAGGTTGAGGTACCCTATTAATATGATGGTTGTTTTTGGGAATAATACAGATTAGATTGATAGTTATAAGTAGTAGTTGGTTGTTGGGAAGCATATGGAGGCTATTTCAGATTAGATTGTTGATAATAAGGATTTGGTTGTGATTGTGATTGCTGGGGATTTATGTAAGGTATCTACAACTGGTATTATTGAGAATTGTGATAAGTGGGGTTAAGATTGGATGGGGCAGCATAGGTGGTATACGTGTTCAAAGGGTGATATAGGTATTGAGCAATAGGATTGCTCAGTGTTTGTGTTGGGACTTGTGTATGTTGAGGTGGTTGTTGATAAAGAGGTCAAGATGGAATTTGATGTTGTTGAGGGACTTGTGGTTGGTGAGGAGGAAATTGATAAGATGAAGTTGGCTAGTGAGTGGGAACCTATGTTTGCTAAGGGATTTATGATGGGACCCCTTGTGGTTGATGCAAAGGCTATTGTTGAGACTGTGATGTAACTTGCACTTGATGTGGAGGTTGTGAAGGAATGGTGGTATGTTGTGTAGGATGAGATGGAATGGTGGTGTTGTAAAGGCTGAGATGGAGGTTGCTGTGATATCTGCTGGTGAGGTGGCTACGATGGCATTGCGTACTATGGGTTAACCTGAGGTTGAGGAAAGGATGAGATATTGCCTTGAGGTGGTTGTTGAGATGTGAATGAAGGTGGCGGTAAGTTGGATGCAGGTGTAGATCCCAGAGGTGGAGGTGGTGCAGCAAAAGGACTTCTCCCAACATTCATTGGTGGTTGACTAGGTTGGTTAGGCGGGAGAGGTGGTGGAGACGGTATGGGAATTGAGCTTTGTGTGATGTTCATGGGTGGTGGATTGGGAAAAATCTATGGCATACCAAAAGAAAGGGGATCATTAGAATTTGGGCCTTCAAGAATGTTTTTCTGAGGTGCTACCATAATCAAAATTGGAACCCAAGGAGGGTGCATGACTTGATAAAGCATGACATTTCCAAACCTAGGTTGATACCAACCCTCTTGCGATGGACCCTTGGGGATCTATGAATTACCTGGATTACTATGTGAATTATGAGGATCTTGAGACACTAGGGGTGCATGAGGTGTGATGTAGACATACTTGGATAAATCAAAACCTAATGGTGGCTTGATACCCTTCATGAGCAATGTGGCGAGGATCTTATCCCCACACTCATTGAGGAGATGATTCCAGTCATCTATACATTGATAGGATTGTTAAGATATTCATCCACTGTGACCTCAAGTTGGTTGACCATGCTATCATTAGTAGGAAGCAAAGTGGTATGGACCTCAGTGTTGGATTGTGATGATCCACCATTGGTGGGATCTTGAGGAATGTGAGGCTAGGTACCTTGAGCCTGTTGTTCTGCCATGAGTTTCTTTTCTTGCGATAGGGTAATGAGCATGAAAATGTGAAACTACCAGGATGAACTAAGATGATGCTACACTCTAAGATGCAATTAAATGAATGACCTAGGTTATGACTAAAGGATTGATTGGATCAGATGAAAGATTGATTGATTGGATGATTGGATATAGGATGCGATTGGATTGGATTAGATTAATTAATGGAATGAGACAATTGATAGGATTGGATGATCGATTAGATTGTATGATGAGATTGATTCTAAACCAAGTTCAAAGGTTAAACTAGATGATGTTTGATGCTAAGGATTAGATTAGATGATGAAAAGGATGATTATGACACTGAATCTACCTCAAGATGGAAGTAGATTGATTGGGTCATGGATGATTACTGACTCAGGACGGATAACAATCCTAAGTGCGAAGGATGATGATCGAGATTAGGAACCTAAGTCAACTTGGATAAAATCCTCCAAAACAAAGTCTACGGGATTGGGATTGATGAACCAATAATAGATATGCAATCTATGAATGTTCTAAGATGCACCTATGTGATTTGATCGATAGATAGATGAATTTTGGAAAATGAAGATGGACTAAAGTGACAATTATGGGCAAACAGATAATGATAAATTTTTTTGATCATGACAAAGGACTCTTTCAGTGGCCAGAAGGATTATCTCTCTAGATTTTGTATGGGCAACGCATACACCTCTATGAAGGGAAAATTCACCTCTCCAAGTCATGACTTCACCTATTTAGAGTCAATAGACTCACCTCTGTGTCGAGAAAACTCACCTATATCTAGAACTCAAATTTTCCTATGTCTAGGGACGTAGAGGAAACGAGTGAACTCGAGATGCAAATTCTCCTATCTAAGCACAGGATCACCTATATGGCTAACAGGATCGCCTAAATAAAATGTGAGATCACCTAAATCCTCAGAACACCATAGGGGGAATGAGTGGACCAGATTTGCAAAATCACTTGATGGGGATGACAAATTCACCTAAATCTTGAAATGTACCGACAAGGTCAAAATCGCCTATCAAGGGATAGAAAGTTCACCTATTTCTTGATTTATACGAATAGGGAACAAACATGCCTAAAACATGATCACCTAATTCTTGAGTTGTATGGATGGGAATGACACATGCACAAATATATTTGTCCCTACAGATAATAGGTTCCCCTATTCTAAGAGGTGTACGAATGGGAAAGACTCGAACAAGATGCGGGATCATCCCTATGGATAGTAGTTTCGCCCAAGGAGATGAAAAAATAAGCTATTCTAGGGGAACAAATGGAATTGAAGGATAAGGAATGAACATAGACCCGCCTAAGGGCTGGGAAGACTTTCCTATCTAGGGAACAGGTGGATACGGGGTCACCTAAGAAAGTGAGCCACATGAAAATTCACCTCTGAAAAGGATGAATTCACCTAAAGGGATGACCTAGACTAGACTCAGACATGGAATCACCCTTTGAAAGGGTAGGATCACCTATCCACAATGAAAATTTTCCTTTGTGAGGAGAAAATTCTCCACTGAGGATAGGGGCATACTATGGCAAAAGACATAAAACATGGCAAACAACAGACAAAAAGGTTGGATTGACTCAAACTAAAAATAAGCACTGGTACAACACCATGAAGACACGCTAGGAAACACAATCCTAGAATTAGTATTGAAGGTTTACAAACTTGATGTAGACCCACCACCTTGAGTGGACAACCCAAGGTTAATACTCTATGATACCGGGGTGGTTCTCTAGATCACACTTTCTCGTGAAGGCATATTGCTAACGATTCAGTGGCATAGAGTAATCAATAAATGCCATAGGCTCACCTTCACACTCTCTCTTGGAGACTATCATAGTCCACCACAAGGATTTCTATCTCAACCCAAAGGAGTACATGGTGAGTAACTTCGGGGTACAATGTGCATCCCCTGCACTACACCAAGCCATGGCTAAAACACAGGCCTCTATCTAGGCTACGCAGGCTATCTCGTGCATCATTAATATACGCTAGGTACACGAGGCACAACCATGAACACCAGCCCATCGCAAGCGTGGGTTAGGAGCCCTAGTGAGGTATTGGAAACTCGGACCAACCCTACACATCTTATCTAGGTATCACCCTATCTTTGACACTTCACTAAACACGACGTGGCAAGATTGGGGTACAACTTTAGTTCTCCCCCTTTTATATACCCCACTGGTAACACGTGGTTGGGATCATCCCTCGGGTGATGAAATTTGTGTTGCCAAAAAATGTATAGTTGACATTTTTACACTCACTTGGGTCTTTCTAATGGACTTTGGCTTGATTTTGCTTGGGTTTAATGTTGTAATGCGGCTTAAACATTCACATTAGGTCCTAAATATTCAAATTACAACGTCTTGTGAAGGTGTTGTGAAGTGTTGTAAAACATTTCTACAATTTTATAGACTATATTCATTTCAATTCACCTAAAAACCACCTTTTCATCACTTATTAAGTCCTATTTTGAAGTGTTGTAAAGTCTTGTAACAAGATTTCACACTTTTCTAGGCTTAATTTCATTAATTCAACCCTTTTTCATGTCTAAATGACCCCTTAATGTACTTTCCAACCATTTTCAAGTGTGTTTTTGAGTATATTTCCATTGGAAAACTTTTAATGCCCCTGAAATTCCTGACAGCCACTTAATTTTCTCAAGTGGTACCAAGTCCCCCATAGGGGCGACTTAGTCCTTTTTGACACAAAACTCAAAATAATTTACAAATTCTAGTGGGAATTTATCCTCTAACCCTTGAGGTTGGCATGTGATGTGTTACTTTCAATAAATTTTACTTAAATCAAGTATAAATAAGGGTTTTTCACCTCATTTAAATCTCCTAGCTTTTACAATCTCCTCATACACTCTCCTAATTTACAATCATTCAAGCATGCATCAAGTTACTCACAAGCAATCAAGCATTGTCAAGTCAATCTATTGGAGATCTTCATGGAACATATTTAGCTTTGAGCATCAATGGTGTGGTAAGTTTATGACATTTTCACTTGCATGTTATCTATTTATCACTCTCTTTGCATTTCATTTCATTATTTAGGGTTTGATTACCAAAATGGGGTTTGACCAAGGCAAACCCCTATTATCTAACCCTCAACCATTTTTCCCCTCTTCCATGTGACTTTTTTATGTATATTTTTCAAGCAATAAGTGTTGAAAAGTGATTAAAAAGTGCATAAAGTCAATCAAGCCAACATCATCTTATTTCAAGTTTGGAGAAACTTTTTACCCCGTTTTCTGCAGAATTGAGTACAGACACCTGTCAGAAAAGGAAGTGTAGACCTGCGACTACAATATCCTATCCAAAATTTCTCGAGATTTGTAGGACTAAGTCACCACTAGGGGTGAATTAGTCCCACTTTCGGACCTGAAAATTGATTTTGACATTTTTGGATACCCATTTGGAAAATTCCCGTTCTGGCAAAGTTTCCTAAAATTGGGACTAAGTCACCCAAACTGACCTAAGTATCCTGGTCAACATTTTAGTCAATTTTTCAGGATTCTAGAATCTCCCAACATCAAGCTTTAGATTCTAGGTGCCCCTCTTTCATTATGTTATGTTATTTCAGCATTTAGTTGCACTCTTATGCATTTCTGCATATCACATTTTGTTTTCCAGCACTTCATGATTATTAGGTTTTGCATCATAATATCATTCCATTTTTCAGATTATTGCATTTGTACATCTTAATTGGACATAATTGCATCCCTCTTTACATCAATATTTGAGTCTTTACATAGATTTTGAACCCTATTCCTTCCCTTTTAGGAGAAAGATCCTAGAAGGGTAAGTGTCCAATAGGGCCCATCAAAATCTTTGTTTACATTTTGGTGAACCTTCATTTTTTGAACATATTGCTTTCTGATTTGACAAGTACATCCTATGTTTCATTTGCATTGCATTTTGCATTGATCAAATTGCATCGTAGGGTTTCAACATTGCATTCATAACAAGTTCATTTAGTTTGGACTATTATATCATTTTTGGCATCACAAAACACAAAAAAAAATGCATTTACATACTGTCACTTCATTTGTGCATTTGAAACACATAGAATTGCATTTAAAAATTCTGAAAAACATGAAAAAAAATCCTCAGTGGGACTAAATCGCCACCTTGGGCGATTTAGTCCTTTTGCATATTTTACATTGAATTTTGTAGTAGTTTCTAGGTAATTTCTATATTTAAGTTTTCTGGTACTGCATCTCTGTTTAAATTTACAACATTATTGCTTTTTTCATTTTATTTGTCCTAGATTGCATTGCATTTGCATTCACCCCATCTTTTGTGGTAGTATGAGTGTTTGGTGCCGCATTGATAATACTTTAGTGAGACAAAGTTCTAGAGTCATGACTTCCTGCGATATCACTTTCGTTGTGGACCTTGGGATCTCAAGAGCTCCTACTCCTAGTATGGACAATGGTGTATTAGGCATGGACAATACCACTTCTATGCCTTCACCTTTCCATCCAATGAATGTTAACACACAAAAAAATTCCATACCACAAGAAAAAGTCATTAGTATTCATGAGGATTTTGCACATTTACAACAAGACTTGTCTCTTGAAAACATCTCCACCACTTCCATACCTACAAAAGAAAACCTTCATTGTTTGATTGAAAGTGATGATGGCTTACAAGTCATGAAACGAATTGCTGAAATATATAATAAACATGCTCCTTCCACATCCCCATCAACAAATATAGTTGCAAGCCAAGGAGGACCTCACATTCCTCCCCCTTCAACCATAGCATCCATACCAACTTATACCACTCCTCAGGTTACAACAACTATGCAATAGGTTAATCATGTGGCTTCTTCCTTTGCAATTCCAACTAGCATTCCTAGTTCTATTGTGGCATCGCAAATTCCTTCTACCGCGTTCACCCCTATTAGTATTCCTTTCACTTCCCCTAACATTACATACACTCCATCACCATTTTCTCTTCCACCTCATACCACTTACACCGACCCCATCATTACACAACTCCTTAACACCATTTCATCCATGGAAAAACAAATTTCCACCAGTAGCCAAGGTCAAAACGCTCCACCCACATATCATGTTCGTAGCAGCCCCTTATCCTTAGAAATCTTACAAACCCCGATGCCACAAGGGATTGAAATGCCTAGGTTTGAGAAATATGGAGGTAAAGGAGACCTTATCAACCACGTCAATGCTTATACTGCCTTATGTAGTGATTTTTTCCTTGATGATAAACTCTTAGCAAAAAAGTTTGCTAGGACCTTGAAAGATACTGCATTGGCGTGGTTTTCAAACTTGCCCAATCATTCCATCTGACCATTTAATTAATTGGTGTATGATTTTATAAGACACTTCCAAGTTCACATGACTCCTAAAAAGACAATGGTTGATCTAATGCAATGTAGACATAACACAAATGAAAAAAATAACTGATTTCATTTCACGATATAAGTCATTGTATGCCCAAATTGATGTCAAGATTCCTGATGCACATCTACAAAAGATGTTTATCGAAAACTTGCATACAAACCTTTAGGATAAGTTAACTATGATGAAATTCCCTTCGTTCATGAACTTATGCACAACCCTTTGTGAATATTATAACTTGGTTTCAAGTCATGATTCTAGGTGCACTTCAAACCGAGCTAAAAAATATGAAACAAAAAACCAAAACAACACACAAAACTTTAGAAAACCCAACAAAGGCTTTCTACAGTTTAATCCACCTCCCCCACCACAAACCCAACTTGTTCCAAATCAAGTGGCAGCTGTTAAAGTAGTGGTGCCTTATACCTATGGGGACCTAAAGATACAATTCACCCCCTTACCCGATACCCTTCATAATACAATGAATCAATTGCTTCAACGAAAAATGATCACCTTGCCTATCGTTAAACCACTTGATACCACCAAGCCCTTACCACCCACCTTCAAACCCAATGCTTATTTTCATTTTCATCACCAAAATGGACATGACACCGAACAATGTAAGCATCTTAAACACTTAGTTCAAGACCTCATTGATTCGGGTTGTTTATCCATTGCAAGTGTCAATGATCAAGGCAATAAGTCCATTGCACCCCCTAACCAAAATTTACAAAAATTTACCACCCCATGCCTAAATAGAATATTTCATTTGTGAAGGCTAGTGAACCTTCAAACCCTCAAGTCATGAACATTGATACAAATAATGAACAACATGATATAACTCCCAATGTTACCCAAGTTAATCCTATGGATGAACTTTTGGGTGTGATAGACGTCATCCCTCATAAGGTCCCAACCAACAAAAATCTTTATATCACTTTTTCTTCCAAAGATATACTTCAAAAAATTCTTGATGGTCCTCTTTACATAGCCGGTAGAATCTATAAGAAGTCCACCAATGGGATATTAATAGATCCCACTTGTGGTGAGAATGTGATCACAAAAGAGTTTTTTAGTATTACATGAGCTTTATCAAGAAAAATATGAAAAACCAACTACATGGATTAAAACACATACTGGTTTTATGTGCCCTATGATCGGATCAATCATGCTCCCATTACAAATCAGACCCAAAACTTTGGATGTAACCTTCTCTATTATTTCACAATTGGATCAATTTCATTTGTGGCTAGGCCACCCTTGGCTTTGCTCAATGAAAGTGGTTCCTTTAGTTGTTTATAAGTGTTTGAAGTTTCCACATGGCAACAAAATATTTACCATACACCATAGTGGCTTTAATCTGTTATCCTCTAAAGGTAATTTCTCCTTAGAAGCTTTTTGTCCTGGAGCTATAGAACCCATTACCCCTCGTAAAGACTTATTTTTCATAGCCTATCAAAAGTTCAAATACAAACAAATAGCCAAGTTGTCTCTTCATAACATGTCCTCATCCACTTCTACTCCTCCCATTATCAATGAATTGCTGCTTCCACCCACACCTGAACATAAAAAAGCAAAGCAACTTCCTCAACAATCACAAACAAACACTTCCCTTTCATCATCAAAAAAACCTAGAGAAAGTGAAACCAATCCCGTCATGCCTCCTCACATTAAACAAGTGTATAAAGCTAAAGAGAAAGTGATTGACTCATCCTCTTCAGTTTCTTTTGTTCTTCACCCTCTAGAAAAATAGGAATCTATGATGACTCAATCCACTCTTACACCTCAACAACTTCAAAAAAAATTAAACAAAACCACGGTGCTAGGGAATGTAGGTGTTGTCATTTCCTTTCTTGTTAGTCTCGAATGGAAGCAAAAAACAAAAACCAAACTCCACCTTTTCTAGAAGCAATAGATGACCACCCTCTTCCTCTTGACCTACCACATGATAGTATAGTCCAATCCGCACAATAAAATGAACAAATTCAACAACCACAACTTTTGATACATCCTTCCTTGGAAATCACCCTTCATCCTCCCGTCATAATCAATCTTGATGATGATGATGATGAGATCATAAAAATAGATGAAGTGCATAACGACCTAAATTCTTTATTCTTGTCTACCATGAGCTTAAATAATAAATCTTCTCAACTAAATGAGGAACCTGGTACATCTCTTTGTTCGACACTTGCAATTCTTCCTTTGGATAGTCAACCACCTTCACAATACATTGAACATGATTGGGAGGCAGATGACTTGTTAGATGGTTGACTTGCATTCACCTTGCTCGTCTTTTTCATCTTTCTTTTATTTGATATTTCTTTTGCAATTTTATGGGTGTATTGTGTCCCCCCGTAATGTGTGTTTGATGTTCTCTCTCTTTGTACACTTCTTCTATTTGTATCTCTATTCTTCTATATGTCGTGCATTGTCTTTTTCCCTTTTTATTTTGTGTTGTCCTTTTGGGGATGAGGCAAAGCATTGAGATGCCCTATGTCTCTTCCATGTTGACCCAAATGGTCCCTTTTTCTTTTTACTTTGTCTTTTTCTTGTGTTTTCCTTTTGAGGATGACATAAGGCATTGAGACCGAAATGTCTCCTTCATGTTGACCCAAAAGATTTTTCCTTTTCTTTTCGCTTGTGTTTTTCCTTTTGGGAATGATGCAAAGCATTGAGACCGCAATATCTCTTCCATGTTGACCCAAAATAGACTTTATTTTTCTTTTATTTTCGCTCTCTTTGTGTCATTCTTCCAGTTCTATGTGCTTTGGGGAATGATGATAGTTCCGAGCTCTTTCATAAAAAACACATTGCAGCAATGATCATACTTACCTCAAATCCATATATCCCTTATGTGTTTGGTGTGTTCCTTTTCTGGGGGAAACTCCCTCTCTTTTTTTTTCTTTTTCATCTACAAGAAGCAACCTTACTTAGAAACATATAACCTAGCATAGGTCTTTCTGAGTTGGCTCTCATGTCTTATTTTCTTTTTTGGGAATTTTCTCTCCTTCGCTACTTTAAAGTAATTGCTCACAACACAATGTGTATAAATTTCTTTAAAGTGGGGGGCATGCATTACCATCAATCCATTTACATTCTTAGTGTAGCCTTGTCATTCATATGAAACTTTCATCACTTTGTGGATGACATCAGGTATGATTTCCTTCATAAGTGTGATATATCTCAGCATATTACATTCCTCTTGGTGGCCTGATGCAACACACTGCATCCCCTAAGTTGTGAATATACTATTATTTGATTGGTCCTCTCTTGGAGACATTAGACACAATGTTCCCTAAGTGATAGACCTTGCATGAATGTAACAAGAATCCTTTGAACATCTTTTACATTTTTGCATTTTACCTTTTACTTTTTGCCACCTTGCATAACAAAACTTGCATGCTTGTTGTATCTTCATTTTTGTTCATGGTTTCTAAGCATATGAAGCTTTGCTTGTCTCATGAAGCACGAACCAACATTTTCCTTTATGACACCTTGTTAAAGTTATCAGGAGGTATAACTTTGATATGGTTGAGCGAGAAGTCCACTCAGTGACATGACTTTCCCCATAGCCACCTCTATGTTTGTGGGTGCATACCAATTAGCGTGTGTACTTCACCTTCTTGGGACTTCTCACCTCATGGAAAACCAAAAGTTTCATGGCCCAAGAGTGAGTATAATTGGGACTTCTCACTTGGTGGATAGTCATAAGTCTTGTCACCCCAGAGTGAGTTCACATTTCTTATTTCAAACAACTAGCCTAGATCTAATCCACAACGAGTTGAATAGATGATCAAAGCTTTCATTCTTTTCATCATCATGTATGTTCTTTTGTTCTTATGTTTGGTTTTCCATGAAATCTTGATCCTAGGGGCTTGATCATCCCTCTTGATTGTTGTTTCATCTTACCAACATAAGTCCATTAAGATCCCTCTCGATGTGCATGTTGGGCCACTTTAGTGAGAGTTTAAAGAAAGTTCATCCTCTCACTAAAGTGGGGGTTTAATGTGTTGCCAAAAAATGTATAGTGGATATTTTTATGCTCACTTGGGTCTTTCTAATGGACTTTGGCTTGATTTTTCTTGGGTTTAATGTTGTAATGTGGCTTAAGCATTCACATTAGGTCCTAAATATTCAAATTACGACATCTTTCGAAGGTGTTGTGAAGTGTTGTAAAACATTTCTACAATTTTCTAGACTCTATTCATTACAATTCACCTAAAAACCACCTTTTGATCACTTATTAAGTCCTATTTTGAAGTGTTGTAAAGTCTTGTAACAAGATTTCACACTTTTCTAGTCTTAATTTCATTAATTCAACCCTTTTTCATGTCTAAATGACCCCATAATGTACTTTCTGACCATTTTCAAGTGTGTTTTTGAGGATATTTCCATTAGAAAATTTTTAATGCCCCGAAATTCCCGACACCCACTTAATTTGCTCAAGTGGGACCAAGTCACCCATAGGGGTGAATTAGTCCTTTTTGACACAAAACTCAAAATAATTTACAAATTCTAGCAGAAATTTTCCCTCTAACCCTTGAGGTCAGCCTGTGATGTGTTACTTTTGGGAAATTTTACTTAAATCAAGTATAAATAAGGGTTTTTCACCTCATTTTACATCTCCTAGCTTTTACAATCTCCTACAATCTCCTCATACACTCTCCTAATTTTCAAGCATTCAAGCATTCATCAAGTTACTCACAAGAAATCAAGCATTGCCAAGTCAATCTATTGGAGATCTTCATGGAACATCTTCAGATTTGAGAATCAATGGTGTGGTAAGTTTATGACATTTGCACTTGCATGTTATCTATTTGTCACTCTCTTTCCATTTCATTTCATTATTTAGGGTTTGATTACCAAAGTGGGGTTTGACTAAGGCAAACCCCTATTCTCTAACCCTCAACCATTTTTTCCCTCTTGCATGTGACTTTTGTATGCAATTTTTTCAAGCAATAGGTGTTGAAAAGTGATTAAAAAGTGCATAAAGTTAATCAAGTCAAAATCATCTTATTTCAAGTTTGGAGAGACTTTTTGCCTCGTTTTCTGTAGAATCGAGTACAGACACTTGTTAGAAAAGGAAGTACAGACCTAGGACTACAAGATCTTGTCCTGAATTTCCTGAGATTTTCAAGAGGACTAAGTCACCACCAGGGGAAAATTAGTCCCACTTCCAAGTCTGAAAATTTATTTTGGCATTTTTGGATACTCATTTGGTAGATTCTCGTTCCAACAAAGTTTCTCGAAACTAGGACTAAGTCGCCCAAACTGGCCTAAGTGTCCTAGTTATCATTTTAGTCAAATTTTCAGATTCTAGAATCTCCAAACATCAAGCATCAGATTATGGGTGCCCCTCTTTCATTCTATTTTGTTATTTCAGCATTTAGTTGCACTCTTAGGGATTTCTGCATATCACCTTGTGTTTTCCAAAACTTCATGATTCTTAGGTTTTGCATCATAATATCATTCCATTTTCAGATTATTTCATTTTTACATCTTAATTAGACATAATTTCATCCCTCTTTACATCAATCTTTGAGTGTTCACATATATTTTGAACTCTATTCCTTCCCTTTTAGGCGAAAGATCCTACTAGGGTAAGTGTCTAATAGGGCCCATAAAAATCTTTGTTTACAAAATACCAAGCAGGTCTTGCTAAAGGAAGAAGATACAAGATGCTTCGACTGGTCCCTAGGCTCATACATAGTGCAAGGGGAGAGCTTAGACGCACTAGCATGTCCTAGGTAAATTGGACTGGACTAGAACAAGCTGCAATTTCTCGTCACCAAGGATCACCGAAAGGTGCAAGGGGAGTGGATACGTCAACAACTTTCTCCCAAGAACAACAAAAAATATAAATTGACCCTTTAATTAATCTACATGTGCCTAATTTAATGCAAAAAAAGACACAAATAGAGCTAACTAGGGGTCTTCGACTGATCATCGTGCAAAAAATATGCTAGTAGTTTAATGCCATCGATTTTGGACAAACAAGGGACAATTTTTGTGCAAATCATTAATAAAATGACACACTCATAGATATAGGAGTTAGCAGATAAATACCTAAAATCAAAACCAAATTGAAGCTCAATCAAAAAATTAAGGTTCAAGAATACCTCAAATTCACCTTTGTGTAAGATGAACTTGCTTGTGTCTAGTGATCACTTGATCGCCTGATCTGGTGGAAGGGAGAATTTGCACTCACCTGTTCAAGTGGATGGGCGAATTCAAAGTTGTTTGTCATGGGGAAGGGGCGAAGTTGCAATCACCTTTATAACTAGGTCAATATCACCTATTCCTGGAGACCTCCAACGTATATGCCTCTGTACCAAGCAGTCTCACCTTTCATCTCAAGTTTTCCCCTTTTCACAAAAGGGTGAATTCATTTTTTCCTTTGTCGATCATAGTTTCACCTCTATAACTAGTGAGTTAGCCCATTGAGGTCGATTTTCCCCTACGTGTAGAAATCAAAACTTGCAAAATTCAAACAACAACAAACAATAAACTACGGACCCGTGACATAGGTCCCACTAGGCATGCCAAAAATGTGTGCAAGTGAATTTGACCTACTAAAATGCAAAAACTAACTAATGCAAAGGATTGAAAACACAAGACAAACACTCAATATTGACCTAAGGTGAGCTCAAACAAGATATAAGAAAATATGGAACCTTTTACCTTAATTGAGTTGATTACTTTGGTTGGCCCTTTGATCGTTCGAATATGTGCTCCTTTGATGGAAAAAAACACGAAACCTAGCTCTAAGTGAACATGAAGTGATGATGAATGTAATGGTGATTGTGGGTAGTTTAATGGATGCAAGATATGAGCTCAAATGGTGCTACAACAATGGTGGATGTGTGCTTGGATGAATGCTTGGTTGCTTGAGTGCTAAAGTTGCTTGAGCCAATTCCACCATTTTTAGGGGAAGTGCTTCTAATCAATGGAGGGTCCATATTGAGCCATGATGGACCAAATCAAGGGCTAGGGTGAGTTGAGAACTCACAAACCCTCACATCTTGACATGTGGCGGGTGAGGTGGGAAGGAGAGGTGAGGTGGAGGTACTGCATAATACCTTGGGATTTGGACACGATCTCCTCATAAAGGAGGTCTTTGTCCACATGTGGGTGATGGGATATGTGAGGAATTAAAAATTCCTCAAATATCCACATGGGGATGAGAGAAGGAATTAAAAATTCCTTAAAATTCCTAGGGGGATAATTAAATGTGAATTAAAAATTCACATGGGGAAGGGGTTGCCTTCTCCAAAAGGAGAAATCATTTAATGAAGTTGACTTTGGACATATGCCATAAATGGCATGGGGATTAGGTTGACCTAATCATGTGATTAAGGTTGTGCAAACATGGGATTAGGAAAGTTAATGAAGAATTAGGGGCAAGTGGGAGATTATGGAGGATGTGACCCTAATTATGATTAGGGGTGTGCATATCCTAATCACAGATTAATTAAATTAACCTGGATTAGAGAAGATTATGGAGGATGGGACAAAGAGAGAGAAAGAATGAATTTAAAATTTGATTTAAATTCATAGAGACAAAATGACTAAATTAAATAAATTATAGTATTTATTTAATTTAGAGAGGAAAGGGGATAAGGATGTAATTAATTTATTAAATACCTTAGGAACATTAGGTTGCAGGATAATACTAATTAAATAGTAAATTATTTAATTAATGCAGATGAAGGATGCGGGGCAGGGAATAAAAATAATGAATTTTACCATATGGGAGTGGTCAAATTTAGATTTCTACACAAGGATTATGAAAACTATGGGAAAGAAAGGAATGCAATCATGATCAATCTTTTTGATTCTAAACTTGGAACTTGGTGATAAGTCTAAATTCTGCTAAAGAGATCTAGAAAAAGTTAAAAGGTATCTATGAAGGAGATGAAAAGGTCAAAAAAGTGAAGATGTAGAACTAAAAATCCAAATTTGAAACCCTAAGGATGTTTGAAGATGAAGATATTACTACCTACATGCTCAAATTTGATGAAGTTATCAATACCATCAATGGTCTTGGTGGAAAGCTGGATGAAAGTGAAGTTGTGAAAAGGGTATTAAGAACTCTTCCTAAATCTTATAGTCCTAAAGTTTCTACTATTGAGTAAGCTTAGAATTTGGATAATTATTCTAGAGATCATATACTTGGTACCTTAACTTCTTTTGAAATGAGATAGTTTGGTCAAGATGCTATAAACATAGAAACTACTTTTCAAGTCTGCAAAGTGGAAAAGGATGATGGATTAAATCTAGATGAACTTAATGAGGTGGAAGAAAACTTTGTGACGAGATTGAAAAAGGGTACTAGAAAATACAGAGGTAAGCTACCTTTCAAATGTTTCAATTATGGAAAGATAGGTCATTATGCATCTAAATGTCCAATCAAGGTTACTAATGACAAACAAAAGGATCATAAGGGTAAATTTTCAAGAAGAGTTATTATGTTGAAAAGGAAAATGGTTTATCTGATGATGGAGAATCAGATTATCCAGATGAAGGAAGTGATGAATGCTTATTAATGGATTTAAATGTTGGAACTAATTTTACTAATCTTGAAATATGTTTGAAGGAAAGTTCTTCAGAAATAGGTCATAATGTTGAAGGAACTATTTTTATTGCTTTTCATGCTAGAGAGGAGAAGAATTATTGGATCATTGATAGTGGATACTTAAATTTGGATCATTGATAGTGGATACTTAAATCATATGACATGTGATAGGATTAAGTTTTTTAATATTTAAATGTATGATGGTGGTCTTGTTAAGTTTGGTGATGATACATCTGCTAAATTATGTGGAAAATGTTCAATTAGTTTTGATGGAAAGAATAATATAGGTGATGTTATTTATGTTAAGGGTCTTTGACATAATCTTCTTAGTGTAGGAAAAATGTGTAGAAAAGGATATAATCTTGTATTTCAAAATGGTGGTTGTGAAAGTAGAAAAGAAGCTTTGGTACTCTGGTTGTTGCTAGAACAAGGACATGAGGAAATGTTTATCAACTCAAAGGTAGTGGTGTAAAGTACTTTATGTCTCAAACTAATGAAAGTTGGATATGGAATATAAGAATGGGTCACATTAATTTTGATATCCTAGTGAAGATAATTTCTACTAATGCTATGAGATATTTTAAAAAGATTACAAAGCCTATCAATGTAATCTGCAAAGAATGCCAAGTTGGAAAGAAAACAAAGACAAGATTCAAGAAAAATTAATAGTCTACCATAGGTCCCTTGGAGTTAGTGCATATAGATCTATGTGGACCTACAAGAATTAGAAGCTCATGTGGTGACAAGTATTTCATGTTATTAATTGATGATTATTCTAGAATGGCTTGGGTTACATTTCTTAAAGGAAAATTAGAATCTCTAGACAAGTTTAAAGCATTTAAGGCTATGGTTGAGAATGAAATGAATCTAAAAATCAAATTTTTGAGATCTGATAGAGGTGGTGAGTTTAATTCAAATGAGTTTAATATTTTTTTTTAAGATCATGGAATAAGAAGGCATTTATCAACCCCGAGAACTCCTTAGCATAATGGAGTTATATAAGGAAAAAAAAAAAATAGAAAGAAGCTAGGAAAATGATGAAGGAAGATAATCTTCTAGATATATATTAGAGAGAAGTAATTCATACTATAGTCTACATTCTTAACACAAGTCAAGCAAGAGTGAATAGTTCAAAGAATCCCTATGAGTTATGGTATGGTAAACCTCCTACTATGAAATATTTTAGATTTTTTGGAAGAAAATGTTATAACTGAATAGACAAATAAAACTTAGGAAAGTTTGATGCATGATCTAATGAAGGAATGTTCCTTGGATACTCTACAAGAAGAAAGGCCTACCTATGCTATAACAAAATATTAAAAAATATTATTGAGATTGCAAGTGTCAAAGTGGATTAAGAACCACATAAAAGTTCAGTACTAATAGAATAATATGAATTTGATGAATCCCCTAGTAGTTTTGAAGAAAAGGATAAAGATAAAGGAAAAAGTTGGCAGTTGAAGAGGAAGAAGCTCTGGAAAAGAATCCTAAGACTCTTAAGTAAGTATAGAAGAATCATTCAAAATATTAAATCATTGGAGACAAGAGAAAAGTTGTTCTAACAAGGAGAAAAGATGCTATAATAGAAGAACAAGTAAAATTTTATTTACTTTCTAACGTGGAACCAAAAACAATGGCCGTGACATGCAAGGATGAGAATTGGATGAAAGTAATGAAGGAAGAGTTAGAATAGATATAGAAGAATCTAACTTGGGAATTGCTCCCAATATTGAAAAATAAGAATGTGATTGGTACTAAGTGGACCATATTCCAAAACAAGTTGAATGAAGATGGAAAAGTTGTTAGGAACAAGGCTAGACTTGTTTGTAAGGGTTACTCATAAGTTGAAGGTATTGATTTTGAGGAAATTTTTGCTCTAATTGCAAGAATGGAAGCTATCATGATGGTTTTAGCTTTTGTAGCACATAAAGATTTCAAAGTTTATTAGAGGGATGTGAAGTCTACATTCTTGAATGGTGAATTGGAAGAAGAGGCATACATTGAACAACCAAAAGGTTTTTAGTTGTCAGAAGATACAAATATGGTGTGCAGATTGAAGAGAGAATTATATGGACTGAAGCAAGCTACCAAAGCTTGGTATGCAAGCTTAGATAATTATTTGTTGTATAAAGGATTCAAAAAAAGGTACTACATATAGCAATCTATATTTCAAAGTTGAAGGAGAATAAATCTTAATTGTTGTATTATATGGAGATAACATAATCTTCAGAGGAAATGAAGCTATGTGGAAAAGGTTTGTAGAAGAAATGCAGAAAGAATTTGAAATCTCAATGTGTGGGGAGATGGATTTCTTCCTTGGTTTGTGGATCAATCAGTCAAAGAAAGGTATATTCATATCAGAATCTAAGTATGTTAAGGAAATGTTGAAGAATTTTGGAATGGATGATTCTAAACCGATATGTACTCATATGGTTACTGGTTGTATGTTGAGAAAGAATGATGAATCTCCTAAGATAGATCAGAGAAAGTATAGATCAATGATTGGTGGACTGTTGTACCTTACTATTACTAGACCGGATATCATGCATTCAGTTTGTTATTGCTTACACAATAACAATTCAAACCATACATTGGATTAATTATGTCAATGGTTGACAAGTGAGACTACTAAATAGAAATTTATATAATATAATTTAAAATTTTCAAATTAACAACAAAATCACTATATTGAACTGTAATTTATCTAAAATAGAATTCTTGATTACCTTAAGTCTTGCTCCTTTTTTGCAAGATGATTAAACACTACTTTTTTCTTTTATTAATTTGGAAGGGGAATATCAATGTAAAATGGTTAATGATTCATATTAGCTAACATAATTTCAAATTGAAGCATATAATCATTACTTTTTCATAAAGAAATCCTTACATTGTCTTGGTTTTATAAATGTCACTCGATGTTCAATATTATGTTGATTTATGAAAACATTAGTCAAGTCTTACATGAAATGGATAAAATAAGCATGAGGTAATGGGTGGAACCAATTAAGTTAATAATCTCTCAAGCTTTGTAGAAATAATTTTATAGTTAGTCTTTTATTATAAATGTAACATATAAATGTTATTTTACAAGAATGTAGGCAGCTCAAGGGTTTGATTATACTATTATACATTGCTTGGTCATTCCAACTTAGAATGAAAACTTGCAAAAAGCATTAGTAGAGAGCAGTACAAATTTGGCAATAAGCATATTTTTTGTTTTGTACTTCCTAAACCAAAAATGACTATGCCAACATGTCCAACTAGCATATAAATTATAGGGAAGAGTTTTTTTTTTCTCCAAGTCACCCAATCATTTCAAAGTGCACTATTCTGGTGTAGTCTCTTAAGAGCCTTAATAGAAAAAACTACCAAACTATGATAGAGTGGTTCTTGGAGCTCATGGCACCTAAAAATGTTTCCTTTGCACGTACAAGTCCATATGGAATCCCTCCACATAAGCCTTTCTCATTTTTGGTCAACACAACACCATTTGGCCATGCCAACTTAGAATGTAAACTTGAAAAAAGTTGTTAGAAGTTGGGAAGCTTGAGTTGTTTGTGAGTTTCTTGGGTGTTGTCATTGATTTCAACCCCTTGTATAAAGATAATGTAGGAATTGTTGGTATTGATTTCAACACATGCTGGTGTTGTCATTAATAGTTGTAGACTTTGTTGGCCTGACTTGTGTTTAGGGAGATTGTTGTAGTTGGAAAGTGTTGCATGTTGCATATGTGTTATAGAGATGTTAGTAATGTTGTTGATGAAGTTGGTTCACTTGGTTTATAGGTTCTTTTGATAAAATCTGAATAAAAAATATGTATCCATGGTTTTGACAATTTGGGAAGACAATTGCTTGGTGTGATAACATTACCTGTTAAAGTTGGTCCTGTTGTGTTACAAAATCCCATCCATGTCATGCTTGATAATATTTCATATAGTATGCTATTGGGTAGACAATGGATTCATGAGATGAAATGAGTGCCTTCAATGTTTCATTGTTTAATGATTGTACACATATAACAATAATGTTTACATGGTAAAAGATGATCCCAAGTTTGAATTTTTTTTACAAATGGAAACAAGAACTCAAATACCCTTTAGCACATTGATTCCAACCTCAAAATTAGAACCTTTCCCAATTGAAGACAATGATGAGTTTATTTCATTTGTAAAAAATATATTAGATGATGATCGAGGATCATTAGATTTCATACCTACATTCATGGGGGGAATATAATACTTCATCATCAAAATTTTAAAAAGAGAAAGAAGATATCGTAGTATGAAAAAACCTAACAATGAATCAACAAAAGCATCTGATTTGACAACTTCTAACAATAATAAAAACACAAATTACACATATGTCTATGATGAAAGTGATTATGAAAACCACCTTCTTTGAAATAAATGGATATGGAAGATGCTATCAACTCTTGAAACAATTTGTCTATAATGGAAAGGGTGTGGTGTAAAAGAAAAAGGTATTTGCACCCTATAGATTCCAACACACAAGAAATAACAAGAGGTCTTAGTTATTTCCCTTAAAATGCTATGAAAGCATCAAAAATAACTTCACTCAATTTCAATGTGATCATGAAATATTCTTACAAAATAACTGTCAATTTAGTTCATCCTGAGTTGATAGATGCCACAAGTAATATGTCATTGAATACTTTTCAAAATGATGAATTCTTAGAAAACTTTTGGGAATATATGATACTTTACCTTGTTGAATAGAGGTTGTCATTAATGTCAAAGGAGTTCATTGTATCAAGGGTGTAAGGCTAAGTAGTACATGAATTATCATTATATTCCCCTGTCATACGATTTTGAGTTGTAGAGTGTAGTGTAAAAAAGTGTATACACTTACACTTTTATATTATGTTTTTGGGCCCCTAATTTATTGGACTTAATTAAGATTATTTAATTTACCAAATTATGCATTCCAAAGCCTAATTTTCACCATTTTCTCAAGGTGGACAAGAATTAAAAAAATGAATCCAATCATAAAATTGTCCCCAACTTTGAGTGTCCTAGAATTGACTTACAACCCTTAGGTGAGTCAAATCAATGGGGGAATCTTCAAATTTCCTTCTGACTGAAGGACGAGGGTAAGGTTCACCAAAAACTTTTGGGGGAATAACTAAAAATAGAAAATCAACCCAATTATACCAAATTAAACTTGTAACAATAATATTAAACTCAAAATAAGTAGAACTAGAAATTAAATTATAGATCTAAGAAGGGTAAAAATGTATTTACCAGTCACAAAAAAGTGAGTTTCCAAAGGTTGACTGGGACTCATTTTCCTAGGGGCAAATGGGTCCACTATCAGGGTTTTTCAACAACTTTCAAGAGGCTCTGATGCAGATCTGAAGCTTCCAATTTGTCGAGGTCCAACAGTGTCGAAATGTTAGAAATAACTTCTATAGGTGAGTTTATGTGAGATCACAACAATTATGACAACTTTGTCAAATTCTTTAAATTTTCTCTTCAAGAGATTTTCAAACTTTCTTCCACCTAGATTTGTAAACATGACATAAGAGGGAAAAATTATTTGTTTTTTGTTGAATGGGGGTTTGCCTTGGTCAAACCCCGTTTTGGTAAAAAAACCTTGAAATGAATAAAAGCATGAAAGAAGGAATGAAGAATGAACAATTCTATGTTACCACTCAGAAAACCTTTGGATAAGTCCTTGAATGAAAGTATACAACGTGCATGAAATGGATTCAATGGATGTGGATCTTGAACTTTGCATATTCCTTGAAATAGTTCTTTGAATGCCTAATTGATCATGAAACCTACATCACTATGTTAGCTCCAAAAACATCCATGCTGCAAGAAGAATTTGATATGAAAATTGGATCTTGATTCCTACAATAAATATCTGATAAATCTTCCCTTAAATTCCTTTGATCATAAAATTTTCTTTAGGAATTCTTGCATAAAAATTCTTAGGTGAAATATAGTGAAATAACCTTATATTTATAAGTATGTATCCTTAATTTCCTGAAATTCAAATATCACAAGTTGGCATTGAATTACATATTTGAATATGTTAAAATACCACCAAAACATAATATAAATTTAGGTCGTAAGGTCTAGGGAGGACCCATTCTCCCATGGGAAAATGAGTCCCAAGTCCATAAACCTAGGACACACATTGCTCAATGTGAAGTGTTATGTTAAGACATTAATGAATGTTGGGTTTCCTCTTCAGAAAATGTAATTAAATGAGCTTGGAAAATGAATTAAAGGGAAAATTTAGGCATAATTAAGCTCACTTAATTAAGGGAGCCCTAAATAAGAGTGAAAGTGTAAATAGATGCACCTTACAACACTAAATTAAGGTACAATTAAGTCCAGTTTAACTAGGAGGTCCCAAACAAGTGAGAAAATGTAAAGGGGTACATTTTCTGTCACTACATTTAGCCCCCACTTTAGTGAGTGGATGACCTTGCATCAAACGCACACTAAAGTATACAATCAAAATATATGCATGAAACAATGACAAGATACTCAATCATACAATATCAAAGACTTAAATAAAAGGTAAAAACAAAAGGGTGGATCATGCCTCAACTGTCCAACACGATGTGGAACATGCCTCAACTGTTTTTCTAAAAAAACATTCACAAGTGGAACTCGTTTTCCACTATGAAAAAAAAATGAACACTCACATGGGCTAATGGAACTCCAACTATCCACTAGGTGAGCCTCCAAGGGTGGAAAATGAGAGAATCTTATTAGGCTCCCATACCATACCAAAGCTATAGCTCTAATAATTTCAATAAGGCACCACAAAATAAAAAATAAACTTTGAGCTTCATAAGGCCTAACAAGCTATGTTATGCTAAGAACCTATGAACAAAATGCAAGGCTCCACAAGAAAGAAAAGTTTGTTATGCGTGGTGGCCATAAAAAGGGTTCAAGATTCACAAGGTTAGCAACCTACATTATGCTAAACACTTATGAAAAAAATGCAAATAAACATGTTTAAAGGGATTTTTCTTAGTTCATGTAAGGTCTCCTCTTAGGGAACATCGTACCTAATGTCTCCAAGAGAGGAAAGTCTAGGATAAAATATTCACAACTCAAGGAAGGAAACATGTAACATCACCATTAAGAGGAAAGTTGTATGCCAAGAAAGGTCACACTCTTGGAGGACATCAAACCCAATGACACCACCACGAAATAGATACATCACAAGAAGTAAGAAGATCGCACAATGAAACATAAGGAATGCAAAAAAAATCACAAATAATCATGCCAATGTATGCCCCCACTTTAATTAAACTATTAAACACCATGTTGTGAGAAATTAATTTAAAGTAGAAAATAATCAATGCTAAACAAGAAGACATGAAAGCTTATTTGAAAGCCCTATTCCAAGTCATATGTTTCCAAGTGAAGCTATGACATGAAAAAGACAGGGGTTTCCCCCAAAATGAAAATCCTAAACACATAAGGGATCCATGGATTTGGAGTCGCAATATGTCTTTGCTACAATGATATTATAGAGCTCAAAAACATCATCATTCCCCAAATACTCATAGAACTGGAAGAATGACACATAGAGAGTGAAAAAAAGGAAAATATTTTGGGTCAGCATGGAAGAGACCTAAATGTATCAACACCTTGCATCATTCCCAAAAGTAAAACACAAGACAAAAGCAAAGATAAGGGTTTATGACATATAGAAGAATGTAGATAAAAATAGAGGAATGCACATGAAGAGACATAAAAAAAACAATATGGGGGGTCACATTATGCACATGCAATCACACAAAGAACATGAAAATAGAAACAAAGAAAAGACTAGTGAGGCACATGCAAGTCAACCTATTAGCATGCCACTCGCATCCCAATCTTGTTCAATATATGCAAAAGGTAGACAACTAGCCAAAGGAACAACATCAAGTGCTAAACTAGGACAAGCACCAAGTTCAACATTCTATTTAGGAGGATCATCGTTTAAGTGCATGGAAGAGGAAAGAATGAATTTAACCTTTTGTGCACTTCCTCATCAATCTTAATAGTTTCATTATCATCATCCAAGTTAATCACAGTAGCATGTCTAATGATAATATCCATAGAAGGTTTTTGTTGTTTATGTTGTGTCGAAGGTGGAGAGGCATCATGCATTGCTTGAAACAATTTTGGATTTTTATTTTCTATGTTGATATTTTCTTCTTTTGCTTGCAAAAAATGAGCAATAGGACAATGTCTACACCTATGCTCTCTAGCATTTTAGTTCCTTTTCATTAAATTTTCAAGTTGTGATTGTGTAGGAGCGCGTTTATCAACCATAGGTTTCTTTACTTCCCTCAAGGGAGGAATGGAAGTGACCATGGGAGGTTGTTCAACCACTTTCTCTTTAGCTTTATAAACTTTTTTGACTTTAGGAGGCACAATAGGACTTATTTGATTATCTTGTGGTCTCTTATATGAAATAGGTGGAGGATTTTTCCTAGGATGGTCTTGGCTACTTGGAAGGGCTTTTGTTTCAATCATGATCTCATCGAGGATAGGAGGCTTAATCATGGGTTGAGGCATATTGGTAAGGGATAACTCTACTATGCCCTTTGCCTTAAAATTTTGATAGGATTTGAAAATAAGTCCTCACAAGGCCTAATAGGCTCTATAGGCTTGATCCAAAAGAAATCTAATGAGAAATTCCCATGGGAAGACACAAGATTAAATCCACTATGATGCACAATAAAGATCTCATTGCAAAATGGAAACTTTAAGTATTTACGCACAACCAACGAGACAAAATTCATGGAGAAAAGTCATGGGTAGCCTAACTTCACATGAAATTGGTCTGAATTTAGGATGACAGTGAATGAGACATTTAATTGTTTTGCTCAAACTTTTAAAGGGAGATTTATCAAACCTATCATAGGGAAAGAAAAAATATTATGCATTTTGATCCATGCTTTTGGTTTTTCATAAGTATCCTAATAAAGCTCACACAAAAATTGGAATTCTTCAATGATAACATTCTCTACACAAATAGGATCAATTAATATCCCATCGGTAGGCTTGTCATTAATTCTTCTAGCTATGTAAAGAGGACCATCTGGTGCATTTTTTATTATTTCATTTTGTGAGAAAGCAATGTCAAGGGGCATATTAGTTTGGCCCTTACGAGGTTTAACTTCAATAAATCCAACCATATATTTTATAGAGTGTTCCTCATTATCACTTGTGTTATCATCATTCATGTCAACATTCATCACATCATTATTTGTTTCACTAGCTTTGACCTGAAGGAAATGTTATAATTTGGCATAGATTGGTAAAGATTTGTAAGTTTTGATTAGGAGGATATATAGACTTATTACCTTGGTCATTAACACCTCCAATTTGAATATGATTAGAATCAATGAGGTCTTTCACAAGATGTTTAAGACACTTGCAATATTTTGTATCGTGACCATTTTTTCGATGAAAATGACAATAGGAATTTGGCCTTTAGTTTCAAGGTAAATGTTTAGTAGGATTAGGAGCTCTAGCAGGAGGTAAGGAAATCAAATTCTTGTTTAAGAGCTGCAACATGATATTATGAAGGGTATCAAATTTAGAGGGGTGAATTGTCTATTTATATCCATAAAGGCATATGGATTTGTCATCTTTATAGAATCCACTTGCATGTAAACATGTTGATTTGGTTGAAGGGGATTAAGTTGTAAAAGTACCTTGTTTTTTTTCTTGAAAAGTTGATAGTTGGTTTTAGGTGTGAAATCAGACTTTTTAGGACGACTAGAGGGAGTTTTCACTTCATGACTACTAACTGAATTTTGGTAATCACAAAGGGTTGTACACAATTTTGTAAAGGATGGAAATTTCAACATCTGAAGTTTGGCTTGGATTTTATTTTGCAAATTGGCAATAAACATTCTTTGAAGGTTGGCATCAGGAATCTTAATGTTCATTTATGAGTAAAGCATTTGATATCATGCTATGAAATCAATCATCCTTTTATTTGCATGTCATTAAATCAACTAGGGTTATCTTGGGACCCATGTGAATTTGGAAGTCATTGTAAAAAGCATCAATAATTACATTGAATGAATGTATTGAGTTATTCAGTAAAGATCAAAACCACTCTAAAGTAGTATCTTTTAAGGATATAGGGAAGAGTTTAGCGAAGATTTTATCTTCAAAAAATTAACTACAGAAGGCTATATATGTGGAAACATGGCTAACAGGAACTCCTTTCCCACCATATTCCTCAAATCTAGGGACCTCTATGACTTGTGGAATTTGTGTTCTCAATATCTCCAAAGATAATGGGTTGGTTTTGATGTATTGTGAAGGTTGGCCATTATTTTTTTGGTTTAGTGTGGTGATCTATTGTTGGAGGGATGAAACATTTTGCAAAAGTGTGTTAAGGATTGGATCATTGTTGGTGTTGTGAGATGGAGGTGAATAAGGTGGAGTTGTGTATGTATGCGGAGGGAAAGTGGATTGTAAGTTTGTGAGGGGATATGGATGAGGAGATATGAGATTTCAATGCATAAATCTAAGAGGATTCCTAGTGGAAATACCTAAGGAAGTGTGAGCATTTCTAGTAGGTTGGATGGTTGCAATAACATGAGGATTAGTGTAGGTAGGAATAGAGGTAAGGGTATGGAAGGAGGAATTGTATTTCCACCTTGAATTTGACTATAACCCAAAGCTTGAGCACAACTAGTCATTGTACGAGCATGTTTATCAACAATATAAGATAGAATTAACACAATATCTATTACATGTTCATTTTCAAGTATTTTCCTTAGGTTATCTAAAGTAGGAATGGCAGTACCAACAATATTTTTGGAAGTCACAAAGTTTTGCAACTTTTCTATTTATTCATCTATTTTTCTTATGTTCTCTTGCAAGACATTGGTAACCATCATTTTGACATCATGCACATTAGTTGTGTTGGAAATAGGATACCATTTAATTGCAATCTTAAACATTATTTCATGTGTCTCCTAAGTCCTTGGAAAGTGTTCCCCAACACTAGGATTAGAGAGATTATTTTGAATGAAATAATCATGCTAATTAAAATTTGTAATTAATTATAAATGATAGGAACATGTGAGGGTGTCCAATATGAGTTCCTAAATAATAGGAGCACATGGGGTGCCCACATGGAAGGTGGAACCCACCTTGATTTAAGTTAACTATTTGGAGTAAAAGATAACACTTATGTAATGCATGTAAAGATCCTAGAAGTTAGGGATTGATGTTTACATGCATGAAGTTCAGTTCAGTTCAGTTCAATATTAGTTAAGTTTAGTTCAATTTAGTTCAATTCAATTATGGTTCACTTATCTTTAGTTGCATGTAGTTAGTTTTAGTTGAATGCCAGTTGAATTCAGTTGACTTGGAATTCATGACTAATGACTAGAGTTGTATGATAGATAACAGGTAACTACTTTTAGTTAATAGGGGATGATCATTCTTGCATGAATGGTGGAGAGATATGTTTCAGTTAATAGAGATTGACTTGGACCCACCTTGGGTGCCCAAGTTGACTTCTTGGAGTTAACACTTTTGCATGATAAGATATTTTAGAAGGCTGAGTTAAGTGGGCCCATATTTGGGCACCAACTTTGAGGATAAGCTTTGAAGATATCTTTGGAATAAAGGTTGAGTTATGAATTCAATTTGGGATGCCCAAATGGATGAAGCACATGTTTTGAAATTGTTCTTCATGGTAGAACTCTACTTACAAGGAATAGGTGTACCATTTTGGAGATAAGCATTGAGCTTTGTAATTGTAACTCTTTGGAGTTTACAAGGTTGAATATTGCCTATTTATCTCAAGCAAGTTGAAGAGAGTTTGTATTATTTTTTATCGCAGGTTGTGAAGAAGATTTGTTGAAGGAAAAAGAAGCATCTCAAGCAAGGATTGGAATTATTGTAATCTTATTCTGAGATTAAATAATACATTGACTCTTGGTGGAGTATTTTCCCAAAAGGGTTTCTCCATGGTATATGATGTGTATCTTCTAATATCCTCTTTAATTATTCTACAACCTTATGTCTTCATTCTACAAATGGTAAAATGAATCTAACTAGGTAATCATCCACAAAGAATCTATAACAAATAATACATATTTAGATCAGCAATCATAAAGTTTTACAAAGTATTAAGCTACATAATCACCTCAATTTTCAACATTTGGTATCAGAGCTGAGGTTGGGTAGAGTATTGGGATGCCTTTCTCTTAAAAGATTGAAGGCTTTTTGGCTATAATGGGAGATTTTATTATTTTTGTTATTGCTGATTTTGGAAAATGAGTTTGTTACAATGAATTCTCATTTAGATATTGAAAGGTTCAATGGATCTAATTATGAAATGTGGAAACTAAAAATGGAAGATCTCCTTGAAGAAAGAGATCAGTAGTTAGCTATTAATAATTAGACAAAATCACCTACAACTATGTCAGATGAGGATTGGGCTAAGCTTGATAAGAAGGAAAGAGGAACCATTAGATTATGTCTTGCTGATGTTGTTCTCTTGAATGTTTTAGATGAAATACTGCATATAAATTGTGGAAGAGAATAGGTGATATTTATCAAACCAAAAGTCTTACAAATAAGTTGTATTTGAAAAGACAGTTGTATTCTTTAAAGATGAAAGATGGTGATTCTGTTGCATATCATTTAAATGATTTTAATTTTATTCTCAATTAGTTGGCATCTATAGATGTAAAGCTAGAAGATGAAGATAAATTCATTTTGTTACTTTGTTCTTTACCAAAGTCTTGGGAAAATCTAATTGTTGCTATTAGTGGTAGTGGTCTAGATCCAAAGATGGACAATATAATTCCTACTCTCCTATCAGAGGAGATGAGGAGGAAGTCTAAAACTGGCTCCCAAAATGCCTTGTTTGTAATAGGTAGGCCTAAGGAAGAGGAATCTAAGGCATACAAGAAAGGAAAGGGTAAGTCCAAAGGATAGTCTAAAACCCCTAGTAAGAGTAAGGTAAAGTGTTGGAATTATGGAAAACCTGGACATATAAAGAAGGATTGTAAGAGCCAGAAAAAGAGTTTTGATGCTTCTATAAAGAAATCCACAGATGACAGTAATGATGCATTAGTCATTTCTTCTAATAATGTTGTTGATAACTCTTGGCTTATTGATTCAGGTTGCTCCTATCATATGACTCCTAACAAGGAGTGGTTCATGAAGTATACTAAATATGATGGAGGAAATGTCTTCTTTGGAGAAAAAAACACAACAAAGGTTGTTGGCATAGGAGAGGTAAAGTTGTGTTTCAATGATGGTAGGGTTAAGATCCTTAATGATGTTTTAAATATTCCAGGACTTGCTAGAAATCTTCTTTTTGTCTCTAAGTTCAATGATTTTGGAATGCATGTGACATTTGACAAAGGTGGTTGCAGATTGGTGAAAGGGAATATGGTGGTTGCCAAAGGATCTCAGATTGGGACTTTGTTTAAGCTGAATACCTCCAATGTAAATAATTTATCCAATGTAACTAAAGCTGAAAATACATGTATGTTGTGGCACCATAGATTGGGCCACATTGGCGAAAAAGGTCTTAGGACCATTCTTAATAAGAAATTGGTTGACGGTATTCCTAATTATAATATTGGAAAAAATGACTTTTGTGAGCACTGTGTATTTGGAAAGCAATCTAGATCTAAATTTTAGGTAGTGGAACAAATAAAGCTAAAAGATTATTAGAGATTATTCATTTAGATGTAATGGGCCCTGTGGATATTGAATTTATTGGAAAATCTCGATACTATGTCACATTTATTGATGATTTCTCAAGATACACTTGGATCTATTTTATGGATAGTAAATCTGATGTGTTTAATAAGTTTAAAGAATTTAAGGCTTTGGTTGAGAAATAATCAAATCATAAGATAAAAGTGTTGAGATCAGATAATGGTGGTGAATATTGTTCTAGGGAATTTGATGATTATTGTAAACATGCGGGAATAGTGAGACAAAAAACTACTCCATATACACCTCAACAAAATGTAGCAGAAAGGATGAACCAAACCTTAATGGAAAGAGCTAGGAATATGTTAAGTAGTGCTAAGCTACATTGGTCCCTTTGGGCTGAGGTTGTATGTACTTCTTGTTATTTAATCAATAGATCCCATAGTTCATGTATTGAAGATAAAACTCCTTATGAAATGTGGCTAGGTAGGAAGCCTAGTGTTGCACATTTAAGGATATTTGGTTGTGAGGCTTTTGTTCATGTGCCTCAAGAAAATCAATCTAAATTGGATCCTAAAGCACAAAAATGCATATTCATAGGTTATGGTGAAAATGTAAAAGGTTACAAGATTTGGAATCCACTAACTTGAAAAATTACTTTATCTAGAGATGTGATTTTCAAGGAATTTAAAGCTTATTCAAGAGAAGAACAACCAAAGGAGAAGGATACTTCTCGAAAAATGAATTTTGAGATAAATAATGAGAAGCAACAAGATGCACATGTTGAAGAACAATTGGATGGATTGGATGAGGAGAGTTCATAGAGTTCTTCTGAAATAGATGCTCACGATGAGCATATTGAGGAACAAGTAGAAACCCCTTTGAGAAGATCCACAAGACAATAGAATCTTGTTGATAGGTATAGCCCACCTAATTTTTGTTGTATTTTTTATTTGATGAGTACTAATGATAAACCTAGTTCTTATAGGGAAGCTTTGTCTTCAGATGAGAACAAGCTTTGGTCACAATCTATGCATGAGGAAATGAAATCCTTGGATACTTGTGGTCCACATGAGATCTTGAGAGTTTTTCCATAGGAAGAAAGTTCATTGGTTGTAAATGGATCTTTAAAAACAAAATTGGAGCAGATGGTAATATCAAAAGGTACAAGGATAGATTAGTAGCCAAGGGCTACTCCCAAAGAGAGAGAGAGTTGAATTTAATGAAATATTTTCTCCCATTGCTAAATTAACTTCTATTAGATTCTTTTTATCTATTGGTTTTGCTTATGATTTTGAAATAGAGCAAATGGATGTGAAATTTTTTGCATGGGAATCTTGATGAGGAGATTTATATGAAGCAACTTGATGGTTTTGTTGTAAAAGGAAAAGAAGAATTGGTTTGCAGGTTAAAGATATTTTTATATGGATTGAAATAGTCACCCAGAATGTGGTACCATAAGTTTGATGCTTTTGCATTGAAAATTGGTTATGTTAGGAGTGAGGAAGATCATACATAAAATTTATTGATGATCAACTTTTAATTATTATCTTCTATGTTGATGACATAATGTTTATTGGTAACAACAAGGTAATGATCAAAGAATTGAAAGCACAACTCTCGAACACATTTGAGATGAAAGATCTAGGGGCTGCAAAATATATCCTTGGTATGGAGATCAATAGAGATAGAGGTAATACAAAGATTTGCTTAAGTTAGAGAAATTATTGAAACTATTTTGAAATAGTTTAACATGCAGGAGAGTAAACCAATTAATATTCCTTTACCAGTTGGCACAAAGTTAAGTTTAGACATGAGTCCTAAATCTGATTTTGATTATGATGAAATATCTGAAATTCCATATGCTAGTGCAATTGGTAGTTTAATGTATGCAATGGTCTATACGAGACCAGATATGGCCCAAGTAGTGGGAGTTCTTAGTGTTGGATCTCAGTTGTGATCATATGGTTTGTCCTTGATGACAAAATCCCTTTCAGTTGATTCTACTTGTTGACTGTTTCAGATTGGTTTCTCTTGCTTTATCTTGGTACAACTTTGTCTATATGGTTTTCATGTCTTGGCATTCAGTGGACAGTTTACATTCAGAATTTTAATATCTTATGGTACTGATCAATTTGAGCTTCGTGTAGTCATAGGTTATCTTATTTGTACATTGTTTCGGTGACAAGAAAGAACATATCGGTGTGAGAATGCTTGGGTCTCCCTGATCCATTTCTCTGATAAACTTCTATGTTGCCTATTAGCAAGATTTATTTGATGTCACAACGATCGGGATCCATCTCCAGGAATCTATCAGTGTGACATTCTCTTTTGTTTTGACGACAGAAAAGGATTATATCGGCATAAGTTATACCGTTGATATGTGGTCACAGCGAAATTGCTTTGTCTCACCGATCAGAGGTTAAATGGAAACATATCGGCAAGAGTTTAAGGCTTCGATGAAGGGTCATAGTGAAAAGGGTGATGTCTCCCTGACTAATGCATGTGGAAGTCTTTTGGCAGGAGTGTTGTATTCGGCATGTGGTCTCACCGAAGACATATTGTCTCACCGACCGTGCACAAAAAGGTCTTATCGACAAAGGTTTTTCTTCAGTATAATGTCATAGCGAACCATGTGGGTCTCCCCGATGGAATACATATGGAACTTGTTGGAATAAGCATTGAGTTGTCTTGGTGAATAGGAATGATCACGTGGGATTTTAGTAAGACTCATGAGTTTCGATGTAGAGTCTCAGCAAACCCGTCAAGTCTTGGCGACAAAGTCAAATGAATGGCTTTTGGTGAGAGGTTGATAATGTCTCGGTGATCTAAGGTGTGTTTAGGTTGTCTCAGTATGACACAATATAATCTACGGGAGGTCTCCCTGATGTCGATATGTTAAAGTGACCCGCTTGGGACAGATGGTCTCATCGGCAAGAAAGACTCTTATGTCTCAGCGACACACAAGATGATAGGTGACTTCGGTATAACAAAGTTATTTATATGAGGTCTCCCTGAAAGCGATATGTCATGGTGACAGGAATGATCAAGTGAGCTTTTGGTAAGAAACATGATGCTCTACAAGATGTCACCCCGACTACACATTGTCTTGGCGAAGGCAGATGAAGGATACATCTCGGCGAGAGTGTGTTTTTGTCACAGCAACAAATAGAGGGATGACTGACGGTGATAAAGTTTCCTTCGGCATAGGTGTTGAATTGTCATGGTGACAAGGTTGATCACGAGGGCTCTCAGAAAAACAAATACTTTTCTACAAGATGTCTCTCCGATTTCAAAAGGTTACAGCGATAGTGAATGGAGCGAAAAGGGCATCTTGGTGAGAAACTTGCTTATGTCTCAGCAATTGGAAAAAACATAACACATGGATCTCGATGTAACATAATGTATTTGTTATGTCTTCTCCCCGACTCTGATGGGTCACGGAAAAAGCAAATAAGGAAAAAGAAATGCAGCTCGCATAAGGTCATAGCAAATCACAAAGAACACGTGGCGATTGTTGTCTCAACGAATGATTTTCGAAGTCTCATACACTGTGGCCGGCATGGATTTTTCTAAGTATAGTTGCATGCAGACATCTTTGGTTGGCATCAAATCTCTGGCAAGATATTCTCTGAGATTTTAGAGGTTATGATTTTCTATTAGTGGGCAGTCTTGGCTCTGATGAAAATCTTTCAGTTACAATTTGAAATCTCCTGACTCAGCGCAGAAATTAAAGCTCTCTGGATAGGCGTTACTCTAATTTTTACCATCATCTACAGATCATCATTATTCAACTTCATATTCTAAAAATAGAAAGAGAGTTTCAGAATCTTGTGAAAAACACTTTTTGAAGATTTCTTGATAACAAACATACTTGAAATGTATATAAAAACCAGTGTTGAAAATTATGAAGGTGCTGCTGGCCTATAATTCTGAGAGATAGTTATTTTGGATGTATCAAGAGATGTATTTGAAAACTCTGTAATACAAGAGTTGGATTCCTAGGGTATTAGAAGTAGAGTGTTATGAACTTAACTGAAAACTGAGAGATCCTCTGATATATTATTATTATTGTAATTCTGAAATCTAAGAAAGGGGTTGGTACTCCTTGAGATTGGTGTCTCTAAATGAGGGGTTGGTGTTCCTTGAGTTGGTGCTCAAAAATTAGCCTATAAGGCATTGTTAAAAGTGGTTTTTGAAGATTAAGCCAATAAGGCAGTTTAGGAGTGGTTTTTCTACCCTAGGAGGGTTTTCCACTCAGAAAATATTTTGTCTCTTTGTTCTTCTGTGTGCTCACTGCTTTTCTGTGTTGTTGTAGTTTCAGTTCACTGTTGGGTTTATTACTGTTCTCAATTCTATTTTTGAATGATTGCATTCAACTCATGAATGCATTAATTAGAATAAATATTGAGATCAAATCTGAGCTATGTTTTAGCAAATGCAAGATATCTCACTCAAATCATATTTTCATAAGTTGTCTAATAGACTGAGTTGATGTTATCATATCTTTGTGCTTTCAAAAGTGATTACTCTACTCTATTGTTGATAGAAAAGGAAATTAGAATTAAAATCTTGGTCGAAGTTGAGAAAAATTTTATGCACTGATTCACCCCCCCTCTGAGTGTCTATCCATAACTCCGACAATTGGTATTAGAGGGTAAGGTCCTCTCATAGGTCTAAACCACCTAGGATTGTTCCTAGTTTCTTAGAGTACTTTGGTTAATATGGGAAAGAACAGAAGGAATAAGGGAAAAAGATGTTCTCAGCAAAATGCTATTCATCTTGTTCAACCTGAATCTAGTATAAGTAACAATGAGGAAGAGTTCATAAACAGTAGCTCTGAAATGGTAGAGTATCCTAGATCTGGAACTCCTCAGTTCGAAGAAACAAACTTTATTATATGGAAACATAGGATGGAAACATACTTACTTTCTTTAGGATCTGAAGTGTGGGCAGCATTTGAAAAGGGTTGTACTAAATCTGCAACATCTCCTTCCACTCTTGAGGAGAAGAATGCACTTGAATTCAATACCAAAGCTAAAAATTCTATTTTTAATAACTTGCCAAATAAACTTATTACAAAAGTCATTCATTACAGCAGTGCTAAGGAAGTTTGGGACAAGTTGACTGAAATGAATTAGAATAGTGAGTTGCAAGAGGATATATCTTTGGATACTGAAATAAGTTGTGAAACATCTGAGAGTGAAGAAGGTGTAAACCTTCATAGTTTTGAAAAGAAGTCCAAGGAGATCATTAATGGATATTTAGATGATCAAGAAACTTGTGTAAAAGTAGATCAATCTTTAGGTGAAGTCAACTCTGAACAGGAATATGATGAACCAAAAAGTGAGGTTGATTTGGAAGGTGAACTCCTATGTGCCTTAGATACTATTAAGCAGCTTAGAAAAGAAAACCAGTCTTTAACAAGACAACTTCAGGAAGAAGAGAGTTTGGAAGTCAAGTTAAAAGACAAGGATGAATTGTGTAATAAAATAGAAAATGAGATTGATTCTTTAAAGAAAGATTCATATAATGATTCCTTGTTAAAAGAACTAACTCTTAAGGGCGATATGATTATTAGTCAAAAAATTGAAATTGAAGAATATAAGAGGATTGCAGATGTTGTGAGTTCTGATTTGGAGATTAAAAAGATTGTTTGTCTAAAACTTGAAGAAGAAGTAGTTGCTTTAAGAAAAGAGCTTGAAAGTATCAATGCTCAATTTGGTAAAATTCATAAATTTAATCATAGTACTAATATATTAAATGAGATGTTGAGCAGGCAAAAGAATTCTTAAGATCCTACAGGAGTGGGATATGAGGTTGGACAAAGCTCTGCAGACAAATCTAAACATGAAGCAATGTTTACTACTTCAGATGGAAAGAAGTTTACAGCCAAGCAAACACCAAGGATGAAGGTTGAACTTGGTTACAGTATTGCTACATCAAAGGATAACATTGACACTAGAAATAAATCTAAAGGTATTCATAGAGAAAGGAAAAATTTCTTTAGATCTTCACATCATTGGCATGATCATTCATTCAGGTATAATCATTCTTTCCAAGGATATTGTTATGTTTGTAATGACTATGGTCATAAGGCAATTGATTGCATAATATGGTCAAATAAGAATCATTCTAATGTCCCTAGAAATGAGGATGTGGTGTGCTACAACTGTAACAATTTTGGTCACTTGAGAAGAGACTGTAGAATAAATACAAGTGAGAATAATGTAGGGAACAATGCTAGAAAAGTCTGTAGGAAGTCTTCTATTTCTCATAACAATCACAGAGTCATTTGTTTCAAATGTAATAACATTGGACATAAAGTACAGCAATGCAGATTCAATAGAAAGACAGGTACTTTAAGCAAACAAGTGAAAAAGCCTTCATTGGAGTGGAGAAGAAAGTGCAATCAAGATGACAAGAAGAGCAATAAAGATGCTTCTGAGAAAACTCCTTGTGCACTCCTTGCACAAGTGTTTCCTTCTAGGTCTTGAGAAGAAGCAAAGACTCAGGGGGAGTCTATTATGGTAATATATTTTATCCCTGTGGAGTCTAGAATGAGGTATGACATCTTGCATTTGTTTTTGGTGGTATAAGATGTAAAGAAATGGCTTGTATATGCCACTATTTCATTATGTTTTTGAAATACAAGTTTGAAGTACATTGACAGTTCTTTGGTGAGGTTGATGCTCTGATATTGACAATCATTGATAGGAGCTGAAGCTTTGAGGTTTAAATTCCTTAACCTTTTGTTATTACTGACAAAGGTATTCATCCGATTTAAAAGGTAATGGATAAAACTCTGCATTAAGGAATGTTTTTGCTTGGTCTAGTGGTTGACAGTTTTCAGAAGTTTTTGAAATGACAGAGCACTTTGTTTCTAAAAGAACTTTTTGGATGCTTGGGTTCTGAAAAGAAAATGGTATGTCCTTGTGGAGACATATAGATGAGTTCCTCAATATATTAAAAATCAGAAAGCCTTTGTTTTGAAGGGATGTCGATGGATTTGTCTTTGGAGATCAATGATTGAAAAACATGGTTGATGTTATGAGTTATTTCTGTGATGATATTATTTGGTATTGCATGAAGAAACTATGTTAAGATTGTGTGCTGAATGAAGATAGTTACAATGTATTTTGCAAGTTGTTATGAAGGAATTGAGTGTTTTGGTCTTCTGAGTATGGTACAGTGATCTAAGTAGGTTGCTACAGCAGTCTTGAGAAATGTGTATGTTCATGGGATATGCTCTGATGTTTGCGTTTCGATGAAGGAAGGTGACTGGTAGTATTAACCTCATCGTGTTTGGCTAGGACTTACTTTTGAACTTTGAAATTGAGTGTTGTGTGTGAAAGTGAGTGCAAGTTATATATATGAAAGTTGGTTCAATTCATGTTTTGATAGAAAAAAAAGGAGAGAGCTTTGGTGTGCTACCTTGAAGATAGATTATCTGCATGATGTTATTAAGTTTTTGATTTTGAAGTGGGAGTTATTGCACGGGTTGTTACTGCTGATTTCTTTGATAATTTCTGTGCATTTGAAGTGAGTGAAGTTGTGTTGTTACAGTATGATGCTCTATCTTGCATTGGTGATGTGAAGTTATTCAATATGTCTGTTGCACTATTGCTCTATTTGCAGCCGGTTCTTATGGTATTTGGTTTGCTTCTCAGTTGTGTTTCCTGGAAATGCACATTCTTCTCTTCTATTCTTTGTCATTGAGGCAAAAAGGGGGAGAGTCATTTGTGTTTTTCCATCAAGGACAAAGGGGGAGTTTTTTGGATCTCAGTTGTGATCATATGGTTTGTCCTTGATGAAAAAATCCCTTTTAGTTGATTCTACTTGTTGACTGTTTTAGATTGGTTTCTCTTGCTTTATCTTGGTACAACTTTGTCTATATGGTTTTCATGTCTTGGCATTTAGTGGACAATTTACATTCAAAATTTTAATATCTTATGGTATTGATCAGTTTGAGCTTCGTGCAGTCACAGGTTATCTTATTTGTACATTGTTTTGGTGACAAGAAAGAACATATCGGTGTGAGAATGCTTGGGTCTCCCTGATCCATATCTTTGATAAACGTCTGTGTTGCCTATCAGAAAGACTTATTTGATGTCACAGCGATCAGGATCCATCTCCAGGTATCTATCGGTGTGACATTCTCTTTTGTTTCAGCGATAGAAAAGGATTATATCAACATAAGTTATATCGTTGGTATGTGGTCACAACGAAATTGCTTTGTCTCACCAATCGGAGGTTAAATGGGAACATATCGGCAAGAGTTTAAGGATTCAATGAAGGGTCATAGAAAAAAGGGTGATGTCTCCCCGACTAATGCATGTGGAAATCTTTCGGCAGGAGTGTTGTATTTAGCATGTGGTCTCACCAAAGACATATTGTCTCACCAACCGTGCAAAAAAAGGTCTTATTGACAAAGGTTTTTCTTCGGTATAATGTCATAGCAAACCTTGTGGGTCTCACCGATGGAATACATATGGACCTTGTCGGCATAAGCATTGAGTTGTCTCGGCGAATAGGAATGATCACGTGGGATTTCGGTAAGACTCATGAGTTTCGATGTAGAGTCTCAGCGAACCCGTCAAGTCTTGGCGACAAAGTCAAATGAATGGCTTTCGATGAGAGGTTGATAATGTCTCGGTGATCTAATATGTGTTCAGGTTGTTTCAGTATGACACAATATAATCTATGGGAGGTCTCCCTGATGTCGGTATGTTATAGCGACCCACTTGGGACAGATGGTCTCATCGGCAAGAAAGACTCTTATGTCTCAGTGACACACAAGATGATAGGTGACTTCAGTATAACGAAGTTATCTATATGAGGTCTCCCTAAAAGTGATATGTCATGGTGATAGGAATGATCAAGTGAGCTTTCAGTAAGACACAAGATGCTCTACAATATGTCACCCCGACAACACATTGTCTTGGTGAAGGCGGATGAAGGATACATGTCGGCGAGAGTGTGTTTTTGTCACAGCGACAAATAGAGGGATGACTTATGGCGATAAAGATGCCTTCGACATAGGTGTTGAATTGTCACAGTGACAAGGTTGATCATGGGGGCTCTCGGCAAAACAAAGACTTGTCTACAAGATGTCTCTTCGATTTCAAAAGGTTACAGTGATAGTGAATGGAATGAAAAGGGCATCTCGGTGAGAAACTTTCTTATGTCTCAGCAATTGGAAAGAACATAACACATGGCTCTCGACGTAACATAATTTATTCGTTATGTCTTCTCCATGACTCTGATGGTTCATGACAAAAGAAAATAAGGAAAAAGAAATGCAGCTCGCATAAGGTCATAGCGAATCACAAAGAACACGTGGCGACTGTTGTCTCAATGAATGATTTTCGAAGTCTCATACACTGTGGCCGGCATGGATTTTTCTAAGTATAGTTGCATGTAGACATCTTTGGTTGGCATCAAATCTCTAGCAAGATATTCTCTTAGATTTTAGAGGTTATGATTTTCTGTTAGTGGGAAGTCTTGGCTTTGATGAAAATCTTTCAGTTACAATTTGAAATCTCCCGACTTAGCGCAGAAATTAAAGCTCTCTGGATAGGCGTTACTCTGATTTTTACCATCATCTATAGATCATCATTATTCAGCTTCATATTCTAAAAATAGCAAGAGAGTCTTAGAATCTTGTGAAAAATGCTTTTTGAAGATTTCTTGATAATAGACATACTTGAAATGTATATAAAAACCAGTGTTGAAAACTGTGAAGGTGTTGCTAGCCTATAATTCTGAGAGATAGTTATTTTGGCCGTATCAAGAGATGTATTTGAAAACTCTGTAATACAAGAGTTGGATTCCTAGGGTATTAGAAGCAGAGTGTTATGAACTTAACTGAAAACAAAGAGACTGAAAACAGAGAGATCCTCTGATATATTATTATTATTGTAATTCTGAAATCTGAGAAAGGGGTTGGTGCTCCTTGAGATTGGTGTCTCTAAATGAGGGGTTGGTGCTCCTTGAGTTGGTGCTCAAAAATTAGCCTATAAGGCATTGTTAAAAGTGGTTTTTGAAGATTAAGCGAGTAAGGCAATTTAGGAGTGGTTTTTCTACCCCATGAGGGTTTTCCACTTGGAAAATCTTTTGTCTCTTTGTTCTTTTGTGTGCTCACTACTTTTCTGTGTTGTTGTAGTTTTAGTTCACTGTTGGGTTTATTATTGTTCTCAATTATGCTTTTGAATGATTACATTCAACTCATGAATGCATTAATCAGAATAATATTGAGATCAAATCTGAGCTATGTTTTGGCAAATGCAAGATATCTCACTCAAATCCTATTTTCATAAGTTGTCTAATAGACTGAGTTGATGTTGTCATATATTTGTGCTTTCAAAAGTGATTACTCTACTCTATTGTTGATAGAAAAGGAAATCAAAATTAAAATCTTGGTCGAAGTTGAGAAAAAGTTTATACACTGATTCATCCCCCCTCTCAGTGTCTGTCCATAACTCCAACACTTAGTAGGTTTATGTATAACCCTGGTAAAGAACATTGGACTTATGTTAAGAGGATGTTTAGATATTTATGAGGTACTTCTAATTAATTTTTGGTTTATCATGGTGCTAATGAAATTGATATTATGCATAGATCATTGGACATACATGATTTTTTTTATTCAGATTGAGTAGGAGATCTGGACAGTCAGAGGTCGACAAGTGGTTATGTTTTTACTTTGTTTGGAGCTATAGTTAGTTGGATGAGTAAGAGGCAGCCTACGGTTGATTTTCCACCATAGAAGTAGAGTACATGGCTGCTACACATGCCTCTAAAGAGGTGTTTGGGTTACAGAGACTTGGGAAAGGTATTGGTTTTAATTGCAAGCAAGTTAGACTTGAATGTGATAGTCAAAGTGCTATTTGTTTAGCCAAAAATCCTATGTATCATGCTCATACTAGTCATGTTGATGTTTAGTATCACTTTGTGTGAGAAATGGTTGAGAGTGGAAAGGTATTAATTGAAAAAGTTGACACTTTGATTAATGTTGCAGATTATCTTACGAAACCAATTCCTACAGATAAGTTCTCTTAGTTCAGGAAGGCCATTGCCTTGAGTCATGTACTTGATTTATAATAATTATTCCTTGTTTAGAATAATTGCAATGTATAATGTCAAGTGGCAAAATGTTGGAAATAGGATTCCATTTAATTACAATCCTAAACATTATTTCATGTATCTCCTAAGTCCTTGGAAAGTGTTCCCCAACACTAGGATTAGAGAAAGATTATTTTTGAATGAAATAATCATGTTAATTGACATTTGTAATTAATTCTAAATGATAGGAGCATGTGAGGGCATCCAATATGAGTTCCTAAATATTAGGAGCACATGGGGCACCCACATGGAAGGTGGAACCCACCTTGAGTTAAGTTAACTATTTGGATTAAAATATAACACTTATGTAATGCATGTAAAGATCGTATACGTTGTTGGAAAATGTGCCTCAGTCTTACTGGCAAGAAACTCCTGAAAGAACAAAGTTGGTAAGACCCTCTAGAAGTCTTACCAACCAACAGTAGTATTCTAATCATTTGAAGTGCTCAAGTCACCGAGACTTTCATTATGACTTGCTGAAGGGAGTCATAAGCAAGACATGTCAATTGCTATGAATATTCCTAACTCTTTTCACCTGAGTAGTTCTCTTGCCAACGGGTTGATGTCTAATGGTTATCGAGGAGACTTGTGGCAAAAAAAGTCATCGGGGAGAGGCTTGAATATTCAGAATAACTCATCTCGATAGTGTATGTCTCACTGACAGTTATTCACAAGGATGTCATCGGGGAGACTCTTGGCTAACAGGTTTGCATTCGGTAAGAACTCTTGCTGATGGATGCAGTCTCGCTGATAGGCTGGTGCATTTGATATAACCTCTTGGTGATAGTGTTACTCTCTTCGACTGTTTCGTGCTCGATATGATGTCTCGCTGATAGCGATGGTCTTTTCGATAGAGCTACATGAGTTGAACATCGGTGTGAATTCTTAGCAATAAGGTTTCTCTCGCCGACAGGTAGGTGCTTTCAGTGAGAACTCTTGCCGATAGCACTTCTCTCATCGATAGATCTACACAAGATGGATTTGCATTCGATATGACCTCTCGCCGATAGCGATGGTCTGGCCGATGTTTCTGCAGTGGATATCAATATGATATCTTATTGATAGAGTGAGTCTGGGTGACAGGTTTGGACTCGATATGACTCTTGCCGATGGTGGTGACTCTAGGTGATAACGATAGTTGAGCTTTGTGGCATCGGGGAGACACGACTTAGTGTCTCACCAACATGCGACACAGTTTGAATGCCTTGACCGAATGCCTATCCTACATGGTTTGTTTCGACCAATCAGAGAAGCAGAATGTGAACCACTGGCAGTTGAACTATTGCGGACATTCCTGTGAGGAAGATCAACAAACCATGAACAACATGGATATACTCTGTAATCGAAGATGATGATTAGTTTGGTGAATAGTTTGATGTGTGATCAGTGTGTGTGAATTCAATTCAGAGAGCATTGTAACTGGGATGTTCTATACAAGGTTGATCAAGGAAATTATGCTGATGTAAACTAACATTAGAAAGTGAAGTCTGTACTCTATATGCAATTTTGTTTACTGTAATACAAAGATGCTTTTCTTGGTGTGGTGGGTTTTTCTCCCGTAAGGGTTTTCCCACATAAATCTGGTGTCCAAATTGTGAATGTAAATTTCTCTATTTCTATTGTTTCTTTCATGAGTATCTTAATTGGACTGTAATTGAAAATTTAAAGTCATCTCTACATTCTTCCCTAAGGTTTTGATGTTAGGAGAGTTTGTTCCACATCGTAGCTTTCCTTACAAGTGGTATCATAGCCTGGCCATTTGTGTTATCCTTGTGGGTGCATTGGATTTTTTGAGTCAATTCTGTTAAGTGGGAGTCTTGTAGAAGTTTGGTAATTTGAATTACAGATTAAGATGGAAAGCACATCAGGAAATATTGAAATTGAGAAATTCAATGGCAGCAATTTTGAGTTGTGGAAACTTAAAATGGAAGATCCGTTGGTTGATCATGATCTTTGGCTTGCTGTCTCTAGAAAAAAGCCTACAGGCATGAAGCAAGAGGATTGGGACCTTACAGATCGAAAATCAAAGGGGATGATAAGGCTCTGTTTAGAAAACTCTATTCTTCTGAATGTTCATGAAGAAAAGACATCATCTTCTTTGTGGAAAAGACTAGGAGCTATTTATCAGGGAAAGTCCTTGGTAAATAAGTTGTTCTTGAGGAAGAAGTTTTACTCTTTGAAAATGTAGGAAGGAGCATCTGTTGCTGATCATTTGAATGATTTCAACATGTTGATTGCTTAGTTGGCATCTGTGGGTGTGAAGATTGATGAAGAAGATCATTGTATGCTGTTATTATGTTCTTTGCCAGATTTTTGGGATCACTTGGTGATGGCTATAGGGAGTATGACATCCACTTTTAAGATGGAAGATGTTGTTGCTTCTTTGTTATCAGAAGAGATGAGAATAAAATCTTTTGAGATGGAAAAGGAGGCTCTTGTTGTTAGAGGTAGATCAAAAGAAAAAGGAAAGAAGAAGGACAAGGAGTCCAAATCAAAATCAGAAGGGAGATCAAAGTCTCCTGGAAAGAAGTCCAAGGTGAAGTGTTGGAATTATGGGCAACCTGGTCATGTCCAAAAGGATTGTAAAGAGGATAAAAAGAAGAAGAAGAAGTATTCTTCTGACAATGATTCTTCTTAGAGTGATGCAGATTCCTTCATTGCAACCTTGGCTACACAGGCATCAAATGATGTCTAGCTGATTGATTTTGGAGCATCTTTCCACATGACATCTCATAGAGACTAGTTCACAAAGTATGAAAAATATGATGGTGGAAGGGTGTACTTGGAAAGCGATTCATCTCTCAAAATATTTGGTTGTGGAAGAGTCAGAATTCAATTCCCTAATGGAAGAGTGAAGGGAATCAATGATGTAATGCATAGACTAGGTCTAGCTCGAAATCTACTTGCTATTAGTAAGCTAAATGATATTGGAATGCAAGTCACGTTCTTTGGAAATGGTTGCAAGATGAATAGAGGCTCAATGGTGCTAGCTAGGGGTGTCTGTATTGGTACCTTGTATAAGTTGGATGCACATGTTGTGCAATGCAATAGTGTCTTTGTAAAGTCACATAAAGCTAATCATGGAGAAAAAGAGGTTCAAAAAGTTCCTGATAGTGAAAACTCTATGGAAGTTAAACTTCCAGCAGAAAAGACTATACTTTGGCATCATAGGCTAGGCCACATTGGAGAAAAAGTTTTTAAAACCTTGAAAAATAAAAACCTAGTTGAGGGGCTTGATGATTGTAACCTTGAATTCGAGTTTTTTGAACATTGTATATATGGTAAACAACACTGTGTTTCATTTTACACCAGTCCTCACAAATCTTCTAATTTACTTGATTACATACATTCTAATGTTTTTGGTCTAGTAAATGTTCCTTCTTTTTCTAAATCAAGATTTTATGTATCATTTATTGATGATTATTCAATAAGGGCATTTGTTTATTTCTTAAAATGTAAATCATAAGTGTTCAATCATTTTAAGGAATTTAAAAACCTTGTGAAAAATCAGACTTGAAGAAAAATAAAATGTTTAAGGATTGATAATGGCGGTGAGTTTTTTTCTAACGAGTTCGAGAGGTATTGTAAATATCATGGGATTAAAAGACATAAAATTACACCCTACACTCCACAACAAAATGGAGTTGCAGAAAGGTTCAACAGGATAGTAATGGAAAGAGTACGAAGTATGTTGAGCAGTGTTGGCTTGGACGATAAGTTTTGGGTTGAGGCAATTGCAACATGTTATTTAATAAACTATTCTCCTAATTCCTCTCTTGTTGAGAAAAAACCTTTGGAAGCATGGTATGGAAAGAAGCCCTCTTTGAGACACATTCGTGTCTTTGGCTATGAGACATATGCATATGTGCCAAATGAGAAAAGATCTAAATTGGAAAACAAGGTTGTCAAATGTATTTTTATTGGTTATAGTGTTGGCATAAAAGGATACAAGCTTTGGAATCTTGATACAGAGAAGGTTCTATACAGTAGAAGTGTTATCTTTCGTGAGTTGAAGCCTTCTACTTTGGATCCACAGTCAAAGACAAAATCAGAAAATAGAAAGGATGTTGAAATTCCTCCGACACCAGATAAAGAGGAATTGAAAATTCAAAATGTACGTGAAACTAAGGAGAGCTCAAGTAGTTCTGAGAGTTCTGAAGAAGAAGAACAACCTCAGCCTTAGCCTGTGAGGAGGTCAACACGTGAAAGAAAACAACTTGATAGGTATGGGTTTTCTTTGTTAGATTCTACTTGTGCCTATGCTTTAATTTCTAGCACTAATGAGCCTAGGACTATGAAAGAGGCATTTAGAATGTCTGATTCAGACTCTTGGTTGGAAGCCATGAATGAAGAAATGGCATCATTAGAAAAGAATGATACTTGGAGTTTGGTTCCCTTTCCTGAAGGCAAAAAAATTGTTGGCTGCAAATGGGTATTTAAAAAGAAAATAGGTCTGGATGGTAGTGTGGAAAAGTATAAGGCAAGGTTGGTTGCGAAGGGATATTCCTAGGTAGAGGGAATTGATTATGGAGAAATTTTTTCTCTTGTAGCTAAGTTGACGTCTATCAGATTTCTTTTGTCACTTGCAATAGCGTGTGACTTAGAGATTGAATAGATGGATGTGAAGGCAACATTTCTTCATGGTGACCTTAAAGAAGAAATTAATATGTCCTAGCCTGAGCACTTTGTGGAAAAAGGTAAAGAGAAACTGGTTTGCAAGTTGAAAAAATCTCTATATGGTTTTAAACAATCTCCTAGAATGTGGTACCAAAAATTTGACACTTTTGTTTTGTCATTGGGATTTGTAAGATCAAAATCTAATCATTGTGTATATTACAAAGCTGAAAGTGATCGTATTCTTATTATTGCTATCTATGTTGACGATATGTTGTTCATAGGCAATAGTAAGTTAATGATTTCTGATCTAAAAGCTCAATTGTTTGCAAAGTTAGAAATGAAAGATCTTGGTGTAGCCAGGTATATTCTGGGAATGGAAATAACCAGGGACAAGAAGAGTAGAAAACTTTGGCTCAGTCAGAGTAAGTATATTAATATTGTTCTGGAGAGATTTTGTATGAATGCTTGCAAGTAGCTAGTTGTTCCAATTTTGTAGGGAACAAAGCTATCTATTGAAGACTGACCAAAATATCCTACTGAGATAGAGGACATGACCAAAGTGCCTTATGCTAGTTCAGTTGATAGTTTAATGTATGCAATGGTCTGTACAAGGCCAGACATTGCCCAAGCAGTGGGAGTACTTAGTCGTTATATGGAAAATCCTGGAAGGACGCATTAGGATGTTGTGAAAAGAGTGTTTAGATATCTGAAGGGCACTTCAAAATATGCTTTGTGTTACCATGGAAATTTGGTTAAATCATAGAGGACTCTCAGCATTTGAGGCTATGTGGATTCTGATTGGGCAGGGCACATTGACAGCAGAAGATCCACCAGTGGATATATTTTCATGATGAATGGTGGTGCAGTTAGTTGGATGAGTAAGGGACAGGCTGTAGTCGCTTTGTCCACTAAAGAGGTAGAATACATGGCAGCAACATATGCCTATAAAGAAGCAATCTGGTTAAAAATTTTGTGTTCTAGCATTGGGTTTGATGCAGGGATAATTACAATATACTATGACAATCAGAGTGCTATTTGTTTGGTGAAAAATCCTACTATCCATGTCAGGACGAAACATATTGATATGCAATATCATTTTGTGCGAGATATGGTGGAGGATGGAAAGGTCTCTTTAGAAAAAGTGGATACTTTGGAAAATGTTGTAGATGCATTGAAAAAGCCAGTGAGAACAAACAAGTTCAGGTGGTGTGCCAGTTCAATGGGCCTTAGTGCCCATGAATTTTAGTAGTTTTGTTGTGCTCTCGGAGTGTCGGTAAGATCTTTGTCAAGTGGAAGATTGTTGGAAAATGTGCCTTAGTCTTATTGGCATGAAACTCTTGAAAGAATAAAGTCAGTGAGACCCTCTGGAAGTATTACCGACTAGCAGCAGTATTCTAATCATTTCAAGTGCTCAGGCTGTCAAGACTTTGGTTATGACTTGCCGACGGGAGTCATCGGCAAGACATGTCGATCACTATGAAGATTCATAACTCTTTCCTCCTAAGCAATTCTCTTGTCGATGGGTTGATGTCTAATGCTTATCAGGGAGACTTGTGGTGACAGAAGTCATCTGGGAGAGGCTTGAATATTAGGAATAACTCATGTCCCGATAGTGTATGTCTCGCCGACGGTTATTCACAAGGATGTCATTGGGGAGAATCTTGGCTGACAGGTTTGCATTCGGTAAGAACTCTTTCCGATGGATGTGGTCTCGCCGATAGGCTAGTGCATTCGATATAACCTCTTGGCGATAGCATTACTCTCTCTAAATGTTCTGTGCTCGATATGATGTCTCATCGATAGTGATGGTCTTGCCGATAGAGCTACATGAGTTGAACATCGGTGTGAAGTATTAGCGATAAGGTTTCTCTCGCCGACAGGAAGGTGCTTTCAGTGAGAACTCTTGCCGATAGCACTTGTCTCGCTGATAGATCTGCACAAGATGGATTTGCATTCGGTATGACCTCTCGCTGATAGCGATGGTTTGGCCGATGCTTCTGCAGTGGATATCGATATGATATCTTAGCGATAGAGTGAGTCCGGGTGACAGGTTTGGACTCGATATGACTCTTGCCGATGGTGGTGACTTTGGGCGATAACGACAGTTGAGCTTTGTGGCATTAGGGAGACACAACTTAGTGTCTCACCGACATGCAACACAGTTTGAATGCCTTGACCGAATGTCTATCCTACGTGGTTTGTTTTCGACCAATCAAAGAAGTAGAATGTGAACCGCTAGCAGTTGGACTGTTGCAGCCGTTCCTATGAGGAAGATCAACATACCATGAACAACATGGATATACTCTATAATCAAAGATGATGATCGGTTCAGTGAATAGTTCGATGTGTGATTAGTGTGTGTGAATTCAATTCAGAGAGCATTGTAACAGGGATGTTTTGTACAAGGTTGATCAAGGAAATTATGTTGCTGTAAATTGACATCAGAAAGTGAAGTCCGTACTCTGTATGTAATTTTGTTTACTATAATACAAAGAGGCTTTTCTTGGTGTGGTGGGTTTTTCTCCCGTAAGGGTTTTCCCACGTAAATCTAGTGTCCAAATTATGAGTGTACATTTCTCTGTTTCTATTGTTTCTTTCATGAGTATCTTAATTGGACTGTAATTGAAAATTTAAAGTCACCTTTGCATTCTTCCTTGAGGTTTTGACATTAGGAGATTTTGTTCCGCACCTTAGCTTTCCTTACATAAGTTAGGGATTGATGTTTACATGCATGAAGTTCAGTTCAATTCAGTTTAGTTCAATTCAGTTATGGTTTAGTTATCTTCAGTTGCATGTAGTTAGTTTTAGTTGAATGCTAGTTGACTTTAGCTGACTTGGAATGCATGACTAATGACTTGATTTGCATGACAAATAACAGGTAACTACTTTCAGTTAACAAGGGATGATCATTCTTGCATGAATGGTGGAGAGATATGTTTTAGTTAATAGAGATTGACTTGGACCCACCTTGGTTGCCCAAGTTGACTTCTTAGAGTTAACACTTTTGCATGATAAGATATTTTAGAAGGTTGAGTGAAGTGGGCCCATACTTTGGCACCAACTTTGAGGATAAGCTTTGAAGATATCTTTGGAATAAAGGTTGAGTTATGACTTCAATTTGGGATGCCCAAATGGATGAAGCACATGTTTTGACATTGTTCTTCATGATAGAACTCTACTTGCAAGGAATAGGCTTGCAATTTTGGAGATAAGCATTGAGCTTTGTAATTGTAACTCTTTGGAGTTTACAAGGTTGACTATTTCCTATTTATCTCAAGCAAGTTGAAGAGAGTTTGTATCAATTTTTAATGCAAGTTGTGAAGAAGATTTGTTGAAGGAAAAAGAAGTATCTCAAGCAAGGATTGGAATTATTGTAATCTTATTCTAGATTAAATAATACATTGATTCTTGGTGGAGTTTTTTTGTGAAAGGGTTTCTCCATGGTATATGTTGTGTATCTTCTAATATCATGTCTAATTCTTCTACAACCTTTTGTCTTCATTCTACAAATGGTAAAATGAATCTAACTAGATAATCATCCACAAAGAATCTATAACAAATAATACATATTTAGATCAGCAATCATAAAGTTTTAAAAATTCTTAAGCTACATAATCACCTCAATTTTCAACAAGTTGTGGGTAGGGAAGTCATTGGAAATTAGGTATGAAAGCTATGATCCATAGTGGGTTGACTAGTGCCAACACTATGAGTGAAAAAGTTAGAAAAACCAAGATCCATGATGAATGGTGTATCATGGGATGACATGAGTCTCTAACTACGTCTCACGATACTATTGGCAATAGGATACCAAGTTGTGAATCTCATACAAGTTTCACAAACCCAAGGTGCACCCAAAATGGATAAGAGATAAAATACAATGAAATATCCTATAATGTAAAGTGCAATGCAAAAATATGTAAAATCAATTTTAAGATTTCAAATAGGATAATTTTTTGATTATGCTATGTAAAAACTTGAAAATGATGTCTTGTAAATGCAATTTTGAATTCACACAATGCACTGAATTTATCAAATAACGCTTAATATGATCAATTTGAGGTAACAAAACTTCTGCAAATTGTAACAACAAACTAAAAAAAACAAAACAAAATACAAAAACAAAGATTTAAATGCCTAGAAATGGACAAAAAATCCCTAATCAAGGACTCATTCTCCCATGGGAAAATGGGTCCTAGCTAAGGGTTTTGAAAAATGAATTTACAGATTTTTGAGTTGATTCTTATGGTTTTCAGATTTTGGACTGAGACAAGTGGTTACAATTTTAGTTTTCTGTAAATTTAAGTCTAAATATAAAAGAAAAACAATGCTAAATGAAAAACTAGGAAACCTACATTGATATGCAATTTTGATTCAATTTTGTGTTTTAAGTTTTTTATCATGCAATTTTATGTAAATGCTTTGCAAAATGACTATTTAATTTTTTGTATTTTCAAAATTTTAAAGAATGCAAAAATGCAATCCTAAAACCCTAAATGAGATGCAAACTAATTTAAGTTAAGCAAACCTAAATGAGATTCAATTCAATGCCATGTGATGAAAATGAAAGTAAATCCTAGATCTAGGGATGAAATGGACTCCAAAATTAGAAAGATGCAATGCTCAAACATCAAGTTCACCAAAATGAAAAGGATGAAAATAATAGGTGAGTTATCAAAATGGGGTTTGATGGACCTATTTATCACTATTTCATTAGGAAATGAGATCCACCCAAAGAATTGACTTACAACCCTTAGGTGAGTCAACTCAATGGGGGGATCTTCAAATTTCCTTATGACTGAAGGATGAGGATCAGGTTCACCAGACACTTTTGGGAGAAAAACTAAAAAATAGAAAATTAACCCAATTATGCCAAATTAAACTTGAAACATCAATATTAAAATCAAAATAAGTTGAACAAGAAATTAAATTGTAGATCTGAGAAGGGTAAAAATCTATTTACTAATTACCAAAAGTGAGTTTTGATCAAAGGCTGATTGGGACTCATTCGCCTAGGAGCAAATGGGTCCAATGTCAGGGATTTTCTACAACTTTTAGAAGCCTCAGATACAAATTTGAGGCTTCCAATTTTTCCAGGGGGCAGTGTTGGAATTCCAAAAATAGCTTATGTAGGTGATTTTTCATGAGATGACAACTTCTTCAAATTTTCTCTTCAAGAGATCTTCAAGCTTCTTCCACCTAGATCTGTAAACACAACACAAGAGGGAAAAATTGTTTTTTTTTGTGAATGGGGGTTTGCCTTGGTCAAACCCTATTTTGGTAATCAAACCTTGAAATTAATAAAATCATGAAAGAGGGAATGAAGAATGAAAAATGCTATGTTACCACTCAAAAAACCCTTGGATAAGTCCTTGAATGAAAGTCTACAACTTGCATGAAATGGATTCAATGGATGTGGATCTTGAACTTTGAATATTGCTTGAAATAGTGCCTTGAATGCTTGATTTGATCATGAAACCTACATCACAATGTTGGCTCCAAAAACATGCATGATGCAAGAATACTTTGATATAAAAATCAAATCTTGATTGCTATAATAAAACTCTGATAAATTTTCTCTTGAATTTCTTTGATCATAATATTTTCTTTAGGAATGCTTGCACAAAAATTCTTAGGTGAAACATAGTTCAAACTAACCTTGTATTTATAGGTATGTATCCTTAATTTCTCAAAATTCAAATATCACAAGCCGACATTGAATTACAGATTTGAATATGTTAAAATACTACCAAAACATAATTTAAATTTAGGTCCTAAGGTCTAAGGAGGACCTATTTTTCCATGAGAAAATGGGTCCTAGGTCCATAAACCTAGGACACACATTTCTCAATGTGAAGTTTTATGTTAAGGCATTAATGAATGTCGGGTTTCGTCATTAGAAAATGTAATTAAATAGGCTTGGAAAATTAATTAAAGGATCAATTAAGGCATTTAATTAAGTTCAGTTAATTAAGGGAGCCCTAAATAAGTGTGAAAGTGTAAAGGGATACACCTTACAACACTAAATTAAGGCACGATTAAGTCCAATTTAACTAGGAAGGCCCAAAAAAGTGAGAAAATGTAACTTAGGGGTACATTTTCCATCACTACAAAATCTATTTTTTAGGATATTGGATAAACACCTACAAATACCCAGTTATTTTAGCATTTCAAATCTAAGAAAAATGATTTAGAATTCAAGAGAAATTCAAGATCAACATATCAGAGGATCATTACAACAATTCAAGATACAACATCATGTCATATTTTATGTGTGTTCATGTTCATGCTATGTGAAGGCTAACATTGTTGTAGGTCTCCAAGCATTCATTAAAATCTATCAAGAAAGATCCAATATCCTATAATGAGAGGTGACTTAGGAGGTCCAATAACTAGAGGACTCTTAGGAGGTTCAAAAAGAAGTTTTAGGAGGTCCAATAATTAGATGAATCTAAGGAGGTTCAAAAGGACTTTTAGGAGGTCCAATAATCAAAGGAGATTTAATAGCCAATTGTGTGTTAATAACCTCAATGAATTTGACTTCTTGTTGATGAAATTATATCAAGGGGGAATCTAATGTCACTTTAGCATCTTCATCTATGAAATCCATGAACGTATCTATTATTTCATCCTATTTTCCAACACTATCTTCCCAAGTAAGAGAAGTAGGGGGGGAGAAAAAAACATGATTCTCATGATGCTCAATGATTGTATCTTTTGACACCAAGATACCTTCTTCACACCCAGGAGAGATATTGGGAGAGGAACACACGTGATTTTCATGATTGTCAATGATTTTATTCTCTTACACCAAGCTAACCTCACACATAGGAGAGATAGTGGGAGAGGTATCAATGAAAAATAACAAAAAAGGGAGAGATGAACTCATTCTCAGATGCTTGTAACAAAAAATATTTGAAATGCTTAACAAGATTTGACATGTAAACAATTTTTCTATTAAAATGCAACAATTTCTCACAAATTTTCTACAAATTAAGTAAAATGACACCCCTCTTCCACATACAATAACACCATTTCAAAGTTTCAAAATAGAGATCAGTAGGTAGACCCAAACCTAAAATATAGAGACAAAGATCTGTGAATTTTTTTTTTGAGCCACCAGTAGTAGGACATAGGTGCCCTAGGGCATCTGTCCTAGATAGGGTGTACATGAAAATTGAAATTTTGATTGTGTAAAGAATCGTTGAAGCATTCTATGTCTTCTTGCAAACATGTTTAGCAGTGAATATTTTTCCATAATTTTCTGAATTTATGCCAATGTGATGCAAAATGCAAGTGTACAACAATGTGGAAGATGTTTGAACAAGTTTGGATGCAATACTCTAGATCTAAAATGCAATAAATGATTGATTCTAAGATACCACAACCTGAAAAATGATGATTCTAATGCAATTTTGAAATCAAACAATGCAATTTTTTTCAATTTGTGAACTATATGAAAGATGCATAAATGCATGCTTGATTATGAATTCCAATTAAGAAATCTACAAACACTAACATAATGAGTAGACAAAGACAAAAAATTCTGAAAATGTTCAATGCTAGGGTACAAGGACAAAGGTGCCCAAGGGTGTCTGGGTCCTTTATAGGGGTTCTGGAAATTCAAAATTTGAATGTTTATGTTTTTGTTTAAGTTTGTTGTTTCTATAAGAAAACATGTTTGATAGTGACTATTTTTTCATAATTTCTTCAATTTATGATAATGCAATTCAAATGCAAGTATGCAATAGTAAAGGAGAATTTTGAATTTAGATCTAATCTAAATGACTGAGATAAACCCTAATGTAACCTATGATGCAATATGTGATGCAAAAATCTTTAACATTTTTATGGTTTTATGATGCAAAAAAATAAAACCCTAAATGAGAAATGTAAAGCAATTCAATGTAAAACCTAGATCTAGGGTTTGAAAGACTTCCAATTTCAGAAATTTTATGATTTCAAGATGTCATGTTCACCAAAATGAAACAAAGAAAATAAATAACCCTAGGTATAGCATGTAAACCTAAGGTTTAATGTTATTTTTTGTGTGATTTTTTATTGGTCCATTAAGATGGAGACTAAAAAGGTGAATATATTGAATTTCAACCATGGAGGTGAGTCAATCATACCTGAATCTCCATCTTATTTAGCCTTAGAATAATTTGGAAATGGTTGAACTATATGCCTTAATATGAAAAATGCAATAAACAAATGATTAATAGATTGCAACAAAAACGTGCAGGTGAATCTAGGAAGTGCAAAGGATTGTGTACTTTTCATCTAAAGTTGGACTTGAGCATTGTAGCAAGAATGGGTCACCCTAGGAATGGGTCTTTGTTTAGTAATTATGCTCTATTTTTTAGTTCCTCTGATGACATATATGAGATTTTGATTTTTGGTTGTAGAATTGTCAGCGCAATGTCAGATAAATTTGTAATTGATTTTTTGTGAGTTGACAATATGTAGGGCTTTGAATGCAACAATGAATCTCAAAAATAAATTCATCTATTTTGCTAGAATTTTCATGACAGAGGAAAAATGCCTTTTTTTTTAACCTCACCAAACCCCGTGTGTAGTTTTCACTTCCAACAACAATCCAATGGTAATTTGAAATGAATATGAATAGTGATGAATCAAAATATGTTGATAACTCTTCTGGCTTCCTTGAAGGAACTACATATCATTCACTCAAGGTCTTGGATTTCTTTCTTTTTTTTCTTTGAATTTTCCACTTCCAAAATCATAAAGTAAATGAATGGAAAGACACATACATATTGAATGAATCTTGAATTTTGCTGGCTAAAGTATCCTCTTGATTCTTGATTTTTTTTTTTATTTCATTAATATACATAGAAAAATTTTTTTCTTGAAACTTCTTTTATTGTAGTATCAGATTGTTGTTTGGGGAATCATCAAATAACTGCAAATTTTTTACTATAAATCTTAACTTGTTTAAATTGAATATAGTAATAATATCATTTATTTTTTTAGTCTATATTTGATACTTATAATAAATCATGTTTATAGAAACAATTTAAAAATTATTAAATATACATATATTCATCACCATTTATATATATGTATTTATTAAATTTGTTATATCGTCATGATTCTATTTTAGAAATTTATAAGCTTTTTAATATTTGAATGCCATTTTAAAGGTTTTTGGGGTCAATTTAATAAATTCAATGACTTGATTTTTTGAAAAAAAACCAAAGAACCATGCATTCAAGCAAGCAATTTTACCCCTGAATAACTTTATTATTTTCAACTTTGACAAAAAAAATATTTTAAAAAACTTCAAAAGCATGACATTTTTAAAATATATTTATAATAGACTATTATCTGATATAAAATTTAAATCTAAAAAGAAATTATATATATAGCTAAAAAACAAAAAAAGTTTTTTACAATTGAATGAAAAAAAAACTTTAAAAAGTTGTTTACACATGTTATGAAGCTTCTATGCTAGCAATAATTGTTACTACATTACTTATCATTAAATGGTTCATGTGCCATGTATATGCTTCCACATTTTACATATATGGTGGCATGGTGGCTAAGGCATTTGCAAGTTTAACATTTAATAAAATCTACCTATCCTTTATGCTCCAATAAATATTTATACCTTGCTCTTGAGATTTCATCTTGACACAAGCTAGTAGGATGTGGATAAAGTTTGTATATTATAGTAGTTATCAATTTAATTTACTTGAATTTTTTTAGATTTCATCTTGACACAAGCTAGTAGGATGTGGATAAAGATTGTATATTCTAGTAGTTATCAATTTAATTTACTTAATTTTTTTTATTCTTTTCAATGTATGCATGTGGGATTTCAAACCTTGAGTGCACTTTACAATTTAGTTACATTTCTACACACAAATTTTTCTTCCTTGTAATATTTCATCAAAATTTTAACTTACACATGTAAAAGGAAACTATAGTTTATATTTTCAATTTGAAATACATGTAGAATCCCTAATTTCTATTATCATTGTAGGATTTTATGTTTGTCTTGTAAATATGTCATTGCAAAGTCACAAATAAATTTCACTTTCTTTCTCTTCAATATTTCATCAAACATTTGACTTACATTTGTAAACATAAACTTTTCTGAAAAATGTTACATGGACCTCTATCTTGCAAATGCAAATATAAATTCCACCTCATGTGTGCATTATATAAATTTGACTTAAAACTATAAATAATAAATTTGACTTAAAACTATAAATAACAACTCCACTATTTATACCATTTTAGTAATTTTTCATAACTAATGTAAAATTTACAAATATTTGAATGGATTAAAAAAGTATCTTGGTGAGAGCTTACAATATTGCACCAGAATTCTAAATCTCTATCAATGATGTTTTTGATATTAAAAGTAGGGGAAGGGCCCCTGAACCCAAGAGTTATAGTGAAACAAAGGCCAACCAAGCCTATAAACTAGATACCATCAAAAGGAGTTACACAGACCTCAAACAAACATACTCAAAAAGTAGTAGAAGGAGAGGCATGTAGGCCCGAAAGAAGCCAAAACAGTAAAGACAATGAAACATAAACAATTACTTTTTGGATGAGATGATGAGATCCCAGTTTATCTTCAATAATTCAATAGTCATCTTCAAGTCCTTCTCATTAACACTGTTAGTAATCATAGTCCTTTGAGTCATCTCCTCTTGCTCTTTCCCTTTTTTCCTCTTAATTTTCCTTATCTTGGACTTACCAAACACAATACCAAAAATGGCATGTTGCATAATCCCATCCACAATAGTGGTAATATTGCTAACAACTTCCTTGAGGGAAGTAATCATGTTCCTTATGTTACCACCATCTCCTTTGAGCATATCATTTAGGGAGTAACTAGGCCTTTCCTTTGATTTATCTTCCAAATTTTTCTTTGGTTCATTGTGGATTCCTTCTTCTCTTTTCCATTTCCTCTAACTCCTCATGAAGGTTTTCCTTACCAAATTCCTACTCCCACTCAAGAACTTCAGAATCCTCTTCATTCTTTTCAATAGAAATTTCCTCTTCAACACTATTATCCTTCTCCTTCTCAATGTTGATTTCCTTTTCTTTCTCCAATTCAGTGTTATCTTGACTATCATCCTCAAATTCAGGGAGGAAATCTTCATCTGAGTCGACTAGATCCTCATCATCAAGCACTAACTTTTTCTCTTTAAAATCTCTTCCCTTATTCTTTTGGCTTACACTAGCTAGTCTGGAAGATTGCCTTCAATAGACCAGCTACTGTTCAGGCCCTTCTAGCAAGGCTCTAGGTCATCCCCAATTTCAATGGTTACAGAGCCCGAGGGCTCCATCTTCTTCTTAGCATTCTTTAGAGAAGGAGGGGCAATTCTTTTCTGAGGGCTAGCAGCCTCCCTAAGCAACATGTAAGAGGGATTTGGGGATGCGACAAAAAGGGGAACCCTTTTTTGGATTTTGACTTTGAGCTCGGAGGGGGGGCTTTAGGGGAAGACAGTAGGTTATTTTCAAGGAGCTTGATATCCATGAGGGCAACAATGGAGGTAGGGTTCGATTGGGGGGTAGCATTATGTGCAAATTTATAAAGGGCATAAATTAGATCTTGATGTATGGGCGAAGAGGCTCCTTTTGCAATGCAATATGCTAGGGAAGAAAACATATAAAAAGCCACATTAATTCACTCCTTGTGATGAACATGATTTAATAGAGGAAATTTAATGACTCATTTTATAAATGCAACTTTACATTATGACTTTATACTCCCCTTACTAGGAAATTTAATGACTCCTTCAATTTAAAGTTTCATATAATTTTAATGTTTAGTCAAACGTTTGGAGCCTACTTATGCTTGTATGAAATTGCAAACTATGAATTGCACTTTATGAGGTGAAAACTATAAAATTTCATTCTCCACAAACCCACCAATTGATATGGCTCTCTTTTGTAGAAGCGAAATGAAATACCACTATAAACACATTGTTAGGACTTTAGGGGTAAACATGTACTTTATCAAAAATCTCAAATACCTTGGAAAGCGCCCCTTTTAATATGTTGTGATTTTTTTCGAATCTTCTTGCAAGTTCTCAAAACTATGAACTATGGAAATGCAAACTTGTAAAAAAATTAAACCATTGAAACTGCATTGGACTTTTGTATCTCTACCAGTTAAGAAAAGTTCTATAAAAAGACCTAAATTCGATGATTGAACCTATTTTGCGAACTAATTTTTCAATATATCTATATATACTTTCAAATGATACATTCTTCCTAATAATTGAATTTTAAAGCTAAAATAACTGGATACAGCCATACAAACAGCCATCAATTTTAGACTGGTTATAATTGTTACGTAGAGATATAATATCCTCATTTTATTTTGATTTGTTGAGCTGTTATAACCCCGAGAAACAGCCAAAGGAACCCCTCACATGCAAAGGAAGTATACGTGGACGATTGCAAAAAAGACATTGCGTCTGCTACCTCCAGATTTGGTGGGATTTAAGAGTGTACAATTTGGTAATTATCCCATTTTGGAAGGTTGGCAGCTTTGAAAAATGCAATTCTTTTCCTCGAGATTTGAAATAGGATAGATTATAGATATAATTACCAGGATTTTGCAACTTTAGATCTACTTTATTTCAACTAAGGTTAAAATTATAACGTATCAGATTTACTTTTTAACAACTTTAGATCAGAGAAGCTATTTCTGGATTAGATTGTGTGAGCTTTTTTGGATCAACGTTTCGGATCACACTCCGTGATCCATCATCAGAATAGAGAGTTCAAGGAGATGATGGATCACGGAGTGTGATCCGAAACGTTGATCCAAAAAAGCTCACACAATCTAATCCAGAAATAACTTCTCTGATTCTTATGGATTGTGGAAATCTAATAACATTGAACTTTAGATCAACATACCAGTTAGATAAGATTTACTACTTTTTAATTTTAAATTGACCTTGTTTCAGTTAAAATCAAAATTAAGCATACCAATTAGATAAGATTTACTGCTTTGCAAAATTTAGATCGACCTTATTTGAACAGTGATAAAAATTACAAGCATACCACTTAGACAAAACTTACCGTTAAGGAAAGCTAGCAGAACACTGATAAAAAAAATGGGTCTGTCGTTCATGCTAAGTTACAGGAGAGCTCGGTGTGCAGTACTGAAGAATTGTTCACTGACTAACTCTGCATTACACCGGCATTTAGATGATTCAAACCAAACTTCAATATGAATTCCAAATCTTTGAAAAAGCGCCCACAAGAATTCTCTTTCAAGTTTCCATAATTTCTGAGTAGTTTTTTTTTCAACATTTCTGATCACACTATATTTTCTCTTCTTCTTCAGCTCTTTTTCATCCTAATGATGGATCATGTAGTGTGTTCGGAAATATTGAAAAAAAAATGACACAATCAAATCCATTATATAGCTTCTCAACTGTTTGTGTGTTTTACAACCAGTTTAACAGAGCTAATAAAAGATTGCTAAGATTTGCTTTACATAACTATGGATAACATTAATGAATAGCTTAAAACTAATGTGAAGCATTACTGTAACTTGTAAAATTTGCTCTGAAACATCAATGTCGTTATGTTATTAAAAGATGCAGACCTGTAAGTTTTCGTTCTATGGAGGCCGCAGTGTGGTCTCTTGATCACGACCGACATAGTTGCGTACTTACGAAGGTTTCACTGCTTTTGGAAGTAAAAATTGGGGTTTCCTCATTTCACTGCAAATAATTAATGATTATCGCATGCATGTACTGATCGTTGTATTCTGCAGTACACCCAAGCGTTAGTACAATGTTTTGGGTAAGGTTGTACTACCAAAAAATCGTTCACGAGATTATGCAAAAAACGAATTAGAACTTCGATTTTCCACAGATAGGTGGAATAATCCATGTTAGAATATGTCAGTGGCTGTCTATCATTCCGGATGTATTTTTTATATAAAGAATTATTAAAGTGCAATATGCTATATACTTCAATTTTAATTAATAATTGTTTTTATAAAAAATTAATCATTTCAGATAGATATTGTTTTTCAAAATATTTTTAATAAGAGTAATATGTTATATAATTAAAATGATGGTGCATAATTTGGTTAAAATGATTGATTGATAATTTGTTATTGAATTTTATTTGAAATGTATTTGATTGATTAAAATATTAGTGTGTTTATTTAAAAATTTAAATAAAAAATAATATTTAATTTATGATATTAGTATTGAAATATAATTAAGAAGGAGAAGTTAAAATAGTAAAATATCAAAATTTAGAGAAGAATTAATGGATAAATATTAAAGATATTTTATATGTTTAGACGTATAATATAGTTGATTGGAGCTATGAATCATGGGGGGTGTCATCCCAACATGAACACTCAACAATAACATTATTTATTTAAAAAATAAAAAATAAATTGTGATACAAGTCTTAATTTAGTAGGTGCCATATGAAAGAGTTTTATTAGAAAAGAGAAAATGAATATTAAAACGTTAATTTTTATATTGACATTATGTGAATATTGGAATAGTTGAACTTTGTTTCTAAGAAATTTAATATATTTCTACCTTCAAATATAGAATTAGTGAAGAATAATATTGTACTCATTTATACTTAAATATTCAAAATAGTAGATCATATTAATAAATCATGATTTAGTTTATCATGGTGTAATTCTTGTACTTCAACTTTTGGGAATCTCTTATATTCTTTAACTTTATTAATTTCAAGATAACTGCTACTATAATTATTCAATACTTTATTTATTATTAAATATCTATATATTAAAATTGGTGGACACAAACAATCCACCTCATAAATTATGGTGTTATAATTCTTGTACTTCAAATCTAAAGACTATTTGTACTCTTATTCTCTTGTACTTTTCAAATGACTATTGCACTACATTGTACTATCACTTATTGTATTCATATTTAATAGATTTTCAAATTAAATATTATCAATAAATTTTAAGAACCATATATAAAGATGAGAATATCTTTTCTCACAATCACCAATCACAAATGGTTAAATGACATTGAAAAATGCTTACATATAAGCAACAAAATGTATAAATGCTTAAAACATATTAAATCTTATTTTATAAAGAAAAAACAAAAAAATAACTTTTAAATTTTCAAATAGTAACTTCAATTACTTAGAATTTAAAACACAAAGAAATTATTAATCAACTATGCTTGTTTTATTGTTATCTCTTATAAAATAATGTACATGTACTCTAATTTAATGAAAAGGATTCAAACCTATTATATAGTGTAAATGCATTTATTTGGTAAGGTATAAGCATTAATTTGTGGTGTTGTTATCTAAGCTATTCATTTACAATTCTTTATGAGTTGAAAGTCTCATAATTGTTCAAAGTGAATTTGAGCTCCTCCCATTTTTAAAGTCAATATGTATATTTAATGAAATATCTATTTTGAATTTTAATAACTAGTCATAGTTGAACAAGTGACTAAAATGATTGAAATATTTAATTTTCTTTGTCAACAAGTTTTATTGAATCTCAAATTAAATATGAAATAAAAAATGGATAGAATATTTTTATATTAAATCTAGAACAAAATATTATGTAAATATTTTTGAATTGAATCAAGATGCCTATTATAACAAAATCCAAGTACAAAATTGATAAGTTGTGTTTGCACTTAAATGTTTATGAATTTCCTCCTTTTTCAGAATATAACTATTTTTTACAACTTTTAAGTGTACATAATATGATAAGGAAATTGGTAAAACTTTCTACACTTTATTTAAGAACTACCTAGTTTTGAAGGAAAAGATACACTTTGATACAAATGCATCCCTCCATAATGTCTAGTAGCACCAATGAGATCTAGTTCATACCCATTTATTTAGTTTGCTAGTTATACAATACATACAACACAATATAAATTGGGTGGTTCCAACTTAAATCTTATTCAATTAGTCTAGTTCATGCTCATTTGTTTAGTTTTCTAATGCATCCCCCTTGCCCCCAACCTCACTTACCCCTCCTACCTTATAAAGTTTTGAACTAGTATAGTATATAAAATGGAGTGGGGATTTGGTGGTGGGTTACTATTTAAAAGGAGGTACCAGGTTCATGACATCTATTTGACCTATTTCTCTAGATGAACTTCCAATTTATTGTCATTCCTCTCCCAATTTTCTAAAAAAATTTAAATTTCCCGCTTATATGATAAAGCAGGTCCTTAGTGAATGGAGAAACAAAGAGATAACCCATTATATTCCCCCCTCTATTTTGTCATCGATTAACCCAATCATCCCTCACTAACACAAGATTGAGTACCTCTACTTAAAAATAATATATGAAAAATCCACACCCTACTCCCAAATTTTCAAATTCAAATTATAACATACTTCTTATCACTCTTTAAAAAACCAATAAATATTAAAACTAAAAAAATATTATTCATAAATATTTACAAACCTATTCTAAACCCAAAGTAGAGCCTACTCAAGTTATAATAGATAGAGAGTAAAATTTCTCTAAAGAAAAAATCGCCATTGGAGGAAGACACTAAATATCTTCAAATTGTTAACTTAAATATACCTATATCATGCTTCGCTATCAGAAAATCCATGATCATTTAGTTGGCCTAAATCCTTGGTTCTTTCCTTATTATAGAAGTGATGTGACGCAAAGAACATAGCCTACTTAATTACTACAAAAGTAAGGCCTTAAAAAAACATTCGGAATAACAAAGAACGTAATCAACTTGGGAGTACTATAAATAGAGGGGATGGTCTCATTTGTTTCAGACCATCGAGAACTGCAGAGAACGAATTAGTTGCCAATTATCCACAGTTGCAATGGCTGAGGTATGTTTGCCTTTTCCTTTGCACAAGTTTCATGTAAATATGTTTTTGCTTTCTGGTTATCTGAGTCGGAATTTTCTTTTAAAATTTTAAAAAAGTTTTGGGTTTTGTTTGCTGAATGAGATATAGAGGTGCTGTTGGCTATTTAGCTCCATTTCTTAGTAAACTTAAGTATCCATGTTTTGATTTTTACTGAACTTTTGAGATACCCAGTTGAAGGAATTGAAGTTTTATCGGGGCATATTATTTCATAATGCATAGTTCAGATTGTCGGTAATGGGAATGAGTGGCGTAGTTTCAATAAAAACTACTACGTAGCAGGAATCGTGGGGTCATGTCTTTTTCTGTTTTTTATGGCTTGAAAGTTCCAAAAGCAAAATGATACAGTAGAAGTAGTAATTTAAAAATGAAGGATTACTTTTAGTTACTGAGTTGTCTTGTTTGCAAGGTACTATGCTATAGAGGCTCCTAGAATTCAGATTTAGTTTTCTGGTAGGTTTTTTTCTCAAATAAATAAATTGATGGTTTACATTAGACTTATGGATTTCACCTTAATTAAAATGCTTCTACATATCTCAGTGCCAAATAGAAGGCTGTTGTGTATGCTAATTTCTTAAATAAACAAAAATAAAAACATGAAATTTTTTACAGAGCATGATA
>VDFB02270651.1:234362968-234723752 GCA_007258455.2 Sequoia sempervirens | reverse complement strand
ATATATCCCTTATGTGTTTGGTGTGTTCCTTTTCTGGGGGAAACTCCCTCTCTCTTTTTTTCTTTTTCATCTACAAGAAGCAACCTTACTCAGAAACATATAACCTAGCATAGGTCTTTCTGAGTTGGCTCTCATGTCTTATTTTCTTTTTTGGGAATTTTATTTCCTTCGCTACTTTAAAGTAATTGCTCACAGCACAATGTGTATAAATTTCTTTAAAGTGGGGGGCATGCATTACCATCAATCCATTTACATTCTTAGTGTAGCCTTGTCATTCATATGACACGTTCATCACTTTGTGGATGACATTGGGTATGATTTCCTTCATAAGTGTGATATATCTCAGCATATTACATTCCTCTTGGTGGCCTGATGCAACACACTGCATCCCCTAAGTTGTGAATATAATATTATTTGATTGGTCCTCTCTTGGAGACATTAGACACAATGTTCCCTAAGTGATAGACCTTGCATGAATGTAACAAGAATCCTTTGAACATCTTTTACATTTTTGCATTTTACCTTTTACTTTTTGCCACCTTGCATAACAAAACTTGCATGCTTGTTGTATCTTCATTTTTGTTCATGGTTTCTAAGCATATGAAGCTTTGCTTGTCTCATTAAGCACGAACCAACATTTTCCTTTATGACACCTTGTTAAAGTTATCAAGAGGTATAACTTTGATATGGTTGAGCGAGAAGTCCACTCAGTGACATGACTTTCCCCATAGCCACCTCTATGTTTGTGGGTGCATACCAATTAGCGTGTGTACTTCACCTTCTTGGGACTTCTCACCCCATGGAAAACCAAAAGTTTCATGGCCCAAGAGTGAGAATACTTGGGACTTCTCACTTGGTGGATAGTCATAAGTCTTGTCACCCTAGAGTGAGTTCACATTTCTTATTTCAAACAACTAGCCTAGATCTAATCCACAACGAGTTGAATAGACGATCAAAGCTTTCATTCTTTTCATCATCATGTATGTTCTTTTGTTCTTATGTTTGGTTTTCCATGAAATCTTGATCTTAGGGGCTTGATCATCCCTCTTGATTGTTGTTTCATCTTACCAACATAAGTCCATTAAGATCCCTCTTGATGTGCATGTTGGGCCACTTTAGCGAGAGTTTAAAGAAAGTTCATCCTCTCACTAAAGTGGGGGTTTAATGTGTTGCCAAAAAATGTATAGTGGATATTTTTACGCTCACTTGGGTCTTTCTAATGGACTTTGGCTTGATTTTTCTTGGGTTTAATGTTGTAATGTGGCTTAAACATTCACATTAGGTCCTAAATATTCAAATTACGACATCTTTCGAAGGTGTTGTGAAGTGTTGTGAAACATTTCTACAATTTTCTAGACTCTATTCATTACAATTCACCTAAAAACCACCTTTTGATCACTTATTAAGTCCTATTTTGAAGTGTTGTAAAGTCTTGTAACAAGATTTCACACTTTTCTAGTCTCAATTTCATTAATTCAACCCTTTTTCATGTCTAAATGACCCCATAATGTACTTTCTGACCATTTTCAAGTGTGTTTTTGAGGATATTTCCATTAGACAATTTTTAATGCCCCGAAATTCCCGACACCCACTTAATTTGCTCAAGGGGGACCAAGTCACCCATAGGGGTGAATTAGTCCTTTTTGACACAAAACTCAAAATAATTTACAAATTCTAGGAGGAATTTTCCCTCTAACCCTTGAGGTCGGCCTGTGATGTGTTACTTTTGGGAAATTTTACTTAAATCAAGTATAAATAAGGGTTTTTCACCTCATTTTACATCTCCTAGCTTTTACAATCTCCTACAATCTCCTCATACACTCTCCTAATTTTCAAGCATTCAAGCATTCATCAAGTTACTCACAAGCAATCAAGCATTGCCAAGTCAATCTATTGGAGATCTTCATGGAACATCTTCAGATTTGAGAATCAATGGTGTGGTAAGTTTATGACATTTTCACTTGCATGTTATCTATTTTTCACTCTCTTTCCATTTCATTTCATTTCATTATTTAGGGTTTGATTACCAAAGTGGGGTTTGACTAAGGCAAACCCCTATTCTCTAACCCTCAACCATTTTTCCCCTCTTGCATGTGACTTTTGTATGCAAATTTTTCAAGCAATAGGTGTTGAAAAGTGATTAAAAAGTGCATAAAGTTAATCAAGTCAACATCATCTTATTTCAAGTTTGGAGAGACTTTCTGCCTCATTTTCTGTAGAATCGAGTACAGACACCTGTCAGAAAAGGAAGTACAGACCTAGGACTACAAGATCTTGTCCTGAATTTCCTAAGATTTGCAGGAGGACTAAGTCACCACCAGGGGAAAATTAGTCCCACTTCCAGGTCTAAAAATTGATTTTGGCATTTTTGGATACTCATTTGGTAGATTCTCGTTCTGACAAAGTTTCTCGAAACTAGGACTAAGTCGCCCAAACTGGCCTAAGTGTCCTAGTTATCATTTCAGTCAATTTTTCAAGATTCTAGAATCTCCCAACATCAAGCATCAGATTATGGGTGCCCCTCTTTCATTCTATTTTGTTATTTCAGCATTTAGTTGCACTCTTAGGGATTTCTGCATATCACATTGTGTTTTCCAACACTTCATGATTCTTAGGTTTTGCATCATAATATCATTCCATTTTTAGATTATTGCATTTTTACATCTTAATTAGACATAATTACATCCCTCTTTACATCAATCTTTGAGTGTTCACATATATTTTGAACTCTATTCCTTCCCTTTTAGGCAAAAGATCCTACTAGGGTAAGTGTCTAATAGGGCCCATAAAAATCTTTGTTTACAAAATACCAAGCAGGTCTTGCTAAAGGAAGAAGATACAAGATGCTTCGGCTGGTCCCTAGGATCGTACATAGCGCAAGGGGAGAGCTTAGACGCACTAGCACATCCTAGGTAAACTGGACTGGACTAGAACAAGCTGCAATTTCTCGTTACCAAGGATCACCGAAAGGTGCAAGGGGAGTGGAAACGTCAACAACTTTCTCCCAAGCACAACAAACAATATAAATTGACCCTTTAATTAATCTACATGTGCCTAATTTAATGCAAAAAAAGACACAAATAGAGCTAACTAGGGGTCTTCGACCGATCATCGTGCAAAAAATATGCTAGTAGTTTAATGCCATCGATTTTGGACAAACAAGGGACAATTGTTGCACAAATAATTAATAAAATGGCACACTCATAGATATAGGAGTTAGTGGATAAATACCTAAAATCAAAACCAAATTGAAGCTCAATCAAAAAATTAAGGTTCGAGAATACCTCAAATTCACCTTTGTGTAAGATGAACTTGCTTGTGTCTAGTGATCACTTGATCGCCTGATCTGGTGGAAGGGAGAATTTGCACTCACCCGTCCAAGTGGATGGGCGAATTCAAAGTCGTTTGTCATGGGGAAGGGGCGAAGTTGCAATCGCCTTTATAACTAGGTCAATATCGCCTATTCCTGGAGACCTCCAACGTATATGCCTCTGTACCAAGTAGTCTCACCTTTCATCTCAAGTTTTCCCCTTTTCACAAAAGGGTGAATTCATTTTTTCCTTTTTCAATCATAGTTTCACCTCTATAACTAGCGAGTTAGCCCATTGAGGTCGATTTTCGACTACGTATAGAAATCCAAACTTGCAAAATTCAAACATCAACAAACAATAAACTGCGGACCCGTGACGTGGGTCCCACTAGGCGTGCCAAAAATGTGCAAGTGAATTTGACCTACTAAAATGCAAAAACTAACTAATGCAAAGGATTGAAAACACAAGACAAACACTCAATATTGACCTAAGGTGAGCTCAAACAAGATATAAGAAAATATGGAACCTTTTACCTTAATTGAGTTGATTACTTTGGTTGGCCCTTTGATCATTCGAATATGTGCTCCTTTGATGGAAAAAAAACATGAAACCTAGCTCTAAGTGAACATGAAGTGATGAGGAATGTAATGGTGATTGTGGGTAGTTAAATGGATGCAAGATATGAGCTTAAATGGTGCTACAACAATGGTGGATGAGTGCTTGGATGAATGCTTGGTTGCTTGAGTGCTAAAGTTGCTTGAGCCAATTCCACCATTTTTAGGGGAAGTGCTTCTAATCAATGGAGGGTCCATATTGAGCCATGATGGACCAAATCAAGGGCTAGGGTGAGTTGAGAACTCACAAACCCTCACATCTTGACATGTGGCGGGTGAGGTGGCAAGGAGAGGTGAGGTGGAGGTACTGCATAGTACCTTGGGATTTGGACACGATCTCCTCATAAAGGAGGTCCTTGTCCACATGTGGGTGATGGGATATGTGAGGAATTAAAAATTCCTCAAATATCCACATGGGGATGAGAAAAGGAATTAAAAATTAAAATTCCTAGGGGGATAATTAAAAGTGAATTAAAAATTCACATGGGGAAGGGGTTGCCTTCTCCAAAAGGAGAAATCATTTAATGAAGTTGACTTTGGACATATGCCATAAATGGCATGGGGATTAGGTTGACCTAATCATGTGATTAAGGTTGTGCAAACATGGGATTAGGAAAGTTAATGAAGAATTAGGGGCAAGTGGGAGATTATGGAGGATGTGACCCTAATTATGATTAGGGGTGTGCACATCTTAATCACAGATTAATTAAATTAACCTGGATTAGAGAAGATTATGGAGGATGGGACAAAGAGAGAGAAAGAATGAATTTAAAATTTGATTTAAATTCATAGAGACAAAATGACTAAATTAAATAAATTATAGTATTTATTTAATTTAGAGAGGAAAGGGGATAAGGATGTAATTAATTTATTAAATACCTTAGGAACATTAGGTTGCATGATAATACTAATTAAATAGTAAATTATTTAATTAATGCGGATGAAGGATGCGGGGAAGGGAATAAAAAGAATGAATTTTACCATATGGGAGTGGTCAAATTTAGATTTCTACACAAGGATTATGAAAACTATGGGAAAGAAAGGAATGCAATCATGATCAGTCTTTTTGATTCTGAACTTGGAACTTGGTGATAAGTCTAAATTCTGCTAAAGAGATCTAGAAAAAGTTAAAAAGTATCTATGAAGGAGATGAAAAGGTCAAAAAAGTGAAGATGTAGAACTACAAATCCAAATTTGAAACCCTAAGGATGTTTGAAGATGAAGATATTACTACCTACATGCTCAGATTTGATGAAGTTATCAATACCATCAATGGTCTTGGTGGAAAGCTGGATGAAAGTGAAGTTGTGAAAAGGGTATTAAGAACTCTTCCTAAAGCTTATAGTCCTAAAGTTTATTCTATTGAGTAAGCTTAGAATTTGGATAATTATTCTAGAGATCATATACTTGGTACCTTAACTTCTTTTGAAATGAGATAGTTTGGTCAAGATGCTATAAACATAGAAACTACTTTTCAAGTCTGCAAAGTAGAAAAGGATGATGGATCAAATCTAGATGAACTTAATGAGGTGGAAGAAAACTTTGTGACTAGATTGAAAAAGGGTACTAGAAAATACGGAGGTAAGCTACCTTTCAAATGTTTCAATTATGGAAAGATAGGTCATTATGCATCTAAATGTCCAATCAAGGTTACTAATGACAAACAAAAGGATCATAAGGGTAATTTTTCAAGAAGAGTTATTATGTTGAAAAGGAAAATGGTGTATCTGATGATGGAGAATCGGATTATCCAGATGAAGGAAGTGATGAATGCTTATTAATGGATTTAAATGTTGGAACTAATTTTACTAATCTTGAAATATGTTTGAAGGAAAGTTCTTCAGAAATAGGTCATAATGTTGAAGGAACTATTTTTACTTCTTTTCATGCTAGAGAGGAGAAGAATTATTGGATCATTGATAGTGGATACTTAAATCATATGACATTTGATAAGATTAAGTTTTTTAATCTTCAAATGTATGATGGTGGTCTTGTTAAGTTTGGTGATGATACATCTGCTAAAATATGTGGAAAATGTTCAATTAGTTTTGATGGAAAGAATAATATAGGTGATGTTATTTATGTCAAGGTTCTTTGACATAATCTTCTTAGTGTAGGAAAAATGTGTAGAAAAGGATATAATATTTTATTTCAAAATGGTGGTTGTGAAATTAGAAAAGAAGCTTTGGTACTCTGGTTGTTGCTAGAACAAGGACATGAGGAAATGTTTATCAACTCAAAGGTAGTGGTGTAAAGTACTTTATGTCTCAAACTAATGAAAGTTGGATATGGAATATAAGAATGGGTCACATTAATTTTGATATCCTAGTGAAGATAATTTCTACTAATGCTATGAGATATTTTTCAAAGATTACAAAGCCTATCAATGTAATCTGCAAAGAATGCCAAGTTGGAAAGAAAACAAAGACAAGATTCAAGAAAAATGAATAGTCTACCATAGGTCCCTTGGAGTTAGTGCATATAGATCTATGTGGATCTACAAGAATTAGAAGCTCATGTGGTGACAAGTATTTCATGTTATTAATCGATGATTATTCTAGAATGGCTTGGGTTACATTTCTTAAAGGAAAATTAGAATCTCTAGACAAGTTTAAAGCATTTAAGGCTATGGTTGAGAATGAAATGAATCTAAAAATCAAATTTTTGAGATCTGATAAAGGTGGTGAGTTTAATTCAAATGAGTTTAATATTTTTTTTTAAGATCATGGAATAAGAAGGCATTTATCAACCCCGAGAACTCCTTAGCATAATGGAGTTATGGAAAGGAAAAATAAAAAAAATAGAAAGAAGCTAAGACAATGATGAAGGAAGATAATCTTCTAGATATATATTAGAGAGAAGTAATTCATACTATAGTCTACATTCTTAACAGAAGTCAAGCAAGAGTGAATAGTTCAAAGAATCCCTATGAGTTATGGTATGGTAAACCTCCTACTATGAAATATTTTAGATTTTTTGGAAGAAAATGTTATAACTGAATAGACAAAGAAAACTTAGGAAAGTTTGATGCATGATCTAATGAAGGAATGTTCCTTGGATACTCTACAAGAAGAAAGGCCTACCTGTGCTATAAAAAAATATTAAAAAATATTATTGAGATTGCAAGTGTCAAAGTGGATTAAGAACCACATAAAAGTTCAGTACTAATAGAATAATATGAATTTGATGAATCCCCTAGTAGTTTTGAAGAAAAGGCTAAAGATAAATAAAAAAGTTGGCAGTTGAAGAGGAAGAAGCTCTGGAAAAGAATCCTAAGAATCTTAAGTATGTATAGAAGAATCATTCAAAAGATTAAATCATTGGAGATAAGAGAAAAGTTGTTCTAACAAGGAGAAAAGATGCTACAATAGAAGAACAAGTAAACTTTTATTTAATTTCTAACGTGGAACCAAAAACAATGGTCGTGACATGCAAGGATGAGAATTGGATGAAAGTAATGAAGGAAGAGTTAGAATATATATAGAAGAATCTAACTTGGGAATTGCTCCCAATATTGAAAAATAAGATTGTGATTGGTACTAAGTGGACCATATTCCAAAACAAGTTGAATGAAGATGGAAAAGTTGTTAGGAACAAGGCTAGACTTGTTTGTAAGGGTTACTCATAAGTTGAAGGTATTGATTTTGAGGAAATTTTTGCTCTAATTGCAAGAATGGAAGCTATCATGATGTTTTTAGCTTTTGTAGCACATAAAGATTTCAAAGTTTATTAGAGGGATGTGAAGTCTACATTCTTGAATGGTGAATTGGAAGAAGAGGCATACATTGAACAACCAAAAGGTTTTTAGTTGTCAGAAGATACAAATATGGTGTGCAGATTGAAGAGAGAATTATATGGACTGAAGCAAGCTACCAAAGCTTGGTATGCAAGCTTAGATAAGTACTTGTTGTATAAAGGATTCAAAAAAAGGTACTACATATAGCAATCTATATTTCAAAGTTGAAGGAGAATAAATCTTAATTGTTGTATTATATGGAGATAACATAATCTTCAAAGGAAATGAAGCTATGTGGAAAAGGTTTGTAGAAGAAATGCAGAAAGAATCTGAAATCTCAATGTGTGGGGAGATGGATTTCTTCCTTGGTTTTTGGATCAATCAGTCAAAGAAAGGTATATTCATATCAGAATCTAAGTATGTTAAGGAAATGTTGAAGAATTTTGGAATGTATGATTCTAAACTGATATGTACTCATATGGTTACTAGTTGTATGTTGAGAAAGAATGATGAATCTCCTAAGATAGATCAGAGAAAGTATAGATCAATGATTGGTGGACTATTGTACCTTACTATTACTAGACCAGATATCATGCATTCAGTTTGTTATTGCTTACACAATAACAATTCAAACCATACATTGGATTACTTATGTCAATGGTTAACAAGTGAGACTACTAAATATAAATTTATATAATATAATTTAAAATTTTCAAATTAACAACAAAATCACTATATTGAACTGTAATTTATCTAAAATAGAATTCTTGATTACCTCAAGTCTTGCTCCTTTTTTTGTAAGATGATTAAACACTACTTTTTTCTTTTATTAATTTGGAAGGGGAATATCAATGTAAAATGGTGAATCATTAGCTAACATAATTTCAAATTGAAGCATATAATCATTACTTTTTCATAAAGAAATCCTTACATTGTCTTAGTTTTATAAATGTCACTCGATGTTCAATATTATGTTGATTTATGAAAACATTAGTCAAGTCTTACATGAAATGGATAAAATAAGCATGATGTAATGGGTGGAACCAATTCAGTTAATAATCTCTCAAGCTTTGTAGAAATAATTTTTTAGTTAGTCTTTTATTATAAATGTAACATATAAATGTTGTTTTACAAGAATGTAGGCAGCTCAAGGGTTCGATTATACTATTATACATTGCTTGGTCATTCCAACCTAGAATGAAAACTTGCAAAAAGCATTAGTAGAGAGCAGTACAAATTTGGCAATAAGCATATTTTTTTTTTTGTGCTTCCTAAACCAAAAATTACTATGCCAACATGTCCAACTAGCATATAAATTATAGGGAAGAGTTTTTTTTTTTCTCCAAGTCACCCAATCATTTCAAAGTGCACTATTCTGGTGTAGTCTCTTAAGAGCCTTAATAGAAAAAAACTACCAAACTATGATAGAGTGGTTCTTGGAGCTCGTGGCACCTAACAATGTTTCCTTTGCACGTACAAGTCCGTATGGAATCCCTCCACATAAGCCTTTCTCATTTTTGGTCAACACAACACCATTTGGCCATGCCAACTTAGAATGTAAACTTGAAAAAAGTTGTTAGAAGTTGGGAAGCTTGAGTTGTTTGTGAGTTTCTTGGGTGTTGTCATTGATGTCAACCCCTTGTATAAAGATATTGTAGGAATTGTTGGTATTGATTTCAACACATGTTGGTGTTGTCATTAATAGTTGTAGATTTTGTTGGCCTGAATTGTGTTTAGGGAGATTGTTGTAGTTGGAAAGTGTTGCATGTTGCATATGTGTTATAGAGATGTTAGTAATGTTGTTGATGAAGTTGGTTCACTTGGTTTATAGGTTCTTTTGATAAAATCTGAATAAAAAATATCTATCCATGGTTTTGACAATTTGGGAAGACAATTGCTTGGTGTGATAACATTACCTGTTAAAGTTGGTCCTATTGTGTTACAAAATTCCATCCATGTCATGCTTGATAATATTTCATATAGTATTCTATTGGGTAGACAATGGATTCATGAGATGAAATGAGTGCCTTCAATGTTTCATTGTTTAATGATTGTACACATATAACAATAAGGTTTACATGGTAAAAGATGATCCCAAGTTTGAATTTTTTTTACAAATAGAAACAAGAACTCAAATACCCTTTAGCACGTTGATTCCAACCTCAAAATTAGAACCTTTCCCAATTGAAGACAATGATGAGTTTATTTCATTTGTAAAAAATATATTAGATGATGATCGAGGATCATTAGATTTCATACCTAAATTCATGGGGGGAATATAATACTTCACCATCAAAATTTTAAAAAGAGAAAGAAGCTATCGTAGTATGAAAAAACCTAACAATGAATCAACAAAAGCATCTGATTTGACAACTTCTAACAATAATAAAAACACAAATTACACGTATGTCTATGATGAAAGTGATTATGAAAACCACCTTCTTTGAAATAAATGGATATGGAAGAGGCTATCAACTCTTGAAACAATTTGTCTATAATGTAAAGGGTGTGGTGTAAAAGAAAAAGGTATTTGCACCCTATAGATTCCAACACACAAGAAATAACAAGAGGTCTTAGTTATTTCCCTTAAAATGCTATGAAAGCATCAAAAATAACTTCACTCAATTTCAATGTGATCATGAAATATTCTTACAAAATAACTGTCAATTTAGTTCATCCTAAGTTGATAGATGCCACAAGTAATATGTCATTGAATACTTTTCAAAATGATGAATTCTTAGCAAACTTTTGGGAATATATGATACTTTACCTTGTTCAATAGAGGTTGTCATTGATGCCAAAGGAGTTCATTGTATCAAGGGTGTAAGGCTAAGTAGTACATGAATTATCATTATATTCCCCTGTCATATGATTTTGAGTTGTAGAGTGTAGTGTAAAAAAGTGTATACACTTACACTTTTATATTATGTTTTTGGGCCCCTAATTTATTGGACTTAATTAAGATTATTTAATTTACCAAATTATGCATTCCAAAGCCTAATTTTCACCATTTTCTCAAGGTGGACAAGAATTAAAAAAATGAATCCAATCATAAAATTGTCCCCAACTTTGAGTGTCCTAGAATTGACTTACAACCCTTAGGTGAGTCAAATCAATGGGGGAATCTTCAAATTTCCTTCTGACTGAAGGACGAGGGTAAGGTTCACCAGAAACTTTTGGGGGAATAACTAAAAATAGAAAATCAACCCAATTATACCAAATTAAACTTGTAACAATAATATTAAACTCAAAATAAGTAGAACTAGAAATTAAATTATAGATCTAAGAAGGGTAAAAATGTATTTACCAGTCACAAAAAAGTGAGTTTTCAAAGGTTGATTGGGACTCATTTGCCTAGGGGAAAATGGGTCCACTATCAGGGTTTTTCTACAACTTTCAAGAGGCTCTGATGCAGATCTGAAGCTTCCAATTTTTTGAGGTCCAACAGTGTCAAAATGTTAGAAATAACTTCTATAGGTGAGTTTATGTGAGATGACAACAATTATGACAACTTTGTCAAATTCTTTAAATTTTCTCTTCAAGAGATCTTCAAACTTTCTTCCACCTAGATTTGCAAACATGACATAAGAGGGAAAAATTATTTGTTTTTTGTTGAATGGGGGTTTGCCTTGGTCAAACCCCGTTTTGGTGAAAAAACCTTGAAATGAATAAAAGCATGAAAGAAGGAATGAAGAATGAACAATTCTATGTTACCACTCGGAAAACCTTTGGATAAGTCCTTGAATGAAAGTATACAACGTGCATGAAATGGATTCAATGGATGTGGATCTTGAACTTTGCATATTCCTTGAAATAGTTCTTTGAATGCCTAATTGATCATGAAACCTACATCACTATGTTAGCTCCAAAAACATCCATGCTGCAAGAAGAATTTGATATGAAAATTGGATCTTGATTGCTACAATAAATCTCTGATAAATCTGCCCTTAAATGCCTTTGATCATAAAATTTTCTTTAGGAATTCTTGCATAAAAATTCTTAGGTGAAATATAGGGAAATAACCTTATATTTATAGGTATGTATCCTTAATTTCCTGAAATTCAAATATCACAAGTTGGCATTGAATTACATATTTGAATATGTTAAAATACCACCAAAACATAATATAAATTTAGGTCGTAAGGTCTAGGGAGGACCCATTCTCCCATGGGAAAATGAGTCCCAAGTCCATAAACCTAGGACACACATTGCTCAATGTGAAGTGTTATGTTAAGACATTAATGAATGTTGGGTTTCCTCTTCAGAAAATGTAATTAAATGGGCTTGTAAAATGAATTAAAGGGAAAATTTAGGCATAATTAAGCTCACTTAATTAAGGGAGCCCTAAATAAGAGTGAAATTGTAAATATATGCACCTTACAACACTAAATTAAGGTACAATTAAGTCCAGTTTAACTAGGAGGTCCCAAACAAGTGAGAAAATGTAAAGGGGTACATTTTCTATCACTACATTTAGCCCCCACTTTAGTGAGTGGATGACCTTGCATCAAACGCTAACTAAAGTATACAATCAAAATATATGCATGAAACAATGACAAGATACTCAATCATACAATATCAAAGACTTAAATAAAAGGTAAAAACAAAAGGGTGGATCATGCCTCAACTGTCCAACACGATGTGGAACATGCCTCAACTATTTTTCTAAAAAAACATTCACAAGTGGAACTCGTTTTCCACTATGCAAAAAAAATGAACACTCACATGGGCTAATGGAACTCCAACTATCCACTAGGTGAGCCTCCAAGGGTGGAAAATGAGAGAATCTTATTAGGCTCCCATACCATACCAAAGCTATAGCTCTGATAATTTCAATAAGGCACCACAAAATAAAAAATAAACTTTGAGCTTCATAAGGCCTAACAAGCTATGTTATGCTAAGCACCTATGAAAAAAATGGAAGGCTCCACAAGAAAGCAAAGTTTGTTATGCGTGGTGGCCATAAAAAGGGTTCAAGCTTCACAAGGTTATCAACCTACATTATGCTAAACACTTATGAAAAAAGTGCAAATAAACATTTTTAAAGGTATTTTTCTTAGTTCATGTAAGGTCTCCTCTTAGGGCACATCGTACCTAATGTCTCCAAGAGAGGAAAGTCTACGATAAAATATTCACAACTCAAGGAAGGAAACATGTAACATCACCGTTAAGAGGAAAGTCGTATGCCAAGAAAGGTCACACTCTTGGAGGACATCAAACCCAATGACACCACCACGAAATAGATACATCACAAGAAGTAAGAAGATCACACAATGAAACATAAGCAATGCAAAAAAAATCACAAATAATCATGCCAATGTATGCCCCCACTTTAAATAAACTGTTAAACACCATGTTGTGAGAAATTAATTTAAAGTAGAAAATAATCAATGCTAAACAAGAAGACATGAAAGCTTATTTGGAAAGCCCTATTCCAAGTCATATGTTTCCAAGTGAAGCTATGACATCAAAAAGAGAGGGGTTTCCTCCAAAATTAAAATCCTAAACACATAAGGGATCCATGGATTTGGAGTCGCAATATGTCTTTGCTACAATGATATTATAGAGCTCAAAAACATCATCATTCCCCAAATACTCATAGAACTAGAAGAATGACATATAGAGAGTGAAAAAAAGGAAAATATTCTGGGTCAGCATGGAAGAGACCTAAATGTATCAACACCTTGCATCATTCCCAAAAGTAAAACACAAGACAAAAGCAAAGATAAGGGTTTATGACATATAGAAGAATGTAGATAAAAATAGAGGAATGCACATGAAGAGACATAAAACAAAACAATATGGGGGGTCACATTATGCACATGCAATCACACAAAGAACATGAAAATAAAAACAAAGAAAACACTAGTGAGGAACATGCAAGTCAACCTATTAGCATGCCACTCGCATCCCAATCTTGTTCAGTATATGCAAAAGGTAGAAAACTAGCCAAAGGGACAACATCAAGTGCTAAACTAGGACAAGCACAAAGTTCAACATTCTATTTAGGAGGATCATCGTTTAAGTGCATGGAAGAGGAAAGAATGAATTTAACCTTTTGTGCACTTCCTCATCAATCATAATAGTTTCATTATCATCATCCAAGTTAATCAAAGTAGCATGTCTAATGATAATATCCATAGAAGGTTTTTGTTGTTTATGTTGTGTCGAAGGTGGAGAGGCATCGTGCATTGCTTGAAACAATTTTGGATTTTGATTTTCTATGTTGATATTTTCTTCTTTTGCTTGCAAAAAATGAGCAATAGCACAATGTCTACACCTATGCTCTCTAGCATTTTAGTTCCTTTTCATTAAATTTTCAAGTTGTGATTGTGTAGGAGCGGGTTTATCAACCATAGGTTTCTTTACTTCCCTCAAGGGAGGAATGGAAGTGACCATGGGAGGTTGTTCAACCACTTTCTCTTTAGCTTTATAAACTTGTTTGACTTTAGGAGGCACAATAGGACTTATTTGATTATCTTGTGGTCTCTTCTATGAAACAGGTGGAGGATTTTTCATAGGATGGTCTTGGCTACTTGGAAGGGCTTTTGGTTCAATCATGATCTCATCGAGGATAGGAGGCTTAATCATGGGTTGAGGCATATTGGTAAGGGATAACTCTACTATGCCCTTTGCCTTAAAATTTTAATAGGATTTGAAAATAAGTCCTCACAAGGCCTAATAGGCTCTATAGGCTTGATCCAAAAGAAATCTAATGAGAAATTCCCATGGGAAGACACAAGATTAAATCCACTATGATGCACAATAAAGATCTCATTTCCAAATGGAAACTTTAAGTATTTACGCACAACCAACGAGACAAAATTCATGGAGAAAAGCCATGGGTAGCCTAACTTCACATGAAATTGGTCTGAATTTAGGATGATGGTGAATGAGACATTTAATTGTTTTGCTCAAACTTTTAAAGGGAGATTTATCAAACCTATCATAGGGAAAGAAAAAATATTATGCATTTTGATCCATGCTTTTGGTTTTTCATAAGTATCCTAATAAAGCTCACGCAAAAATTGGAATTCTTCAATGATAACATTCTCTACACAAATAGGATCAATTAATATCCCATCGATAGGCTTGTCATTGATTCTTCTAGCTATGTAAAGAGGACCATCTGGTGCACTTTTTATTATTTCATTTTGTGAGAAAGCAATGTCAAGGGGCATATTAGTTTGGCCCTTACGAGGTTTAAGTTCAATAAATCCAACCATATATTTTATAGAGTGTTCCTCATTATCACTTGTGTTATCATCATTCATGTCAACATTCGTCACATCATTATTTGTTTCACTAGCTTTGACTTGAAGGAAATGTTATAATTTGGCATAGATTGGTAAAGATTTGTAAGTTTTGATTAGGAGGATATATAGACTTATTACCTTGGTCATTAACACCTCCAATTTGAATATTATTAGAATCAATGAGGTCTTTCACAAGATGTTTAAGACACTTGCAATATTCTGTATCGTGACCATTTTTTTGATGAAAATGACAATAGGAATTTGGCCTTTAGTTTCAAGGTAAATGTTTAGTAGGATTAGGAGCTCTAACAGGAGGTAAGGAAATCAAATTCTTGTTTAAGAGCTGCAACATGATATTATGAAGGGTATCAAATTTAGAGGGGTGAATTGTCTATTTATATCCATAAAGTCATATGGATTTGTCATCTTTATAGAATCCACTTGTATGTAAACATGTTGATTTGGTTGAAGGGGATTAAGTTGTAAAAGTACCTTGTTTTTTTCTTGAAAAGTTGATAGTTGGTTTTAGGTGTGAAATCAGACTTTTTAGGATGACTAGAGGGAGTTTTCACTTCATGACTACTAACTGAATTTTGGTAATCACAAAGGGTTGTACACAAGTTTGTAAAGGATGGAAATTTCAACATCTTAAGTTTGGCTTGGATTTTATTTTGCAAATTGGCAATAAAAATTCTTTGAAGGTTGGCATCAGGAATCTTAATGTTCATTTATGAGTAAAGCATTTGATATCATGCTATGAAATCAATGACTTTTTCATCATCCTTTTATTTGCATGTCATTAAATCAACTAGGGTTATCTTGGGACCCATGTGAATTTGGAAGTCATTGTAAAAAGCATCAATAATTACATTGAATGAATGTATTGAGTTATTCAGTAAAGATCAAAACCACTCTAAAGTAGTATCTTTTAAGGATATAGGGAAGATTTTAGTGAAGATTTTATCTTCAAAAAATTAAGTAACTACATAAGGCCATATATGTGGAAACATGGCTAACAGGAACTCCTTTCCCACCATATTCCTCAAATCTAGGGACCTCTATGACTTGTGGAATTTGTGTTCTCAATATCTCCAAAGGTAATGGGTTGGTTTTGATGTATTGTGAAGGTTGGCCATTATTTTTTTGGTTTAGTGTGGTGATATATTGTTGGAGGGATGAAAATTTTTGCAAAAGTGTGTTAAGGATTGGATCATTGTTGGTGTTGTGAGATGGAGGTGAATAAGGTGGAGTTGTGTATGTATGCAGAGGGAAAGTGGATTGTAAGTTTGTGAGGGGATATGGATGAGGAGATATGAGATTTGAATGCATAAATCTAAGAGGATTCCTAGTGGAAATACCTAAGGAAGTGTTAGCATTGCTATTAGGTTGGATGGTTGCAGTAACATGAGGATTAGTGTAGGTAGGAATATAGGTAAGGGTATGGAAGGAGAAATTGTATTTCCACCTTGAATTTGACTATAACCCAAAGCTTGAGCACAACTAGTCATTGTAGGAGCATGTTTATCAACAATATAAGCTAGAATTAACACAATATCTATTACATGTTCATTTTCAAGTATTTTCCTTAGGTTATCTAAAGCGGGAATGGCAGTACCAACAATATTTTTGGAAGTCACAAATTTTTGCAACTTTTCTATTTCTTCATCTATTTTTCTTATGTTCTCTTGTGAGACATTAGTAACCATCATTTTGAAACATGCACATTAGTTGTGTTGGAAATAGGATACCATTTAATTGCAATCTTAAACATTATTTCATGTGTCTCCTAAGTCCTTGGAAAGTGTTCCCCAACACTAGGATTAGAGAGAGATTATTCTGAATGAAATAATCATGTTAATTGAAATTTGTAATTAATTCTAAATGATAGGATCATGTGAGGGTGTCCAATATGAGTTCCTAAATAATAGGAGCACATGGGGTTCCCACATGGAAGGTGGAACCCACCTTGATTTAAGTTAACTATTTGGAGTAAAAGATAACACTTATGTAATGCATGTAAAGATCCTAGAAGTTAGGGATTGATGTTTACATGCATGAAGTTCAGTTCAGTTCAGTTCAATATTAGTTAAGTTTAGTTCAATTTAGTTCAGTTCAATTATGGTTCACTTATCTTTAGTTGCATGTAGTTAGTTTTAGTTGAATGCCAGTTGACTTCAGTTGACTTGGAATTCATGACTAATGACTTGAGTTTTATGATAGATAACAGGTAACTACTTTTAGTTAATAGGGGATGATCATTCTTGCATGAATGGTGGAGAGATATGTTTCAGTTAATAGAGATTGACTTGGACCCAACTTGGGTGCCCAAGTTGACTTCTTGGAGTTAGCACTTTTGCATGATAAGATATTTTAGAAGGTTAAGTTAAGTGGGCCGATATTTGGGCACCAACTTTGAGGATAAGCTTTGAAGATATCTTTGGAATAAAGGTTGAGTTATGAATTCAATTTGGGATGCCCAAATGGATGAAGCACATGTTTTGAAATTGTTCTTCATGGTAGAACTCTACTTGCAAGGAATAGGTGTACCATTTTGGAGATAAGCATTGAGCTTTGTAATTGTAACTCTTTGGAGTTTACAAGGTTGAATATTTCCTATTTATCTCAAGCAAGTTGAAGAGAGTTTGTATTATTTTTTATCGCAGGTTGTGAAGAAGATTTGTTGAAGGAAAAAGAAGCATCTCAAGCAAGGATTGGAATTATTTTAATCTTATTCTGAGATTAAATAATACATTGACTCTTGGTGGAGTTTTTTCCTGAAAGGGTTTCTCCATGGTATATGATGTGTATCTTCTAATATCCTCTTTAATTATTCTACAACCTTATGTCTTCATTCTACAAATGGTAAAATGAATCTAACTAGGTAATCATCCACAAAGAATCTGTAACAAATAATACATATTTAGATCAGCAATCATAAAGTTTTACAAAGTATTAAGCTACATAATCACCTCAATTTTCAACATTTGGTATCAGAGTTGAGGTTGGGTAGAGTATTGGGATGCCTTTCTCTTAAAAGATTGAAGCCTTTTTGGCTATAATGGGAACTTTTATTATTTTTGTTATTGCTGATTTTGGAAAATGAGTTTGTTACAATGAATTCTCATTTAGATATTAAAAGGTTCAATGGATCTAATTATGAAATGTGGAAACTAAAAATGGAAGATCTCCTTGAAGAAAGAGATCAGTGGTTAGCTATTAATAATTAGATAAAATCACCTACAACTATGTCAGATGAGGATTGGGCTAAGCTTGATAAGAAGGAAAGAGGAACCATTAGATTATGTCTTGCTGATGTTGTTCTCTTGAATGTTTTAGATGAAAATACTGCATATAAATTGTGGAAGAGAATAGGTGATATTTATCAAACCAAAAGTCTTACAAATAAGTTGTATTTGAAAAGACAGTTGTATTCTTTAAAGATGAAAGATGGTGATTCTGTTGCATATCATTTAAATGATTTTAATTTTATTCTCAATTAGTTGGCATCTATAGATGTAAAGCTAGAAGATGAAGATAAACTCATTTTGTTACTTTGTTCTTTACCAAAGTCTTGGGAGAATCTAATTGTTGCTATTAGTGGTAGTGGTCTAGATCCAAAGATGGACAATATAATTCCTACTCTCCTATCAGAGGAGATGAGGAGGAAGTCTAAAACTGGCTCCCAAAATGCCTTTTTTGTAACAGGTAAGCCTAAGGAAGAGGAATCTAAGGCATACAAGAAAGGAAAGGGTAAGTCCAAAGGATAGTTTAAAACCCCTAGTAAGAGTAAGGTAAAGTGTTGGAATTATGGAAAACCTAGACATATAAAGAAGGATTGTAAGAGCTAGAAAAAGAGTTTTGATGCTTCTACAAATAAATCCACAGATGACAGTAATGATGCATTAGTCATTTCTTCTAATAATGTTGTTGATAACTCTTGGCTTATTGATTTAGGTTTCTCCTATCATATGACTCCTAACAAGGAGTGGTTCATGAAGTATACTAAATATGATGGAGGAAATGTCTTCTTTGGAGAAAACAACACAACAAAGGTTGTTGGCAAAGGAGAGGTAAAGTTGTGTTTCAATGATGGTAGGGTTAAGATCCTTAATGATGTTTTAAATATTCCAGGACTTGCTAGAAATCTTCTTTTTGTCTCTAAGTTCAATGATTTTGGAATGCATGTGACATTTGACAAAGGTGGATGCAGATTGGTGAAAGGGAATATGGTGGTTTCCAAAGGATCTCAGATTGGGACTTTGTTTAAGCTAAATACCTCCAATGTAAATAATTTATCCAATGTAACTGAAGCTGAAAATACATGTATGTTGTGGCACCATAGATTGGGCCACATTGGTGAAAAAGGTCTTAGGACCATTCTTAATAAGAAATTGGTTGACGGTATTCCTAATTATAATATTGGAAAAAATGACTTTTGTGAGCACTATGTATTTGGAAAGCAATCTAGATCTAAATTTCAGGTAGTGGAACAAATAAAGCTAAAAGATTATTAGAGATTATTCATTTAGATGTAATGGGCCCTGTGGATATTGAATTTATTGGAAAAACTAGATAATATGTCACATTTATTGATGATGTCTCAAGATACACTTGGATCTATTTCATGGATAGTAAATCTGATGTTTTTAATAAGTTTAAAGAATTTAAGGCTTTGGTTGAGAAATAATCAAATCATAAGATAAAAGTGTTGAGATCAGATAATGGTGGTGAATATTGTTCTAGGGAATTTGATGATTATTGTAAACATGTGGGAATAGTGAGACAAAAAACTACTCCATATACACCTCAACAAAATGGAGTAGCAAAAAGGATGAACCGAACCTTAATGGAAAGAGCTAGGAATATGTTAAGTAGTGCTAAGCTACATTGGTCCCTTCGGGCTGAGGGTGTATGTACTTCTTGTTATTTAATCAATAGATCCCCTAGTTCATCTATTGAAGATAAAACTCCTTATGAAATGTGGTTAGGTAGGAAGCCTAGTGTTGCACATTTAAGGATATTTGGTTGTGAGGCTTTTGTTCATGTGCCTCAAGAAAAGCAATCTAAATTGGATCCTAAAGCACAAAAATGCATATTCATAGGTTATGGTGAAAATGTAAAAGGTTACAAGATTTGGAATCCACTAACTTGAAAAATTACTTTATCTAGAGATGTGATTTTCAAGGAATTTAAAGCTTATTCAAGAGAAGAACAACCAAAGGAGAAGGATACTTCTCGAACAATGAATTTTGAGATAAATAATGAGAAGCAACAAGATGCACATGTTGAAGAACAATTGGATGGATTGGATGAGGAGAGTTCATAGAGTTCTTCTGAAATAGATGCTCAAGATGAGCATATTGAGGAACTTGAGTAGAAACCCCTTTGAGAAGATCCACAAGATAATAGAATCTTGTTGATAGGTATAGCCCACCTAATTTTTGTTGTATTTTTGATTTGATGAGTACTAATGATAAAACCAGTTCTTATAGGGAAGCTTTGTCTTCAGATGAGAACAAGCTTTGGTCACAATCTATGCATGAGGAAATGAAATCCTTGGATACTTGTGGTCCACATGAGATCTTGAGAGTTTTTCCATAGGAAGAAAGTTCATTGGTTGTAAATGGATCTTTAAAAATTTTTTTGGAGCAGATGGTAATATCGAAAGGTACAAGGATAGATTAGTAGCCAAGGGCTACTCCCAAAGAGAGAGAGAGTTGAATTTAATGAAATCTTTTCTCCCATTGCTAAATTAACTTCTATTAGATTCTTTTTATCTATTGGTTTTGCTTATGATTTTGAAATAGAGAAAATAGATGTGAATTTTTTTGCATGGGAATCTTGATGAGGAGATTTATATGAAGCAACTTGATGGTTTTGTTGTAAAAGGAAAAGAAGAATTGGTTTGCAGGTTAAAGATATTTTTATATGGATTGAAATAGTCACCCAAAATGTGGTACCATAAGTTTGATGCTTTTGCATTGAAAGTTGGTTATGTTAGGAGTGAGGAAGATCATACATAAAATTTATTGATGATCAAATTTTAATTATTATCTTCTATGTTGATGACATGTTGTTTATTGGTAACAACAAGGTAATGATCAAAGAATTGAAAGCACAACTCTCAAACACATTTGAGATGAAAGATCTAGGGGCTGCAAAATATATCCTTGGTATGGAGATCAATAGAGATAGAGGTAATAGAAAGATTTGCTTAAGTTAGAGAAATTATTGACACTATTTTGAAACAGTTTAACATGCAGGAGAGTAAACCAATTAATATTCCTTTACCAGTTGGCACAAAGTTAAGTTTAGACATGAGTCCTAAATCTGATTTTGATTATGATGAAATGTCTGAAATTCCATATGCTAGTGCAATTGGTAGTTTAATGTATGCAATGGTCTATACGAGACTAGATATGGCCCAAGCAGTGGGAGTTCTTAGTGTTGGATCTTAGTTGTGATCATATGGTTTGTCCTTGATGACAAAATCCCTTTCAGTTGATTCTACTTGTTGACTGTTTCATATTGGTTTCTCTTGCTTTATCTTGGTACAACTTTGTCTATATGGTTTTCATGTCTTGGCATTCAGTGGATAGTTTACATTCAAAATTTTAATATCTTATGGTACTGATCAGTTTGAGCTTCGTGTAGTCACAGGTTATCTTATTTGTACATTGTTTCGGTGACAAGAAAGAACATATCGGTGTGAGAATGCTTGGGTCTCCCTGATCCATTTCTTTGATAAACATTTGTGTTGCCTATCAGTAAGACTTATTTGATGTCACAGTGATCGGGATCCATCTCCAGGCATCTATCAGTGTGACATTCTCTTTTTTTTTGATGATAGAAAAGGATTATATCGGCATAAGTTATACCGTTGATATGTGGTCACAACAAAATTGCTTTGTCTCACCGATCGGAGGTTAAATGGGAACATATCGGCAAGAGTTTAAGGCTTCGGTGAAGGGTCATAGCGAAAAGGGTGATGTCTCCCTGACTAATGCATGTGGAAGTCTTTTGGCAGGAGTGTTGTATTTGGCATGTGGTCTCACCGAAGACATATTGTCTCACCGACCGTGCACAAAAAGGTCTTATCGACAAAGGTTTTTCTTCGGTACAATGCCATAGCGAACCATGTGGGTCTCCCCGATGGAATACATATGGACCTTGTCGAAATAAGTATTGAGTTGTCTCAGCGAACAGGAATGATCACGTGGGATTTCGGTAAGACTCATGAGTTTCGATGTAGAGTCTCAGCAAACCTGTCAAGTCTTGGCGAAAAATTCAAATGAATGGCTTTTGGTGAGAGGTTGATAATGCCTCGACGATCTAAGGTGTGTTCGGGTTGTCTCAGTATGACACAATATAATCTACGGGAGGTCTCCCCGATGTCGGTATGTTATAGTGACCCGCTTGGGACAGATGGTCTCATCGGCAAGAAAGACTCTTATGTCTCAGCGACACACAAGATGATAGGTGACTTCGGTATAACAAATTTATTTATATGAGGTCTCCCTGAAAGCGATATGTTATGGTGACAAGAATGATCAAGTGAGCTTTCCGTAAGAAACATGATGCTCTACAAGATGTCACCCCGACTACACATTGTCTTGGTGAAGGCGGATGAAGGATACATCTCGGTGAGAGTGTGTTCTTGTCACAGTGACAAATAGAGGGATGACTGACAGTGATAAAGTTTCCTTCGGCATAGGTGTTGAATTGTCATGGCAACAAGGTTGATCACGATGGCTCTCGGAAAAACAAAGACTTGTCTACAAGATGTCTCTCCGATTTCAAAAGGTTACAACGACAATGAATGGAACGAAAAGGGCATCTTGGTGAGAAACTTGCTTATGTCTCAGCGATTGGAAAGAACATAACACATCGCTCTTGACGTAACATAATGTATTCGTTATGTCTTATCCTCGACTCTAATGGGTCACGACAAAAGCAAATAAGGAAAAAGAAACACAGCTCGCATAAGGTCATAGCAAATCACAAAGAACACGTGGCGACTATTGTCTCAGCGAATGATTTTCGAAGTCTCATACACTGTGGCCAGCATGGATTTTTCTAAGTATAGTTGCATGCAGACATCTTTGGTTGGCATCAAATCTCTGGCAAGATATTCTCTAAGATTTTAGAGGTTATGATTTTCTGTTAGTGGGCAGTCTTGGCTCTGATGAAAATCTTTCAGTTACAATTTGAAATCTCCTGACTCAGCGTAGAAATTAAAGCTCTCTGGATAGGCGTTACTCTGATTTTTACCATAATCTACAGATCATCATTATTCAGCTTCATATTCGAAAAATAGAAAGAGAGTTTTAGAATCTTGTGAAAAACACTTTTTGAAGATTTCTTGATAACAAACATACTTGAAATGTATATAAAAACCAGTGTTGAAAACTGTGAAGGTGCTGTTGGCCTATAATTTAGAGAGATAGTTATTTTGGCTGTATCAAGAGATGTATTTGAAAACTCTGTAATACAAGAGTTGGATTCCTAGGGTATTAGAAGTAGAGTGTTATGAACTTAACTGAAAACAGAGAGATCCTCTGATATATTATTATTATTGTAATTCTGAAATCTGAGAAAGGGGTTGGTGCTCCTTGAGATTGGTGTCTCTAAATGAAGGGTTGGTGCTCCTTGAGTTCTTGCTCAAAAATTAGCCTATAAGGCATTTTTAAAAGTGGTTTTTGAAGATTAAGCCAGTAAGGCAGTTTAGGAGTGGTTTTTCTACCCTAGGAGGGTTTTCCACTCGAAAAATCTTTTGTCTCTTTGTTCTTCTGTGTGCTCACTGCTTTTCTGTGTTGTTGTAGTTTCAATTCACTGTTGGGTTTATTACTGTTCTCAATTCTATTTTTGAATGATTACGTTCAACTCATGAATGCATTAATCAGAATAATATTGAGATCAAATCTGAGCTATGTTTTGGAAAATGCAAGATATCTCACTCAAATCATATTTTCATAAGTTGTCTAATAGACTGAGTTGATGTTATCATATCTTTGTGCTTTCAAAAGTGATTACTCTACTCTATTGTTGAGAGAAAAGGAAATCAGAATTAAAATCTTGGTCGAAGTTGAGAAAAATTTTATGCACTGATTCGCCCCCCATTTGAGTGTCTATCCATAACTCCGACAATTGGTATTAGAGGGTAAGGTCCTCTCATAGGTCTAAACCACCTAGGATTGTTCCTGGTTTCTTAGAGTACTTTGGTTAATATGGGAAAGAACAGAAGGAATAAGGGAAAAAGATGTTCTCAGCAAAATGCTATTCATCTTGTTCAACCTAAATCTAGTATAAGTAACAACGAGGAAGAGTTCATAAACAGTAGCTCTGAAATGGTAGAGTATCCTAGATCTGGAACTCCTCAGTTCGAAGAAACAAACTTTATTATATGGAAACATAGGATGGAAACATAATTACTTTCTTTAGGATCTGAAGTGTGGGCAGCATTTGAAAAGGGTTGTACTACATCTGCAACATCTCCTTCCACTCTTGAGGAGAAGAATGCACTTGAATTCAATACCAAAGCTATAAATGCTATTTTTAATAACTTGCCAAATAAACTTATTACAAAAGTCATTCATTACAGCAGTGCTAAGGAAGTTTGGGACAAGTTGACTGAAATGAATCAGAATAGTGAGTTGCAAGAGGAGATATCTTTGGATACTGAAATAAGTTGTGAAACATCTGAGAGTGAAGAAGGTGTAAACCTTCATAGTTTTGAAAAGAAGTCCAAGGAGATCAATAATGGATATTTAGATGATCAAGAAACTTGTGTAAAAGTAGATCAATCTTTAGGTGAAGTCAACTCTGAACAGGAATATGATGAACCAAAAAGTGAGGTTGATTTGGAAGGTGAACTCCTATGTGCCTTAGATACTATTAAGCAGCTTAGAAAAGAAAACCAGTCTTTAACAAGACAACTTCAGCAAGAAGAGAGTTTGGAAGTCAAGTTAAAAGGCAAGGATGAATTGTGTAATAAAATAGAAAATGAGATTGATTCTTTAAAGAAATATTCATATAATGATTCCTTGTTAAAAGAACTAACTCTTCAGGACGATATGATTATTAGTCAGAAAATTGAAATTGAAGAATATAAGAGGATTGCAGATGTTGTGAGTTCTAATTTGGAGATTAAAAAGATTGTTTGTCTAAAACTTGAAGAAGAAGTAGTTGCTTTAAGAAAAGAGCTTGAAAGTATCAATGCTCAATCTAGTAAAATTCATAAATTTGATCATAGTACTAATATATTAAATGAGATGTTGAGCAGGAAAAAGCATTCTTAAGATCCTACAAGAGTGGGATATGAGGTTGGACAAAGCTCTGCAAACAAATCTAAACATGAAGCAGTGTTTACTACTTCAGATGGAAAGAAGTTTACAGCCAAGCAAACACCAAGGATGAAGGCTGATCTTGGTTACAGTATTGCTGCATCAAAGGATAACATTGGCACTAGAAAACAATCTAAAGGTATTCATAGAGAAAGGAAAAATTTCTTCAGATCTTCACATCCTTGGCATGATCATTCATTCAGGTATAATCATTCTTTCCAAGGATATTGTTATGTTTGTAATGACTATGGTCATAAGGCAATTGATTACATAAGATAGTCAAATAAGAATCATTCTAATGTCCCTAGAAATGAGGATGTGGTGTGCTACAACTGGAACAATTTTGGTCACTTGAGAAGAGACTGTAGAATAAATACAAGTGAGAATAATATAGGGAACAATGCTGGAAAAGTCTGTAGGAAGTCTTCTATTTCTTAGAACAATCACAGAGTCATTTGTTTCAGATGTAATAACATTGGACATAAAGTACAACAATGCAGATTTAATAGAAAGATATGTACTTTAAGCAAACAAGTGAAAAATCCTTCATTGGAGTGGAGAAGAAAGTGCAATCAAGATGACAAGAAGAGCAATAAAGATGCTTTTGAGAAAACTCCTTGTGCACTCCTTGCACAAGTGTTTCCTTCCAGGTCTTGAGAAGAAGCAAAGACTCAGGGGGAGTGTATTATGGTAATATATTTTACCCCTATGGAGTCTAGAATGAGGTATGACATATTGCATTTGTTTTTGGTGGTATAAGATGTAAAGAAATGGCTTGTATATGCCACGATTTCATTATGTTTTTGAAAAACAAGTTTGAAGTACATTGACAGTTCTTTGGTGAGGTTGATGCTCTGATATTGACAATCATTGATAGGAGCTGAAGCTTTGTGGTTTAAATTCATTAACCTTTTGTTATTACTGACAAAGGTATTCATCCGATTTAAAAGGTAATGGATAAAACTATGCATTAAGGAATGTTTTTGCTTGGTCTAGTGGTTGACAATTTTCAGAAGTTTTTGAAATGAAAGAGCACTTTGTTTCTAAAAGAACTTTTTGGATGCTTGGGTTCTGAAAAAAAAATGGTATGTCCTTGTGGAGACATATAGATGAGCTCCTCAATATATTAAAAATCAGAAAGCCTTTGTTTTGAAGGGATGTCGATGGATTTATCTTTGGAGATCAATGATTGAAAAACATGGTTGATGTTATGAGTTATTTCTGTGATGATATTATTCGGTATTGCATGAAGAAACTATGTTAAGATTGTGTGCTGAATGAAGATAGTTACAATTTCTTTTGCAAGTTGTTATGAAGGAATTGACTATTTTGGTCTTTTGAGTATGGTACAGTGATCTAAGTAGGTTGCTACAACAGTCTTGAGAAATGTGTATGTTCATGGGATATGCTCTGATGTTTGTGTTTCGATGAAGGAAGGTGACTAGTAGTATTAACCTCATCGTGTTTGGCTGGGACTTACTTTTGAACTTTGAAATTGAGTGTTGTGTGTGAAAGTGAGTGCAAGTTATATATATGAAAGCTGGTTCAATTCATTTTTTGATAGAAACAAAAGGAGAGAGCTTTGGTGTGCTACCTTGAAGATAGATTATGTGCATGATGTTATTAAGTTTTTGATTTCGAAGTGGGAGCTATTGCATGGGTTGTTACTGCTGATTTCTCTGATAATTTTTGTGCATTTGAAGTGAGTGAAGTTGTGTTGTTACAGTATGATGCTCTATCTTGCATTGGTGATGTGAAGTTATTCAATATGTTTGTTGCACTATTGCTCTATTTGCAGCCGGTTCTTATGGTATTTAGTTGGATTCTCAGTTGTGTTTCCTAGCAATGGACATTCTTCTCTTCTATTCTTTGTCATTGAGGCAAAAAGGGAGAGAGTCATTTGTGTTTTTCCATCAAGGACAAAGGGGGAGTTTTTTGGATCTCAGTTGTGATCATATGGTTTGTCCTTGATGACAAAATCCCTTTCAGTTGATTCTACTTGTTGACTGTTTCAAATTGGTTTCTCTTGCTTTATCTTGGTACAACTTTGTCTATATGGTTTTCATGTCTTGGCATTTAGTGGACAATTTACTTTCAGAATTTTAATATCTTATGGTACTGATCAATTTGAGCTTTGTATAGTCACAGGTTATCTTATTTGTACATTGTTTTGGTGACAAGAAAGAACATATCGGCGTGAGAATGCTTGGGTCTCCCTGATCCATATCTCTGATAAACGTCTGTGTTGCCTATCGGAAAGACTTATTTGATGTCACAACTATTGGGATCCATCTACAGGCATCTATCGGCGTGACATTCTCTTTTGTTTCAGCGACAGAAAAGGATTATATCGAAATAAGTTATACCGTCGGTATGTGGTCACAACGAAATTGCTTTGTCTCACCGATCAGAGGTTAAATGGGAACATATCGGCAAGAGTTTAAGGCTTCAGTGAAGGGTCATAGCGAAAAGGGTGATGTCTCCCCGACTAATGCATGTGGAAATCTTTCGGCAGGAGTGTTGTATTCAGCATGTGGTCTCACCAAAGACATATTGTCTCACCGACCGTGCAAAAAAAAGTCTTATTGGAAAAGGTTTTTCTTCGGTATAATGTCATAGCAAACCCTTTGGGTCTCACTGATGGAATACATATGGACCTTGTCGGCATAAGCATTGAGTTGTCTTAGCGAATAGGAATGATCATGTGGGATTTCGGTAAGACTCATGAGTTTCGATGTAGAGTCTCAGTAAACCCATCAAGTCTTGGCGACAAAAACAAATGAATGGCTTTCGGTGAGAGGTTGATAATGTCTCAGTGATCTAAGGTGTGTTCAGGTTGTTTCGGTATGACACAATATAATCTATGGGAGGTCTCCCCAATGTTCGTATGTTATAGCGACCCGCTTGGGACAGATGGTCTCATCGGCAAGAAAGACTCTTATGTCTCAACGACACACAAGATGATAGGTGAGTTCAGTATAACGAAGTTATCTATATGAGGTCTCCCCAAAAGTGATATGTCATGGCAACAGGAATGATCAAGTGAGCTTTCGGTAAGACACAGGATGCTCTACAAGATGTCACCCTGACTACACATTGTCTTGGCGAAGGCGGATGAAGGATACATGTCGGCGAGAGTGTGTTTTTGTCACAGCGACAAATAGAGGGATGACTGATGGTGATAAAGTTTCCTTCGACATAGGTGTTGAATTTTCACAGTGACAAGGTTGATCATGGGAGCTCTCGGAAAAACAAAGACTTGTCTACAAGATGTCTCTTCAATTTCAAAAGGTTACAGCAACAGTGAATGGAATGAAAAGGGCATCTCGGTGATAAACTTGCTTATGTCTCAGTGATTGGAAAGAACATAACACATGGCTCTCGACGTAACATAATGTATTTGTTATGTCTTCTCCCCGACTCTGATGGGTCACGACAAAATAAAATAAGGAAAAAGAAACGCAGCTCGCATAAGGTCATAGCAAATCACAAAGAACACATGGTGACTATTGTCTCAGCGAATGATTTTCGAAGTCTCATACACTATGGTCGGCATGGATTTTTCTAAGTATAGTTGCATGTAGACATCTTTGGTTGGCATCAAATCTCTGGCAAGATATTCTCTGAGATTTTAGAGGTTATGATTTTCTGTTAGTGGGCAGTCTTGGCTCTGATGAAAATCTTTCAGTTACAATTTGAAATCTCCTAACTCAGCGCAGAAATCAAAGCTCTCTGGATAGGCGTTACTATGATTTTTACCATCATCTATAGATCATCATTATTTAGCTTCATATTCTAAAAATAGCAAGAGAGTCTTAGAATCTTGTGAAAAATGCTTTTTGAAGATTTCTTGATAACAGACATACTTGAAATGTATATAAAAACCAGTGTTGAAAACTGTGAAGGTGTTGCTAGCCTATAATTCTGAGAGATAGTTATTTTGGCCATATCAAGAGATGTATTTGAAAAATCTGTAATACAAGAGTTGGATTCCTAGGGTATTAGAAGCAGAGTGTTATGAACTTAACTGAAAATAGAGAGATCCTCTGATATATTATTATTATTGTAATTCTAAAATCTGAGAAAGGGGTTGCTACTCCTTGAGATCGGTGTCTCTAAATGAAGGGTTGGTGCTCCTTGAGTTGGTGCTCAAAAATTAGCCTATAAGGCATTGTTAAAAGTGGTTTTTGAAGATTAAGCCAGTAAGGCAGTTTAGGAGTGGTTTTTCTACCCTAGGAGGGTTTTCCACTTGGTAAATCTTTTATCTCTTTGTTCTTCTATGTGCTCACTGCTTTTCTGTGTTGTTGTAGTTTTAGTTCACTATTGGGTTTATTACTATTCTCAATTCTGCTTTTGAATGATTACATTCAACTCATGAATGCATTAATTAGAATAATATTGAGATCAAATCTGAGCTATGTTTTGGAAAATGCAAGATATCTCACTCAAATCCTATTTTCATAAGTTGTCTAATAGACTGAGTTGATGTTATCATATCTTTGTGCTTTCAAAAGTGATTACTCTACTCTATTGTTGATAGAAAAGGAAATCAAAATTAAAATCTTGGTCGAAGTTGAGAAAAAGTTTATACAATGATTCACCCCCCCCTCTGAGTGTCTGTCCATAACTCCAACACTTAGTAGGTTTATGTCTAACCTTGGTAAAGAACATTGGACTTATGTTAAGAGGATGTTTAGATATTTATGAGGTACTTCTAATTACTATTTGGATTATCATGGTGCTAATGAAATTGATATTATGCATAGATCATTGGACATACATGATTTTTTTTATTCAGATTGACCAGGAGATCTGGACAGTCAGAGGTCGACAAGTGGTTATGTTTTTACTTTGTTTGGAGCTATAGTTAGTTGGATGAGTAAGAGGCAGCCTACAGTTGGTTTTCCACCATAGAAGTAGAGTACATGGCTGCTACACATGCCTCTAAAGAGGTGTTTTGGTTACAGAGACTTGGGAAAGGTATTGGTTTTAATTGCAAGCAAGTTAGACTTGAATGTGATAGTCAAAGTGCTATTTGTTTAGCCAAAAATCCTATGTAACATGCTCATACTAATCATATTGATGTTCAGTATCACTTTGTGTGAGAAATGGTTGAGAGTGGAAAGGTATTAATTGAAAAAGTTGACACTTTGATTAATGTTGCAGATTATCTTACGAAACCAATTCCTACAGATAAGTTCTCTTAGTTCAGGAAGGCCATTTCCTTGAGTCATGTACTTGATTTATAATAATTATTCCTTGTTTAGAATAATTGCAATGTATAATGTCAAGTGGGAGAATGTTGGAAATAGGATTCCATTTAATTACAATCCTAAACATTATTTCATGTATCTCCTAAGTCCTTGGAAAGTGTTCCCCAACACTAGGATTAGAGAGAGATTATTTTTGAATGAAATAATCATGTTAATTGACATTTGTAATTAATTCTAAATGATAGGAGCATGTGAGGGCATCCAATATGAGTTCCTAAATATTAGGAGCACATGGGGCACCCACATGGAAGGTGGAACCCACCTTGAGTTAAGTTAACTATTTGGATTAAAATATAATACTTATGTAATGCATGTAAAGATCGTATAAGTTGTTGGAAAATGTGCCTCAGTCTTACTGGCACAAGACTCCTGAAAGAAAAAAGTCGGTAAGACCCTCTGGAAGTATTACCAACCAACAGTAGTATTCTAATCATTTGAAGTGCTTAGGTCGCCGAGACTTTCGTTATGACTTGCCGAAGGGAGTCATAAGCAAGACATGTCGATTGCTATGAATATTCCTAACTCTTTCCGCCTAAGTAGTTCTCTTGCCAACGGGTTGATGTCTAATGGTTATCGAGGAGACTTGTGGCGACAAAAGTCATCAGGGAGAGGCTTGAATATTCAGAATAACTCATCTCGATAGTGTATGTCTCACTGACAGTTATTCACAAGGATGTCATCGGGGAGACTCTTGGCTGACAGGTTTGCATTCGGTAATAACTCTTGCTGATGAATGCGGTCTCGCTGATAGGCTGGTGCATTCGATATAACCTCTTGGCGATAGCGTTACTCTCTTCAACTATTCTGTGCTTGGTATGATGTCTCGCTGATAGCGATGGTCTTTTCGATAGAGCTACATGAGTTGAATGTCAGTGTGAATTCTTAGCAATAAGGTTTCTCTCGCCGACAGGTAGGTGCTTTCGGTGAGAACTCTTTCCGATAGCACTTCTCTCATCGATAGATTTGCACAAGATGGATTTGCATTCGATATGACCTCTCGCCGATAGTGATGATCTGGCCGATGTTTCTGCAGTGGGTATCGATATGATATCTTATTGATAGAGTGAGTCTGGGTGATAAGTTTGGACTCGATATGACTCTTGTCGATGGTGGTGACTCTAGGTGATAACGATAGTTGAGCTTTGTGGCATCGGGGAGACACGACTTAGTGTCTCACCGACATGCGACACAGTTTGAATGCCTTGACCAAATGCCTATCCTACATGGTTTGTTTTGACCAATCAGAGAAGCAGAATGTGAACCACTGGCAGTTGAACTGTTGCAGACATTCCTGTGAGGAAGATCAACAGACCATGAATGACATGGATATACTCTATAATCGAAGATGATGATTGGTTCGGTGAATAGTTTGATGTGTGATCAGTGTGTGTGAATTCAATTCAGAGAGCATTGTAACTGGGATGTTCTGTACAAGGTTGATCAAGGAAATTATGTTGTTGTAAACTAACATCAAAAAGTGAAGTCTGTACTCTATATGTAATTTTGTTTACTGTAATACAAAGATGCTTTTCTTGTTGTGGTGGGTTTTTCTCCAATAAGGGTTTTCCCACATAAATCTAGTCTCCAAATTGTGAATGTACATTTCTCTATTTCTATTGTTTCTTTCATGAGTATCTTAATTGGACTGTAATTGAAAATTTAAAGTCATCTCTACATTCTTCCCTGAGGTTTTGATGTTAGGAGAGTTTGTTCCACATCATAGCTTTCCTTACAAGTGGTATCATAGCCTGGCCATTTGTGTTATCCTTGTGGGTACGTTGGGTTTTTTGAGTCAATTTTGTTCAGTGGGAGTCTTGTAGAAGTTTGGTAATTCGAATTATAGATTAAGATGGAAAGCACATCAGTAAATATTGAAATTGAGAAATTCAATGGCAGCAATTTTGAGTTGTGGAAACTTAAAATGGAAGATCTATTGGTTGATCATGATATTTGGCTTGCTATGTCTAGAACAAAGCCTACAGGCATGAAGCAAGAGGATTGGGACCTTACAGATCAAAAATCAAAGGGGATGATAAGGCTTTGTTTAGAAAACTCTGTTCTTCTGAATGTTCATGAAGAAAAGACTACATATTCTTTGTGGAAAAGACTGGGAGCTATTTATCAGGGAAAGTCCTTGGTAAATAAGTTGTTCTTGAGGAAGAAGTTTTACTCTTTGAAAATGCAGGAAGGAGCATCTGTTGCTGATCATTTGAATGATTTCAACATGTTGATTGCTTAGTTGGCATTTGTGGGTGTGAAGATTGATGAAGAAGATCGTTGTATGCTATTATTATGTTCTTTGCCAGATTTTTGGGATCACTTGGTGATGGCTATTGGGAGTATGACATCCACTTTTAAGATGGAAGATGTTGTTGCTTCTTTGTTATTAGAAGAGATGAGAAGAAAATCTTCTGAGATGGAAAAGGAGGCTCTTGTTGTTAGAGGTAGATCAAAAGAAAAAGGAAAGAAGAAGGACAAGGAGTCCAAATCGAAATCAGAAGGGAGATCAAAGTCTCCTGGCAAGAAGTCCAAGGTGAAGTGTTGGAATTGTGGGCAACCTGGTCTTGTCCAAAAGGATTGTAAAGAGGAGAAAAAGAAGAAGAAGAAGTATTCTTCTGACAATGATTCTTCTTAGAGTGATGCAGATGCCTTCATTGCAACCTTGGCTACACAGGCATCAAATGATGTCTAGCTGATTGATTTTGGAGCATCTTTCCACATGACATCTCATAGAGACTGGTTCACAAAGTATGAAAAATACGATGGTGGAAGGGTGTACTTGGCAAGCGATTCATCTCTCAAAATATTTGGTTGTGGAAGAGTCAGAATTCAATTCCTGATGGAAGAGTGAAGGGAATCAATGATGTAATGCATAGACTAGGTCTAGCTCGAAATCTACTTTCTGTTAGTAAGCTAAATGATATTGGAATGCAAGTCACGTTCATTGGAAATGGTTGCAAGATGAATAGAGGCTCAATGGTGCTAGCTAGGGGTGTCTGTATTGGTACCTTGAATAAGCTGGATGCACATGTTGTGCAATGCAATAGTGTCTTTGTAAAGTCACAGAAAGCTAATCATGGAGAAAAAGAGGTTCAAAAATTTCCTGATAGTGCAAACTCTATGGAAGTTAAACTTCCAGTAGAAAAGACTATGCTTTGGCATCATAGGCTAGGCCACATTGGAGAAAAACTTTTAAAAACCTTGAAAAATAAAAACCTGGTTGAGGGGCTTGATGATTGTAACCTCGAATTCGAGTTTTGTGAACATTGTATATATGGTAAACAACACTGTGTTTCATTTTACACCAGTCCTCACAAATCTTCTGATTTACTTGATTACATACATTCTAATGTTTTTGGTCTAGTAAATATTCCTTCTTTTTCTAAATCAAGATTTTATGTATCATTTATTGATGATTATTCAATAAGGGCATTTGTTTATTTCTTAAAATGTAAATCATAAGTGTTCAGTCATTTTAAGGAATTTAAAAACCTTGTGGAAAATCAGACTAGAATAAAAATAAAATGTTTAAGGACTGACAATGGCGATGAGTTTTTTTCTAACGAGTTCAAGAGGTATTGTAAATATCATGGGATTAAAAGACATAAAACTACACCCTACACTCCACAGCAAAATGGAGTTGCAGAAAGGTTCAACAGGACAGTAATGGAAATAGTACGAAGTATGTTGAGCAGTGTTGGCTTGGAGGATAAGTTTTGGGCTGAGGCAATTGCAACAACATGTTATTTAATAAACTGTTCTCCTAATTCCGCTCTTGTTGAGAAAATACCTTTGGAAGCATGGTATGGAAAGAAGCCCTCTCTGAGACACATTCGTGTCTTTGGCTATGAGACATATGCATATGTGCCAAATGAGAAAAGATCTAAATTGGAAAACAAGGTTGTCAAATGTATTTTTATTGGTTATAGTGCTGGCATAAAAGGATACAAGCTTTGGAATCTTGATACAGAGAAGGTTCTATACAGTAGAAGTGTTATCTTTCATGAGTTGAAGCCTTCTACTTTGGATCCACAGTCAGAGAAAAAATCAGAAAATAAAAAGGATGTAGTTGAAATTCCTCCGACACCAGATAAAGAGGAATTGAAAATTCAAAATGTATGTGAAACTAAGGAGAGCTCAAATAGTTCTGAGAGTTATGAAGAAGAAGAACAACCTCAGCCTTAGCCTGTGAGGAGGTCAACACGTGAAAGAAAACAACTTGATAGGTATGGGTTTTATTTGTTAGATTCTACTTGTGCCTATGCTTTAATTTCTAGCACTGATGAGCCTAGGACTATGAGAGAGGCATTTAGAATGTCTGATTCAGACTCTTGGTTGGAAGCCATGAATGAAGAAATGGCATCATTAGAAAAGAATGATACTTGGAGTTTGGTTCCCTTTCCTGAAGGCAAAAAAATTGTTGACTGCAAATGGGTATTTAAAAAGAAAATAGGTCTGGATGGTAGTGTGGAAAAGTATAAGGCAAGGTTGGTTGCGAAGGGATATTCCCAAGTAGAGGGAATTGATTATGGAGAAATTTTTTCTCTTGTAGCTAAGTTGACGTCTATCAGATTTCTTTTGTCACTTGCAATAGCGTATGACTTAGAGATTAAATAGATGGATGTGAAGACAACATTTCTTCATGGTGACCTTGAAGAAGAAATTAATATGTCCCAGCTTGAGCACTTTGTGGAAAAAGGTAAAGAGAAACTGGTTTGCAAGTTGAAAAAATCTCTATATGGTTTTAAACAATCTCCTAGAATGTGGTACCAAAAATTTGACACTTTTGTTTTGTCATTGGGATTTGTAAGATTGAAATCTGATCATTGTGTATATTAAAAAGCTGAAAGTGATCGTATTCTTATTATTGCTCTCTATGTTGACGATATGTTGTTCATAGGCAATAGTAAGTTAATGATTTCTGATCTAAAATCTCAATTGTCTGCAAAGTTAGAAATGAAAGATCTTGGTGCAGCTAGGTATATTCTGGGAATGAAAATAACCAGGGACAAGAAGAGTAGAAAAATTTGGCTCAGTCAGAGTAAGTATATTAATATTGTTCTGGAGAGATTTTGTATGAATGATTGCAAGCAGCTAGTTGTTCTAGTTTTGTAGGGAACAAAGCTATCTATTGAAGACTGACCAAAATCTCCTACTGAGATAGAGGATATGACCAAAATGCCTTATGCTAGTGCAGTTGGCAGTTTAATGTATGCAATGGTCTGTACAAGGCCAGCCATTGCCCAAGCAGTGGGAGTACTTAGTCATTATGTGGAAAATCTTGGAAGGACACATTAGGATGTTGTGAAAAGAGTGTTTAGATATCTGAAGGGCACTTTAGAATATGCTTTGTGTTACCATGGAAATTTGATTGAATCATAGAGGACTCTCAGCATTTGAGGCTATGTGGATTCTGATTGGGCAAGGCACATTGACAGCAGAAGATCCACCAGTGGATATATTTTCATGATGAATGGTGGTGCAGTTAGTTGGATGAGTAAGGGACAGGCTATAGTCGCTTTGTCCACTAAAGAGGTAGAATACATGGCAGCAACATATGCCTATAAAGAAGCAATCTGGTTAAAAATTTTGTGTTCTAGCATTGGGTTTGATGCAGGGATAATTACAATATACTATGACAATCAGAGTGCTATTTGTTTGGTGAAAAATCCTACTTTCCATGTCAGGACAAAACATATTGATGTGCAGTATCATTTTGTGCAAGATATGGTGGAGGATGGAAAGGTCTCTTTATAAAAAGTGGATACTTTGGAAAATGTTGTAGATGCATTGACAAAGCCAGTGAGAACAAACAAGTTTAGGTGGTGTGCCAGTTCGATGGGCCTTAGTGCCCATGAATTTTAGTAGTTTTGTTGTGCTCTCGGAGTGTCGGTAAGATCTTTGTCAAGTGGGAGATTGTTGGAAAATGTACCTCAGTCTTATTGGCATGAAACTCCTAAAAGAACAAAGTCAGTGAGACCCTCTAGAAGTCTTACTGACCAGCAACAGTATTCTAATCATTTCAAGTGCTCAGGTTGTCGAGACTTTGGTTATGACTTGCCGATGGGAGTCATCGGCAAGACATGTCGATCACTATAAAGATTCCTAGCTCTTTCCTCCTAAGAAATTCTCTTGTCGATGGGTTGATGTCTAATGCTTATCAAGGAGACTTGTGGTGACAGAAGTCATCGGGGAGAGGCTTGAATATTCAGAATAACTCATGTCCCGATAGTGTATGTCTCGCCGACGGTTATTCACAAGGATGTCATTGGGGAGACTCTTAGCTGACAGGTTTGCATTCGGTAAGAACTCTTGCCGATGGATGTGGTCTCGTTGATAGGCTAGTGCATTCGATATAACCTCTTGGTGATAGCATTACTCTCTCTGAATGTTCTGTGCTAGATATGATGTCTCGTCGATAGCGATGGTCTTGCCGATAGAGCTACATGAGTTGAACATCGGTGTGAAGTCTTAGTGATAAGGTTTCTCTCACCGACAAGAAGGTGCTTTCAGTGAGAACTCTTGCTGATAGCACTTGTCTCGCTGATAGATTTGCACAAGATGGATTTGCATTCGGTATGACCTCTCGCTGATAGCACTGGTCTGGCCGATGCTTCTACAGTGGATATCGATATGATATCTTAGCGATAGAGTGAGTCCAGGCGATAGGTTTGGACTTGATATGACTCTTGCCGATGGTGGTGACTCTAGGTGATAACGATAGTTGAGCTTTGTGGCATCAGGGAGACACGACTTAGTGTCTCACCGACATGCGACATAGTTTGAATGCCTTGACCGAATGTCTATCCTACGTGGTTTGTTTTCGACCAATCAAAGAAGTAGAATGTGAACCGCTAGCAGTTGGATTGTTGCAGCCATTCCTGTGAGGAAGATCAATAGACCATGAAAAACATGGATATACTCTGTAATCGAAGATGATGATTGGTTCAGTGAATAGTTCGATGTGTGATCAGTGTGTGTGAATTCAATTTAGAGAGCATTGTAACTGGGATGTTTTGTACAAGGTTGATCAAGGAAATTATGTTGCTGTAAATTGACATCAGAAAGTGAAGTCTATACTTTGTATGTAATTTTGTTTACTATAATACAAAGTGGCTTTTCTTGGTGTGGTGGGTTTTTCTCCCATAAGGGTTTTCCCACGTAAATATGGTGTCCAAATTATGAGTGTACATTTCTCTGTTTCTATTGTTTCTTTCATGAGTATCTTAATTGGACTGTAATTGAAAATTTAAAGTCACCTTTGCATTCTTCCTTGAGGTTTTGACGTTAGGAGATTTTGTTCCGCACCTTAGCTTTCCTTACATAAGTTAGGGATTGATGTTTACATGCATGAAGTTCAGTTCAATTCAATTTAGTTCAATTTAGTTATGGTTTAGTTATCTTCAGTTGCATGTAGTTAGTTTTAGTTGAATGCTAGTTGACTTTAGCTAACTTGGAATGCATGACTAATGACTTGATTTGCATGACAAATAATAGGTAACTACTTTGAGTTACCAAGGGATGATCATTCTTGCATGAATGGTGGAGAGATATGTTTTAGTTAATAGAGATTGACTTGGACCCTCCCTGGTTTCCCAAGTTGACTTCTTAGAGTTAACACTTTTGCATGATAAGATATTTTAGAAGGCTGAGTGAAGTGGGCCCATACTTTGGCACCAAATTTGAGGATAAGCTTTGAATATATCTTTGGAATAAAGGTTGAGTTATGACTTCAATTTGGGATGCCCAAATGGATGAAGCACATGTTTTGACATTTTTCTTCATGATAGAACTCTACTTGCAAGGAGTAGGCTTAAAATTTTGGAGATAAGCATTGAGCTTTGTAATTGTAACTCTTTGGAGTTTACAAGGTTGAATATTTCCTATTTATCTCAAGCAAGTTGAAGAGAGTTTTTATCAATTTTTAATGTGGGTTGTGAAGAAGATTTGTTGAAGGAAAAAGAAGTATCTCAAGCAAGGATTGGAATTATTGTAATCTTATTTTGAGATTAAATAATACATTGATTCTTGGTGGAGTTTTTTTGTGAAAGGGTTTCTCCATGGTATATATTGTGTATCTTCTAATATCATGTCTAATTCTTCTACAACCTTTTGTCTTCATTCTACAAATGGTAAAATGAATCTAACTAGATAATCATCCATAAAGAATCTATAACAAATAATACATATTTAGATCAGCAATCATAAAGTTTTAAAAATTCTTAAGCTACATAATCACCTCAATTTTCAACAAGTTGTGGGTAGGGAAGTCATTGGAAATTAGGTATGAAAGCTATAATCCATAGTGGGTTGACTAGTGTCAACACTATGAGTGAAAGAGTTAGAAAAACCAAGATCCATGATGAATGGTGTATCATAGGATGACATGAGTCTCTAACTACATCTCACGATACTATTGGCAATAGGATACCAAGTTGTGAATCTCATACAAGTTTCACAAACCCAAGGTGCACCCAAAATGGATAAGAGATAAAATACAATGAAATATACTATAATGTAAAGTGCAATGCAAAAATATGTAAAATCAATTTTAAGATTTCAAATAGGATAATTTTCTGATTATGCTATGTAAAAACTTGAAAATGATGTCTTGTAAATGCAATTTTGAATTCACACAATGCACTGAATTTATCAAATAACACTTAATATGATCAATTTGAGGTAACAAAACTTCTGCAAATTGTAACAACAAACTAAAAAAAACAAAACAAAATACAAAAACAAAGATTTAAATGCCTAGAAATGGAAAAAAAATCCCTAATCAAGGACTCATTCTCCCATGGGAAAATGGGTCCTAGCTAAGGATTTTGAAAAATGAATTTACAGATTTTTGAGTTGATTCTTATGGTTTTCAGATTTTGGACTGAGACAAGTGGTTACAATTTTAGTTTTCTGTAAATTTAAGTCTAAATATAAAAGAAAAACAATGCTAAATGACAAACTAGGAAACCTACATTGATATGCAATTTTGATTCAATTTTGTGTTTTAAGTTTTTTATCATGCAATTTTATGTAAATGCTTTGCAAAATGACTATTTAAATTTTTGTATTTTCAAAATTTTAAAGAATGCAAAAATGCAATCCTAAAACCCTAAATGAGATGCAAACTAATTTAAGTTAAGCAACCCTAAATGAGATTCAATTCAATGCCATGTGATGAAAATGAAAGTAAATCCTAGATCTAGGGATGAAATGGACTCCAAAATCAGAAAGATGCAATGCTCAAACATCAAGTTCACCAAAATGAAAAGGATGAAAATAATAGGTGAGTTATCAAAATGGGGTTTGATGGACCTATTTATCACTATTTCATTAGGAAATGAGATCCACCCAAAGAATTGACTTACAACCCTTAGGTGAGTCAACTCAATGGGGGGATCTTCAAATTTCCTTATGACTGAAGGATGAGGATCAGGTTCACCAGACACTTTTGGGAGAAAAACTAAAAATAGAAAATTAACCCAATTATGCCAAATTAAACTTGAAACATCAATATTAAAATCAAAATAAGTTGAACAAGAAATTAAATTGTAGATCTGAGAAGGGTAAAAATCTATTTACTAATCACCAAAAGTGAGTTTTGATCAAAGGCTGATTGGGACTCATTCGCCTAGGGGCAAATGGGTCCAATGTCAGGGTTTTTCTACAACTTTTAGAAGCCTCAGATACAAATTTGAGGCTTCCAATTTGTCCAGGGGGCAGTGTTGGAATGCCAAAAATAGCTTTGTAGGTGATTTTTCATGAGATGACAACTTCTTCAAATTTTCTCTTCAAGAGATCTTCAAGCTTCTTCCACCTAGATCTGTAAACACAACACAAGAGGGAAAAATTGTTTGTTTTTGGTGAATGGGGGTTTGCCTTGGTCAAACCCTATTTTGGTAATCAAACCTTGAAATGAATAAAATCATGAAAGAGGGAATGAAGAATGAAAAATGCTATGTTACCACTCAAAAAACCCTTGGATAAGTCCTTGAATGAAAGTCTGCAACTTGCATGAAATGGATTCAATGGATGTGGATCTTGAACTTTGAATATTGCTTGAAATAGTGCCTTGAATGCTTGATTTGATCATGAAACCTACATCACAATGTTGGCTCCAAAAACATGCATGATGCAAGAATACTTTGATATAAAAATCAAATCTTGATTGCTATAATAAAACTCTGATAAATTTTCTCTTGAATTTCTTTGATCATAATATTTTCTTTAGGAATGCTTGCACAAAAATTCTTAGGTGAAACATAGTTCAAACTAACCTTATATTTATAGGTATGTATCCTTAATTTCTCAAAATTCAAATATCACAAGCCGACATTGAATTACAGATTTGAATATGTTAAAATACTACCAAAACATAATTTAAATTTAGGTCCTAAGGTCTAGGGAGGACCTATTTTTCCATGAGAAAATGGGTCCTAGGTCCATAAACCTAGGACACACATTTCTCAATGTGAAGTTTTATGTTAAGGCATTAATGAATGTCGGGTTTCCTCATTAGAAAATGTAATTAAATAGGCTTGGAAAATTAATTAAAGGATCAATTAAGGCATTTAATTAAGCTCAGTTAATTAAGGGAGCCCTAAATAAGTGTGAAAGTGTAAAGGGATACACCTTACAACACTAAATTAAGGCACGATTAAGTCCAATTTAACTAGGAAGGCCCAAAAAAGTGAGAAAATGTAACTTAGGGGTACATTTTCCATCACTACAAAATCTATTTTTTAGGATATTGGATAAACACCTACAAATACCCAGTTATTTTAGCATTTCAAATCTAAGAAAAATGATTTAGAATTCAAGAGAAATTCAAGATCAACATATCAGAGGATCATTACAACAATTCAAGATACAACATCATGTCATATTTTATGTGTGTTCATGTTCATGCTATGTGAAGGCTAACATTGTTGTAGGTCTCCAAGCATTCATTAAAATCTATCAAGAAAGATCCAATATCCTATAATGAGAGGTGACTTAGGAGGTCCAATAACTAGAGGACTCTTAGGAGGTTCAAAAAGAAGTTTTAGGAGGTCCAATAATTAGATGAATCTAAGGAGGTTCAAAAGGACTTTTAGGAGGTCCAATAATCAAAGGAGATTTAATAGCCAATTGTGTGTTAATAACCTCAATGAATTTGACTTCTTGTTGATGAAATTATATCAAGGGGGAATCTAATGTCACTTTAGCATCTTCATCTATGAAATCCATGAACGTATCTATTATTTCATCCTATTTTCCAACACTATCTTCCCAAGTAAGAGAAGTAGGGGGGGAGAAAAAAACATGATTCTCATGATGCTCAATGATTGTATCTTTTGACACCAAGATACCTTCTTCACACCCAGGAGAGATATTGGGAGAGGAACACACGTGATTTTCATGATTGTCAATGATTTTATTCTCTTACACCAAGCTAACCTCACACATAGGAGAGATAGTGGGAGAGGTATCAATGAAAAATAACAAAAAAGGGAGAGATGAACTCATTCTCAGATGCTTGTAACAAAAAATATTTGAAATGCTTAACAAGATTTGACATGTAAACAATTTTTCTATTAAAATGCAACAATTTCTCACAAATTTTCTACAAATTAAGTAAAATGACACCCCTCTTCCACATACAATAACACCATTTCAAAGTTTCAAAATAGAGATCAGTAGGTAGACCCAAACCTAAAATATAGAGACAAAGATCTGTGAATTTTTTTTTTGAGCCACCAGTAGTAGGACATAGGTGCCCTAGGGCATCTGTCCTAGATAGGGTGTACATGAAAATTGAAATTTTGATTGTGTAAAGAATCGTTGAAGCATTCTATGTCTTCTTGCAAACATGTTTAGCAGTGAATATTTTTCCATAATTTTCTGAATTTATGCCAATGTGATGCAAAATGCAAGTGTACAACAATGTGGAAGATGTTTGAACAAGTTTGGATGCAATACTCTAGATCTAAAATGCAATAAATGATTGATTCTAAGATACCACAACCTGAAAAATGATGATTCTAATGCAATTTTGAAATCAAACAATGCAATTTTTTTCAATTTGTGAACTATATGAAAGATGCATAAATGCATGCTTGATTATGAATTCCAATTAAGAAATCTACAAACACTAACATAATGAGTAGACAAAGACAAAAAATTCTGAAAATGTTCAATGCTAGGGTACAAGGACAAAGGTGCCCAAGGGTGTCTGGGTCCTTTATAGGGGTTCTGGAAATTCAAAATTTGAATGTTTATGTTTTTGTTTAAGTTTGTTGTTTCTATAAGAAAACATGTTTGATAGTGACTATTTTTTCATAATTTCTTCAATTTATGATAATGCAATTCAAATGCAAGTATGCAATAGTAAAGGAGAATTTTGAATTTAGATCTAATCTAAATGACTGAGATAAACCCTAATGTAACCTATGATGCAATATGTGATGCAAAAATCTTTAACATTTTTATGGTTTTATGATGCAAAAAAATAAAACCCTAAATGAGAAATGTAAAGCAATTCAATGTAAAACCTAGATCTAGGGTTTGAAAGACTTCCAATTTCAGAAATTTTATGATTTCAAGATGTCATGTTCACCAAAATGAAACAAAGAAAATAAATAACCCTAGGTATAGCATGTAAACCTAAGGTTTAATGTTATTTTTTGTGTGATTTTTTATTGGTCCATTAAGATGGAGACTAAAAAGGTGAATATATTGAATTTCAACCATGGAGGTGAGTCAATCATACCTGAATCTCCATCTTATTTAGCCTTAGAATAATTTGGAAATGGTTGAACTATATGCCTTAATATGAAAAATGCAATAAACAAATGATTAATAGATTGCAACAAAAACTTGCAGGTGAATCTAGGAAGTGCAAAGGATTGTGTACTTTTCATCCAAAGTTGGACTTGAGCATTGTAGCAAGAATGGGTCACCCTAGGAATGGGTCTTTGTTTAGTAATTATGCTCTATTTTTTAGTTCCTCTGATGACATATATGAGATTTTGATTTTTGGTTGTAGAATTGTCAGCGCAATGTCAGATAAATTTGTAATTGAGTTTTTGTGAGTTGACAATATGTAGGGCTTTGAATGCAACAATGAATAACTTGTCTTCAAAATTTCTTCAATCCTCTTCAACTTGAAATTTTCACATTCATAAAGAGAGGAAATGTTGAGCCATTTTAGGGGCTCACCTCAGCCAAACCCGTGTAAGTGTTTCCACTTCCACAATGGCAATGTCAATGGTAAAATTGATAAATGAATAGGAAAGAATGATGAAATCACAAAGTATTGTAACTCACAACTCTTCAGTGGCTTCCTTGAAGGACTAAAGTCATACACATCACCTCAAGGTCTTGGATTTTTCTTGCTTGATTTTCTTGAATGCTTTGGAGACCTACAAAAGTGGTTATCCTTCATAGAAAAATGGTGAAATGAAAACATAGACTCACATAAGATTTGACATGATGGTTGGATCTTGAATTGCTGCAATAATGCTCTGAAATCCTACTCTTGATTTTCTCTTGACAATAATTATTTTTTCATCCAATGAAATATCATACTTCATAGAAAATCATTTTTTTTTGTCTTTTGTGATGGGGTCTTTTTATTGTAGGTGATCTTTGAGATGTTGTGAGGATTGAATCATCAAATCCAACATAAAATGTTTTTTTAATATTCATATACCAAAAAATAATGTATATTAAATTGAATATCGTCATGTACATTCTATTTTAATTAAATTTATATTTCTTACTAAATAAATAAATTTGAATAAGATATTTTATTTTCATGTATATGAATATACTTAGTTAAATATACATATATTATATATTAAAAAATCATTTTAATTATATATAAAATATATATTCATATACTGTTTTGTTGACTATCTATAGAAATGTATAGTAATTATTTTTCTAGATTATATGGGTGTTGTTTGGAGGTGGATTTTAAGATGCTAGCCCCATAGTCAATGGGGTTTGGGGTCCCCAATACCAAAGGACTCATGACTCCTTGGGATGCCACAAACCCCTTTAAGGGGCCATGACACTTCAAGCAAAGGAACCCCTTGGGGTTTGACTAATATTACAACCTTTCACTTTCAAAATAGTGCCAATTTATTTGTAAGTCAAACCAAAAGCTAGAGAAATATCATTAAATCATATATTATATTTTAGATCTTCATAGATCTATGGAATTTATTATAACCATAAAAGAAACTAATTATATATATATATGGGGTAAACCCAAAAAAGTGGTTTACAATTCGAATGAGGAAGGAAAACTTGAAAAAAATGACCCCATGGAAAAAAATTATATTTTGGGGGTTTGAACAAACTAAAAAAGGGTTCACTCAAACCTTGCATGTACGGAAAAAAATTTGAATGAAAACCCCTTTTGGAAGGGGATTCGGTCGAACCCAGGTTTGAGCGAACCCAAGTTCGCTTGAACCCCCTAGTTCGAGCAAACCCCCCATTTCCCTGATGTTTGACAAAATTCACAAAAAAAACCTAAATTTTTGCACTTCGGAGCTCGGTTTGAACATGAAAATGGTAGAGACTTCACAAACCCAACTGGAATCAATTAGTCCTCTGAACGAGCTATCCAACGAATATAATTTTAATATTTTTTGGTTTTATTATGTATTTTTTTTTTAGTTTCATTAAACATAGGTTTTTCATCGAAAATGAAGCTCTATGTTCTGCACATGTGGAAAAATAGCAGATTATAGAAAAAAACAATTATGAGTGCACTAGATATTGAAGTCCTTGATCCAACAAAAAAAGTTACGCATTATACGTCGCGCTATGTTTGAATTATAACTGGTTTGACTTTGAAAATTGATTAAAGAAAAAATATTCAATAAAAAACTATCTAACCAAGTGGAAGCACTAGATATCAAAGTTACAAATCTAAATTCAAAAGAATTAGAATTTTATCCTTCATGGAAAAAAATTATGCGTTATATGGTGAGCGTCACTTTTTAAAAATGTTGTTTTATGAAAAAAACTAGTTTTCAAGGGAGATGGAAAAAAAAGTGCAATCTAATTCCAAAAATTTGAAAAAAATATTTTTAGAATCTACAGACAAAATGTCACCAAACTCTAGTTTGTATCATCTTCAAATTCCTCACGGTTTAGCCGCTATAGGTGTCTGAAAGTGAAGATTTAGTTAAAATAAATTATTTCAGTGTCTAGTTTGGCCAAAAATTGTAAACCACTATTGTGGCATCACCCTAATGGAGAATTTTTATTTGAATGGTACTTGAAAAATATAAAAGAAAAATTAAAAAACATATTAACTTTTGAGATCTTATTTTTGAACATGATTCTTTATAGAAATTCCTTAGATTTTCACCCAAAAATGGAACTAAGGTTGGAAAAGTTTAGAACTTGTAGAGAGAAGAAGAAATTAATAAGAAATCTAGAAAACCTAAAATTTATATTAGTTGTAAGAAAAATTGTGAGAATTATTTATTTTAAGTTGTTAGTTTATTATTTAGTTATTACTAAAAGATAGATCTGTTTAGTTATATTTTAAGTTATTTAAGAATTAAATTAAATAAGAATATTTTAACATCATTAAAATAGGGTTAAGATTGAGTTCAATTTTAGAAATTAATTTAAGTTTTAGAAATATTCAATACAAATAATAATTAATTATTTGTAATGATTTTAGATATAGGAATATTGAAAGTGTTTAAATTAATTTTAAATTAACTTATGAATTTATTTAAGTAGTCTATTTAATTACATTTCAAGTAATATTATATTTTAATGAGTTTTCATATTTTTAAATTTGATTTTTTCATTTTCTTAATATTCATTTTTTTTATTTCTAAGAAAGATCATTTTAATATTTTAATGCTTGCTATTATAATACCAGTTAAAAAATTATGTTGAGTTACATATATATGAGCATGACAATGTATGTAATACATATTATGAAGCTAAACTCCAACCTCTACTCCATGCCCCCTTATCTAGGAGCTATGTCATGTAATTAAAATTTGATAGATATATTATCATGCCAAGTGCCTTTGAGGTGATCCACATATCATAAAAAAAATACTTAGAATCTAAGGTCCATACTAGTATTGTCCTGATCTTCACAAGTCAAAATTACATGGGTTGTTTCATAACTCCCATGTTCATTGTCATATGACAAGTTAAACCAACTAGTCATCTAAGATAACTATGTTGGAAGTGAAGTCCAACCATCAATGCCCTTTTGTTTTCCTCTTCACATGTCTCTTCACTTGCTAGAAGAGTTGTAGATAATTAAATTTGATTTTCATTTTGAGATGTTTTTGAAATAGGAAAAAATGGGTTTTACAGGGACCCGAAACCCCAAAGTTTACAGAATAAAGAAAGAGTCAAAAGAGACATCACATATTTTCATTTTGAGATGTTGGAAAAATAATGTAAAAAAGTTTTTTTTTTAATCAATAAAATAGAGTGACCTACTTTCCTTGGTGGATGTAGCCATTTAATGGTGAACCATGTTAAATAAGAGTCAATTTCTTGTCTCTATTTTTACAATTGTTATTGTTGTTTTATTTTTATTTTTTGTTGTTCTTGTTGCATGGTTAACTCAACAAATAGTATCAGAGCTGAGTTGAGGAAAGATGGAAGATTCCAAAATCAAAAATCTTTTAGACCAAAACTTTGGCATGCAGAAATTGCAAATGGAAGCATTGATGATTCAAAAATATCTCGCAATTATGTTAGAGGAAAAATCAAAGAAACTTGTTGCTATGACCGATGAAGAGTGGGACAAATTGGACAAGAAAAGGAAACAATTATCCTCTCTCTTTCAATCAATATTTTATTCAATGTTGCAACTGAGAAGACATTGAAAGGTCTGTGGGACAAATTATCCAATGTGTATGAGATGGATTCAACATCAAATAAAGTTTATCTCATGAAGAAATTGTACAACCTAAAAATGAAGGTAATTCAGTATCATCCCACTTGAATGAATTCAATATGTCAATCATTCAAATAGTTTCCATTATTATCAATTTAGAAGATTAAATAAAATATATATTATTGTTATGCTCTTAATCAGATAGTCAGGAGGGAGTTGTTAAATGGCTGTTAGCAACTCGGTATCCAAAAATAAGGGGAGTGTTTTTTTTTTTGATGAGGTTTCAGGAATTCTTCTCAGTAAGGACATGAGAAGGAAAATTTCAAATACTTCATTAGGATATGCTATAATTACCAATAGTAGGGAGATTCAAAGAACAATGGAAAAAAAATAATAGAAGAAGATCTCAATCGAAAAATAGGTCCAAATCTTGAGGTAGAAATTCAAGTTGTTGGTTTTGTGGCAAGGAAGGTCATGATAAAAAGAATTGTTGGTCTTACAAGAAGGCTGGAAATAAACCAAAGGAAGGTGAATTAAATACATTTTTTGATGAAGATGCAGGTGCATTTGTTCTATCAATTGGAGAAGTTGAAAATGATAGATGGGTGTTGGATTCTAGTGCCTCCTTTCATGCAACTCCTTGCCAAATTTTTTTCAAAAATTATCAAGAGGGAAAATTTGGTAATGTTTATCTTGTGAAAATGATTCATGTGATATTGTTGGCAAAGGAGATGTTTTATTAAAATTGAACAATGGTAATAGTTGGTTGTTGTAGGATGTGTGACATGTTCCTCAACTCTTGAGAGGAATATAATTTCCACGAGACAAATTGACACTCAAGGTTGTTGCATCATTTTGAGTCAAGCACTTGAAAGGTGACCAAAGGAGCCTTGGTGATTGTGAGTGGTTGTAAATCAAGAAATTTATATGTGCTAGAGAGTCACGTTGAAGTGGGAGCTACAATGAAAGTAGTGGATAGTGTGATGGAGCTTTGGCATAAGAGGCTCGGTCATATGAGCAAGAAGGGCCTTGAAATATTACTCTAAAAAAGGGATCAACTTCTAGGATTGAAATTAGTTGATTTATACTTTTTGAACATTTCATCTTTGGATAACAAAAGAGAATTAGTTTTTGCACCAAAGAATAGGATGTCTTTGGCCCAATGGAGGTAACATCTATTGGTGGTTCAAATTATTTTGTGTCCTTCTTAGATGATTATTCTTGAAAGGTTTGGATTTACGTGCTTAAGAAGAAATCTGGAGTTTTTAGCATGTTTAAAAAGTTTAAAGCATTAGTTGAAAATCAAATTGGTTACAAGATTAAATGTTTAAAAACTAATAATGGAGGAGAATTATGTTCTTTTTAGTTTGAAATTTTTTGTGCAAAAAATGGTATTAAAAGGATTAAAATTATCCAGGTTACACCCCTCAAGAAAATGGTGTAGTTGAGAGGTTAAATAGGACAATTTTGGAGAGAGCTTGTACCATGCTCTCAAATTCTGAATTAGGTAAAGAATTTTGGTAGAGGCTATTAATACAGTGGTTTATTTGATTAATTGAGGACCATCTTATCGCTTATCTTTTCAAATTCTAGAGGTGAAATGGCTTGGGAAGAAAATTTCCTATGAGAACTTGTGGGTGTTTGGGTGTGATGCTTTCACTCTCATTCCACCGGAGAAACAAACTAAGATAGAAGAAAATTCTAAAAGTTGTATTTCATTAGATACAAAGAGGCATCATATGGTTACCATTTGTGGGATCCAGTGACCAAGAAAGTAATTTTCAATAGAGATGCTATTTTTAATGAGAAGTTAATTCTAGGTCTATTGGAATAGAGGAACCTTGTTAAATAATTTATGCCTATAAATGATATTTCCAATGGGAGTGATGTTTTTAATTAATTCATGAAATCCAATTTACCTTATCTTCCTGAAGAAGCATTGCAGTAGAATGCAAATTTATCAACATAGTCTAATATTAGAAAACAAAATTCTCTGTCTTTTCCTATTGAACGACCTATACGAAGTCATAAAATTAAGGAAAAAAAAATTGAGTTTTGGAAAGCCTCCCATAAGGCTATGCTAGCTTCCCATAATGATGTGCAAGCCTTTGGAGAGGTTGCACTAGCCCATGGAGAGGCTACATAAGCCTCCCATAAGGCTTCACAGGCCTTTGGAAAGGTTGTGCCAGCCTTGAGAAAGGTCACACAAACCTCCCAAGAGGTTGTTCCATCCTTTAGTGAGGCATAAAATTTAATTAATATGCATGTAGAAGCAATAAGAAATGTTATAGAGGTTGTAAATAGGGAATGTGAATAATTTAGCAGAGGTTCCAATGCTTTTTAGAGTGGTGTAGATGGGATTTTAAATGAGTATTTTCTGTAGTTGAGGAGATCAACCAAATCTAGCATAGACCTCCATCCAAATTTGATGATTTTATCCATAAATTACTCATTTTTTATCAAGTTGAATGATTGAATTTTAAAGAGGTGTGTAATGTTTCTGATAAAAAATTATGTCCATGAATACCATGAGATATGAATTTATGTCTTCATTAATGAGAATAATACTTGGGATTTGGTACCTCTTCCATCGAATCAAAAAGCATTAAAAAATAGATGGGTTTACAAGTTGAAAGAAGAGGATAGTGGCAAGAAATAGTACAGGGCCAAATTAGTGGTTAAAGGATATGAACAAGAAAATGGAATTGATTTCAATGAAATATTTTCACCTATTATACAAAAATGACTACCATTCGAGCAATTTTGGGTTTAGCAGTTGTCTATGATCTTGAGTTGGAGCAACTTGATCTAAAAACTATGTTTGTTCATGGAGATATAAATGAAGAACTATATATGCAGCAACCTGAAGGTTTTGAAAAGGAAGGGTATGAAAACTTAGTCTGTAGATTGAAGAGAAGTTTGTATAGGTTGAAGAAAGCCCCGTGACAATGGTACCTCAAGTTCGATTCCTTTATGGCTAAACAAAACTTCACTAGGTGTGAGTTTGATTTGTGTGTTTAGTACAAAGTTTTAGACAATGGTGAGTTTGTATTTCTATTGTTATATGTTGATGACATGTTGGTGACTGGCACTAGTATGAGTGTTGTTATAAATTTGAAACATAAATTGGCCAACAATTTTTCTATGAAGGATTTGGTATCTACAAAGAAAATCCTTTGGCATGACAATAATAAGGGATAGGTATAAAAAAGAGATCAAATTGTCACACGAGAATTATATTGATAAGGCCTTGGATAGATTTAATATGAGAGGTACTAAGGCTATAAGAACACCCCTTGCTAATCACTTTTGATTGTCATCCAAAGTGTGTCCCAAGACACAAGAAGAAAAAAGACTATATGAAACACGTGCCTTATTCCTCTGCAGTTGGGAGCCTTATGTATGCAATGGTTTGTACACGTTTGGACATTTCTCATGCAATGGGAGTAGTTAGTAGGTACATGAGTAATCTAGGTAAGACTAATTAGAAAGAAGTTCAGTGGATTATGAGAAATCTTAAAGGAACTTCATATTATTTTTTGAGGTTCAAAACTAAAGATGCTAACTTGCAAGGATATGTTGATTTTTACATGGCTACTGACTTGGACAAAAGGTGTTCTACCACCAAATATGTGTTTACTTTTGCAAGAGAAACAATTAACAATTAGTTGGGTTTCTAGATTGCAACAAGTAGTTTATCTCTCCACTAACGAAGCATAATGCATTGCATTGATTGAAGGAGCTAATGAAATGTTATGGTTGCAACGATTATTGGGAGAGTTGGGTTCAAAACAACAAGTTTTTACATTGTTTAGTGATAGTAATAGTGTTATTCATTTGGAAAAGAATTCAGATTTTTTTAATCGCACTAAGCATATTGAACTTCAATATCATTTCATTTGAAGTGTCACTGAAGATGGAAAACTCAAGTTGGAGAAGATTCATACCTATTGTAACCTTGTAGATATTTTCACAAAATTTGTGCCAAAAGAGAATCTTGAATTCAGCAGAGCTTCTCTTGGCATTGTAATCAAGTGACATTGAGCTTCAAGGAAAATGGGGACAACGGTATGGTTTGGACTTCAAGTGGGAGATTGTTGGAAGTGAATTCCAACCATCACTACCCTTTTGTTTTCCTTTTCCCACAACTCTTCACTTCCTGGAAGATTTATAGATAATTCAATTTGATTTTCCTTTTCGGATGTTGGCAAAACAATGTAATGGATTTTTTTTATTAATTAATAAATGAGAGTGACCACTTTCCTTGGTGGATGTAGCCATTTAATGGAAAACCATGTTAAATAGTTGTGTCAATTTATTGTCTCTATTGCATGGTTAACTCAACAAACTATTCCTATAAAATTCTTTCAACTATATAATTCTACCCATAAACACATATACCAATTATATCTCCATTCCATCCAAATAACCTCTTTCTAAGTATGGATATGATGAATAAATTTGTTGGATTGTGAGTCAAAATGATTATTTCTTTTCTTAATAGTTCTAATCCATTTTTTAGTATCTAGCTTTTTGTGCAATGCATCAATCAAGACTTGAGATTAAAAAATATATATGTCAATGATAACCAATGTAGATCAATGGGTCTAGAAGAGAAATTTGTGAGATCACATTACTTATTCTAATTCCATTAGTTAAAATTTAAAAGTATATTATGAAAAATAATTATATGGATATAAAAAATGCATGGAAATGAGGGGTCAAAAAGAGATCAAAAGTAGCTAATTTAAAACAAAAAAAATTACAATATTTTTTATGCTCAAAATTTGAAGAGATGATAAGAACAAGAATACTAGTTCTTAGAATCTAGTTTCTAAACCATTTTTAATGGTGGAGCTTAAGAGGGTCAAACATTGAGAGCACATAAAGTATCTTATTTTTTACACAAATACTATAACTTAGTGTATAGTGTGCTTCCCATTATTTTTTTGAGTTCCATTATGTATTTAATAAATCTCTTTGGTAGAAAGTTAGCTAAGATCATGTAGCAATTAATTTTTTCTTCTACTTTTTAATGAATATGTTTTTTTCTATTCAACTTGAAAATCATAAAACTAGGCCTACTTTCCTCCTAATTTTGAGAAATAATTAAAAATCAAAAACTATTTTTTAATGTATATATAATGAAATGTAAATGAAAAAATATTTGTTAAATTCATAAGAGAAGGTCAAAATTATACAAAAAAACATGTTTTTTAAAAAATAATTGAAACTAGTAAAGGAATTAAACATCAAAACATTAATATATTTATAATTTAGGAAAAAAATTATGATTATAAAGCTAATACAAAGCTTGGTTTTGTGATGGTGTTTTCAAAATATTTTGTTAAAATATATCAATTTGATGGAGTACACGCTTGAGATTTGTATATTTTTGCAAAACATGTACTAGGGAACCCAAATAATATGTCCAACCCTTAGGATTTGTAAATTCAAGCTTGATCCAAATCTAAGGATAGGTTTTCATTTGTTTAACCTAGAACACATATGTATTTATAACATATTTTCATTACCAAAAATATGCTTGAGACTTAATGCAAGTGCATTATGATCTCTAGAATGCAATCACATTTTACAGGAATGTGAATGTTTAGTTTTACCCCTGATATTTGTATATTATTCAATGAATATATTACACTAGAATCTTTATGTGGTTTCATAATGCCATACTAGGTGCAATTAATAATGAATATAATAATACATACTTTCTTCTCAACGATACATGGTCTACATGAGGATCTTTAAAATAATATAATTTACTAGTTAGGAAATGAATTTAATTAGAATCTATGGTATTAAATAAAGATAACTTTTTCAACAACATTATTACCAAATATAATTGGAGAGCACTTACACATTTATCATGATAGTTTTACATATGATATGATTGTTTCAAACATAGATGCAGAGTGGGAGTATATAAATAATGAATTGAAATGTTTCATTTTATTTTGGATTCCTTAAGTGCATGAATAAACACTCTGAATATCTATAGTAATAGGTCATAAGACCAATTATAAGCACATTAGTGTGAAGAATAGAGTAATCATGTTTATTTGGTTTTAGGGGAATTATTGTTTTGGTGCAAACAAAATTGATTCTAACAATATAATGATTATTGTATTCAATAGGTCTTTTAAACTATTTTTATTAAACGAAGATAAAAATATAAGTGTTTTCCACTTCAAGTTGGGTTTTCTCATAATAGGGTTTCTAGGCTAAATTATCTATCAATTTTATTTTATTTTTTTGTTTCTTGTTGTTCCATATTCATTTCATACATCTACAACAATATTTCATTTTCAACAACTAGATAAATCTAAGTCCACTGAACTTAAACTTTCAAGATCATAGGCCAAGAAAATGAAGAAATAATTACTCTCAATAATGATTCCATGGAGGTTACCTCAAAATAAGTCAATTTATTGACCAAGCAATGCAAGGCTACAAGTGGTCTTCAAAAGCTAGTTTTGATTAAGGGTAAAATACGGGTTTTGATGGGGCCCAGAACCCAAAACAAAGGTAAACAAACTGCATTTAAAACACATCATAAACTAACAGCAGCCCCATAGCAACCACTAAAGATAACTCATGACTAAACACATTGCATCATACTAACAATTAAGGGCTTGAGACCTTTAAACAACCTAGTTTTAATGAGGACTAGAAACCCTTTTAGATAATCATAGATCCTACCTACATCCGCTAGGCATCAACAAACCCACCGCTCATAGAAGACACCCCTAAGCCAAGAAAGATAATCTGCATAATGGTGTAAGACACCGTCAATCCCCTAATCAAAAACAACATTAACCACCTAATTTTTCCCGGGATCAGAAACCCATAAACTACATGCATCAGCTAGGCATCAGCAAACCAACTACTCTTGGAAGACACCAAAGAGCCAAGAGAGATAACCATATTAAGGGTGTAGAACACCAACCAAGAGCCTAAATAAACCATGGACATATCCAACATCAACAAATCCTTCAAAGCACTCTAGGCACAGGAAACCAACTCTAAGACCACCTCAAAAGGAATGAGCTCCCCTCTATAGGAGAGGATGCTACAAGTAGCAAGACCATCGCATCCAGAAATCACCAACACCCTCCACCTCCACCTCCATAGGATATCTTCCCACCTCAATAAGAACAGTTGAAGGAGGTCCACCTCCATAGGACCAGAGGAGAAAGTGAACACATTTGCTGAGCACACATATGTAGCATCCTTCGGTATACACTACACCAGAAATAAACTGTGGATAGGGAAAAGAATCACAAATACAAACCAATGTTCCACCTTAACAATATACACATAAGAACTTATCTAGGTTTCTATGGACAAAAACCTAGCAACAAGTCAATTGCTCACCCACTTCTGAGCCTTCACAAAAGGCCAACACAACTGAGCCAACAATAGCTCAACGAAAGAGAAGACCACAAACCCTAGCATCAACCACCTAGGGAACAAGAGGAAAAACAACATCCTCAGCAAAAGAGGGCCAAAGACACCCAGTCTAAGAAAACAAGGCCACAATAGCAAACCAGCCAAGGAGATCAGGGCCACAAAGAGCACATCAACAACAAGAACCAGAGGCCAATAGACCAACAAAGGCAGAATCCTAGTCTGAGAGTGAACGAGAATGCCCAACCCCCTAGAGGAACAGGGGACCCCAAACAGGAAGAAATTCAGAAGAAGAGCTAGCAATAAAGAACACCAAGCAGCCCTAACATGTCGGTTAGAGCCAAAGATAAGCCCAAACTCCCAAAAAATAACTAGAGGGAAACACCACCACACCACCAAGGGGACAAAAAGAACCCAAAACACACCAAGACCAAAGGCACCCAACAGGTAGTAGGCAGAAACAAAGAGTAACTAGGAGGAAACTAGAAGAAAAGAAAACAGACAAGAAAAGCCATCAAGCCTTCCTATTACATCGAATAGGAACATAGACAGTCCATTCTACAAACAGAGAACATTAGAGAAACCTAAGCTCACCCACTACCAAGAGGGCAGCCAGAGAAAAGAAGGGGACACCAGGATCTAGGCACCATCTCGAACTCCAACACCCAACCAACCAAGCATAGGAAGAGAAATCAAAATTGTGGCACTACAACTACCCACACCAACAACCTCATACAAGGCAAGGAGGGAGAGCACACAAGGCCTATCAACCACCCAAAAACCTCCAACAGCTAGAACACCCTCGCCATCCTCAACGCTAACAGTGAAGAGGACCCAGCCTAAAGCACAGACTGCCAATAGAAGGAGAAGCCAACAAATAGCCACCCGCTAGCCTCCAACAATGACAACATATGCAACAAAGACTTCATCACCTATAGTAGAAGGATTAGAAACCCTCACACTAGGAGAACTCCCACCCATGCACCACACTCCACTCCCAACTCCACCTCCAGCACCGCAACACACCAACACATGAACAAAGCCAAGCAAAGAAGAGTGATGCCCAAAGAAGCCAGCTGGGTTGCCCTCATCCTCGCTTCCACCATCTGCATCCTCTGCAGATTCAAAATTACTCCCTCCTGCCTTTGTAATGTTTGTCATCCTCTTAGTAGGTCTTCAAAAGCTAGTTGATAATAAATAATTTCTATTTTTTCTTATTCTAATTTCTCTTTTTGGTTAAAGGTGTAATATAATATGTTTAGATGGGGACCTAGAAACCCAAAACAATAAGAAAAATATTAGCAATTTAGCATAGTTGACTCACAACAAAGCCAAAAAAAAAAGTTTTTGGAAGGAACTACAACCAATACACCAATGTAGCCAAGATACCAACATAAAGATGGTTTTGAAGGGGCCATAAATCCTATACAATGATGTTGCAATTACACTACAAAAAAAAATAGACCTAGAAAGCCACCTATGCACCTTTTTGGTTAAAGGTGTAATATAATATGTTTAGATGGGGCCCTAAAAACCAAAAACAATAAGATAAATATTAGCAATTTAGCATAGTTGACTCACAAAAAAACCAAAAAAAGAAGGTTTTGGAAGGGACTACAACCAATACACCAATGTAGCCAAGATACCAACATAAAGATGGTTTTGAAGGGGCCATAAATCCTATACAATGATGTTGCAATTACACTACCAAACAAAATAGACCTAGAAAGCCACCTATGCAACCCCAAACCTTTTCCTATTTTTTTTAACATCCTTGACCTAGGTGTGGGAAACAAAATAATGTTTAGGAAGAGGTCTCTCTTCCTAATTTGAACAATATTTCATGATACATCATCTTCCAAAGACTCAAAATGAGGGATTTATGTTTTTTCTATTAATATTCCTCTCTTTTTTAGTTGTTTCTACTATTTCAGTGTTTTTTGACAATCCCATAGCTAAGGGTATGATCCCTTTCAAAACCCTATTTTGATCAATATAAAAAAAAAAGTTCTAATGGTAAAGGGAAAATAATTGACATAGATCTTAGGTTATTTGAATTACTTATTAGTGAGACTCAATTTTTTCTCTATATCAATTAATAGAACTACCATATATATCAATAATATCATAAATCCTCAAATAATAGATCAATAAGGATATCATATTACACAAATCTTGTCCATTTCTAAGTTTATTTCCTCCAAAAAATATAAATATTTTTGGTCTTTTATATTTTAATCCATGTATTATGGGGACTCTCATCTTACATATCTTGAATACTTTTATGTAGATTATTATTAGAATGCATGGGAAAATATAGGATCAAAGGAAAATGAGATAAATTATTTTAATTATTGATTTTTTCACCCTAAAAAAACTTAAAAGGTTTAAGATTTCAAAATATGGTGAAATAATTTGAGAAGGAATGTTGGAAATCATGAAGTAGAGTCTCCATATTTATATTCATAGATATGTAAATCCTATCCCATGACATTGTTTCCATGTCAAAATTGAGTATACTCTACCTAGTAGTATGTCCTTGATTACTCCAAAATACATCTAATTCAAGTAGGGAATCATAAACATCTCTAAATTTCTCTCTTACCTAAAAAACTGAAAAAATGAACACATACTCAATAAGGAACATTTCTACATGATCTTGAAACAAGAGACAACTCAAGCCATAGAATGCTAAATTTTTTTCTTGACTTTATAATTATGAGGAAATAATAAAGTTATTCTTTTATGCAAAAATTATTTACATGAAAATAACCCTTACAATATGGTAAAATGTGGGTATTTACCTAATTTGTAGATGTCTTAGAGATATTTTTGAATAAAAATGTCAAAAATGTTGATAAATCTCTAGGAAGTTTACAATCTAATGCACCATTCATGGGATGTTTTTTTAAAATTTATGATGGTTCCCTTAGAAAAATTGGAAATTCTATGAAAATCCAGTAGTCTCTAGTAGATGAAATGATGTTTGTGACTTATTAGAAAGTAAATCGGCCATTGCATTTTTTATGATTATTCACTTGTCTCATCTCATAAGCAAAAATGTGAACTTGCAAAAATGAGAGAAATCATTATGTGATGGGAACTTTGCCTTTATATTTGAAAGGTGTATTTCTCTCATTTGATGGGGTATTTTATAGGGTTTTGTGTATTTTTAACCCAAAAGTATAAAATGGGAAAAAGGGGAAAAAGAAGAAAATTGAAAGAGAAAATTCTAAATGGAATAAATACAAAGAACTATTTGAGTTACTTGAGAATTTACGAAAAAGGTAATTTTTCAATAAAAAAAGAAGAAGATAAATTTAATTACCTATACAATTATTAAATAAAAAAATATTTAACCAATTAAATGTACATAAAAGGGATAAGAAAAATGATAAACAATTCCACATCAAAATTAAGAAAAACATGCAATCAACAAAGAATAGATAAGGTATAAAGTTTCACAAATAATCTTCTTTTTTCTCAAAAATCTAATACAAAGTATTGTCCCCCTTCATTGTACAATGTTGTGTATAAATGGTAAGATTTTATTTAAAAAATACATTGTAGTCCTTTTAAAATGAATAAATAAACTCCATTAATTATGATTTTAAAATACATTTTAAAATTATAAAGTCTTTTTTTAATGAAGTGACTTAGTATGTCAATACATATTTACTTTGAAAGAAATGACTTGATGGTGTGATAAATTAACTATAATTATATTTTTTATAAAAATATTTTATAAAAGGACTTTAAAATATAATAAACTATTTCAAAATACTTTATTAAAATCTAGCCATAATGATAGTATCTTTTGATCTACTTTAATAATTGATTTTTTTTATAATTATTCAATCTAAATTTATTTTCCCTTCATCTCAACATCCCTTTCATCTTGAACCATCATACAATTATAAGATCATGTATTTATAATAGTTTAATGGAATTACTTGTACAAAAGAAAGATATAATAGAATATCTGCTATAAATATTTGATAATAATAGCTCACTTCAAGGGTAATACCTCTAAAAACTTTTAATAATAACATAATTAAAAATATAATGATCAACTACTACTCAATAGCTCCTATATATAGACATCACTGGGTAATATACACCCCAACTCTAGCAATTAACACAATATAATTATACTTCTCTCAAATCCTAAATAACTCATTTAAGGATTATGCTAGCCATAAGTTAGTGACACATATCAAAATATAACTAATTTTTTTTAAGGGTGTATCAAACATGTCATGCAATTGAACACTTTAGAACAAATATTCCAAATTTTTCATGTTGACCATTTTTATGTGTAGTGCATCTAATTTAATGATGATGATTGATTAGTCTTAGGCTATAAGAAATAGAAGAGACACTACCATATTATTCATCTTTTGGAAATGAAGTTTCCATTAGTCTACTTGTATATTTGAAATTTATACCCTATCATTTCTCAAAAGCCATAAGATGTAACTTGACTTGTGAATTAGTACTTCCCTACCATCCATTGTACATAGAATCTTGTATCCTATTTTCATGGCTTATATACCCTCATTCCATGATCACATTCATTTGATTCATTTCTTTGATTTTTTTTTTAATTTTTCATTAATAAAACCATTCTTTCTAACATTGTAATTACTTTCTGAATATTACAATTAATAAAGACTTAATTTCCTTGGGGTACTCTATCAAATAGTCTGCATACCTCATTTCTACTATATTTTTTCAATGCTTTTACTTGTTTTACACATGTGAAAAAAGGTAGTAATAAATATCATATTGATTCCTTAGTTAGAGCTATATTTTGATGGACGCTTATACCCTAGAAATCACATTTGCTAGAAACAATTTAAAACATTATCAAAAAATATTTTTTACATATATTCATCACTCATTGTATTTTATGTATTTATTAAGTCATTTGATTAAAAAAATATTGGCCTTCCTCATGATTCTAGTTCTTTGAGAAATTTTAGAAAGCATTTCTTACATAATTTGTAGGTGGACATTTTTAATGGTTTTTGTCAAACAATTTGAATGAAATTCATATGAGTTGATTTTTTTGAAACATTGTGTCAAAGAACTCATGTGCTATTTTATGCTTTCACATTTTACATACATGAATAACTTTGATTCATTTTCAACTTTGACATCTAATAAAATACATTCTACAATATGCTTCGATGGATGTCCATGACATTTTTTAAAGCTCTTGTTTGGGAATAGACTATTAGGGTGATGTAAGAAATTCAAATCTTGAGTTTTCACCCACTAACAACATTTGCTCAAAGTTTCAAAGGAATTTTTAATAGTTATTTTGTGTAAATAGCTATGTTTAACAGTTGTTTACACATGTTATGAAGCTTCTATGCTAGCAATAATTGTTACTACATTACTTATCATTAAATGGTTCATGTGCCATGTATATGCTTCCACATTTTACATATATGGTGGCATGGTGGCTAAGGCATTTGCAAGTTTAACATTTAATAAAATCTACCTATCCTTTATGCTCCAATAAATATTTATACCTTGCTCTTGAGATTTCATCTTGACACAAGCTAGTAGGATGTGGATAAAGTTTGTATATTATAGTAGTTATCAATTTAATTTACTTGAATTTTTTTAGATTTCATCTTGACACAAGCTAGTAGGATGTGGATAAAGATTGTATATTCTAGTAGTTATCAATTTAATTTACTTAATTTTTTTTATTCTTTTCAATGTATGCATGTGGGATTTCAAACCTTGAGTGCACTTTACAATTTAGTTACATTTCTACACACAAATTTTTCTTCCTTGTAATATTTCATCAAAATTTTAACTTACACATGTAAAAGGAAACTATAGTTTATATTTTCAATTTGAAATACATGTAGAATCCCTAACTTCTATTATCATTGTAGGATTTTATGTTTGTCTTGTAAATATGTCATTGCAAAGTCACAAATAAATTTCACTTTCTTTCTCTTCAATATTTCATCAAACATTTGACTTACATTTGTAAACATAAACTTTTCTGAAAAATGTTACATGGACCTCTATCTTGCAAATGCAAATATAAATTCCACCTCATGTGTGCATTATATAAATTTGACTTAAAACTATAAATAATAAATTTGACTTAAAACTATAAATAACAACTCCACTATTTATACCATTTTAGTAATTTTTCATAACTAATGTAAAATTTACAAATATTTGAATGGATTAAAAAAGTATCTTGGTGAGAGCTTACAATATTGCACCAGAATTCTAAATCTCTATCAATGATGTTTTTGATATTAAAAGTAGGGGAAGGGCCCCTGAACCCAAGAGTTATAGTGAAACAAAGGCCAACCAAGCCTATAAACTAGATACCATCAAAAGGAGTTACACAGACCTCAAACAAACATACTCAAAAAGTAGTAGAAGGAGAGGCATGTAGGCCCGAAAGAAGCCAAAACAGTAAAGACAATGAAACATAAACAATTACTTTTTGGATGAGATGATGAGATCCCAGTTTATCTTCAATAATTCAATAGTCATCTTCAAGTCCTTCTCATTAACACTGTTAGTAATCATAGTCCTTTGAGTCATCTCCTCTTGCTCTTTCCCTTTTTTCCTCTTAATTTTCCTTATCTTGGACTTACCAAACACAATACCAAAAATGGCATGTTGCATAATCCCATCCACAATAGTGGTAATATTGCTAACAACTTCCTTGAGGGAAGTAATCATGTTCCTTATGTTACCACCATCTCCTTTGAGCATATCATTTAGGGAGTAACTAGGCCTTTCCTTTGATTTATCTTCCAAATTTTCTTTGGTTCATTGTGGATTCCTTCTTCTCTTTTCCATTTCCTCTAACTCCTCATGAAGGTTTTCCTTACCAAATTCCTACTCCCACTCAAGAACTTCAGAATCCTCTTCATTCTTTTCAATAGAAATTTCCTCTTCAACACTATTATCCTTCTCCTTCTCAATGTTGATTTCCTTTTCTTTCTCCAATTCAGTGTTATCTTGACTATCATCCTCAAATTCAGGGAGGAAATCTTCATCTGAGTCGACTAGATCCTCATCATCAAGCACTAACTTTTTCTCTTTAAAATCTCTTCCCTTATTCTTTTGGCTTACACTAGCTAGTCTGGAAGATTGCCTTCAATAGACCAGCTACTGTTCAGGCCCTTCTAGCAAGGCTCTAGGTCATCCCCAATTTCAATGGTTACAGAGCCCGAGGGCTCCATCTTCTTCTTCTTAGCATTCTTTAGAGAAGGAGGGGCAATTCTTTTCTGAGGGCTAGCAGCCTCCCTAAGCAACATGTAAGAGGGATTTGGGGATGCGACAAAAAGGGGAACCCTTTTTTGGATTTTGACTTTGAGCTCGGAGGGGGGGCTTTAGGGGAAGACAGTAGGTTATTTTCAAGGAGCTTGATATCCATGAGGGCAACAATGGAGGTAGGGTTCGATTGGGGGGTAGCATTATGTGCAAATTTATAAAGGGCATAAATTAGATCTTGATGTATGGGCGAAGAGGCTCCTTTTGCAATGCAATATGCTAGGGAAGAAAACATATAAAAAGCCACATTAATTCACTCCTTGTGATGAACATGATTTAATAGAGGAAATTTAATGACTCATTTTATAAATGCAACTTTACATTATGACTTTATACTCCCCTTACTAGGAAATTTAATGACTCCTTCAATTTAAAGTTTCATATAATTTTAATGTTTAGTCAAACGTTTGGAGCCTACTTATGCTTGTATGAAATTGCAAACTATGAATTGCACTTTATGAGGTGAAAACTATAAAATTTCATTCTCCACAAACCCACCAATTGATATGGCTCTCTTTTGTAGAAGCGAAATGAAATACCACTATAAACACATTGTTAGGACTTTAGGGGTAAACATGTACTTTATCAAAAATCTCAAATACCTTGGAAAGCGCCCCTTTTAATATGTTGTGATTTTTTTCGAATCTTCTTGCAAGTTCTCAAAACTATGAACTATGGAAATGCAAACTTGTAAAAAAATTAAACCATTGAAACTGCATTGGACTTTTGTATCTCTACCAGTTAAGAAAAGTTCTATAAAAAGACCTAAATTCGATGATTGAACCTATTTTGCGAACTAATTTTTCAATATATCTATATATACTTTCAAATGATACATTCTTCCTAATAATTGAATTTTAAAGCTAAAATAACTGGATACAGCCATACAAACAGCCATCAATTTTAGACTGGTTATAATTGTTACGTAGAGATATAATATCCTCATTTTATTTTGATTTGTTGAGCTGTTATAACCCCGAGAAACAGCCAAAGGAACCCCTCACATGCAAAGGAAGTATACGTGGACGATTGCAAAAAAGACATTGCGTCTGCTACCTCCAGATTTGGTGGGATTTAAGAGTGTACAATTTGGTAATTATCCCATTTTGGAAGGTTGGCAGCTTTGAAAAATGCAATTCTTTTCCTCGAGATTTGAAATAGGATAGATTATAGATATAATTACCAGTAGTTGTAATTTTAGATCAATTGAAGTGAAAAAAACGACATACCATTCGATAAGATTTAGGATTTTGCAACTTTAGATCTACCTTATTTCAACTAAGGTTAAAATTACAACGTACCAGATTTACTTTTTAACAACTTTAGATCAGCATACCAGTTAGATAAGATTTACTACTTTTTAATTTTAAATTGACCTTGTTTCAGTTAAAATCAAAATTAAGCATACCAATTAGATAAGATTTACTGCTTTGCAAACTTTAGATCGACCTTATTTGAACAGTGATAAAAATTACAAGCATACCACTTAGACAAAACTTACCGTTAAGGAAAGCTAGCAGAACACTGATAAAAAAAATGGGTCTGTCGTTCATGCTAAGTTACAGGAGAGCTCGGTGTGCAGTACTGAAGAATTGTTCACTGACTAACTCTGCATTACACCGGCATTTAGATGATTCAAACCAAACTTCAATATGAATTCCAAATCCTTGAAAAAGCGCCCACAAGAATTCTCTTTCCAGTTTTCATAATTTCTGAGTTTGATTGTGTAGTTGTTTTTTTTTCAACATTTCTGATCACACTATATTTTCTCTTCTTCTTCAGCTCTTTTTCATCCTGATGATAGATCATGTAGTGTGTTTGGAAATATTGAAAAAAAAAATGACACAATCAAATCCATTATATAGCTTCTCAACTGTTTGTGTGTTTTACAACCAGTTTAACAGAGCTAATAAAAGATTGCTAAGATTTGCTTTACATAACTATGGATAACATTAATGAATAGCTTAAAACTAATGTGAAGCATTACTGTAACTTGTAAAATTTGCTCTGAAACATCAATGTCGTTATGTTATTAAAAGATGCAGACCTGTAAGTTTTCGTTCTATGGAGGCCGCAGTGTGGTCTCTTGATCACGACCGACATAGTTGCGTACTTACGAAGGTTTCACTGCTTTTGGAAGTAAGTAAAAATTGGGGTTTCCTCATTTCACTGCAAATAATTAATGATTATCGCATGCATGTACTGATCGTTGTATTCTGCAGTACACCCAAGCGTTAGTACAATGTTTTGGGTAAGGTTGTACTACCAAAAAATCGTTCACGAGATTATGCAAAAAACGAATTAGAACTTCGATTTTCCACAGATAGGTGGAATAATCCATGTTAGAATATGTCAGTGGCTGTCTATCATTCCGGATGTATTTTTTATATAAAGAATTATTAAAGTGCAATATGCTATATACTTCAATTTTAATTAATAATTGTTTTTATAAAAAATTAATCATTTCAGATAGATATTGTTTTTCAAAATATTTTTAATAAGAGTAATATGTTATATAATTAAAATGATGGTGCATAATTTGGTTAAAATGATTGATTGATAATTTGTTATTGAATTTTATTTGAAATGTATTTGATTGATTAAAATATTAGTGTGTTTATTTAAAAATTTAAATAAAAAATAATATTTAATTTATGATATTAGTATTGAAATATAATTAAGAAGGAGAAGTTAAAATAGTAAAATACCAAAATTTAGAGAAGAATTAATGGATAAATATTAAAGATATTTTATATGTTTAGATGTATAATATAGTTGATTGGAGCTATGAATCATGGGGGGTGTCATCCCAACATGAACACTCAACAATAACATTATTTATTTAAAATAAAAAATAAAAAAATTGATAGAAGTCTTAATTTAGTAGGTGCCACATGAAAGAGTTTTATTAGTAAAGAGAAAATGAATATTAAAACATTAATTTTTATATTGACATTATGCGAATATTGGAATAGTTGAACTTTGTTTCTAAGAAATTTAATATATTTCTACCTTCAAATATAGAATTAGTGAAGAATAATATTGTACTCATTTATAATTAAATATTCAAATTAGTAGATCATATTAATAAATCGTGATTTAATTTATCATGGTGTAATTCTTGTACTTCAACTTTTGGGAATCTTGTATATTCTTTAACTTTATTAATTTCAAGATAACTGCTACTATAATTATTTGATACTTTATTTATTATTAAATATCTATATATTAAAATTGGTGGACACAAACAATCCACCTCATAAATTATGGTGTTATAATTCTTGTACTTCAAATCTAAACACTGTTTGTACTTTTATTCTCTTGTACTTTTTAATTGACTATTGCACTACATTGTACTATCACTTATTGTATTCATATTTAGTAGATTTTCAAATTAAATATTATCAATCAATTTTAAGAACCATATATAAAGATGAGAATATCTTTTCTCACAATTATCAATCACAAATGATTAAATGACCCTAAAAAATGCTTACATATCAACAACAAAATGTATAAATGCTCAAAAGATATTAAATATTATTTTATAAAGAAAAAAACAAAAAAATAACTTTTAAATTTTCAAATAGTGACTTCAATTACTTAGAACTTAAAACACAAAGAAATTATTAATCAACTATGTTTGTTTTATTGTTATCTCTTATAAAATAATGTACATTTACTCTAATTTAAGGAAAAGGATTCAAACCTATTGCATAGTGTAAATACATTTATTTGGTAAGGTATAAGCATTAATTTGTGGTGTTGTTATCTAAGCTATTCAAATACAATTCTTTATGAGTTGAAAGTCTCATAATTTTTCAAAGTGAATTTGAGCTCCTCCCATTTTTAAAGTCAATATGTATATTTAATGAAATATCTATTTTAAATTTTAATAACTAGTCATAGTTGAACAAGTGACTAAAATGATTGAAATATTTAATTTTCTTTGTCAACAAGTTTAATTAAATCTCAAATTAAATATGAAATAAAAATTGGATAGAATATTTTTATATTAAATCTAGAATAAAACATTATGTAAATATTTTTGAAATGAATCAAGATGCCTATTATAACAAAATCCAAGTACAAAATTGATAAGTTGTGTTTGCACTTAAATGTTTATGAATTTCCTCCTTTTTCAAAATATAACTATTTTTTACAAATTTTAAGTGTACATAATATGATAAGGAAATTGGTAAAAATTTCTACACTTTATTTAAGAACTACCTAGTTTTGAAAGAAAAGATACACTTTGATAGAAATGCATCCCTCCATCAATGTCTAGTAGCACCAATGAGATCTAGTTCATGCCCATTTATTTAGTTTGCTAGTTGTACAATACATACAAGACAATATAAATTGGGTGTTTCCAACTTAAATCTTATTCAATTAGCCTAGTTCATGCTCATTTGTTTTGTTTTCTAATGCATCCCCCTTGTCCCCAACCTCACTTACCCCTCCTACCATATAAAGTTTTGAACTAGTATAGTATATAAAATGGAGTGGGGATTTGGTGGTGGGTTACTATTTAAAAGGAGGTACCAGGTTCATGACATCTATTTGACCTATTTCTCTAGATGAACTTCCAATTTATTGTCATTCCTCTCCCACTTTTCTAACAAACTTCAAATTCCCTGCTTATATGATAAAGCACCCTTAGAGAATGGAGAAACAAAGAGATAACCCATTATATTCCCCCCTCTATTTTGTCATCGATTAACCCAATCATCCCTCACTAACACAAGATTGAATACCTATACTTAAAAATAATATATCGAAAATCCACACCCTACTCCCAAATTTTCAAATTCAAATTATAACATACTTCTTATCACTCTTTAAAAAACCAATAAATATTAAAACTAAAAAAATGTTATTAATAAATATTTACAAACCCATTCTAAACCCAAAGTAGAGCCTACTCAAGTTATCATAGATAGAGAGTAAAATTTCTAAAGAAAAAATCGCCATTGGAGGAAGACACTAAATATCTTCAAATTGTTAACTTAAATATACCTATATCATGCTTCGCAATCAGAAAATCCATGATCATTTAGTTGGAACAAATCCTTTGTTCTTTCCTTATTATAGAAGTGATGTGACGCAAAGAACATAGCCTACTTAATTACTATAAAAATAAGGCCTTAAAAAAACATTCGGAATAACAAAGAACGTAATCAACTTGGGAGTACTATAAATAGAGGGGGTGGTCTCATTTGTTTCAGACCATCGAGAACTGCAGAGAACGAATTAGTTGCCAATTATCCACAGTTGCAATGGCTGAGGTATGTTTGCCTTTTCCTTTGCGCAAGTTTTATGTAAATATGATTTTGCTTTCTGGTTATCTGAGTCGGAGTTTTCTTTTAAAATTTTAAAAAAGTTTTGGGTTTTGTTTGCTGAATGAGATATAGAGGTGCTGTTGGCTATTTAGCTCCATTTCTTAGTAAACTTAAGTATCCATGTTTTGATTTTTACTGAACTTTTGAGATACCCAGTTGAAGGAATTGAAGTTTTATCGGGGCATATTATTTCATAATGCATAGTTCAGATTGTCGGTAATGGGAATGAGTGGCGTAGTTTCAATAAAAACTACTACCTAGCAGGAATCGTGGGATGTCTTGTGCATTGTATTTTAGTGGTCATGTCTTTTTCTGTTTTTTTATGGCTTGAAAGTTCCAAAAGCAAAATGATACAGTAGAAGTAGTAATTTAAAAATGAAGGATTAGTTTTAGTTACTGAGTTGTCTTGTCTGCAAGGTACTATGCTATAGAGGCTCCTAGAATTCAGATTTAGTTTTCTGGTAGGTTTTGTTTTCGAATAAATAAATTGATGGTTTACATTAGACTTATGGATTTCACCTTAATTAAAATGCTTCTACATATCTCAGTGCCAAATAGAAGGCTGTTGTGTATGCTAATTTCTTAAATAAACAAATATAAAAACATGAAATTTTTTACAGTGCATGATATAAATTGTAAAGCGTCTGGTGGAAAACTGTATACAGTTTTAATGTAAAAGCTTTACAATTTAAACAAAATTATTTTTCTTCGTAAGGATGGCCAGTTTTTGATCTTTTGGATGAGTTGTATTTTGTGTTGTGGTTTGTGCTTGAATGTTTATTGCCTTCTCATTGGGGATTGTAAGACCTTAGCTTTGTAAGGATGACAGATTTTCATATGGGAGTTGCCTTATTTCTGGTAATGGTACATTGATGTGTTTCGTATAGGAGTATTGACACTCAACGAGAGTGTTAATTATAATGGTTAGGCAGTGCTCCCATGGAAGGGGACTCCATGGAAGGGGGCTTCCGTGGTTACTGCTCAATAATTTAAGGGGACTTTTTCTTTGAAACAATGTCATGCCAAACAAAATTTATCTTGGCCCTTCCAAGTTTTCAGTATATTGCAAAGAAAACTGTCATCACATATTTTTATGAGAAATAGTTGAAGAGTAATGTATCAATTAAGGGTGTCTATTTGGCAGAAATAGATCAAAACATGCCTCTGTAGGTATGGCAAACCCCTATGCAGTACCCTCACAAACTTCGAAAAAATTGACCATTCAAATTTTCATGGTGAAGATTCAATTCAAAACTTGCATGAAAACTTGAGACCACTGACCCATTAAAAGTAGGAGCTGCAGCCCTCTCCATGGTAGCCATTCCTTAGAGTTGCTGATTCAACATGATATTGTCTGAAGATCTTATGGGATATCAATGACAATGGAATTTCTAACTAAAATGTCATGTATGTTTTGAAAACTTGACCCAAATCTTTTGAGTGAGTCCTACTTGTTTAACAATCTAAGTGGGAGTTATTTTGAATGAGTAGTTATGGACCCATGGATCAAACATGACATATGTTACAAGCTTCACAAATATTTAAATCCATTAACTATAGAGATGCAACGGTAGCATCAATGACTTCCATCAAGCATACTCTCTGAAGCTCCAACAATGGGCAAGATTAAACCCTCTTCCTCTGTAAATTTGGTAACTGTTTCCTATCCTACAAGGTGGTCTTATTTACTGATATTTGATGTGCATGTAATCCATAATAAATTCGTACACCCATTTGACAAAAGATAAGCTTCAGAACAATATTAAGACTGAGCAATGGTTTCATTTGAAAACCACCAAAACCACCCTGAATATTGGGATTATTTCCTTCTTTGCACTCCAACGTCCAACTCTCTTTTTAGCTTCAGAAATTGCTGCTAACAATATAAAGAAGCTACACGTTGATCTTCTCCCATAGTTATTGTAATACTTACAACATTATCTCTGAATCTTTCATACTTTCTATATTTTTTATAGTCTTCATCCTGGCCTTCCTGAGCATGATTAGGATAACTGACCCATTTTGCATTCCTCATTCAAGATTCTTTTCATCCTTTGGTTTTCAATCAGACAAAGGTTGTGTTTGCATCAATGTAATTTAGCATCAACATGCTTTTTTCCATATCCTTTTTCTTTGTCAGATCTGCTATGCAGTTTCTTCTCCCTTTTCTCATGAGAAGCATTGGATAGAGCAAGAGAAGATATCTACAGAGGATGTTCCTAAGTGTTGGAACATCACTAATCAGGGGGCTAGTAGCAGTTTCGTCTTGGATGGACATTGTGGCCACCTTGCACAACAAGTGTTTGATAGAAACCTCTCCTAAGATAGCATCCTGAAGCGTTAGGTTAATTATTTGTGCAAACTGACTATGATTCTTGAACGAGTATTCTAAAGCAGCAAGATTTTGGCCCCTGTTGCCCTGAAATCATTATTGATTTACCTCATCATGAATTGTTTGGTGTCTTCAAGTTTCTTTCACACATAGAGAAACATTGATCTTTTCTCCAATGCCCATGTTTGCCTGGTTTAAAATCTGTTAATAACTTAATTTTGGATTAATGTATTCATCCAGCAAACTATTGAACTTTTACACCTTGTTATATGATCAGTGGGTTAGCTTTATCAGGCAAGGTTCAACTCTCTTTTAGCAACTGATTCTATTATCATCCTTATGTTCCAATCTTATAGTTCCTTATCTTGTGAAAGATAGCTCAAGCTGATCTATTACTGATTCAAATGTCACTTACCTGTATACAAAACACTTGGGACCGCATTTCTGCAGTGTCAGACAAGATTCACTAAATTAGGATGGTAAAGAATACCAGGCATCAGAAAACCTCTAAGGAACCACCTGTTACCTTGCATGTGATTCCTATCAAGTTACTCAAAAGCCGAAAGGTCACTGGTGCACTGAAGCCTTCCTTTATAGACTAATAGAAACCCACTTTTATCCAGTAAGAACTGGTGTCTCAAATTCAGTTAAATAATAAGCTGAATCCATGAATGTTTGATAGAGACATATGCAGTCAGAACAGATCGAACTCAACCGATTTGAACAATGGACTGCTTAGACCAACTTTAAATTGCTTTGGTTATGCTCATTATGCCTTGGGTTGTTGACTTCACCTTTACCTTATGGCTGTTATTTAATTACAAGCATTTCAACATAATAGATATTTGGTTTGAAAAACTGAAATTTCATGGTGTTAGTTACAAGGAAAAATGGTTTTTATATGAGTCTACAGTCTGGAGAAACTGCCAAAGTATTATCTTGAAGCTGATTACACTAATTAAGGAAACTAGATACCACTTAAATATGCATCCAATGATGGGCAGGATTATCATAGCCCTCAGTTCAAGCACCACATGTCAGTAAATATGCTGTTGTCCACAATTTCCTATGTTCATTGAGCTGAACTAACTGTAGAGAACAACAAAAATATATATTTATCCACAAAAATTTCCAAGAGTGAGAATCCTGTGGAGTCTTCATAACAGTAAAATCCTCAGATCTTGTGTGCTTTGTCTTTTAATGGTTTATTGTTCATGTATTTAGTGTTTTCTGGTTTCATAATTTGTGGGGCTAAATGCTGCAGCAGAAGTTGTAATTTAGAATGAATGAAGAATTATTGTGACAACTTAAGAGGAATTTAGATTTAATTTTCCTTGATCTGATTGATGTATTTTGTCAGACAAACTGATAGCTTCTGATTGACAGTTCCAGTTAGATTATTAAATTTGTGAATGCTTGTACAGTTACACACCCAAGTTTCAAATTGAAGGCTGGTTTGAATGCTACATTTTCTAAAGATACAAAATAATTTTTCCCTTGAAGAGGGCCAGTTTTATTATAGCTTGGAATCCTTGGATAACTTGTATCCTGTCTGGTATTGTGCTTGCTTATTTTGATGTTTTGTTATTAGAGATTAGAAGAGCTTTGCTAGTGTAAGTATGTGCAAATTATCATATGGAAGTTGCCTGTTTCTGGTCATGCTTTATTTAGGCATTACACATAAGGGGATTGACCAAAAATGAGAGTAGTAATGATGATGGTTAGGCAGTGGTATTGTTGAAGGGGGCCTACTAATGCTCAATAATTTTAGAGAGTTTTCTCTAAAATAGAGCTATGCCAAATAAAATTACCTCTGCCCTTGCAAGTTTTTAGGAGATTGCAAAGAAAACTGTCACTGCATAATTTTCTGAAAAATAATAAAAATATTTCATCAAAGATTAGCCAATTGTCAGAAAAAGATCCCAAAAAATCTATGCATGTACATCAAACCTCTAGGCCCCTGTCTGTAGCACCCTCACAAACTTTTCTCCGATAAATTGGCTGCTCTGATTATTTGAGGTCAATAATCTGATTTTTCTCTCCAGATACAATTTAAAATCTTGTATGAAACCACCCACGCATTAAAAATAGGAGCTGCACCCCCATCCATGGAACTCCCTTCTTGGAGTTGCTAACTCAATATGACATGGTCTGAAAACTGAAATCTTTATCTTAAATGCCTTACTCCTGTTTGGGTACAATAAAAACTGATAGTCATTAAAATATGAGTTTCTAACTGAAAGGCTTGTCCACCCTTCTCACGTGGACTCAAATTCACAAGTTTGGTCCTGAGATTTTTTTAGCTGTCTTGTATTCCTGTGTATGTGTATGGTTAGTTACTTGGAATTGAATGCTTACAGATTTCCATGGTATTGACTTGAAGTGTCCTTTTAAGTTTTTGCCGTTACCCCTAAAGATAACATGTTGCAATGCAGACAGTGGTATTGAAGATTGCCATGTCCTGTGAAGGTTGTGTTGGAGCTGTAAAGAGAGTACTCAGCAAAATGGAAGGTATTGTCAAGACACTCTTGTTACTTTAATATGTCTTTTTGACCATAAGTTTAGAATTGAATTTTTGGGACCAAATCACATTAACAAGTTTAATTTCTTTCTTTGAAGCCTGATGGGATCAGGGTAACTATGCCCTGAATAACGTAGCACAGCTTAGTGCCTACCTACCGAGATATCGTAGGGCCACACATGAAATAAGTTGGTCGGGCTTATATGATTTCTCAGTATTGTAGACCTTAAATGTTACTAAACTTTTTATTCTTGTTAGTAGTGTATTGAAATAATTAGTTGCAGCAGTAGCCTGTCCTGACTCATATGCACCATAAAGTAAAATTGCTGCATTGTGATGTTCTAATCAGTTAACATTGCGGTTGATTTCAGGGGTCGAATCATATGATGTGAACTTGAAAGACCAAAAAGTGACAGTGAAAGGAAATGTAAAGCCTGAGACAGTTCTGCAAACTATCACGAAAGCTGGCAAGGAGGCAAGCTTATGGCCAGTGGAAGGGAAGTAAACTTCCTAGTAACAATAGACATCTACAGTTTGAACACTTAATATGATAGTATCGGAGAGTATATCTTACTAATCATCACGAGGCACTTCTAGAATAAGTTTGTAATCAATATAGCGACCTTGTTTCATAATTGAAATTTGCAGAATCTATACTTTCTGCATTTTAGTATTGAATAGAGATTCTCTTAGACCATATCTAAGGTTTTCTAAATTGTGATTCTAGCTAAGTTGTCTATGATAATTGATCTTGTAGCATGTTTTTACAGCTCCAGGAAAATTCACCATCAAACAATTCACCACCCGTCATGAAAAATTCACATCAACAAAAGTTCGCCACCATCAGGAATTCATGATGGAAAATTCATCGTCAACAATTCACTGCCGGAAAATTCACCACTAGCAATTCATCCAATGGCATTAGCATTTTTTAATAGATATTTCCAAAAAAAATAAATTTTTTCTTTTGCAAAAGAATAATTTGATTTATGATAATAAAAATGCAGTGAAAATTATTCTTTTGTAAAAAAAATTCAAATTTTTGGAAATATATATTAAAAAATGTTAATGCGATTAGTTTTCCTTCCATGACTGTGAATTGATGGTGGTAAATTTGTCATGGCAGTGAATTTTCGGGCTGTAAATTGTTGATGGTGAATTTTCCGACGATGAATCTCGTGGTGAATTTGCTTGATGCCGTTTTTACATGTCTATATTTACAAAATGTCTGAAATTTGTGTGTTAATTGTACATTTGAATTTTAATCACCTTGTTCGTAATTGAAATTTGAAGAACCATTACTTGCTGCATATTTAGTATTAATAGAGATTCTTTGAGACTATGTCTGGGTTTTTTAAAACTAATTCTAGCTTAAATAATTGTCTATGATAATTGATCTTTTTGCATGCTTTTATATGTCTTTGTTTACAAGATGTCTGAAATTTTTGTATTGATAATACATTTGAATTTGCCATCCTTAAAGAACTGTATAAGGAAGCAAGCCCCCAAAGTATACATAAATGATGTCTCGAGGCATTTAAACTTTGACAATTGTGATAAATAGGAAAGTTTTTTATTTTTTTATTTTTTTATTTTTTCAATTTAACATCGATTAAGTTTCAACCCCTAGATTTCAACTAGTAATCTAACTTCTTATTCAATAATAAATATAAGCATACAAATTGAAGTTTGTGTCATCAAATTTTGTTGAACTCTATACATTTTTTCTTCCAACATTTGGTCTCAAAACAAGGAAACTTTAGGAAACCCACATTAGTTCAAATCGAGGAAGCCCTTGGAAAAGGTACGAGAGCAAGGAAGCCCTGAGAAAGAATATATTATTGATCCAATACATTTTGAAGGAGAACAATTCATTGAAGATGTTACTATGAGAGAGTCTACACAATGTTCACCAAGAAACGTTGAGGAGAGGGATGACAAATCATGTTCTCCAAGGAGAAAGGATTAATTTTTTTTAAATAATTGTAGGTGGAAATTTTAGAAATTTATAAAAAACATAGTGAGAGGTTGTAGGAAATGAAGCACAAAGTCTTATGGTACAAATGGATAGTGAGGGTTGTATATATGCATAGTAGGGCAATACAAATTGAATAGTAATATAAAAAAATGGATTTATGAGGCCCACTTTTTCTTGCAATCTCATTTAGACTTGATCATCTTATTATGGACATGGATACTTGTTGATTTGCACATTTATGTTTTGGACTTATGATCATGATGTTAAACTTGTATGGATAGTGAGATCATGGTTAGGAAAATTTAATTTCATGAGCATATTTTGATAATCTAGATTAGTGGATGATTATGGTTTATTGTTATTATTCATGTGTTGGGTATATAATTGTCACAATATGAGCATGTACTTATTGAAATAACCTTGTAGCAAGTTAGTTTATATATGATTTCACAACTCTTTATATTGTTGTGATTAAACTAAGGTATGTGGATTTCACTTATTCTTCGAATATTTGTATTTAACTTAATTTCAAATTAGGATTGATAATTAGAATAAGGGTGTTTATATGTATAGATATTTTTTTTTAAATGACATGAGCTAACATTATGAGATATATGTGAAAGTGAATTGTTTAAGATGTGTAATTACAATAATTAGTTGAATTATGTAGATTATGCAAAAAGATGAATTTCCCATAGAATATGAATATATTTAAAATTATTGATAATCTTAGACTATTCTTATCTAAAGTTGCACTCCTCTGAGTGTAATTTTTTTGGATGCCATGATTGTATAGGTGTACTAAGTGTTTTGAAGACTCTAGAATTGGGTCGAAGTTATCTAGACAACTTGATTTCTTATCTATTTCTTCAATGGTTTAGAATAGGAACCAAGTAAAGAGAAATGAATTATTTAGTGGTATTTAGTGGGAATGGAGCTTTCAAGCTCCATTGCTCAAGGGTCAGTGTAGGATCATAATGAGCCAAACAGGACCTCTAAGTGGCAATGAAAATACAAAATAATAGACTTAAGCAACTTAACATAAGAATTTAAATATGTTATTAACATAATTTGGAAAATATGTAAGAATATAATTTGTAGCAAATTGAATGGTTTGTAGGCTACTAGGCTATTTTTTGGAAAAAAAATAATTTGATTTGGTGAAAATTTAAAATTTCAATGCAGTATTACTTTAAATTTAATATAATAAGAATGTGATTGTCCAACCACCCTAAGTATGAGAAAAAAACATTTTTTTTTTTTTAATCTTTCAATATAAGTAGAGGACACATGCTCAAATGTGGCATATTTTTCTATAATTTTTTTGCATGTAAATAATTAGTTATGAATTTTCTAGTAGGAATTTTTTAAAATATTAAAAACTATTTGTCCGATCACTCTAACTTGGTTAAAATTTATGAAATTTTATTTTTTTTAAACTATTGTTTGTGAAGTATAGATTGTGATACATCTTTTGGATTCAAAAAATGTGTAACCATTTAAAAGTACATATGTTTTTCAATCAACCTATCAATCAAGACATTACACATAGTGCATGTAGAAAATCAATAATAATTATCTATTAAATTCAAAATAAAGCATATCTTATATTGGTAGAATGCTAACAATTTACTGAATAAACCCTTTTTGTTTTATCAAATTCTAATGAAAAAAAAGTTGTCACCATGAAGGGTAAAGTTTGAAAAACCATTGCAACCCCTCTAAACATGTTGAGATAGTTGACTTTTCAAGTTGGACACTACCAAGCCAAATTCCAAAGCAATCCTGCAAGGAAATAATCGAGGCAAAAAAAAATGTCAAAAACAAAAAAGATATTCGTTATTAACAGATATCCGATAGAAAATGATATTTGTTTCCTTTACTTAGAGATATTAATATATATAAATATTATTATGGATTAATATTCAGCATGTCATAATATAAATATTAATATATATATTATAGAAAATACTAATATTAATAATAGTATTTGTTATATTATATATAATAATATAATATATCATAAAAAAATATTTGAGATGAATTGTTGTAAGGGAGTTATAAATATCATATTTATTATAATAAAACTACAAGGAGCCAAGAGCAATATATACATCTCTATTTCTCTTTCCCTCTCTCCCACCTTCCCTCTCTACTTCTATCTATCTCAACTCACCCTCTCCCTCTCTACCTACATTTCCCTCAATGAGTCTCACCCTACTTCTCCCTTCCTCCCACCTTCCCCCCTCTCTCTACCTCTCTCTTGGACCCTTCCCCCTCTACTTCTCTCTATATCCCCTCTCTACCTTCATGCCTATCCAATTATTTCTATATCCCCTTTTGCTCCATCTCTCCAACCATACCTTTCTCTCCACCTACCCCTCCCTTTATCTTGTGCTCCCTCCCTCTCTCTTCCTCCCTCTATCCCTCTCACCCTAACTCTCCCTCTCTCTACCTCTCCCTCCCATTCTCCCTCTCTCACACACACTACCTCTCTATACCTCTCTCACCCTACCTCTCTCTCTCTACCTACCTCTCTCTTTAATCCTTACACCTTACCTCTCTCTACCAACCTCTCTCTTTATTCCTTGCACCTTACCTCTCTCTATGTACCCCTCCCCCATCCCTCCTTTGACTCTCGCCGATCCGGGACGCCTTTATTCCTCCTGCTGCCTTCCTCTCCCTCCCTTTGTCCCTCCTTCACCCCCTCTCTCTCTACCTACCCCTCCCTTTATCACTCCCTCCCCCCCCTCTCTACCTCCCTCTATCCCTCCCACTCTGCATCTGGTCCCCCTTTCTCTCTCTCACACACACAACCTCTCTCTCTACCTCTCTCACCCTACCTCTGAAACGCCGATCTATTTCTCTTTTCTCATCCTCCCTCTTTCTCTCTCCTCCCACCCCATCTCTCTCTCTCTCTCTCTCTCTGATCTACTCTCTCTCTCTCTCTCTCTCTCTCTCTCTCTCCCTCTACCTGTCCCAACTACCTACCTCTCACTACCTTGCATCTTACCTCTCTCTACCTACCTCTCCCTATCTCCCTCCTTTCCTCTTTCTCTCCCACCCTCTATCCCTCACACCTTACCTCTCCCTATCTCCCTCCATCCCTCTCCTACCCAACCTCTCTCTCATGCTCTCTCTACCTACCTCCCCCTCTATTCCTTCCACCTTACCTCTCTCTATCTACCCCTCCCTCCATCTCTCCCTCCATCCCTCCAACCCTACCTCTCTCTCCACCCACCCATCCCTTTATCCCTCCCTCCCTCCCTCCTCCCCTCTTTCTTCCTACCTCTCCCTTCCCCCTCTCTATCTCTCTCTCTCACACACACAACTATTCGAACATAACAATCTACTGAGAGGGGGGTGAATTAGTAGATCAAATAAAATCTTTGTATCCCTTTTAATGCAGATTAAAAAAACATGCAAAGATCACACACAAATACACATAACACCAGATATATGTGGAAAACTTGATATGGAAAAATCCATAGTGAGAATAGTTGTTATGATGTACTGTCATAATCCAACCTCACAATAGAACCTCAATGGTTACAATGTTTAAGGGAACCAACCCTAAGGAGACACCAATCGCCTAATTTAGCACCAACTCCAAGGAAGCACCCACCCCTGCATTGAGCACCAACTCAAATATTTGATGACACTAACCAATTAGATTTACAATGTAGGATTTATGGAGCTACAACTCTAAGTTACGATTGAAAAAAATCTAGTTATGTGTTAGAGAATTATTATGTAACTGCTCAATCTTTGCTTTACTTCCATGCAAGCATACTCTCTATCTTTGTTGTTGCTAACTCAACAACCCATATCTCTACTATGCTCTCTTCTCTTCTCTGCAATCAACACATTAGAGCATCCTCTATTCTAACTCTCTCTTTCTCTATTCAATAGTCTTTTTGCACTACTTCAAACTTGATGTGTACACTAAATGATTTTCTGAGTTATAGTCTAGTTATTCTTCTCATAGTATATGCATATTGAGCCCTCTCTCATTCATCTACCTCTTTCTTTCAACTTTACATACTTTCCTTCACCTATAAGTTTCTTTTGCACATCAAGCCCAACATCACTGACAAAATTCACTTCATTTTCTATCTTTGGAATCAATCAAATCTAGGGTTTGATGCTTAATTGACCTATTCCAGATTTCATAGCCACTTTTGCATTAATGGTGTCACTCATTTCTTCCAATCACCAGCAAAAAAGTAGTTGGTTTAGTTACTTCATTTTCTACATCACAAATTCACTCATCTAATCTAGGAGTACCACCATTTTGTTATCTTGTAGTTGTTAAAATGAAATCTACACAATCTTCTCATTTATTTCTAAAATCATGCCATAATCCATTGACCATCACTCAGACACCATTGCATTTAAAATGCAACCGTCCAATTTGACTTGCATTAAATGTGGTCATAAATCTCTAGTGATTCACAACAATGATGTGAATTAAGTCAAACAGTTGATTCTTACCACATGTCTCATTCTTGCAAATCCATGCTCATCAACCCAAGTCAACACAAGCTTCCCATGGAATTACTTGTAAGGAAAGCCTAAGGTGCAGAATAAACTCTCCTAATTTCAAGCCTCGGAGAAGAATGCAGATATGTCTTCAAATTTTGCAATTACAGTTCATTAAGATGCACATGAAAGGAATAACATAATAGAGAAATAAACACATACACAATTGAACACCAGATTTACATGGGAAAAACCTTATGGGAGAAAAACCCACCACACCAAAGAAAAATCTCTTGTATTACAGTAATTGAATTACATATTGTAAGTTATAGACTCTCCTTTCAGATAATCAATCTCACAGTAGCAACATTTCCCCGATCAACCTCATATAGAACAAAATATTATCATACTTCGTTGTGTCTCACTGTCACAATGCATATACAACATACAATGAAGAACACTCACTAATCATTCGACCATCTAACCTATCACAATTACAGTACATTGCAATGTATAGCAACAACCATGATTCGAAACGTTCTCTGTATAAATAGTTCAGTTCAGTTTCCTTTGTTGAGCAACTGTCAAACTTCCTAGTCATTGAATGGCCATCTCCAAGTTAGCAATGACCTCCACTATTCGGCTTACACCTCAACAGTCAACCAAGTTCATGCTCGCTCACCCATGGTCTACTCACCGCATTACTACTAGATAGATTGGAGGCTCTCGCAATATGGTGGTATAGACCGCACTACCACACCCTTGCTAGAAAGCTCTTGCGATATGGTGGTATCACCGCACTACTGCACCTCTGCTAGAAGGCTCTCACGGTATGGCGGTATCACCGCACTACCACACCTCTACTAGAAGGCTCATGTGGTATGGCGGTAGAAGCATGAAGGTAACACTTATGCAACTCTAAGCTGGTTGGTGATAGAACCAGGGTCATACCAATGAGATTGAGACACATTTTCTCAACAATTTACCACTTGAAAAAGAACTCACTAAATATTCTGGACCCCAAGGCCCATCGAATTTACACACCATCTGAAGTTATCCATGCTCATTGGCTTTGTCAATGCATCAACAACATTCTTCAGAGTATCCACCTTTTCCAAACAGACCTTTCCATTCTCCACCATATCACGTACAAAGTGATACTGCATATCAATATGTTTTGTCCTATCATGGAAAGTTGGATTTTTTGCTAGATAAATGGCACTCTAACTATCACAACAAATAACAATCTGCCCTGCATCAAAACCAATATCAGAAAACAATCTCCTAAGCTAAATGGCTTCCTTATAGGCATGAGTTTCTGCCATGTACTCAGCCTCTATAGTGGATAAAGCGACTATAGCCTGTCACTTGCTCATCCAACTAATGGCACCACCATTCATCATGAAAATATATCCACTAGTGGACTTTCTACTATCAATGTCTCATGCCCAATCATAATCCACATACCCATGAATTTTGAGAGTCCTTTGTGATTCAACCAAATTTCCATGGTAACACAAAGCATATTCCAAAGTGCCCTTCAGATATCTAAACACTCTTTTCACAACATCCCAATGTGTCCTTCCTCGATTCTCCGTAAACCAACTAAGAACTCCCACTACTTGGGAAATGTCTGGCCTTGTATAGACCATTACATACATTAAACTGCCAACTACACTTGCATAAGGCACTATGGTCATATCCTCCATCTCAGTAGGAGATTTTGGACAATCTTCAATAGATATCTTCATTCCTTGCAAAAGTGGAACAACTAGCTGCTTGCAATCATTCATACTAAATCTCTCCAGAATAGTGTTAATATACTTACTCTAGCTAAGCCAAAGCTTTCTACTCTTTTTTTCCCTACTTATTTCCATTCCCAGAGTATACCTTGCTACACCAAGATCCTTCATTTCAAAATTCACATACAATTGAGATTTTTATATTAGAAATCATAGACTTACTATTCCCTATGAACAACATATCAGCAACATAGAGTGCAATAATAAGAACCCAATCATTTTCAGTTTTGAAGTACACACAATGATCTAATTTCGATCTTACAAAACCTAGTGACAAAATAAATGTATCAAATTTCTGGTACCGCATTCTAGGCGACTGTTTCAAACCATACAAAGATTTCTTTAACTTTCAAACCAAATTTTCTTTACCTTTTACCACAAAGTGCTCAGGCTAGGACATATAAATTTCTTCTTCAAGATCACCATGAAGAAATGTTGTCTTCACATCAATCTACTCAATCTCCAAGTCATATGCTGTTGCAAGTGATAAAAGAAATCTGATAGATGTCAGCTTTGCTACCGAAGAAAAAATTTCCCCATAATCAATTCCCTCTACCTGGGAATATTCCTTTGCAACCAACCTCACTTTATACTTTTCAACACAACCATCTAGACCAATTTTCTTTTTAAATACCCATTTGCAGCCCATAGGCTTTCTACCTTCAGGCAATGGAACCAGATCCCAAGTATCATTTTTCTTTAATGATTCCATTTCTTCATTCATGGCTTCCAACCAAGAATTTGAATTAGACATTTCAGTTGCCTCTTTTACAGTCCTAGGCTCATCAGTATTAGTAATCAAAGCATAGGCACAAGTAGAATCTAACATAGAGAACCCATACCTATTTGGTTGCTTCTTCTCACGTGTAGACCTCCTCATAGGCTGAGGTTGAGGTTGTGGTTCTTCTTCAGAACTCTCAGAGCTGCTCGAACTCTCCTCAGTTTCAGGTACATTATCAATGTGTTGTTCCTCTTTTTCTAGAGTTAGAGGTATCTCAACAACATCATTTTCCTCTTTATTTTCTTTCATCCCTGACTATAGATCCATTGAAGAAAGTTTCAACTCCTGAAATATTACACTTTGTTGTATATACAACCTTTCCAATCACAAGATTCCAAATCTTGTATCCTTTCACACCAATGTCGTAGCCAATGAAGATACATTTAACAAAAAAATTCTCCAATTTAGATCTCTTTTCATTCGACATATATATATATATGTGTGCTTCATAGCCAAAGACTTGAATATGTCTCAAAGAGGGCTTCTTACCAGACCAAGTTTCCATAGGTGTTTTGTCAACAAGTGCTGACAAAGGAGACCGATTCAACAAGTAACATGTTGTAGCCACAGCCTCAGCCCAGAACTTTTTCTCCAGACTAGCATTGCTCAACATACTTCTTGCTCTCTCCATCAATGTCCTGTTCAACCTTTTAGCAACTCTATTTTGCTATGGAGTGTAAGGTTTTGTTTTATTCCTTTTAATTCCATGGTCTTTGCAATACCTTTCAAAATCTATAGAACATAATTCACCATCATTATTTGTTCTTAAACATTTAATTTTTCTTCTAGTCTAATTTTCTACCAAGTTCTTAAACTCTTTAAACTGACCGAACACTTTTGATTTATGTTTCAAAAAATATACAAATACCCTCCTTGAATAATCATCAGTAAAAGATACATAATAAGCCAAAGATCATGATTCTACTTGTGCCTATGCTTTGATTACTACCACACCTCTTCTAGAAAGCTCTCGTGGTATGGCGGTATTTCCGCACTACCGCACCTTTGCTAGATGTCTCCCACAATATCACCACACTACTGCACCTCTGCTAGAAGGCTCCCGCAATATGGCGGTATCACCACACTACCACACCTCTACTAGAAGGCTCCCGCCGTATGGTAGTAGAAGCATGAAGGTAACACTTATGCAACTCTGAGCTGATTGGTGACAGAACCAGGGTCATACCAGTGAGTTTGAGACACATTTTCTCAACATTACTCCTTCATTTTTGGTGATCTTATTCTTTATTTCCATGGGGGGTCGGGAGTCACTAATCCCCCTTACCTTATACTTGGATTGCATTGTATATCTAAAAAAAAAAGCTTGAACACTTAAGACCAAAGCCTCTCCATATTTTTCAAGGTTTGGTCATCAACCTTACCCTTTACCATTTACCTTCTATAGTCCATCACGAACCATCACACCAAACTTTGAAGCACAAAAACTTTTGAATTTCCTTAAGATTCTACTAACATCATCATTTATGGTCATTGATGTTAACATCCCCACACATTTCCTTTGCAAGAATTAACTATTTCAAGTGTTGGTCTTTGGGATTTCTTCTTCGTGTATACTTGCCATTCTATTACAACAAAAGCCTTAACTCTAGCTCATGAACATTGAAACCATTTCGGTTGTCGGGGTTTGGGTTTCTCACATACCTCTTTCATCACTTAGCTCTTAATTTAAAAGGCATAAGCCTCAATGCCAACCTCCAATCCTTGAAACCTTTTCGGGTGTCGTCCTTCATGTCTACCATTTACTTCTTTCTTAACCTTAACTTAAGACATAGGCCTTAACTTTGATGTCCAATGCCCAACTCCTTTTTCGACTTAACACTCTCAAACTTATTTTTTCTTTGTACAAATGATATGAGGTATGTTCGAAGTCCAAAACCTTTCAAACTTAGCTTAATTTTTCTATCTCTGTCATTCTTTAGCAAGCGATACATGGTAAGCTCAAGGTCCAAAGCTCAAACTTCTATATTTCTTCAACACTTGCTTCATTGGCATCATAATGTTGATCAGTCTATCTTTTTGACATCAATGGGCCAACAATCTCCCTTTTTGGATATCACTCAAATATCCCCTTTTGACATCGATGACAATCAAATTGCCAACAATCTCCCCCTTTTTCATTGATGGAAAATATGAAATGCTCTACACCAAATGAACCAATGTGAATTCACATATATTAACATAGACCATTGTGCACATCAACTATTCTTCTCCTTAGATGCACAACTGTTTACAGTCACAACTCCCCCTTTGACATATTTTCACATCTTTTAGACACAAATCATTTTTCTCAATATCTCCCCCTTTGACATCAATGACAAATTGACTCTTTAGGACACCATGCTTCTACTTAATCCAATTTGTGCTCTCCCCCTTTGACAAAACTTTTCTCCCCCTTTATCAAAATAAAATATTGTGTCCATGATATCTGCAACCATCAAGTGGTTAGAAATTTGTAAAACTTGTTATACCTGACTTGACTTCTCCTTCTCTTCTAGGGATGAATAAGTCTTCAATGAATCCCCCCCTGGACTCATACCTTATCACTAAGATTTATTGATTTGAGGCAAGAGAAGCCACTTTGGGTGCTACCTTTTGACCTTTCTCTTTCCACACCTTATTGGGTTTCTTTTTTTCCTTGTTTTCCTTCATTTGAGGGACATGTGAAACTTTATTCACTCTAGGGGACATATTCTTCTTTTTCATCTATGCTAAATTGGTCTTTGGAAGTTTTTTCTATAGTGTTTGGCTATGTGACCATTTTTTTTGCAATTATAGCACATTACATTCATATTCAATGGAGGAGCAAATGGATTTCCACTCACATAGTTTGTATTGCTTTTAGGAATATCTCTACACTTACAAGCGCTATGACCAAACTAATTACATGTATAGCAGTAACCATAGAAACATGAGGAATACCTAGTCATAACATTTCTTTATGTAGGATGAGGAGGTCTTCTTTTCCTTTGGTTCTTTAGGTCTCTCGCCCTAGTGAGACCATCTACATCAGCTCCTTTTTTGTTTTACATCTTCTTCAAGTCTTTAGGGACTGATTTGTTAATATTCTTATCTATTGTTGGATTTTCTTCTCCATCATCTTTCTTCATCTCAACATTTCCTTTATCCGATTTTCCATTTTCAGAGGCATTCTCCTTGCATGCTTTCTTATTCTTTATTCTAGGCTTTTCTTCTGCTTTTGAATTTATCATATAAATTTGTAGATCTACTAGTGATAAGAATTTTTCCTTTTTTCAATCCCAAGCCAAATTTCTCCTTTGATGGATTTTGTGAGTTAATTAACTCGTCAATTATCTTAGATTTGTGCTTTTCAACATTAGACCTCTAAGAATATGTTCATTAGATTTTTCTAATTCTTTCCTCAGAGCCACTATCTCGGCTTCTAGCTTCATGCATTCATTAGATTTAGACTGCAATCCATATTTAACTACATCTTCTATCCTTTTAGCTTCTTCAACTTGTGTCTTCAAGTTGATCACCATCTAATCAGACTCTTCAAGACTTTTAAATAGATTTTCAATCTCCTTTTGTGCAAGTTTTTTTTTTTTTTTCCTTCATCAAGTTATCAATCTCATCCAAAGCATAGATGAGTTCTCCTTCAAGATTTACTTCTCCTTCTTCTTCTTCATCAAAACCTTCAACTTCTTCATCAGAAGTTGTTCTAAATGCCATGAATAGGGATTCATTTCCCTTAACCACAAAGGCAAAATCATGGTCATCATCTGAGCTATCACTAACATCAAATAAACCACTTTCTTCTCTTGTGTGCAAACCCTTCTTGTTTCTAAAGAAATTCTTCTTCTTAGAGTAGTAGGGTTTCATATTTTTACTATCCTCTTCTTGCTTATGGTTATCCTTTTCTTCATAAGGCCATTTAGAAGCAAAATGACCTATTTTATCATAGTTCAAATATTTAAAGGGTAACTTACCTCTATATTTTCTAGAGCCTCTCCTTAATCTTTTGACGAAGTTAGATTATTCTTCATCAAAATCCTCAGATTGGATGTAGATGCTTCAATCTTTTCCTTCCTAGCTACTTTGAATGTAGCTTCTCTCCCAGTGATATCTGCATCTCCCATTCTCATTTCATAGGTATTGAAGGTGTCATGCAACTCATCAATGGTGAGTTTATCTAAATCTCGAGCTTCCTCTATTATAGAAATATTAGAATCATATCTTGACAGAAAGGATATTAGATCCTTTTTCACAATCACAGATTCTTTCATCTCTTCTTCAAGACCTCGGATTTCATTAACAATTTCATCTACCCTAAGGAGGTAGTCTACAATATTTTCTTCTTCACTCATCTTGATACTTTCAAACTTACCTTTGTAATTTTGTATCTTAGCCTACTTTACCTTATCATCACCTTCATAGATGCTCTTTAACTTTCCTAAAACATCATGTGCAATTTTATAGTGCATTACTGTGACAAACTATAAGTTAGACAAACCACAAAGAATAGAAAATTGTTTTCATACATTCTCTTTCCAACTTGATCAGTAGGAGGTGTAGCAAGGATCATATATCCATTAACAATTGACATCCATACATCAAAACTTAATGAAGACAAATATGCTTACACTCTAATGCTCCAAAAACATAGTTTGATCCACCAAAGAGAGGTTCTTTGTTTGAGGATGAACCTTCTTGACTCGTACCATTTGTGTTCACTATCTAAGATCTACTCGACCTGATTAAGCTTCTCCAATGGAACCACGGCTCTAATACCATTTGTGGGAAAACAACAATCTACTAAGAAGGGGGGTGAATTAGAAGATCAAATAAAACCTTACTTTTTATCCCTTTTAATGCATATTAAACAAACTTGTAGAGATCACACACAAATACACATAGCACCAAATATATGTGGAAAACCCAATATGGGAAAAATCATAGTGAGAATAGCTGCTAGGATGTACTATCCTAATCCAGCCTCACAATAGAACCTCACTAGTTACAATTTTTAAGGGCACCAACCCTAAGGAGACACCAATCCCCTAATTTACGAGCACCAACTTAGCTATGTGATGTCACCAACCAATCAGGTTTACAATGTAAGAGTTATGGAGCTACAACTCCAAATGATTCAAATGAATCCAGTTCTATGTTATAAATTTATTCTGAAACTACTCAATCTCTACTTTACTGCAAACATACTCTCTATCTTTGTTGCTTCTAACTTAGTAACTCACACCTTTACTTTTCTCTTCTCTTCTCTACAATATGCACTTTAGAACGTCCTCTATTCTAACTCTCTCTCTCTCTATTCAATAGTCTCTTTGCACTACTTCACACTTGATGCATACCCAAGATGATTTTTTGAGTTACAGTATAGGTCTTCTTCTCAAAGCATATGCATATTGATCCCTCTCCCATTCATCTACTTCTTTCATTCAACTTTGCACACTTTCCGTCACTGACAAGTTTCTTCTCCACCTCAAGGCCAACATCACTGACACTATTTACCTCATTTTCTCTATTTGACATCAATCAAATCTGGGGTTTCATGATTGATCAACTTGTTCTAGATTTCATAGCCACCTATGAATGAATGGTGTAGCTCATTTCTTCTAATCACTAGCAACAAAGTACCTAGTTTATTTACTCTATTTTTTGCACCATAAGTTCACTTGTCTAAACTAGGAGTTCCACCATCTTTTTATCATGTAGTTTCTAGAATTAAATCTTCACAATTTGCTCGTTGATTTCTAAAATTGTTCCACAATCTGTCAACCATCACTCAGTTGCCACTGCATTTAAAATGCAACCTTGTGATTTGAATTGCACATTAAATGTGATCATAAATCTCTAGTGATTCACAACAATGATGTGAGTCAGGTCAAACAATCAATTCTTTCCATGTGTCTCATTCACAAAAATCCACACTTGTCAACCCAAGTCAATGCAAGCTTCTCATGGAATTAATACTCATTCATTTTCAGTGATCTTATTCTTTCTTTCCATTGGGGTCGAGAGTTTCTAATCCTTGTTACCTCATACTTGGAGTGCATTGTAGAGCTCAATAAGAAATCTTGAACACTTAAGTTTGAAGCTTCTCCATACCTTTCGATGTTCAGCCATCAACCTTACCCTTTACCATTTACCTTCTCCACTCCATCGCAAACCATCACACCAAACTTCAAAGCACAAAACACTTTTGATTTTCCTTAAGATTCTACTAACATCATCATGTATGGTTGCTAACATTAGTTCATCCCCACACATTTCCTTCAAAAGAATTGACCCTTTTGGGTGTTAGCCTTCAATATTTCTTCTTTCTGCATACTTACCATTCTATTAAGGAAAAAGCGTTAATTCCAACTTGTGAATACCAAAACCATTTCAGGTTTCAAGTTTTGGGTTTTCGACATACCTAGATTTCATCACTTAGCTCTTAGTTAACGCATAAGCCTTAATGTCGACCTCTGATCCCTGAAACCTTTTTAGGTGTCATCCTTTGCATCTACCATTTACTTATTTCTTAACCTTAAGTTAATACATAAGTGTTAACTCTAATGTCCGACGCCTAACCCCTTTTTAACTTAACACATTTGAACTTCTTTTTTCTTTGTGCAAATGGTACAAGGTATGGTTGAAGTCCGAAGTACATAAAATTTTGGGCTTAGCTTAATTTGTCTATCTCCAAGTTCCTTATTTAGCAAGAGATATATGATAAGTGTGAGGCCCGAATCCTGAACTTCTACAATTCTTCAACACTTTCCTCCTTGGCATCATAATGTTGATCAGTCTCTCTTTTTGACATCAATGAGCCAACAATGTCCCTTATTGGATATCACACAGATATCCCCTTTTGACATCAATGATAATCAAATTTCCAACAACCTCTCTCTCTACCTCTCCCACCCTACCTCTCTCTACTTACCTCTCCCTATCTCTTTCCTTCCCTCTTTCTCTCCCACCCTTTATCCATCCCACCCTACCTCTTCCTATCTCCCTCCTCTCTCTTTCTCTCTCACACACAACCTCTCTCTCTCTACCTCTCCCACCCTACCTCCCTCACACACACACACACATGCACACAACCTCTCTTTCTACCTCCCCCACCCTACACTCTTTATCCTTGCACCTTGCCTCTCTCCTCCTCTCCCTATCTCCCTCTCCCTCTTTATCTCTCACCTCTATCCCTCCCACCTTACCTCTCCCTATATCCCCATTCCACATCTCTCCCTCCCTCTACCTAGCTCATTGACATTTCTCCTCTCCTCTATTCCTTCAACTTACCTCTCTCCTATCTACCCACTCACTCATCCATAAACTTCATCTCTCTACAGATATCCCTCATCCTTCCTTCTCTCTCTCTCTCTCCTACCTCCTCCCTCCCTCTCTGCCTATCTCTCTCACACAGCCTCTCTCTCTTCACTCTCCCCACTGCCTGTACCTAACTCTCTTGACTTTTACCTCTCTTTCCTACCTCTTGCTTTCCTCCTCCCCCCCTCTCTCCACTTGGGACACACAGCCTGCTTCTCTCACTACCCCCCTCTCTCTCTCTCTCTTTCTCTCTATCACATACAATCTCTCTATCTACCTCCAACATCCTAAATTTCTCTATTCCTTGCACCTTATCACTCTCTATCTATCTCTCCCTATCTCCTTCCTTCTCTGTCTCTATCTCTATCTCTCTCTCTCTATATCACTCTCTCCAACCATACCTCTATCTCTCTCCTTCCTTCTCTATCTCTCTCCAACCCTCTATCCCTCCCATCCTACCTCTCATTATCTCCCTCCTTCCCTCTCTCTCTACCTCTCCCACTCTACCTCTCCCACCCTACCTCTCTCTCTACCTACCTCTCTCTACCTACCTCTCCATATCTCCCTCCTTCCTTCTTTCTCTCCCACCCTATATCTGTCCCTCCTTCCTAACCTCTCTCTCCATACCTCTCCATCCCCCCTCTCTATCTCTCTCTCACACAGCCTCTCTCCCTCTACCTCCCCCACCCTACCTCCCTCTCTATACCTTCCTCTCTATATTCCTTGCACCTTACCTCTCTCTACCTACCTCTCCCTATCTCCCTCCTTCCCTCTTTCTCTCCCTCCCTTTATCCCTCCCACCCTACCTCTCCCTCTATCCCTCCTTCCCTCTCTCTCCCTCCCTCCATCTACCTCTCCAAACCTACCTCTCTCTCACTCTCTTTATACCTACCTCTCCCACCCCTCTCCCTCTCTCTCTCATAACCTCTCTCTCTACCTCTCCCACCCTACCTCTCTCTACCTATCCCACCCTAATTATCTCTCTAGTTATCTCTCGCTATTCCTTGCACCTTACCTCTCTCTAGCTACCTCTCCCTATCTCTCTACTTCCATCTTTCTCTCCCTCCCTCTACCTCTCTCTCTTCTCTCTATACCTACCTCTCCCACCCTCTCTCTCACACATAAAAAATATCTCTCTACCTCTTCCATCCTACATATCTCTCTACCTACCTCTCCCTATCTCCCTCCTCTCTCTCTCTCTTTGTATCTCTCTCTCTCTCTCTCTCTCTCTCCAATTGTACCTCTATCCCTGGACCCTATCTCTCCCTATCTCCCTCCTTCCTTCTCTCTCCCTCCCTCTACCTCTCTTAGCCTACATCTCTCTCTCTATATACCTACCTCTTCCACCCTATCTCTCTCTCTCACACAACCTCTCTTTCTACCTCTCCCACCATACCTCTTTCCCTCCCCTCCTACCTCCATACCTCTCTACTTATCTCTTTACCTCAACCACACACACACAACCTCTCTCTCTATATCCCTCCCTTTATCCCCTGCTCTCTTCCTTTATCTCTCCCACCTTACCTACCCCTCTCTCTACCTCTCCCTCCCTACCTCCATCTCTCTCTAGAATATTTTGTAATATTAATATAATATATAATATATATTAGAGTATATTTATATTATATAAGTATAATATTGTAATATTACATTGTATAAATATTATAATATATATTATATTATATTATAATTTATATGTATTATATATTTGATTGCTATAAATTCTTTTTTAATTTGAACACAATAGATATCTATTTTGTTCAAAACAAGTACCCATTTTGCTTTACAAAATGGATATCTATTTTTTTTTACAAAATAGATATCCATTTTGTAAATCTTTTTTTCACATTCAAGAAAACAAGCTTTACATAATGGATGTCCATTTTTCTTTACAAAAAAAAATCCATTTTGTAAAGTATCCATTTTTCTTTACAAAACAAATATTTGTTTTGTAAATATTTTTTTCGTGCATAAGAATATAAGCTTTACAAAATGGATATCCATTTTTCTTGAGTCGAAAAAATGACCCATTTTCTATTTTGTGCATTCCAACAGTCCCCACCTGCTCTGTGGTGTTGAGAATGTCATGATTTTTATCCAATACAAACAAAATTTTATATTTTATGTACTCTTTTATACAAAATTTTATCCTATGAATCATCAAGGTACTTGTTTGAGTTTGTATAATGGGAAGAAATAGTCATCGTAAAGTGAAAAGGGAGAGAAAATTTCAAGTAGAGGAAATCAAGGCAAGTAGGGACACAGATAGATCAAGGAAAAGGGTGGAAAGAAAAGGTTTTTCAAATACTCTTCAAGGAGAAGGATCTTCTTTACCTTTAAATGACATTAAAATTGATTATGGTATTGAGTTTGAAAATGTTGTCAAACATGAAATTGAAATTGAAAATGTTGAATATGAAATTGAAAATAAAAATACATTGAACATGAAATTGAAAATGTTGAGCATGAAATTGAAAATACAAATGTTGAACACGAAATTGAAAATATTGAAAAATGTGATGAAACACCTATTGACAAGATTAACATCATAGACAAAGAAGAAGAAATACGTCAAGATTTTCTTGAAAAATGTGCATATACAACCCATAAAGCTGAAAACATACTCTATAATCCACTCATTCATATCATTGATGAAATTGATAACACACATGAAACAACGAAAGTAATTTATCTCCAAATTACATAAGAAGAGAGGACCTTTGTGAAGAAGAAAATGAAATCTTGAACCCATCTTTTTGTAATGAATCTAATAAAATTGCAAAACATCCAAGAACCCCAATATGGTTAGTTGAAATAGATGAGAACATAATACATAAAATTGAAGAAAAAGGTCATCACAAACTATTCGATTGTGGGCTACCCAAATTTTCAATCAATAATTTTCCAATAAGACATTACTTGAGCAATGTCAATTTTTTGTACAATTGCTAAAGCCATACAAAATGAGACCATTACTAAAGAATTTGAAGATTCATATAAACAAAAATTCTGATCAAAATAACATTATTGTTAAAAATGGAGCGGAGAGGGAGCTGGAAGAGTAGTAGGGGAGAAATTTGAAATCAAGGCTTGATGGAGAGGAAGGAGATGATTTAGAAGAGGCAAATGGATTTCTACTACAAGGTTGGTTGTTGTTTCTAACCAATTGGGATGCAACAGGGTGGCATTGGTTATTGTCGTTGGCTTGTTGGGAAGTGTCATTTTGGGACTTCTCATTGTTGTCATCCTATTGGGAAGTTGTGGTGGTCCTATTGTCTTTTGGTGTTAGTATCAGGCTTGGTGTGTTGCATATTTCAGCTTGTGTTAGCTATTTGGGTGCCTGTGAAGGATCTTTTTGCCATATGGGTGTTGGTGCTCTTGTTTTTGGCCAACTTTGGAAGTTGGCATTCCGCTAGTGTTTGTTTAATGAGTTAGTTTTGTCCTTGAAGGGTTTTTTTTTAGAAAGTGGGGTGGTTTGTTTCCTTCTTCCTCTAATGCTAACTCTAAGTAGCTCTCCTAGATGTCTAAGGATTTCATGGGTTTTATGGATCTTAAGAGGGTTGTGATTAGTGACTATTTTACCATTGATACTATGATGGAGTGGTGGTTTTCCCTCTATGATGTTATTGTGGGTTTCTACCTAGTTGTGGAAGGCATTCCCCCTGGCCTCTATTCTATTGTTTAGATAGTACTGCTAGAAGACTGCGTATTCTTGAACCCCCTATGGTTTGTGTATACACTCAAATTTGGTCTAGAGGAATTAATTAAATACAAGTTATTTAATTAATAAATTTTTAATTCCTCTACTTATAAATAAATTGAAAATTTTATTTATATAGTTCATTTTCTTTAATTCTTCCTATTCTAAATCATTTTATTCATGTCTTAATTAAATAAACAAATTCAATTAGTTTATTTTATTTAATTAACTCCCTCTTATTAAATTTGAATTTTTAATTTGAATTTATGCATATTTCTACTAACTTCTCATCTTCCACATCATCATGTGTCTAATGAAATTAAATATTTCTAATATTTAATATGGCATTTATCCTCAACAAATTCTAACAAATTTTGAGGCACTTGGCCTTCACCTCCATTTGATTCCTCCTCAAACTTGGAAGTTTATTCTACTAAAGGGAACAAACTACTTGATTCTCTCTAACCTCTTCATCCTCAACTGTCCATCTCTCCAAATCGAATCCAAACCATTGACTCCTGCCACATAGGCTGATGCCTTGGAAAAATCTATAAATAGAGTCTCATTTACAACATCTTATATAGAGAGAGCTGAGCATAATTAAACTCTACAAAATTTAAGAGAGCATTAGCATTTTAGAATTAGCATCTTAGTATTGTCATTTTAGTGTTTTCCTTTTAGAATCAAGTAGATTAATCATGGCATTACCATTAGCTACATCTTAATCACAGTAGTTTAATTGCATCATCTTCATTATCAATATCATAGCAGCATCTTAATCTTTGCATATCATCAATAGAATTTTAGCAATCAATCATATAGGAAGTATTTCTTGCATTTCCAACATCTCATTCTTTAGGTTGCAATTTGGAAAGTCATGTGCACAAACAATCTGAGAGAAAAAATGACTTGAAGAATCCTTGGAGATAGAGGACAATGAGACACCATTAGAGAGTTTGTTGTTTTGATTTGATTATTATTTGAATTCTCTAATATAATGTTTCATTGGTGTGTTGTATTATTTGTTTATGCACTCACATTATTCATACACACATAAATTGGTTCCCACCGTGGGGCCTAGCCCCCTTTTTTTAACATTTTCTAGCAAGTTTTTGTCAACAGGTTGGCTCATGAATTTTGATGTAGCACACTTGAAGCCTCTTCCACTGCATATACATGTTCTTTTGGCACATCAAAGCTCTATTCCAACATATATACCTGTTCTTTTGGTGCATCCAGGCTCTATTTTAGCACATACACCTACTCTTCTAGCGCATTTACCTATTCTTTTGGTGCATATATAGGATTTGGTTTTCCTTTTTGCTTTCTAGAATATAGCATTTAATGTGTTTTGTAGCACATATGCTGAATCTTTTAGCGCATCTATTCTCTGTTTTGGCCCATTCACCTTTATTTGCAGAAAATTAAAATTTTGGGAACTGATTGATGTCTTTCTATTTTGCAAGTGCTTTAAATGTTGTCAAAGACAATTATCTGAGACTACTAATGGTGTTTGCAGGGGCTGGAGTTATTTTCCTTTGATTAAATTAGGCATCTAGTTTAATTACAAGGTTAATGAACACCATGTATGTTGTGCTTGTAAAATATAGGCCTATGCTCTCCCCTTTATTGGGTGACCAAAATGCCAGACTCACTCTTTCAATTTATTGCAATAGCACCTTTAGAAGGCCTTTTATAGTGGGAAAAAGTACTCACCCTACGAAAATGACCTAAGTGGGAATGACTAAAGCCAAGTATTCCAACCCACTATAATCAAATGTGATTGTGAGGAAACTCACATTCAACGGTAGTGTGCATTGATAACCATCCCCAAAGCCTTTGTTCTAAAGGTTGGGAGGTCTCCTAAGGGAGTTTATCATTTTTTGCATTGAACAAAAACCCTTACTAAGAACTTTAAGTGTAGTAGTCAACCGAGTTAGTTCCCAAACATTATAATATTCATAGTGCAAGGGGAGGGAAGAATCTACCCCTAAGATACTCACCATATAACTACCAAGGATTACTGGCCAAAAGTGGAGGATTCGACTTTGGTTAAGACCTGAGAAAGGAAAAAACACGGGCGCCCTCTAGGGGATGACAGGGTTGTGTGAGCTGACATAGTTTTAAGATGTGGGTTGTGATGTTATTAATGACCCTTGACATTAGGTCTAACTAATTTTTTTACTCTTGTTCAATACCAGTGGAAATCAAAAGGGATCGAACCAGATCCTTGAACATACACTTAATGTTTAGATCATAGGGTGGAACAACTATTTTACTACTTATTGCTATGTTTGAAATCATTTTTCAAGAGATCATCCATTAAAAACACTTAATTCACATTATTCAAAAACAAGAAAAACCAGGAAAACTTATTGTTCAAAAGATCATCCATTAAAAACACCTGTTTCACTGAGTTGAACACAAGAAAACCAGACAAAATTTCAAAATAGTGACCATTTCTAGTTTGGAGCATAAGCTTCTTGTTTCCATGTATTTGGCTCATATTCTGGCACATTTGGGTTCTTTTCTAGTGCATTTAGCTCATAGTCTGGCACATTTAGGCCATGTTCTAGTGCATTTATCTCATTTTCCAACGCATCAGCTTTTTGTTTTAGCACATTGAGTTCATGTTCTGGCGCATATACAACTTGTTTTAGAGCATTCATCCCATCTTTCAGCACATATAGTCCATATTTTAGCGCATATGTCCCATCTTCTAGTGCATTTGCAATCTGTTTAGCGCATTTACCTGATACTCCAATAGAGAGCTAAGTTAAACATCTATCAAATAACTTGAACCATATTTAGGGACAGTCTAGTGCATCTCTGGCTTTTTCTAGCACATTTAGCTCATCTTCCAACACATCTAGGGTCTTTTCTAGTGCATTTTTTTCATCTTTCGGTGCATAAATTTCTTGTTCTATCACATCTAGGGGACAATCTAGCACATATAGGCTTTGTTTTAGCACATCTATGCCATCTTTTAGTGCATCTACAACCTGTTTTAGCACATCCATCTAATTCACAAACAAAGAGCTAAATTGAATGTTTGTTAGACAATTAAAACAAAATTTAGGGTTTCTTTCCAGAGCAGAGATCATTCCTCATTACAACATCAGGTTAAACTTGAAGAAATTGGCCTTTGCAAGTGAATTTCCTTTAACCAAACTTGGATCAAACCAGTTTAATTAAAGTGCCAAATCATCAAACCTATCTCTGATTGTTTAGCTAAGTTTCATCATCAGGATCTATCATCCTTCATCACGAAACAACATGATTTACATCAGATTTAACCTTAGTCTCATCAATAGAATCCATCATTCTATTTGAATTAGGCATTTCCTTGGCACTCCCAAACAAAGATCAAAGTATAGCAAACCTTTAATAGTTGCATGCCCATTTTAACAAGAGCACAAAAACAAAAAAACAAAGAGAAAGAAATTGAAATCCAAACCACCATGGCAGATGGCGAAGAAAATCCCTTTCACAAATTCCACCAACTTGAAATGGATGAGATAACGAACGAGGACATTCAACAAGCTCAACAAGACCCTAAATTTCACAAGTTCATGGAAAAGGTTTTAGAAAAAGATGGAGAGAAATAATTTTTGATGTTGGCCAACCAAGGTGTGAAATTACCCAATTATTTTGATATAAACTAATAAAAAGGAGCTCCGAAGAAAACAAAAGTTAATTTACGAAACACAAATCCAATGAATGCTTTAACTCAAAAAATGCAAAATATTCAACAATAAATCCAAGACATGCAAAGAGGAACAACAAAAAGATATTTGTTGCAAGACATATGCCCTTATTCCTTTGACAAAAGTTTGAACATGATACCTTTTCCACCAAACTGTGATCTTCAAAAATATGACAAATACAATGGCAAATATAATCCTATAGATCATGTAAGATAATTTTGTACCATGAGCTTGGAATTTGCACATGAAGAGACTTATTTAATGAAACTATTTCTAGGAAGTTTGGTAAACAAATTTATCACCCAATATTCCTACAACATTCAACATGAAATAACCATGAAGGATCTTTGTAACACAAAACCGAAAAATGGTGAATCATTCCTTACATTTTTACAAAGATGGAGAAGATTATTTGCTAGATATGCTCGTCCTATACCTGAGAAAGAAAAGAAGGAAATATTCATTGATAATCTTACTAGTGAGATGATTTATAGACTCCAATTTCAATGTCCACCCAAATTTGAAAAGATGATTAAAAATGGACTTAAAATCGAGGAAGCCTTGGTTAAAAGAGGAGTATTAAAAATCTATAATGAAGGACCAAACACTGCTAACTCTTCCAATCATTATAACACCAATGAGAAATCCAAATTTTGGACAAGAAACAAGAATGTTGGTAATGATGGTGCAGCTGATTATTAGGTTTTACACCCAAAACCAATCAAAACAACAATCAAAACAACACTAAATCTAAACCAGCCTCAACACCATATTGAACACCATCAAATCATAGAAAATTTACACCTTTTGGGAAATCACTTGAATCAACATTAAAAGAACTTCTTGAATCCAAAATCATAACATTACCAAAGGCACGAGATTGGGAACCAAGAGTCAAACCATCATGGTGGAATGATGCATATTATTGTGATTTTCATAGAAACAAAGGTCACAAAACAAATTATTGCATGCAACTAAAACATTTGGTGCAAGACTTAATAGATAGACATAAAATATCAATAGACGGACCTCAAACAAATGTTGATCATGGAACATTTAAAAACCCTTTACCCAACTAAAAAAGGGAGAATCCTCTTCAACAAAGGGAAAAATGTGAACTATGTCTATGATTCTACAATCCTTCACATTACTGTAGTTTATAATCAAACCAATGACATTGAAATCAAGAATAAACAACACATTGTTGTAGTTGATAATAAAATTAATGACAAACAAGACATTGATAGAGCTGATAATCAAATCAATGACATCAAAATCGAGCATAAACAAGACATTGCTACAGTTGATAATCAAACCAATGTCATAAAGATCAACAATAAACAAGACAACCTACTAGTAGATGTGACCACTAGACCACGGTCCAAGTTTGTATTGAAAGGAAGTACATATAAGACACCTACTGCCCCTTCAAATCAATACAACATAGTGGAACAATTGCAAAAGATACCAACACAGATATCCATACTGGAACTTCTTAAAATTTCACCAGCCCATAAAGAAATTCTAGAAAAGGCTTTGGTTGACACCATAGTACCAACTGATTTGGAAGTTTGTCAATTCCAAGACATGGTGGGACATTTGACTGCACCCCATTGTTTATCATTCTCAGAAAACAATGATGCATCCCTCACTCATCCACATAATGCTCCACTCCATATTGAGGTTTTAATCCATAAACATCAAGTAAAAACTTTTTTAATAGATGGAGGAGCTATTCTAAATATCTACACCTTAAAGCTTATATGTGCCTTGGGATATTCAAAAAATGCAGTAGATTCCAAAAGAAAGATCACCATAAAAGCTTATGACGATGAAGAAATAACCTCTCAAGGACTGATAGTATTTCCAATTCAAGTGGGACTAGTTGTAAAATATATACTTTGCTAAGTTTTAGAGAAGGATTTGACTTACACCATACTCTTGGGATGACCTTGGATCCATGAAATGCAAGCAGTTCCATCAACATATCATCAATGTCTGAAATTCCCCTACAATGGACAAGAGATCACCATTTCAGCTGATTCCAACAATCCTCAATATTGCAACACTCTCAAGATAGTCCAAGATTTTTTTGTGCCACACAATAGAGAAGCTCCCACTTCCATTTCTTCAAGTAATGAAGGACAACTTAATTCTTTGTCAAAACAATTTGAGAAAAAGGTTCAGTCGAAAGATAAAGGCATTGGTGATCCCATTTCCTCATGTAATGGAAGCCAACTCAATCCTTTGTCAAAATAGTTTGAGAAAAAGATATAGTTGAAAGATAAAGGAATGGGTGAGTATTCAATTGAGCAGTCCTTATGTCTCTCACAACGGCTACCTTGTCCAAAATCATATGGGAAACCATCAACATCTAGACAACAATCTTCACAACCCACCACACTTTTTTATGGTAAATTTGTAAAAGCAAGTGCCCTAGTTGATGAATTTGAGGACAAAGACATTCTAATTTGGCTTTACAAAGATGAAGAAACATCCCAAGCAACAACTTCCAGCATACCAATAGAGAAATATGGTAAAGGATTCACAATCTTAGAAAATATGGGATATGAAGGAAAAGGTCCTATTGGCAAAAGAAAAGAGGGTATTGTGGAACCAATTCAGCCTATCACAATCAATGCAAAATACAAGACATGACTAGGATACAAAGAAGAGACAAAAGAAGAAGCCAAGCAACAGATTTGTGAGTGAATCCTCCAATTGCAAGCTAGTTTTGAAATAGACTCAAATGAATATGAATGGGATTCACTTTCTAAAGTATCTTTTGAAGACAAAGGAATCAATGTGATAAAGAGGTATGCACCCATACATATGGAGGGACAAAGTTCAGGGTCTATACCAATTGAATTTGGATCACTACATATCGATGAATCAAGTGAGGATGATCAAACATCAAGCAACATAGATCATTCAGAGGAGAGTAACATTATAGCCCTTGGCATTACTATCGAACACCTTGAAAACATTTCCATCATGACACTTACTTCCATTGACCTTGACCAATCCAATGATTCCTTACCTTTGATACATCCCGAACTCATTGACTAGGAACAAAATGAGCTAATTGATACCCCTATCTTTGCAGATGTCGATGCCATTATCAAATTCCTTTGTTCTAAGAATCCTGAAACAAGTTCCACCACTAAATTTCATAATGAAACTTCCAACCAGGGGAGTGCCAAATCTCTTAGCTACAAAATAAAGAATACAAAAAATGAATATGATGGCGAAAACCATGCAATGGTAGTATTAGATCATGAAAAAGTAAAAAGAAAGAGCATATCCAATGGTGAAAACCTCCCTGAGGCATTGAAGGATGAGATTTTTGACACTCTTCCTGAGCATTATCATGAGAGATCTTCAATATTGGTTGAGCCTACGCAATCCATAAACATTGGTACTGTAGAAATAGTAAAGACCCTACACCTAGTGGCATCAATGATAGAGGAAGAAAATACAAGTTTCACCAAATTCTTTGAGGAAAGACAAATCAATTTTGCTTTGTCCTATGGTGACATGCCAGGAATAGATCTAGTAATACATCATTTATCCCTACCACCTAGAGTGAAGCCAGTAAAGCAGAAATTGAGAAAAATGTATGCACACATCACCCTACCAGTGAAACCAGAATTGAAGAAACTATTAGATGCAGGGTTCATCTGACCAATTGATTATGTAGAATGGATTTCAAACATTGTACTAGTCTCCAAACTAGTCAACAACATCAGAATATGCACATATTTTAGAGACCTTAACAAGACTTGTCTGAAGGATGATTTTCCTTTGCCCAATATAGATATCATTGTGGATTTAACAATAGGACATGCTATGCTATCACTCATGGATGGTTTTTCAAGCTATAATTAGATCAAAATTGCACCATAAGATCAAGAAAAAATAACTTTCACATGCCAATGGGGTACATTTTTTTGGAATGTCATGCCTTTTGGATTAAAGAATGTAGGAGCCACCTACCAACATGCAATGACAACAATATTTCATGACATGATGCATACATTCATGGAGGACTATGTGGATGACCTACTAGCAAAATCATTCACCCAGGAAGGACATCTAGAAATATTGGATAAAATCTTCACCTGATTGGAAAAGTTCAACATGTGTGATTAAACCCAAAGAAGTGTGTATTTGGAGTAACATCAACAAAACTCTTAGGATACATAGTCTCAGCTAAAGGCATTGAAGTAGATCCAGTAAAATTTAAAGCCATCATGTAAATGCCACCTCCTAAGAACATTAGCCAACTAAGACCTATACAAGAAAGATTCCAATCCATCAGAAGATTCATCATACAACTGGTGGACAAAAGTCATCCTTTTACTCATTTTCTACACAAGAATGTTTCTTTTAGATGGGATGAAAAATGTGAAGCTTCCTTTAATCAATTGAAAAAATATCTAATGAATCCACCTATCTTGGTACCACCAATAGAAGGAAAACCATTGCTACTCTACATAGCAACTATTGAGGTATCTTTGGGAGCTTTGCTAGCACAAGAAGACTCTACAAGAAAAGAATGGGCCACCTACTACATTAGCAGAACATTGAATGGCTGTGAAATTAACTATACATTCAATGAAAATGCTTGTTTGGAAGTGGTTTTTGCTACTAAAAAATTGTGACACTATATGTTAACACATACCATGAAATTGATAGCCAAGATAGATACATTAAAATATCTACTCAGGAAATCCAATTTAATAGGAAGATTAGGAAAATGGGTGATCATATTAAGCGAATTTGACATTCAATATGTGGATAGAAGAGCAATCAAGGGACAAGAAATAGCAGATCAGTTAGTTGAACCACCATTGCAAGATGACCATCCCATGCACATTGAATTTATAGATGTAGATGTCCTCACAAGGACAACACAATAGTGGATATTATACTTTGATGGGTCTTTCACTCAACATGGCTTGGGTGCTAGAATCCTACTTGTTACTCCTCAAGGACACACTATCCAAAAATATTACAGGTTGATGTTCCCTTGAACTAACAACACAACTTAATATGAAGCACAAATCATTGGTATCAAGTTAGCAGTGGAATGGAAAATCACATAATTATAGGTTTATGGAGATTGTCAATTAGTCATTAATTAGGTTAATGATGATTATCAAACAAAATATGACAAGCTGATGCCATACAAGAGAATGGTAGATGACTTCAAGAAATACTTTGTTGAGATCAAATTTGAACAAATTCCAAGAGTAGACAACAAAGTTGCAGATGCCATGGAAACCATTGCTTCTCTATTACAAATACTAGAAAAATGAAGTCGTTATGAATTCATGGTGGAACAATTGTTTAATCTTGCATATGACAATCCTGAGTCCCAAGTCATGTACCATCTCATTGACGTTGATTCTTCCATCTATGGGAAGATTTATACCTATCTGAGAGACAATACCCTTCCACCTGACCTATCCTGGAACCAAAAATGCAACTTTATCCATCAAGCTGCTTGATACACCCTAATAGATGATACACTTTATCAACAAGGTATCAATGGTACTCTCCTCTGATGTCTTAAATGTAACAAATCTGAAATTGCTTTATGAGAATTTCATGAAGGTATTTGTGGTACTCATTCAAGTGGTCTTACTCTAGCTAAGAAACTCCTATGCTTGGGATATCATTGGCCGAGCATGGAGAAAGAATCTTTTCAATTTTTCAAGAAGTGCAAGAAGTGTCAAGTCCATGGGAATCTCATACATGCACCGATGCAAGAGCTGCAACCATTCACATTGACTTGGCCTTTCTATCAATGGGGACTTGATCTTGTGGGTAAGATTCATCCATCTTCCTCTAATGGAAATAAATTCATAATCATAGCCATTTAGTATTTCAAAAAGTGGATTGAAGCTATCCCATTAACCACCATCACTGGTAAAAAAATTGGTTCTTTCATCTTGAACTACATTATTTGTCGGTATGGCATCCCTAACTCCATTGTCACTGGTAATGGTAGACCTTTCAAAAACCAAGATGTCCAAGAACTTTGTGAAAAATTCCATATCCAACATCTATTTTCCACACCCTACTACCCTCAAGGAAATGGCCAAGCAGAAGCCTCAAATAAGACCATCTTGAAAATCTTGAAGAAAACTGTCAACGATGATAGACGTGATTGGCATGTTCAACTAAACCCTACTTTGTGGGCATACCGTTCTAGAATTTGTACCCCTACAAGAGCCACACCATATTCCCTTGTGTATGGATTAGAAGTCATCTTACCTATTGAGTTTGAGTTACCTTCACTCCGAGTGTCATTGAAAGGAATCATTTCAGAAGAAGACTATCGAGTATCCAAACTACAGGAGTTGGAATTGTTAGATGAATGTTGTTAGCATGTTGTTGATCATCTAAAAGCTTATCAACAAAGAATGTAAAGGAGCTATAATTATAAGGTTAGACCAAGAACATTTTAGGTTGATGACTTGGTCCTGAAAGAGAATCCTCACAATCAACAGGATCAGGAAAAGAAGGGAAAATTTGAACCTAATTAGCTAGGTCCTTTTGTCATTGTATTAGTATATGGATCTGGAGCATATCAGTTATCTACACCTGAAGGGGACCTGTTTGAAGAACCTATCAACAACCTTCATCTCAAGAATTTTTATACATAACTCATCCAGTGCATGGTAAAAAGCTGAAAAATCCAAAAAAATCAAAAAAGTGAAAAATCCAAAAACAAAATTTAAAAAGTTTGAAAAATCCATAGAAAGGCAAAAAAGGAAAAAATACAAAAAAAGTGGAAAATCAAAAAAATTGTTGATGAAATCCTGGCAAACAGGCATCTTGGTGACAACAAAAAAAATCATAAAATCAGAAAAAAGTGCAATAAATAAAAGTAGTGAAAACCTGGCAATAGGTGCTATTTGTGATAGATTAGCTTTTCCATCTATTGGAGCATGTGTCAGTCATCCGATTTTTTCCTTCATTATGCCTGTCCATCTTACAAAACCTCATGTACATATCTAGGTGTCATGGTCGTGCCTCACCTTGGCATGGCAATCATTGTGCATATTCGCAATAAATGGTTGGTTTTTCACTGGGAGAAAAATCCTAAACTCACTGGGGGAAATTTTCTTTGAGCTTAAAACAACAGAAAAACAACAGTCAGACAACATAGCAAACATAACGATCCCAATGGAAACTCAACATTGAACATCCATCACAAAATTCTAAACACCAACCATCCAAATCAACAACATGATCAATCAAAAACAAAATCTAATTGGATGATGTTCTTCTGAATCATGGTTTAATCACTTTAGTATAAACGTTCAATTGGTGTATCTTGATTTTTGTTATCATTTCTCTAGAGAAACTCAAGGATGTTATAGACTAGAGAAGCTAGGATGGAGTATGATTTTAATTTGTCTGCTATATGTGATTCAATCATTACTACTATGCAAATTTGTCATGGGACATGCTCTATAAAGTATCATTGATGAAATTCTGAATTTGCATAGGAAAAGGATTAACTCTTTTTTGTTTTACGCAAGCAATACTCAGGTCATCTCAGTTCAATTATGGCTAGATGCTTGTGTTACCTTCCAATATAAAAAATCAATGGAAGTTGTACTTGGGTCATCATGGTCTAATTATACCATCAATGTTTGTACTAAATTTCAACATATTAAAAGCTCAATGATGATACCAAGCCCAACAAATTCGGCTGACAAAATGAGAACATTGCATATTTAGATTTGCATGGTTAAGATAGATTGCATCCACATTAGTTTTACATCTACATTTTAGGTTTTCCAAGGCTAGAAAATTTCAAAATGATTTTATCTCTCTCATTAAAAGATTGAGTACACTGGACATTAGCAAAAACAAGATCATTTACATATAGTTGCATAATCATTATCATATCATACATCCATCCATGCATTAGATCATATATTTGCATTAGAAAAAATAAAAAAATAAAACTGAATTACATATTATTTGCATCCATTTCATACTCATAAAGCATATAGAATCATAATCCATGCATCATCATTTCATTATTGCATCCATACAAAGCCATGGCATAATCATATAGGCATCACATTGCATATAGAATGGAAAGAAAATGCATCCATCATAAAAGCATGTAGACAACATATATATCAATATTCTCCATGACATCTCATACAATCTCAAAATAACTAATGTCAAGTGTACAATGATATCATAAAACATGGAGAGATACATCATCAAAATGTCAGAATATCATCAAGTCCCTAACTGAACAAGTGAATACATCAAATTTGAACACAAGAGCTATGTAATGCTCCCCCCAAACACTATCGACCTAACTGAGCCTCCTGCTACACCACCAGGTGGACCTGCACCTGGATCTCTGGGAGGTGGCCCAGTCACACCCTTGCTCGTCATTTGCGAATGACTCTAACCTGATCTAGCACTGACAGATTGTGCATAACTTGGGGAGCACCTCTTTGTAGGAATGACCTCATAGTACCATAGCCTATAGTACTCAGCCTCTTTGGCTGAATGTCATACCTCTTTGAGTGGATCCCCTATAGTGGTCCCCTCAGACACTCTTTGTAACATCTCTTCTAGGGCCACTGCTTGCTCACATCTCTATCTCATGCTATCTATCTCTATTGTCAGAGAGGAAATCTACGCATGTGCTTGTGCTAACTATCTGTAAGCTTCGCACCTATGCCTATAAGGCATCTGTCTGTGCCTGCTGCTAATGAGAGGGAACACGAATTTGAATCTATGATGGCCCTATTTGCTGTTGTCCTAAAGGCACTGTAGATCTCCTCTCTAAGATACTCTATATCGGTCCACCACCTCCATCTCCATCATCTCTGCCATCTCCACCATCTCCTCCATCCCCACAATCTCCCTCCTCCTCATCACCATCTCCCCCATCTCTCCTCTATCTCGGTACATGTGGTGGTGCTCTCTCATCATCATCAAAGGCTGGTACTGGCTTGTATGGACAAGATATCCTTGGGAAAGCATGTGTAAAGAAATACTGAGCATAATCATCTATCATCAAATCATCTACAATCTCTGGACAGTAGTCCCATATATGTGGTTGTAACACAAAATACTCCTAACAAGTTGCATCATAGGATAGGGTGGGTCCCCACTCTGGAATATCTTGTCATCTTCGTGCATACAATGCAACTCCCTAGGGCATCACCTACACTCGGCCATACTGGTGAAGCACCCTCATGAGTAGAAAACTCTCAATAACAAATAGTGTCTGCCCAATCAAGTACCTCGAAGTGAAAACATATGGCATCTCAAAATTGTCCTCGGGCCGTTGCTCACAATCTAAATATGGCCACCATGTCACATTTTCCAAGTCATCCAGAACTCAATGCCAATACTCCAATTTTCCCAACTTGTGCTAGAAAACCGTACCTATATATCCAAAGACATATGGCCTGCCAACTAGACGATCTCTATTTTCCACAGGCGGAGTAACAACTATGTGCTCCCATGCCCAAATCTGCAACAATGTCACCCCAACTGATAAACTAGCCGCTTCAATAAATACCACCTAATGTAGATTATGATATAAGTCTGCCAACATGCAAGAACCCCATGCATATCAGATCCCCTACATAATCATGCTCTCCATTATCCAGCCCCAACTAACGAATAGTCCCTTCAACCTACGGTCGGGACATAGAAAACCTCCAATGAAACTAGCTAGAACACATGGTAAGGGCTCATATGAATCAACCATCTCCTGCCATGGGATCTCATACCCACTAATTTCATCATCATGAAAAATCCTCCTTAGTGCATCGATACCGCCCTGCTCTGTATGGTCATATATAAACAACTAGCTCGCTGACAATAGGAATCCCCAATATCCGATATACATCCTCCAAAGTAACTATCATCTCACCAGTGGAAAAATGGAATGTATTGTGGTCACTATGCCACCTCTTGGCTAAAGTAATCAAAAGTCCCCTGTTGATCCTATACTGGGGCATATCAATCAAAGATGATAACCTGCATCATGCAATGATATCCAAATCGGCCTGCACCAGATGTGGAATCATGTCCCAGGTCTTTGGGAAGTGCTCCCGAGACTGAAGAACTCTAAAATACTCCTATAATCATGACATATCACAAATCAACATTTTATCAATCAACCTATCAATCAATCTAATCAGATCTAATGAGATTTTGATCAAATCACGTTGAGCATCTATCATTGACTTTCACCTATCATGAGGTTAATCATCATCTATCCTATCATTGAATCTCACCTATCATGAGATCAATCATCATCAAAACATCATCAAACATCATCAAAACAATGGATGACGTGATCATCAAACATCCGAAAACATGGAGGAAAATCAACATTCATCAACTTTGGTGTAAATTTGCTAAAACAATGTATCCTTATGGTAAACAAATGGATGCGCCATCAAATTCCATCAATGCACCAAAACAATCATCCAATGCACTATAAATCTCTATGCACTAATATAGTCATTAAATGCACTATTCCACAACATACATGCGCTAAAACCTAATTGTGCTAAATTAGGCAACAAATGCACTATTTAATTGCCTAGATGCACTATAAAGTTAAATGTGCTAACAAATTCAACATATGTGCTATTGTATGACACTAATGCGCTAAACTACTTTATGTGCTAAAATAAGGAATGTATGCGCTAAATCAAGCTTCATACATGCTAAAACTTGCTATAATAGATTTCAAAGCATCAAAAACCCAAGAAAAACACATTCAAATTTTACCAAGTGGTTTCTCGGGGTACGTACCAGAGGTCCATATGTTGTGGGGCAGTTGTGTCATCGAACTCACTTGAATCGATGGCTTTGGTATGGAATCACCATTTTTCTCCAAGTGCTCAATAAGCTTAATCTCCAATTGCAAATGAATTCAAATGAGCTTCTTTTTCATCTTTTTATCTTTTAAAGGGATAATTGGAGGGTATTTAAGTAGGATTGTTTTTATTTTTCAACCAGGGCATCATTTAATCAACTGGAAGGATTATTCTTCATTATCAAGAGATAAATCATCGTGTCATAAAATTTGAAAATCATCAGAAAATCATGAAAATTTCAAAAATTCAGAAAATCCTACAAAAATTCAAAATTTCTTGATTTATCTCCCGAGGGGGCATTACATGCATCATCACTCAAAAATCAGCATTTGGGGCATATCAAAAAAATCTATTAGCACTATCATTAACATTTTTCTTTGAAGCAATGTGTCGAAAACACATCACTTCAAAGAGGGGAAAAATGTATACACTCAAATTTGGTCTAGAGGAATTAATTAAATACAAGTTATTTAATTAATAAATCTTTAATTCATCTACTTATAAATAAATTAAAAAAATTATTTATATAGTTCATTTTCTTTAATTCTTCCTATTCTAAATCATTTCCTTCATGTCTTAATTAAATAAACAAATTCAATTAGTTTGTTATTATTTAATTAACTCCCTCTTATTAAATTTGAATTTAAGCACATTTCTACTAGCTTCTCATCTTCCACATCATCACGTGTCTCATGAAATTTTAAATATTTCCAATATTTAATATGGCATTTATCCTCAACAAATTATAACAAATTTTGAGACACTTGGCCTTCACCTCCATTTGATTCCTCCTCACACTTGGCAGTTTGTTCTACTAAAGGGAACACACTCCTTGATTCTCTCTAACCTCTTCATCCTCAACCCTCCATCTCTGCAGATCAAATCCAGACCATTGACTCTGCCACATAGGTTGATGCCTTGGAAATCTCTATAAATAGAGCCTCATTTACAACATTTCATATAGAGAGAGTTGAGCATAATTAAACTCTACAAAAATTTAGAGAGCATTAGAATTTTAGCATTAGCATCTTAGTATTGTCATTTTAGTGTTTGCATTTTAGAATCAAGTAGAATAATCATGGCATTACCATTAGTTGCATCTTAATCACAGTAGTTTAATTGCATCATTTTCATTATCAATATCATAGCAACGTCTTAATCTTTGCATATCATCTACAACATTTTAGCAATCAATCATGTAGGAAGTATTTCTTGCATTTCTAGCATCTCATTCTTTAGGTTGTCATTTGGAAAGTCATGTGCACAAACAATCTGAGAGAAAAAATGACTTGAAGAATCCTTGGAGATAGAGAACAATGAGACACCATTAGAGAGTTTGTTGTTTTGATTTGATTATCATTTGAATTCTCTAATATAATGTTTCATTGGTGTGTTGTATTATTTTCTTATCCACTCACATTATTCATACACACAGTTTGTGATGTTTTTATTGCTGATGGGGGTTATCTTTATTTTGGGGGATGCATTGCCTGGGTTGCACCTAGAGTTTGGTTTATTGGTTGGACTACATTTATTCAAGTCCCAGAAATTATTGGAGCTAAAGGGAGCTTATGTTACCCTTGTTTATGATTTGATGTTGCTGACTGGCCTATGTATAAAGTTTTATCTATTGTCCTAGATGAATTCATGGACTAAGGGGATCTTTTCTTTACCCTCTTCTAGAGTGCTTTCTCTTTTGGCGATGGAGATGGCACAAGTTTTTTTGGTGGAAATATTTTGGTTGGTTCTCAAGGGTGTTGTGGATACCCTAGTTGTAGAAAATTTTCTATTGGCTAGGCTATGTTCAATGTTCATCCTAAATGCCTAGATGTCTGTGTTTCCTAAGGTTGTAAAGTCTTCCTTTCTACTTTGTTGTTGGCTAGGTTGTTTTTAATGTTCATCTTAAGGACCTAGGGGTTTGTGGTGCCTTTGGCTATGAATTTTTCTCTTTCCAAAAGAGTGTTTTCTTTCTCCTAGTTCCTACAAATAGTGTCTCCTATTGAGGTGGAGGATTCTCCTTTTGAGGTGGAGATGGGTTCTATGTGTGTGGTAGATTGCTTATTTTTCTTTAGCTATTTTTACCTCTTACAACTCCTATTGAGGTGGAGGTTAGGTTTTCTGGAGAGATGTGGTTGTTGTGGTAAGGGTTCTCTTGGTAGAATCTCCTATAGAGATGGTGAGTCAAGGAGGATGATGTGGTTGTCCTACATCATTAGGAATGCTATTATTTGGCATAAAAAATCATGTTTTTGAGTAGTCTGTTTGTTGTCACCTGGTTGTTACAAGTGTATCTTGTTAGATATGGTTTTGGTTGATGTATGACCATGTTGTATAGGGTTTAAGGTTCCCTTCAAAACCTTTTTGTTGTAGGTTGGGGTAGTCATGTTGATCCTTTGAAGGATTGTTGTTGTTTAGCTATTGGTCACTTCATAGACTACACCTAACTTCCACAAGCCAACGAATCGGTTCTAAGTCTAACTTAATACCAACAATAATAATAATAAAACAGAAGTATAACGACAATGAAAAATAGAACACAAGAGTAATCGGATCGAGCAACACATAAATTGGGACAAACGGATCACAAATTTTATTATGCAACATAATAGTTCAACTCAGAACAACATCCATATCCAGTGAGGAACACTTGGTTTGGTTGAGCTGAGAATGACCAAGTTCCAACTTGCTTACATAGTAGATAGGTCCCTGGGGTGACTACAGTTCTCCACAACTCGGCTAAGCCTTTCACACTGTATCTTGTCCCATTAGCCCAACTATCCAACTACAAAGAAAATCCTATTCCCAATTTATCCAACTCTCAATCACTCTCCCGCGTATGTTTTCCTAGCAAGCATACCAAGTTACTTATAGAACTCAAATAAAAGTATATGTTACAATTCATACTCAGATAAAAGTATCTGTTACAAATAATGGACACGTCCCAGGGGCAAGTGCCAACACTTGGCACCAAGGTCTTCAATGAACTCAGATGAACTCGACAGACCCAACTTGGTGGTATGAGGGACATCATCATGTGTTCCATAGAACCATTCTTCGTTACTGAAACAGACTCCTTCAAACAAATCCAGTGCATCAAATCCATGATCTGATAACAACTCAATATTTTGGTATCCTGCGTATCTCGACATTGATCACAAGTAGCAACACTTGGATCTTTGCACTCGGTGTAACTCACATTTGGAAACATATCCCACACATCACGGACTGGTAACTCAACAACTTAGATTGAAAACTCAACAACGTCATGCTCTTACCCAACCATAGCCCATGCAATCCAGGATCAAGCTCAATATTCAAACCTCCCTTACAATCTCCCCCACTTCAACTAAGTGATGTCCTCACCACTTGTGCCACTCCTTCAAAGTGTTGGAGTACTTCTGCATCTTTTACTATGTAGTTGATTTCTTTTGCAAGAACTCGAGAACCTTGTCCTTGTATCGCCACAACACCTTGGCTCACTCCCAGCTAGCTTCATCTCAAGGACGATCCTCCCAGACTACAAGAAATTTGTTCCTCTTGAAATCTCCATAGCCTTGGTTGTGCATCCCAATTACCTACTGCATCCCATGCTCGGGCTCGACTACATTAGCTAGCCCCCAGGTTGGTACGTTTCGCTCAGGGTCATCCTCATCAGCATGATGAGGCCTCAATTGGATTACATGAAAAATTGAGCGAACCTTCATATGAAGTGGAAAAGCCAACTTATACACAACCTTCCTAACTTTGGCAGCAATTTGAAAAGGCTCGTCAAACATCCTAACCATTGCAGAACTCAAACCTTCCAGTGGCTTGAACTGGTTCAAGCCCATTCGAAGTAGAACTCTGCCTCTAACTTGGAAATCATGTGGCTTCCTTGTTGCATCAACATACCTCTTCATCTAATCACTAGCTTTAGTTAGATGTTAGATGGTACCAAGCTAGGTCCACTCGCTCAGTCCATGCCCTTAAGTAATTTGTGGCACCTGTACCTTCTCCAAAGTATCCCTTCAATACTGAGTGTGGTGTGAGGGGATGTTGCCCCATAGCAAGTTGGAAGGGTGAGAAATGGCTCGACCCAAAATTTTGTAGATTATAGCTTAACTATGTCTCGTCCAACAATTGAGGCAATTCGCTTGGTCCAACCAAACAAAGTGCCTCAAATAATCCTCCATCACAACATTGATCCTCTTCATTTGGCCATTCGTCTGAGGATGGTGACTAGTGGACTTTAATATCTTTGTTCCAACCAACTTGAACAATTCTGTCCAGCAATTGCTTGTAAAGCAGGGATCCCTATTTGAGATCACACTCATTGGAACACCCCAGTATTTCACTACAAACCAGAAGAAGTAATCTGTAACATCTTCGGCCCTACATGGTGATTTGCATGCAACAAACGTTGCATATTTGGAGAACCTATCCACGATCAAAATTATACTCAGGAACCCATTCACACAAGGTAATGCAGTCATGAAATCCATGTTGACTGAGGCCCAAGGCCTTACTGGACCTAGGAGGGGTTCCAATAACCCACTCGGAAAACTCATGCTCACCTTGTCTTGTTGGAAAATCAAACAAGTCCTCACATTGTGTTCCACCTCGTCCTGCATCTTAGTCCAATACAATCCTCTTTCCATAAATGCTAAAGTCCTTCTCTTCCCTAGGTGCCCCACCCAGGTAGAGTCATGGCATTCCTAAAGTAGAGTTTTCCCCAGATCCTTCCACTTAGGTATATATAATCAGTCACCAACAAAGAACAAACCATCCTGATAAACCTATACGTCCTTTCGGCCTTGACCTGTAACATAATCTGATATGCTTGGGAATTGACTTCCAATCCTTCCCGAATAGTGTCCAACATAGAATCAAAGAGTTGAACCTGAATCTCCCTTGAACTAGTCACAATCTCCTGCAAAGCGACAAGCTGAGCTTTCCGACTCAGTGTGTCAGCCACCACATTGGACTTCACAGGGTTAAACTCAAATTTCATGTCAAATTCAGCCAAGATTTCCTGCCATCTCACCTGCTTAGATGTCAACTTGGCCTGTGTCTTTAGATAGGTGGACAAAATGTTGTCCATCCACACCACGAACAGAACACCTAGCAAATAGTGACACCAAACTCTAAGGAAATGAACTATTCTAGTCATTTCCTTCTTGTGGGTTGGATAGTTTCTTTCCCTATCATTGAGCTTCCTTGATTCAAATGCAATAGGATTCCCATGCTACATAAGCACCCCACCAAGTGCATAGTCTAACGCATCGGTTTGCACCTCAAATGCGTCAATGAACTTGGGTAATGCTAACATAGGTTCGGTTGTCAGCCTATGTTTCAACTCATCAAATGCTTCTTGGTGTTCTTCCTTCCAAGTCCATGCTCGATCCTTCTTAAGTAGGTCTATGAGGGGCATCACAACCTTAGAAAATCCTTCAATGAATTTTATGTAGTAGTTCACCAATCCAAGGAATTGACACAACTCATGTACTGAACTCAGCTCAACCCAGTCTGGAATGGCCTTCAACTTGTCCTGCTCGAGCTTAATCTTCTCATTCCCAACAACATGGACGAGAAAGTGCACCTCCCTTTGAGCAAAGGAACACTTCTCCTTTTTCAGGTAAAACTAGTTATCTCTCAGCAACTCGAAGGCTTGGGCCAGGTGAGCCTTGTGGTCATCCAGGGTCTATCTATAGATGATAATGTCATCAAGGTACACAACCACACACATGTCTAACATGGGACAAAAGACATCATTCATCAGTGTACAAAATGATGCGGGAGCATTGCACAACCCAAATGGCATCACAAGATACTCATAGCTCCCATACTGAGTATAGATAGCAATATTTTCCTCATCCCCAAATGCGGTCCTTAATTGATAATATCCTTGCTTCAAGTCCAACTTGGTGAAGTAGCACGCCTCGGCTAACTTGTCAAAGAAATCAACAATAAGAGGCAAGGGATATTTATTCTTTACCGTGATTTTGTTGAGTTTTTGGTAGTCCACATAGAGCCTCAACGATCCATCCTTCTTCTTTTGAAATAGCACTGGAGCAGCATACGGTGACCTAGAAGGTCTGAGGTAACTAGCATCAAGTAGCTCCCCAAGTAGCTTTCTCAACTCATTCCTCTCAAGTCTGGATAGTTGGTAGGGACTCTTCGCAGGAGGTCGTGCTCTTGGTGCCAACTCAATCTGATGGTCAACAGCCCTTCACAGTGGTAAATTTGAAGGCAGCTTCTCAGGCATAACATCTCTATAGACTTCCAGCACCTCCTTAACGACCTCGAGACTAGACGAGTTTGAGGCATCACTCTCAACCCAATCTCCAATTAGAGTTGCTAGAAACAAGTCATCTGCATTATTCCTCACAGCCTTCCCCAAACTCAATGTAGAAAAAGTACCTGTGGCATTCTTACCTTTTGCATTTCAATGGCTTAGTGGTTTTGCAGGTTTTACATGGTTAAGCAAAACTTGTGGTTATGTGGAGTTGCTATTAAGCTATTTTCTAGAGGCTGACTTTTGGGGTGTTGTTGGATGAGATAGTTGTAGTTCTGCATGCATGCTTTGTGCATGGTTTGAGGAGGTGCGATTTCTTCTCTGCATGGGAGTGTTCGTACATGATTTGTCACTCAACATTCTTGTGGTGATCCTTGTGGGTTTCTTGATTATGGTGCTTGGTGTGGACATGACTGGAAAATCAGGTTTGGAGTGATCTGGTGTTTGAGTCATGGTGTCTCTGTGGTTATTCTCTTTGAAATCTCAGTGTTGCAGTTTCCAATGCGATGATGGGTTTGCATGTTCAATTTTTGTGATCTATGAGTTATGCGGTTGATGGATTAGCTACCCATTGGCTGCAGTGAGATAACTTGGATGAGGATTGTCTTTATCCACGAGGTTGATTATTTGCATGTGCAAACTTGTTACCTGGCCTTGTATGTGGTCACTTATACATTGGTGTGATTGTTTTGAGATGAGAGGATGGATACTATTGAGTAACTAAATAGTCAGTTATGGGAACCTGAAGCAGTTGGTCATGATGCTTGGAGAGCTCGGGTGTCACATTTGAATGGGAGCTTTAGCAGTGACTATGGGTTCATCACATGGTGGTGAATGGTCTTCTTTAGTGTTGCAGATGTTTCTTGGGGAAGCCCTTAGATCCTGTTGTTGCAGAAGGGTTCTTTTGCATTTGCATGGACATTATTTGAAGATGTGCAACATCTTGGAACCATGGAGGACATTTGGAGTCTTTGCCTAAGGTGTTGGTGGTGCTTGAAAGGTGATGTTGGTTTTGAGTCTGTTTGCTTTATGTCATGGTATACTCTTGTTTGTGCACTAGATTTTTGGCATTGTGCATTGTACTTAAGACTATGGTAAAGTCACTTGAAGCATGGTGTCTCTTAAGGGGATATGTAGATCATGGTGTTATGATAAGTTCCTGATTCAGTAGATTGGAGCTTTGACAGTGGTTTGGTAATTCTTTGTGTATTGGGTGCTTTGATTATTTGCTTGATACTTCATGATAGTGCAGTAATGCAGTTGAAGTTTAGCATGCGATAATCGGTTGCTAGTACTCATGGATACATGAAGAATAAGGTGAGGTTGTTTTTCTCTTATGAGAGAAGTGTTGTTGATTGTTACTCTTGATGGAGTCTTTTAGCATAAAGTCTGAGAAGCCTACACCTTGGTTGAATGTGAGTTCAATAAGAGACCTATGAGGAGATTGCTCTTGGATTAGTCATGATGACTTGCATATCTTGAAGTATTCATGTTCCCACTCTTGGTCTGCTCGATAGTCTATCTGAGAGGTATTTGGCCCATTATATCTTTCAGATGTATTTTTTGTTCACTTTCATGATATGGATCTTAAATTGTTGTTTAATAGTTCTAGAGGATTCATAGTGGAAGTTGTACAACTTGTTTCATCTCCTTGTTACTGATGAGAATTGGTAGGAGATGATGTTTGGGCTTATTTCCTGAAATAGGAAATGAAGTAGCTTGATTTTCTTTCTGAATAAGAAGGACATCATTCTTGACATAGCTAGCTATTAGAAGTGTTTGTAGGAGGATGTTCCACAGGAATATGATGTGCAAATTTTCTCTCTGTGGCCATGAAGGTTTGTGGTGAGAGAAATGTTTCTTGTAGCAGTTTGTTGCAGGTTGTGCATATCATTGTGGATATTTCTTTGGTAGTACATGGTTACATTTTCTATGTGTTGTGATTGGTATACTTGTGATGCCTTTGATCTTTCATATTTTGAATACTCAGGTAGTGGGACTTCCTGTATGTGTCTTTGTCTTCTTAGACTGGTTGGCACTTGGAGCTTGTATTTGCTATTAATGAGTTGGTTATGATGTAGCATGAGTTTACTAATGTTGATACTTGTGAGGAATGTGAGATTGGTTGGAATAGCACAAGCTGTGGGTGCTATTTTTCATTCACGTGAGTTTATCAGTTGGACAGAGGCAATCAGATTGATTGTTGTTCTAGCTGGTGTTTTTGTCTTGTTTCTAGAGAATGACTTCACTATTGTGTTCTGATTGAAGCTTTGAAGCTGATACTACTTTTGTATAGCATTTGAGCTCAGTGAAGTGGTAGCAGTATCTTATTGATGGTATCACTAGGATCTTTTGCTTGTGTGTTGGAATGGTGCTTATTCACCTTGGCTTGTATCTTTCTTCCACAGGTGGCATGTTGGAGGATGACAAGGATTGTTGCCTGAATGGTGAAATCTTGGATGTTGGTGCAAAATTCTTGATGGAGCATGAGAGCATGTTTGAGGTCTATGTGGTTTCCTGGAAGGTTGTGATCGGTTGCATTTAGGTTGCTTTGTTGGATAGTGAGTTGCAGTTGGATGCCTAGTCTTTGATGCAGATTGTTTGGTGGACTGTTATCTGTGGAATATTGTTAATCGGGTGTCTTGAGTATTGCGGGGTCTGAACTAGTGGAGCTAGTGTGATCTTAGTTTCTGGTTGCTTTGGAGGTGCCTGTGTGATCTTCATCAAGTGGGAGATTGTTGGAATTGTGTGCCTCAATCCCATAGGCTGAAACTTCTTGTGAGCAATTTCGGTGAGACTGAGGAGATGTCTAGCCAATCTGCTAGTTGATCATGGACTATCACTGTGACCTCCTAAATGTCTTGGTGATCGGCATCTGAAACCTTCGGCGTAACCTGGACTGTCGAAATGATGTTTCGGGCAATGATAGGATGTCTTGCCGATATCGGCGTGACCTTTGGTCTATTTGGCCGATGTGGTAATCGGTATGAATTGCTCCTATTGATATGAAGTCTTGGTGACTGGGAGATGTCTGGCTGATAGTTGGTGTCTATCGGATATCGGGGAGACTCTGAGCGACAAGCGGATGTCGGGGAGACTCATGGCGATTGATGTTTTTGGGGAGACCCTTGGCCAAAAGACTTGCTTTGGTGTGATGTCTCATCAATAGCGAAAAGTCTTTCTGATTATTGGATGTCTTCGGTGTGACTCTTGGCGAACAGTGGTTTTGGGATAACATGGAAGCCTCGGTAAGAAGTCTTGCCGACAGTTGTTTCTCTCACCAAAAGGTGTGAGCATTCGGTATAACTCTCAGCGACTGTTGAAGTCTCGCCAATAGTGGTATTCGAGGTAACAAAAGGGGTTCGTATGACCTCTTGGCAATAGTGGTAAGTCTAGCCGACAAAGCCACATGTGATCGGGTGTTTTCGGTGAGACTCCTAGTGAATGGAGTCATCGGAGAAACACAAGGACTTTGGTATGAAGTCTCAGCGAATGTGGAATGTCTAGCCAATGGTTGGACTCTTCGATATGACTTGAAGGCATCGGTACGATGTCTTGGTGAACAATGATTATCTTGCCGATGGGAATCTTGATGTCGATATGACCTCTCAGCGAAAGCGATAAGTCTTGTCGACTATTGTTTGGTGTTCGATATAACATAAAGGCTCGGTATGATGTCTCACCGAATGGCGATTGTCTCACTAATGAGAATGCTGAGGTCGATGTGACTTGAAGACTTCGGTGTAATGTCTAGGCGAAGAGCGATAGTCTTGCCGACTGATGAACTCTTTGGAATACCTTGTGATCTTCGGTGTGAGGTCTTGGCGACATGGTGAAGTCTTAGCAATAGCTCTCTGGACTCGATGTAACCTCTTGCCGATAGGGATGAATCTTGGCAATATTGAATGCTAGTTGTGTTGGCATCGGGGAGACACGGTTAGTGTCTCACCGACATGACAACACAGGTTGAATGCCCTTGACCGTTTGGATGACTATCCTACGTGGTGTGACCTAGACGTATTATCTTCTATGCAAGGAAGTGGAAACATCTACGATGTTGAGTTGGATGATTTGATAGTTGTGATCCGACAGTTGGAAGCAAACCGATTCACAGAGGCTGTTGAGAACGAATTCATATATGTATGCATTGGATGTTTTGAAGAGAGTGTACAAAAAGAGCTGGTGAGAACAAGAGGAGAAAGAAGAACCAAGAGAGCTAACAGAGAGGGCCATGTGGCCGACTGAAAGGCCAAGGCCATGAGGCCGAAGGAGAAGAAGAGAGAAGCAGGGTTCTGCTAGAATCTTTTCTAATCATGGATCATGATTGATCTCTCATGTTGATCTGCACTGCATTGTATCAGTGCGAAGGTTGTATGGTCTGATGGATTGATTAGTTGCTACCAGGTTGTATCCAGAATGAACAAGATGTAATCTCTGAAAAGGCTATGAGCCTGAAACAGTATTGTAACTTTCTGTTGCTGAATAATACAATGGCTCGAACTTTTGAGAGTGGGGTTTTTTACCCGAAAGGGTTTTCGCCACATAAATCTTTGTGTTCTGGTTTTCTGTCTTATCTTTCATCTGTTTTGTTGCTTGTTGTTGAATTTACATGTGCTTCTCTCAAAAGGATTAATGTGGGAAATAAATTGTGTCTGTTTCTGCTTTAGGACATAGTTGTACATGTCTTTGAGGCAACCTAATCGAAATTAAAGTTACTGAAGGCAATACTATTCTTAGAGATTTCTTTGAGATGATTCTAAATTTCCTTTCATGAGTCAGGTACATTGCAGCAAGCTTGATCTTCTCTAAATCCAATTATATCCCCATAGAGAATTTGTCTAGATCCTAGAAGTAGTTCTCTATCGCTCGGTCATCCCTCTAGCCATCATAGCGATCGGGTTGTTTATGCTTCATAGCAAACTGAGTGCCACCTTGTGATACCACAACCTTCAAAATGGCTACGTCCTCTTCAAGCTTCTTCCTTTCATCAAGGAAGCCCTACAGTAACTGATCCACAATTTCAATTCTGACGTCGAGCTCTCGCGATTCCAACAAAGAGACATGATGATTAAGCTCCTCGACCCATTGTCGAGTCTAAGGTTGATCGTGATGCCTACCGTGACCTATTTGAACTCCATCGAAACCGGGTCTATCACGGGCTTTGTTATCAGCTCCTTGAAAACCTGAATCCGGCTGACTCATTTTGAATCTTGGTTCCCAACTTGAATTCTCAAATCAGCACTCAAAACTACAACAGAGGATTAGCTTCAATGAATGGAAAAAACACTACTTTAAAAATAACCACTTACTTCAAAATGGTAATTGAGTTGGCTCTAATACCAACTATCATGAGGTCAGCCTTGCATCCTCACATGACTCTGCCAAAGAACCCAAGTCCGCCTGTGCGACTCGGACTCAAAGTCACTTCACAAACTACGCCTAACTTCCACGAGCCAACGAATTAGTTCTAAGTCTAACTTAATACCAACAATAATAATAATGCAGCAGAACTATAACAACAATGCAAAATATAACCCAAGAGTAATCGGATCGAGCAACACAAAAATTGTGACAAACGGATTACAGACTTTATTATGTAGCATAATAGTTCAACTCAGAATAACATCCATATCCGGCAAGGAACACTTGGTTCGGCTACGCCAAGAATGACCAAGGTCCAACTCGCTTACATAGTAGATAGGTCCCAGGGCAACTACAGTTCTCCATGACTCGGTGAGCCTTTCACACTGTATCCCGTCCCCTTAGCCCAGCTATCTGACTATAATACAAATCCTATTCCCAGTTTATCCAGCTCTCAATCACTCTCCTACATATGTTTTTCCAACAAGAATACTGAGTTACTTATAGAACTCAGATAAAAGTATCTGTTACAATTCATACTCAGATAAAAGTATCTATTACAAATAATGGACACGTCCCAGGGGTAAGTGCCAACACTTGTTACCAAGGTCTTCAATGAACTCGGATGAACTCAGCCGACCTAGCTTAACGATATGAGGGACATCATGCTGTGTTCCATGGAACCATTCTTCGTTATTGAAATGGACTCCTTCACACAAAGCTAGTGCATCGAATCACGATCTAATCACGACTCAGTCTTTTGGTATCCTGCATATCTCAGCATCAATCGCAAGTGGCAGCACTTGGATCTTTGCACTCAACATAACTCAGATTCAGAAACAGACCCCACACATCACGGATTGGTAACTCGGCAACTCGGATCGGTGACTCAGCAACACTACGCTCTTAGCCGACCACATCCCATGCAATCCGGGATCAAGCTCAACAGTCAAACCTCCCTTACAAAGATATTGTAAACTTGAGACATATGAGGATGTTGTTACAATAATGATGTTTTAGGGACTTAGTATTTAATATTTTTCTCTCACACACACTCCATTCCCATGACTTCTCCCTTTGTGATGGAAGATAACAAGTAGGTAAAATATGCAAGAACCAATGAAGATGAAAGAATAAATATCATGATTATTGTTTGAATATTTGAAGATAAAAGAAAGCATAGGGGATTCTTTAATAAGATAAAGCTAGATCAAATCTGCCCTCAATTTCTATTGGAACCTTCCCAAAATTAGATACTTCATTTTACTGGAATGAAGCTTTTCTTTCTGCTAAAAAATTCTTAAACTTCTTTTCGAAAATGACAGCTTTCATTCATAATATTTTTTTCTGGTATAAATTTGGAATCTAGAAGACATGATTCTAGCATTCATTAAGGGACTGCAAAAATTAGCTCTTGGATAAATCTGGCAGTGATTTTGACATAAATTCAGGAACAACAGAAGAATGAACGAAAAGCACAAATTAAGAGACTGCAGATAGGTGGATTCTGTGTACAAATTAAGAGACTGCTGACGGCTGAATTATTCAAACCAACAAAGACTTATTTTTTTGTTCATGATCCATGACAGGATAAAGATTATTTGTGGACATTTAATAGATGGTCATCCTTTGATGTTGTACTTGATAGAACAAGCTTCCCCAAGTTGGCTGAATTTCCCTACTTGAATACAACCTTTGGTAGTCTTATTCCTTGGATTGTAGGAAGGGCGAGTAAGGCTTTATGTGACTTTTCTGAGATGAAACCCTATTTCAGAATGCATCCCTGGTTCCAATTAGTTCAATTTCTGCAAGATCATTCTTTATATCTTATAATGTACCTCCATAGCCAATGTTCAATTCCCTTGCATCAACAACCTTCTTAATTAAAAAGGATATAATAATAATTTTTATAAAAAGAGGAAAAATAAAGTTGATGCAGATATGACCAAGCTTATCCCTGAAGATCCTGCACGGAACCAACTCACTAGATGGACACACTGATAGCCATTCTCAACATCAGATAAAAACTATTGCCAAGGAAATCAACTTAATAGTTCAGAAAGTAGCTAAAAAATGGAAGGAAGCTATATTAGCTTGGAAAACCACTAAGTGGGTGAAAGATACAGGTCAAAATATGGTGGGCGCTGGTTTTGTAAAGGCATACGACAAAATATAATGACACTTCATTCAAGATATCCTTGGGTTGCTGGGTTTTGCAAGATTAATCCTGATTAATGCTTATAGATCCCCACACATATATATACATATACATATGTCCACTTGTCAAGGAATGTTTATAGATCTCCTCTTATTGATCCCATTTCTCATTGTCCAGTCTGCAAGTATTTTAAAATATATGTTGGAATCATTATGAAATTATGAATGAATAGATCATATTACAAACTCCATTTCTCTTTGTCAAATCTCAAATCTGTAAATACTTTAAAATATATGTTGGTATTAATGTCAAGGAATAGATAGATCTTTAGGTCTTAGGATCAAAATACATATAGAAATTTACTTTTACAAATGACAATAAGGAATATTGAAAATTAATTATGTTAAGTAAAAATTTATATTATCATATATGAATTTATAACATTGTTTCATGGAGATGCATCTATCTCAAATTAGGTATTTTCAAGATGGGGAGATTTGGAGATGCGGGGACTTTGAAGAAACATCCCTTTGTCGTCCCACCACTACCACCAAGTACCTTGGGACATTTTGGAGATTTCCCCCTATTTTGGAGATGCCGCCAAGAAACCAAGACATCCTCAAGACAATCAATGGACTCCCTACGTCTTCCAACCACATTCAAGAAGCCCAAGACTTCCTTGCGGAAGTTCAGTCAAAAAGTCCATTTTCAAAAAAATTAAAAAAATAAAATTGATCCTCACGCCACTAACCCTAACCTCAATGGTCTATGGGCCCCACCCACACCCTAAGTAGTTGGTATTGCAAAAAACAAAGAGATCAAATTGTGAAAATGGCATGTGCTATGAAGGTTAGTATGGTTTCAAAGGCCTTAATTTGCACTACCCCTCAACCTCACTAGGGGCTTTGCATCCAAACCCCCTTAAGGGGTGTTGTCCCTTGACCCTGCTAGAGGCTCTACCCTAAAATCACACCCGCCACCACAATCTCACTACCATCCCCCAATCTAGGCTCTTGGTTCCCATGTCTTGAGGCTCCATGGAAGATAGGTTTTTAAAGCAATTTCTTTTCAACCATTTTGTTAACTCCAAACCATGGACTATTACTCACAAATAGTTAAATTGAAAAAACATTAATATATAACCACATGCTAACACTTTGGCAAGACCAAAAGATGATTTAAAACATCCATCAATCTACCACATCCCAAACCATAAACAATCACCCACAAACAATTAAACTAACAAAATATAAATTTGTAATCACATACTAGCACTTTGGATCACATAAACTTAACAAAACACCCAAAACTAATAGGACCAAAAGATTATCTAGAACATCCATCAATTTGCCTCATCTTGCCACTCTATAAACTTGATATTTTGACTCTAAATATTAATCAAGCAACATCAACACCAATACACATCCTCATGATGCCCAATCCTTTGCTTCGCATTCTTGTGTTAGCAACACCTGCCAGCCCATAATTCTAATACCTTGTGCCCCTACCTCCCACAATCTAAAGATCCATGCCTCTTCCTACAACTACCTACCAAGATGACCACAATTTCTCATTGTCTTGGTTTTCAAAATGCCCAGCTACAATGACCATTGTCCTAATGATTTGTTTTACCCACAACTCTTAGATACATCCTCAACCAATGACCAACTCTCTAACCACATTTGTATTAGTTGACCTCACTTACCTCTTCTTTTCTAACATAGACAACATCTATCAAAACAATAAAACTACTCATTAATTGGTCATGAAGACCTACTTTCCCCTTATTAATCAAGAAGTGTTCCCTAAGATCTCACCATCCCAAGGACATCCCTATCATTAAAAATGACATTCTAAAAGAGGAAATGTCCACATAAAACACTAATCAAAATATTATTGTTAAAAATATTTTTAATGAAATCAATTCTATTGGAAAGAGTAGTAAGGAAAAAGATAATAAAGCTACTCGTAGAGTAATAACAACCTCTTTAGTAAGAAATAAATTAAGAAAGGCTTGATTATTGAGGAAAAGATGTGTTTAATTAAGGATAAATGATAAAACATTATCAAAAGCACTAGAAATAAGATCAAGACTAGATAGTCCTCTTCAAAATGATACTTGGGATTTTAGTGGCAGGCTTCCATGAGTTGATAAGAAGCTAACTAATACCACAAAGAATGAAATTCAACAATTTTGGCACTCTACCTATAGAGTATCATCAAATGTAAAATATTTTTTCAAATTAAGAATCTGTGATCAAAATGGCATACCACATCCTAAACATTTCTTAGAACATAGCCAAACAAAATTGTACAAACTATTTTTTGAAACACATCCAAATTTGAAAATCTCACAAAGGGAATTTGAATCTTGTAAGCTATTTTATTATGTATCTCTTAAAATTCATAATACATGTTGCAAATACCATGTGAATTTTTCTATATATCATGAACTATTGTGCACTATTCATTCATCTTTGCATACTAATGAAATGCTACAGGAGTGTGGTGCAATGCTAATACCAAGGTCATTGAGGGACTTATTAGATTTATTTTTATATGGTAGAGATGATGGTTGAATTTTCTAGATAAAATGATTGTTTAAATAAAAAAGTGTTTGTAATGTAGTGGGTTATCAAATTTTATATCATGTATTCATGAGGGCAACAAGCATGATTTTTGAAAGAAATTGGTTGAGAAAAAGAGATTTGAGACAGTGAAATACAATTTGAATATTTCAACACAAGTAGTTGTTTTAGGGATGTTTGCATCCACTATATATGACTTAGGTTATGTAAAACTTCTATTCCTTAGAATTATTAATTAACTTTCTAAGGTTGTCCACATGGGGAACAATTTCTCTAGGCAAGGATTCAATGCTTAAAAATGGTTGAAGGATTTCTAGGTCTTTGTCCAATTGTTTAATTTTATCTTCAGAGACATGTGAAACATCTTCCAAGTCCACATGAATGGTTGGTGATGAAGAGTACATACCTAAAACGTGTAATGAAATAACTTGCACAATGGAAGAATATGATAGAATTTTTTTTTAAAATACTTGATAAATAACTAAGAATAACAAGCCACTTCAAGGGGGAAAACCTCAAATTATCTCCAATGAGAACACAATTCACAATCTGATGATGAGATAAGATTCACAACCTCCTATATATACCTATTCTATGCCTAGGATATCACCTAGGCCAACTCAGATAACCCTATATAAGCCCTAGACTAACCTAATTAATTAAATAATATAATAATGATAATATGAATTAATTATGAGTTAAGACAACCACAAGTTGAATATTCATAACTTGATGTACTCAAATATTAAGGGTGTAGCATTCCCCCGTCTTCAGAGAAGCATTTCCCTCAATGCTAGGAAATTTTGGATGCTTTTGAATGAACTCCTCATCCTCCCATGTGGAATCTTCAATTGTTAAATTCTTCCATTGGATGAGATACTGAGTGAGTGTTACGATCCTTAGCCTCATTGTGTGTTTTTGAATAATAAACTTTGGTTCCAATATGATTCTTCCTTCTTCATCGAGCTCAAGTAATATTATCTAAGTAGGGGTATTATTCCTAATTACCTTCGTCAAACAAGAAAAATGAAAAAATGGATGTATCTTTATTGTTGATGGAAATTCAAGCTTGTAGGAAACATTATCTATCTTCTATATGATTTGATATGGGACATAATATTGTGGAGACAACATATTATTCTTTGACTGTTTCATTAGTGATATTTTCTTGTAAGATTGCAATCTCAAGAAAACCTATTCCCCAACTTCAAAATTTCTTTCACTATGGTGTTGGTCTGCCTACTCCTTCATTTGATTTTGTGCCATGGTTAGATTCTTTTTAAGTCCTAAAATTACTTGTTGTTGATGAAGCATGTGGTCCTCCATAGCGTTAAATATTGGTGACACATTTAATGATGATGTGATGGAAGGAGGATGATATCCATACAATGCCATAAATGGAGACATTTTTTATGTACTATGGAAGGAAGTGTTATACCACCATTCTGCTAGTGGTATCCAATCTACCCATTGAGATTGTTTATCTGAAGTGAAACAATGTAGATATCCTTCCAAAAACTCATTAACAACCTCTATTTTCCCATCAAATTGAGGATGGTGTGAAGAACTATGCACCAATTGAGTACCCAAACATTTGAATAAATATGTCTAAAATTTACTAGTAAAGAAAGGATCATGGTCACTAACAATAACCTTAGGTATACCATGTAGCTTTTGAATATTCTCCAAAAATTCCTTTTGCCACTATACTTGCTATAAAAAGATGTGATAATGCAATAAAATGTACATATTTAGTGAGGCGGTCCACTATTTCCATGATGAAATTTTTACCATTAGATCTTGGAAGCCTTGTGATGAAGTCCACGGAGACCTCTTCCTAGCATTGGATAGGAATAACTAAGGGTTACAAGAGACCAGGTGTCTTATTTTAGCCCTTTCCAAAAGAAGTCTTTCTTGACCTAATGATATGTCTTCAAAAATTGTGAATGACCACCCACTAAAGACTCATGAATCTTTGTAGAATATTTTGTTTGAGAGAGGAATTCTTGCAAAGATACACTCACTCTTTATACCACAAATTAACTCCCTTCTAGAAAAACTTATCCAAACTACTAGGATCACTCTACAATTGTTGAATCAGATTACTTGTAGTAACATCATTCTACCACTTTGTTTTGGCTTCTACTAGCCAATATTATTTTAATATTGAAAGGGAACACAAAAAATATTCATCCTTCTCATCCTTCCTCAATAGTACATCTTCCACAACATTTTCCTTCCTTTTCTTATATACAATCTCAAAATAATATCCCAACATCTTAGTAACTCATTTTTGTTGTTCTTCACAAGATAATATTTTCTCCAAAAAATATTTTAGTCTATCATGATCTTTCTTAACCTTGAAGTGTCTACCACTTAGATAAGGCCTCCATTATTTTACTACATGAAGAATAGCTATAATTCCCTTCTCATAAATAGGTTTGAGTTGATTCTTACCCTTTAATTGTTGAATATCAAAAGAAATGGGATAACCCTCCTGCACAAGAATTGTGCCTATAGCATTTCTTGAGCATCACATTCCAATATAAAATACTTGGTGAAATTAGGAGTGGTAAGTACAAGAGTTGTACACATATCCTCCTTTAACATTCCAAAATGTTTCCTTCAATAAAGCTATGAAGGGTGCTGCTATACGACCATAATTCTTCACAAATATTCTATAGTATCTAGTAAATCCCAACAAACCCCTCAATTTCTTAATTGTTTTGGGAATAGAACATTCCATGATAGCCTTAATTTTTTTAGGATCCACCTTTGCTATGTGTCCCAATTGATCCACCTTGTTGAGACCAAAAGAACACTTAGATGGCTTAGCATAGAGTTTATGATCTTAGAGAACTTGTAATACTTGATCTACACACTTAAAGTGTTCTTCCCATGTATTTTTATAAATCAATATATCATCAAAGAACACTAATATTAAATTCCTTAGGAATAAGATGAAATTCATCAAACTTTGAAATATAGATGGTGTGTTGGTAAGACCAAATGACATCACCAAAAACTCATAATGACCTAATGAGTCCTAAATGTTTTCATATAAAATATCTTCTTCCTTAATTTGAATTTGGTGATACCTTGATCTAAGATCTATCTTTGTAAAATGTATAGCTGGATTCAATTCCTCTATAAAATTATCAATGAATGGAATAGGAAACTTATCTTTGACGGTGTACACGTTGAGCACTCTATAGTCTAGGCACATGTACCAAGTTTCATCCTTCTTTCACACCATCACCAAGGGAGAGGAGTAAGAATTTTTTCTATGCTTGATAATTCTTGCCTCTAACATCTCCTCAAAAATATTTTCTATCTCACTTAAATTTGTATATGTCGGTACTTATAAGGCCTAAAATTAGCTAGCTAGCTCCTTGGAACTAGTTGTATGTTGTGGACACGAAAAAAGTAACCCTTCTACTTTTTCTTGTTTTGTCCCTCCTTGTGCTTATTTGGCTTGATTTTACCTTGATTTAATGTTGCAATGTGGCCCACACATTCACATTAGGTCTTGAATCTTTATGAATCATTAAGACTTTATGATGTCTTGTAAAGGTGTTGTGAAGTGGTGAGACACATTTTCACACTTTTCTATACTCTTCTTATTATAATTAACCTACATACCCCCTTTTTTTCACTTAGAAAGTCTTATTTTAATAAAGTGTTGTGAAGTCTTGTAACAAACTTTCATGATTTTTTAGACTTTTCATCAACAAATACACCTTTCTTATGCTTTATTTGGCCCCTTTATGCACTTACAAGCCTTAATTAAGTGTATTTTTGAATATAAACCTGGCACACATCATTTAAGACAACTTAATTTCTGACACCCATTCACATGCCTTAAGTGGGACCCATTCGCAACTACGGCGAATGAGTCCCTCTTGGCATAAAATCAAAATAAATTCAAATTATTGGTGGTTTTTTATTCCATAAGACCTAAGGTCGGCCTGTGATATATTTTTGGGAAATTAGGGGATAATTATGTATAAATACATGATTTTATATTCATTTTAACCCCCAATCAACATAATTCATTCATGCATCAAAACATTCAAGCATTCTAGCATTCTCATCATTCAATCAAGCATTCAAGCATCTTGGAGGTGCATATCTTTAGACTTCAACATCAAGGGTTTGGTGAGTTTATGACACTGCATGTTATTTATTCATCATTCCTTCTTTATTTCATTTCATTATCAAGGGTTTGATAACTAAATTGGGGTTTGACTAAGGCAAACCCCTATACTCTAACCCTTAACCCTTTTTCCCCTCTTTGCATGTGTGTTTGCAGGTCTTGTAGGTAGATTTTTCAAGGAAAAAGGTGTCAAAAAGGTGTCGTAAAGTCATCAAAGTCAACACAATTCCATTTGAAGTTTGGAGAACACTTTCTCGTCATATTTTCTAGATTCAGATCCGATAAGCTGTCAGGTAGAAAAGTGCAGACCAGGACCCACAGAATTGACCCTTGACTTTTCAGAAATCTACAGGTGGACTAATTTTCCATCTATGGTGAATGAGTCCCACTGTCAGGCTGGAAAAAGTGTTTTCTAAAGTTTTGTGTCCCCGACATTCTAAAACCTATTTCGACAGATTTTACCAAAAATAGGACTAATTTTCCATCTATAGCAAATGAGTCCCAGTGGGCTTCAACATTGATCTCTACAACATTCCAGGACCTTTCAACATCATATTTCAAGCTTCAGGTGCATCTCATTCACTTTCATTAAGTTATGTTCTTGTTTGTCTATACTTTTAGTTTATGTTTGCATACAAAACTGTGTTTTCAAACACTTTGCATTTCTTAGTTTTCCATACATAATCAATAGATTTTATCAGTTATTTTCATTTATCTCATCTCATCTAGGCATACTGCATCCATATCACATTAATTCTTGAATGTTTACATTGCATTTTGGCCCATCTTTCCCCTTTTAGGTGAAAAACCCTAGAAGGGCTAGAAAGTCCATTGGGTGCCAAAATATTTGTTTACATTTTGGTGAACCTGACTTTAGAACATTTTTACTTCTGATTTCAAGTGCATTTACATCCTAGGGCTACCTTGCATCAACATTGCATTAGGTTTTGCATTGTTTTGCATCCTAGGGTTTTCAAAATTGCATTAGTGGAAAGATCATATAGTTTTCATTTTTGCATTTCTAATCATTGAAAATCACTGAAATTTTGCATCTGCGTCATAGTATTGCATTAGTAAATCTAAAAAGCATACAAACCATCTTAATTTTTTTGAAAAAATTCAAAAAAAATCATCCCTGGACTCATTTTCCATCCTGGGCGAATTAGTCTAGTTGCATATTTTGCACTGTAATTTTTGTCATTTTCAACACATTTTCTACATTTCTATTTTTTGTTATTTCATCTCTAATACAGTTTCCATAATTTATGTTATTAGCATTTTATTTCTCCTAGTTTTCATTTCATTTTCATCCACCCTGCCTTTAGTATCCCTTGTATGAGTGTTTGGTGCCCTATTGATAATAATTTAGTGAGAAGAAGTTCACGATTCATGGCATCCTATGATCACACTCGTTGTGGACCTTGGGTTGTCTCAAGCTACTACTCCTAGTATTGGCAATAGTGCATTAGGCATGGACACCACCTTTAGTCGCGCTTTACCTTCCAATAACATGCACGTTGACACACAAAACGATCACATTCTGCAAGACATGATCATTAACATTCATGAGGACTTAGCACATCTACAACAAAACATGTGTCTTGAAAACATTTCAACCACCACAATTCCTACTATAGATAACATTCATCATTTTCTTGAATGTAACAAAGGCTTAGATGTTATGAAACAAATTGTTGAGATATACCATAAACATAATCCTTCCACCTCTAGTACATCTCAACCAACAAACACTATGGTTAGCCAAGGAGGACCTCACATTCCTCCCTCTTCAACTATAACATCCATACCTACCTACACCACTCCCCAAGTTGCAACAGTCATGCAATGTATTTGTAATGTCACTCCTTCCTTCAATATTCCTACTAGCACTCATATTTCCTTTGTGACATCGAATGTTCTCTCCTCTTCCACCATACCATATATTAGCATTCCATTCACTTTCCCTACCACTACATACACTCCATCACCACTTTGCATTCCACCTCATACCACTAACACTGACCCTCTCATCATGCAACTTTTCCAAACCGTCTCCTCCATGCAACATTGTAAATATCCACCATAAGTCACAGTCAAAATGCCCCACCCACCTATTATGTCTGTAGTGGCCCATTATCTTTGGAAATATTAAGAACACCAATACCACAAGGAATTGAGATACCTCGATTTGAGAAGTACGGAGGGAAGTGCGACTCTACTAATCATGTTAATTCCTATACTGCCTTATGTAGTGATTTTTTCCTTGACAATAAACTATTGGCCAAACTATTTCCTAGGACTTTAAAGGACATTGCCTTGGAGTGGTTTTCATCCTTACCAAATAATTCAATTCATTCATTCAATGAACTAGTTGATGCATTTATAAATCATTTTCAAGTGCACATGACTCCCAAAAAGACATTGGCTGATCTAATGAGATGTAAACAAAATGTGGATGAAAAGGGAACTGATTTTATCTCATGTTATCAGTCACTTTATGCCCAAATTGATGTCAAGGTTCCTGATCCACATCTCCAAAGGATGTTCATTGAAAATTTACCCAAGATAAATTGACCATGATGAAATTTCTCTCTTTCATGCATCTATGTATAGCCCTTTGTGATTATCACAATTCGGTTAGTATTCGTGATGCCAAGTCCACTACCAGGTGAGTTGAGAAATCTGAACATGTCAACCCAAACAATTCACAACCATTTAGAAAACCAAACAAAGAATTTTTACAATTTAACTCGGGCCCTCCTGAACAACTACCTCAACCTATCAACAACCAAGTAACATTTGTTAAAGCCACGATACCTTATAGTTATGGAGATCCAAAATGACAGTTTACACCTTTACCAGACATTCTTCATAACACAATGTCCCAACTATTGCAGCAATAGATGATTACTTTACCTACTGTTAAACCACTAGATCCTACCAAGCCTTTTCCTCCAACCTTTCAACCTAACACTTATTGCCATTATCATAGAAAAAATGAACATGACACAAATTAGTGTAAGCATCTTAAACACATAGTGCAAGACCTCATTTATTTTGGCCATCTATTTGTTTCCAATGTTAATGTTAAAGGAAATACATCTGTTGCTCCAACCAATCAAAATTTGCAAATTTTTACCAATTGGATGCCCAAACATAATGTGTAATTCATCAAAGCTAGTGAAACTCAAAACAATGATGTGATGAATCATGTTCATACAACTATTGAACATCGTGATCATATTCTAGATACCACTACTATTCATCCTATACATCAAATGGTAAGTGTGATAGCCGTTATCCCTCGTAAGGGCCAACCTAAGAAATCTCTTTATATTACTTTATCTTCTAAAGATATTCTTCTGAATCTCCTCGATGGTCCTCTTTACATATCCGTATATATTTGTGATAAGCCCACTAATGGGATACTCATAGATCCCACCTGTGGAAAGAATATGATCACTAAGGAATTTTTGGTATTACATGATCTTTATCAAGATGATTATGACAAATCGAGAAAATGGATCAAAACATAGAATGGTTTTGCTTGCCCTATGATAAGATTGATTATCCTTCCATTATAGATAGGACCTAATACAATGGATGTAACATTCTCCATCATCCCACAGTCAGATTAGTTTCATTTACGGCTAGGCCATCCATGGATTCGCTTAACGAAAGTTGTCCCTTCAGTCATACACAAATGTTTAAAGTTTCTGCATGACAATGACATATTCACTGTTCACCATATTGGATTTAACCCTTTGTCTTCTAAAGGAAATTTCTCCTTAGAAGCCTTTTGGCTTGAGCCCATGGAGCCCATGGAACCCATAACACCCCACAAAGACTTCTTTTTCATTTCCTATCAAAAATTCAAAGTCAAATGAATAGCGGAATTGTCTCTTCGCAACATATCCCCATCCACTTTTGACACTCCTATCCTAGATGAGACAATTCTTCAACCTAAACCTAAACCAAAAACTCAAGATCAACCAACAATAAACACTTCACCTTCATCATCCAAATGCCCAAGAGATAATGAAACCAACCCCATCATTCCCCCTCACATAAAGCAAGTTTATAAAGTAAAAGAGAAAGTGATTGACCCACCTACTATGGTTCCTTTTGTTCCTCCCCTTAGGGAAGAAAATGAGCCTATGGTGGATCAACCTGCTCTTACATGCACACAAATTAAAAATAGAATCAAAAGAAGCTGAGATGCTAGGGAGTGTAGGCGTCAACGTTGTCTCCTTGCTCGTTAGTTACAAACTGAAGAAAACAAAGAAAATCACAACCCACACTTGATAGAATCAATGCATGATGACCCTCCTCCCCAATCACAACAAAATGATCCAATACAACAATCACAACTCATAGTACAACCTTCATTGGACATTACCCTCTGTCCTCCTATAGTGATTAATCTAGATGACGATGATGAGATCACTAAAATAGATGAAGAGGTGCATAATGATTTGAATACATTATTTTCCTCTTCCATGAGCTTAAATAACAAAATTCCTACAAGTGTAGAACTCGGTACTTCCCCTAGTTTGGCGCTTGCACTTGCCCCTTTGGATAGTTGCCTGCCCTTAGACATCATGAACATGACTAGGAGGTGGATGACTTGCTTATGGCTGACTCACATTTTCCTTCCTAGTCTTTTGCATTTTATTTTCTTTTTCTTTTGTGTTTGCATGTGCATATTGTGTTCTCTCGTGACGTGACGTTTGATGTTCTCTCTCTCTTTGTATAATTCCTTTATTTGTATCGTCATTCTTCTACATGTCGTACATTGCTTTCACTTTTTTCTTTTTCTCTTTTGTTTTGTTTTTTCCTTTTGGGGATGAGGCAAAGCGTTGAGATGCCCTATGTCTCTTCCATGTTGACCCAAATGGTCTTTCTATTTTTTGTTTCACTTTTTTTTTGCGTTTTCCTTTTGGGATGACATAAGGCATTGAGACTGTAATGTCTCCTTCATGTTGACCCAAAAAAAAATTCCATTTTCGTTCACCTTTTCACTTTCATTTGCTTGTGTTTTCCTTTTGGGGACAATGCAAAGCATTGAGACAATCCTATGTATCTTCCATGTTGACCCAAAACATATTTTATTTCTCTTTTTTTTTTGCTCCCTTTGTGTCATTCTTCTAGTTTTATGTGTATTTGTGGAATGATGACAGTTACAAGCTCTCTAATCAAAACATTATAGCCACGAACATACTAAACCCAAATCCATAGATCCTTTATGTGTTTGGCGTGTTCCATTTTGGGGGAAACCCCTCTTTCTTTTGTTCCATTTTCATTTACATGACACAGCCTTACTAAAAAATGTATGACTTGGCATAGGGGCTTTCCAAGTTGGCTCTCATGTCTTGTTTCTTTTTTTCATTTTTCATTCACTACTTTAAATTAATTGCTCACAGAACGGTGTGTAGCAATTCCTTTAATGTGGGGGCATACATTAGCATAATTCATCTTGCATTTTTCTTCTTCTTTTTGGTTCTTAGTGCAGCCTTCTTGTTCCATACGATGCATTTGTCACTTTTTGCATGAAATTGGGTATAGTGTCCTTCATAAGTGTGATCTATCTTAGCATATTACATTCCTCTTAGCTGCCTGATGCGATGCACTACATCCCCTAAGTTGTCAATATTATATCCTTTAATTGGTCCTCTCTTGGAGACATTAGACACAATGTTCCCTAAGTTAAAGACCTCGCATGAACTAAGAAAGACTCCTTTGAACATCTTTTGCATTTACATGGCCACCTTGCATAGCATAGCTTGCATGCTTGTGGTGCCATCACATTTGTTCATGAGTTCTAAGCATACAAAGCTTTTCTTTTCTCATGAAGCACGAAATGATATTATCTTTTGTGGTGCCTTATTAAAGTTATCAGGAGGTATAACTTTAGTATGGTTGAGCGGGAAGCCCATTTTGAGGGGTGACTTTTCCCCATAGCCACCTATGTGTTTGTGAGTACATACCAGCCATGAGTGTATGTTTCTCACCTTTTGGGATTTCCCACCTAGTGGATAGCCATGAGTTCTGTCACCCCAGAGTGAGTATGCATTTTCTTCCCTAACAAACATCCTAGATCTAATCCACAACAAGTTGGGAAAATGATTGAAGCTTGATCAAACTTTCAACTCCTCTCTTTCATTCCTTTTCATCATTTTCATGTGTGTTCCTTTGTACTTATGTTTTGTTTTCCATGGGATCTTGATCCTGGGGGCTTGATTATCCCTCTTGATTGTTGTTGTCACATCTCATCAAGCATTAGTGCATTGAGACCCCTCTTGAGATACATTGCTCTACTTCGGTGCGAGTTTGAAGTAGGTTCATCCTCTCACTAAAGTGGGGGCTAACTATGGACACATAAAAAGTAACCCTTCTACTTTTTCTTGTTTTTTCCCTCCTTGTACTTATTTGGCTTTATTTTACCTTGATTTAATGTTGCAATGTAGCCCACACATTCACACTAGGTCTTGAATCTTTATGAATCATTAAGACTTTATGATGTCTTGTAAAGGTGTTGTGAAGTGTTGTGACACATTTTCACACTTTTCTAGAATATTCTTATTATAATTCACCTACATACCCCATTTTTGTCACTTATCAAGTCTTATTTTAAAGTGTTGTCAAGTCTTGTAACAAAATTGCACACTTTTCTAGACTTGTCATCAACAAATATACCTTTCTTATGCTTTATTTGGCCCCTTTATGCACTTACAAGCCTTAATTAAGTGTATTTTTTAATATAAACCTGACAAACATCATTTAAGACAACTTAATTTCTGTTACCCATTCACATGCCTTGAGTGGGACCCATTTGCCACTAGGGGTGAATGAGTCCCTCTTGGCACAAAAATCAAAATAAATTCAAATTACTGGCAAGCTTTTATTCCTTAAGACCTAAGGTCGGCCTACGATGTTGTATTTTTGGGAAATTAGGGCATAATTGTGTATAAATACATGATTTTCTATTCATTTAAACCCCCAATCAACATAATTCATTCATGCATCATAACATTCAAGCATTCTAGCATTCTAATCTTTCAATCAAGCATTCAAGCATCTTGGGGAAACATATCTTCAGACTTCAACATCAAGGGTTTGGTGATTTTTTGAAATTTCATGTTATTTCTTCATCATTCCCTCTTTATTTCATTTCATTGTCAAGGGTTTGATTACTAAATTGGGGTTTGACCAAGGCAAACCCCTATACTCTAACCGTTAACCCTTTTCCCCCTCTTTGCATGTGTATTTGCAGGTCTTGTAGGAATATTTTTCAAGGAGAAAGGTGTCAAAAAGGTGTCATAAATTCATCAAAGTCAACACAATCCCATTTGAAGCTTGGAGAACACTTTCCTATCAGATTTTCCAAATTTAGATCCAACAAGCTATCAGGCAGAAAAGTGCAAACCAGGACCCACAGAGTTGACCCTTGACTTTTTAGAAATCTGTAGGTGGTCTAATTTTCCATCTATGGTGAATGAGTCCCACTACCAAGCTAGAAATTTTTTTTTTTGAAGTTCTATGTTCCTGACATCCCAAAACCTGTTCCAACAAATTTTACCAAAAACATGACTAATTCGACATCTGTGGTGAATGAGTCCCAGTGAGCTTGAACATTGATCTTTGTAGCATTCCAAAACCTTTTAACATCATCTTTCAAGCTCTAGGTGCACCTCATTCAGTTTCATTAAGTTTTGTTCTTGTTTGTCTATACTTTTAGTTCATGTTTGCATACAACACTGTGTTTTCAAAAAAATTGCATTTCTTAGTTTTGCATACATAATCAATAGATTTTATCAATTATTTGCATTTATTTCATCTCATCTAGGAATATTTCATCCATATCACATGAATTCTTGAGTTTTTACATTGCATTTTAGCCCATCTTTCCCCTTTTAGATGAAAAACCCTAGAAGGGCTAGAAAGACTATCAGGTGCCAAAATCTTTTTTTACATATGTCATGATCATGATCCCTCTTAGGAGGAATTCCTTTATGAATATCTCCAAAATTCATTGAGTGATGATCAATTATTGCTTGTATATCTAGATGGGTGGGAGCATTAGATTGAGAGACTTCTAATGAACATAATTGGGCCACAAATCCATCAAATCTTTCCATAAGAAACTTTTGCATTTGATGAGAGCTTACCATTTGTGGGGAATTTACCTTCAACCCTCTTATCTCTACTATATTTACTTCTAATTGAAATTTCATGAATAAATCTTGGAAGTTCATATCAATTGTTCTTGAATTAGTAAGCCATTATACTCCCAAAATAATATTTGTTGCACCCATGGAGATAGCATACATTGAGCTATGAAGGTGATAATATCCCATGGATAATTTAATACTGTGGAAATTTCTAGAACAAATAATAGTATCACCATCCAAAATCAAGACCTAAAAATACGGAGCTGGATATATAAAATAATTTAGATGAGTAGCCATATTTTTGTTGATTAAATTATGAGTACTACCTAAGTCAATTGACACAGTTACTTTATGCTTCTTTATGAAACCCACTACCTTGAGATTTTATGGGGTGCTAAAACCATAGACTGCATAGAAAGAAATGATTTGTTGGGGATCATGTGATTCATCCTCTAACTCCAAGTATCATCCTCTATTATTGGTTCCTCCTCTTCTTCCTCACTCAAACCTTCAATATAGAATAATTTCTTTTTACTAAGTTTATGCCTTCGACTATATTTTTTGTCACAATTGAAACATAACCCTTTTTATCTCTTCTCCTCATTTTTTTGTGGATTCAAACTAGTAGTTTATGGTAATGAATGTTTATATCTCCTTTTGCTAACATTGACTCTCCCTTGTCTCTTACTAGCCAAAAGCTTCTCCTCAACTTTTCTTGTAGTTATTGTTACTTGTGATAAAGATTGTGGTTGGAATAATCATACTTCATATTCTATGATCCTTTAAACTACCTAGAAATAGTTCCTTCAAATTTTCTTCTATCACATTCTTTACTATTAGAGAAATTGTTTGAAATTATTGAATATAATCCTTGACTGTTCCTATTTTCTTTAATTTAGTGAGTTGCTAGAATTAGCTATCCATAAAGTTATCTCCATAATGGTTAGCAAGTTCCTCTTGAAAAATTGACCGTGTGACTACACAACCCTTCTTTCTCTTCTCATAACATAACCAACAATATTAAAAAAAATGATCTAGTTGTAGGTACAATGATTCCATAGCCACCCTTTTTTGACTAGGAACATGATGAAGAAAAAAAAATTCTCCATTTTTCATAGCCAATTGGTTGGATCCTTTCCATCAAACTTTCTCATATCCAACTTGGGTATGAATTGTCTTGGCATAGGGTTATTAAAGGAAGGATCTTTCTCAAAATCAACATCAATCCCAAGGAATTCATGTTCAAAAAAAGTATCATCTTCCACCTTACTAGGTGGATCTTCTCTCCTTCACTTCATCCCTTGAATAATTGTGTCCAAATTCTTAGAAAATTAATTTATTTCATTCCTAATTGATGAAATCTCACCCTTGACCTTCCTAATCTCATTAATACAGTTAATATCATCAATTTATATCTCATCCTTATCTGAATATTTCCCTAGTGTAGTAGCATACTTTCTGCCTCTTGTTGCAAGCCCCATCATGATGGTAGAAAACAATTTTACAATAAATCACAAAAAAAATTAAAAATAATCTAAAAGTGTTTTTACAACTTACCAAGGACTAGGTCATACTCTCTTAGAAAAATATCCTAAAATTTGGTGTTTGGAAGCCTTGAGAGTGAAATTGTTGGACAACATAATTTTGCAATAAATCACTTATTTATTCTTAAAATGCTCTAAAATTGTGGTTGTAGGCTTCTCTATCAATTTTGAAAAAGCTCACCAAAAACTAAGAGCCAATTTAGCAAGAATTGGGAGATATCCACTTTCCAAATAAATTGGCAATAAACCCTAATTTTGTAATAAATCACTCAATTCAGCTCCAATTCCTCTGATGTCTAGACTGTAACTTCTTGAATATATTCTTCAAAAACCCTTTAAAAATAAAATAAAAAATCACCAAAAGTTGGGAGATATACATTTCACAAAATGACCTCCAAAATTGCAAAGAATGCCTTGTCATCATGGTGCCAAGATCATGCTCTAATACCACTTGTAATAAAATAAATCACACAATAGAAGAATATGATAGAATATATACTAAAAATAATTGATAATAACTAAGAATATCAAGGCACTTTGAGGGGGGAAAACCTCTAGCTATCTCCAATGAGAACACAATTCATAATCTAATGATGAAATAAAACTCACAACCTCCTATTTATACTTATTTATTCCTAGGATATCACCTCAGCCAACATAGATAACCCTACATAAGCCCTAGGCTGACCTAATTAACCAAATAACAATATAATAATGATAATATGACTTAATTAGGAGTTAATATAGCCACATTTTAAATATTTATAACCTAATGTACTCTAATATTAAGGGCATAGCAAAGTGGGATTAGGAAGAGGACCAAATATTGAATGTATAGTTGTGATTCCTTGAGTGAAAGAGTTATGAAACTTAGACTCAATACCTGATGTAGTTGTAGCATGGGAAGCCATGAGTCTATATAACTTCACATCATAGACTTCTCTCTCTATCTGCTTATCATCCTGATGATGGATCATGGAGTTTGTTTTGAAACGTTGATGTAAAAAATTGCACACAGTTATTCTAGAAATCTTGTTCACATCTATCATGTACTGTGGAAACAAAATGTTATTAATTGTAAATCAATTACAAAATTGAAGACACACAAGTGTTCATACAATAAGGAGAAAGATAGATGATGATGAAAAAATCATAAAAAATTCTCAAAAACAACAAACAGGCTTGCAAAAAGGTTACAAAGACAAAGCTTTCATTGAAATTTTGGGTGAAATTATCAAGACAAGGGTGAGGGTTCCCTAGTCCAAGAATGGGAATTTTGAAAATTTACAAGTCTAGAAATATAATATAGTGTTTAAGGATATGAGATTATACAAGTTCAAGAATGAGATTAGATAGAATTCAGGGAATGTAGGATAACCTAATTTATTTATATGAGGCACATGCATTCTTTAATTTTAATGTTTTAAAGAAATTAAATGAGTGTAATAAATTCAAATTACTTGAAAAATGACTATTTCTAGAATGCAATATGTTACAACTAACTAAATCTATCTCTGAAATATTGAAAAGATAACACTTTTTAAGTTTATGAAAGGAATAAAGAGATGCAAGGCCTTAATTTTTCAATGTTTAACATTACATAAATTCACTTTAAATAATGATGCTTTCAAACAACCTATTGTTCATTTAGATTCAGAGAAATAGACATGCAAATAAGAATTCTTGCAACTGTAAGAAACATTGGGTTCACCAAAATGAGATGTTGAAAAATGGATATAGGGCCTAAATCACACTTTTTAACCTTTGAAATTTTGGGGGACACAAAAATAATCAAAAGAAACCACTTGGCTATTATCCTCAATGAAGAGCTAGAATGAATAATTAGGGTTTTGTTTCCATTTACGTTGTTTTGGGTTGAAATGATGTGAATTGATGTGATTTTTGTATGATTGATGATTGTGAGCTAGGTTTTTTATGCAAGTACAAAAAAAATAGTAAATCAAATAAACAAATAATTGAAGAACATAAATGAAAGTATATTTGAGTAAAGAGAAAAAATGAGGAACCTAACATTCATATCTAGGATCAAACTAACTGGACAGGGGCATGGGAACCTTTGAATAAAAATTAGGGTTTCTAGAATTTTAGAACATGTAGAGGTGTGTTACAATCTATAGGTGTTTCCCTATCAGAATCATATTCGAAACTTTTTCTATCAATGAATAATTGATTTTTCCCTAATTTGATGAAGGAAGATGCTTGTATGCTTGATCTTGACTTAAGGTCTTCAATCTTCTCCAAATCCACTTTAGATATATGCAACCTGTAAGAAAGAGAGTAGAGGAAGGGATTTTTTTGTATAGGGGCTTACCTATGTCAAACATTATTTTGGTGTTTCCACCTCGATAATGGTGATGATGATGTTGGATAAAGAGTGTTTACCTTAGGTAATATAGAGGAAAATAGATAAAAACAAATGATAAGTCACAATGTTGCAACTTACCATTAAAATTTGTATTCCTTGATGGATTGAGGTCACTTCACACATCTCATACAACAAGAACTTGATAGTTGATTGAAATCATGCAATTGTCCATACTTACAATGATAATGAACATAAATTTTTTTTTAAAGCATACTTATTCTTGACATGAACTTGATGATGCATCGCAAACATAATAGTGACTATTGAAATTGTTATAAAATTGTTGGTTATTTTTCTCTTGAATTTCCTTAATTTCCTTATTGAATTGCTTGATTGATCAAAACTTTCATTAGATTTATTAGATGTTCACATGGTGGAAAAAAATTGTATCTATATCTATTTCAACATTTCCCACAATAATTATTTTAAAAGGCTAATAAATAAATTTAAATTTGTAAACATATTAATCCTGACAATAAAATATTTTAATTTGGGCCAAAATAGGGTAGTCAAGGGAAAGGGTACCCTTGACTAGGCCTATTTTGAATTTTAAATTCTCATTAAATAAATAATATAATTTAATTCTTAAATGTAATTTTATTTTTTGAAAATGATAATAAAGTAGGCAATTGGTAAGCATAATTAGGCCAAGCACTTAAGGGGGAGCCAAACATAGTGTGAAATTGTCTAGGGTGACAATTTATGATGCTATAGGAAGTAGACTAGAAATAAAAATATAAAAACAAGCACATCAAATTAGGGAAAACTATACAAAATGTACATTTGTGTATGGAATAAAATGCTCAAGAAAAATAGAGCTTCAAGAATTGTCCATGCATTGACAATTCAAGAATTTTACAATCAATATGGGTCAATGTAGGATCATGGGGGTCCAAACTAGGCCCTTAAGTGGTAATAAAAATTTAGAAAATAGAGTTAGGAAACCTAACATAAAAATTTTAATAGGTTATTAACATAATTTCAAAACTATGTAAGAATATAATTTGTATCAAATTGAATGTAATTTCTAAACTACTAGTCCTTTTTTAGAAAAAAGTAAATTATCTATTTAGTGAAAATTATAAATTTCAATAAAGTAGGACTAAATTTTCAAGAAAAAAAATAAAAAGTAGTTGTATGTCTAACCAACCTAAGTACAAGATTTTTTGTTTTTGAAACTTTCAATATAAGTAGAGGACACATGCCCAAATGTGACACATTTTTTTGTAATTTTTTTGCAAGTAAATAATTAGTAGTAGATTTTTTATTAGAACTTTTTATTAAAACTATTAAACCTGTTTTGTCTTACCGACATAACTTGGTCAAAATTTTATGAAATTCATTTTTTTTATCCTATAGTATGGGAAGCATAAAATATGTTGCATCTTTTGAATTTGAAAAATGTGAAATAGTTTTAGAATTATATAGATGTTTTTCAATTAGCCTATCAATCAGGACTTTAGTCATAATGCATGTAGAAAATCAATAATAATTATCTACTAAATTCAAAATAAGGCATATCTTATATTGGTGGAAAGTTGAAAATTTTCTCAATAAACCCTTTTCATTTCATGAAATTTAGATTAAAAAATAAAGTCATTAGCCACAAGGGAAAACTTTGGAAAAGTAAGGAAATTTCCAAAACATGTTTTTACAGTTGACTTTCCATATATGAAACCCCTAAGCCAAATCCCAAGCAACCCAAAGGAAAATCTTGAGGCTACTGATTTTGTCAGAAAAAATGGATATCTGTTACAAATGGATATTTGTTACAAACAGATACCCACTCAGAACGGGTATCTATTATCTTTGTTGTATTTAAAATATTATGTATTATTATTAATAATACATAATATTTATTATATACTATATGATATATACAATATTATATATTATATCATATGATATATTAGACATTATATAATATATACTATATAGAATATATATTATAAACTATATACTCTATATAGTATATATATTATATATTATATACTATATACTATATATAGTATATATCTTATATATTATATACTACATTATAATATATATAGAGTGAGAGAGAGATAGTTATATAGGTAGGGTGGGAGGGATAGATAAAGAGACTTGAGAGAGAAAGAGAGATGGATAGAGGAAGGGAGAGATTTCAAAGAGAGGGATTGAGAGAGTTATCTACATATGGTGGGAGGAAGAGACCTAAGAGAGAGAGAGGGAGAAAGTTATCTAGGGATGGTGGGAGGGAGGTCCCTAAGAGAGAGGGGGCTAGGATGGATAGAGGTAGGGACATAATTGAGATGGAGAGAGGGAGTGAGATAGTTTTTTAGGTAGGGTGGGAGGGATAAAGGGGAAAGAGACCCGAGAGAGAGAGAGAGAGGGGGGGGATAGAGAGAGGGAGAGGGGGTTGGGAGGGATAGAGGGAGGGAGAGACTTGAGAGAGAGAGGGGTTGGAGGGATAGAGGGAGGGATCATATTAAGAGAGGAAGAAGAAGGGAAGGAGGGATAGAGGGATGTAAGGATAGAGAGAGGGAGAGAGGGATAGACCTAAGGGACAAATAGAGGAAGGAATAAAGGGAGTGAGAGAGAGAGGGGGTGGGAGAGATAAAGGGAGGGAGGGATAGAGTGAGGGAAAGGTTTGAGAGAGAGAGAGTTATATTGTTAGGGTGGAAGAGAGAGACTTGAGAGAGAGGTGGATTGGAGGCATAGATGGAGGGAGTGATGGAGGGAGGGAGGGAGGAAGGGAGGGAGGGAGGGATAGAGGGAGGGAGACACCTAAGAGAGAGAGGGAGTGAGGAAGGGATAGAGAGAAAGAGGGGGGATCAAGAGATGGAGTGAGAGAGAGGGGGTGGGAGGGATAAAGGGAAGGAGAAAGTTGAGAGAGAGAGAGAGAGAGGTTGGAGGGATACAGGGAGGGAAGGAGGGAGGGAGAGAGAGAGTGAGAGAGAGAGAGAGAAAGGGGAGGGAGGGATAGAGGGAGGGAGAGACTTGAGAGAGAGAGGGGGTGGAAGGAATAGAGGGAGGGAGAGACCTAAGAGAGAGGGGTTTGGAGGGATAGAGGGAGGGAGCATCCTAAGAGAGAGAGGGAGGGAAGGAGGGATAGAAACAGGGGGATGGAGGGAGGGATGGATGGAATAAGAGTGAGGTAGGGGGGAGCTAGAGACCTAAGATAGAGGGGGTAGGAGGGATAGAGGGAAGGAGGAAGGGAAAAAGAGAGAGATGGAGTGAGAGAGAGAGGGGGTGACATGGATAGAGGGAGGGAGAGACCTGAGAGAGAGAGAGAGAGAGAGAGAGAGAGAGAGAGAGAGAGAGAGAGAGAGAGAGAGAGAGAGAGAGAGAGAGAGAGAGAGAGAGAGTTATTAGGGTAGTGTGGGAGTGAGATACCTAAGAGAGAGAGGGATGGAGGGAGGGAGGGAGAGGCTAGAGAGAGAGAGATTTAGGTAGTGTGGGAGTGAGATGCATAAGAGAGAGAGGGAGGGAGAGGCCTGAGAGAGAGAGGGAGGGAGTGACCTAAGAGAGAGAGACCTGAGAGGGAGAGAGAGTTATCTAGGTAGGGTTGGAGGGAGATACTTTAGAGGGAGATGAGGTGGGAGAGATAGAGGGATGGAGAGACCTAAGAGAGAGAGGAGCTGGGAGAGATAGAGGGATGGAGAGACATAAGAGAGAGATGGGGTGGAAGGGATAAAGTGAGGGAGATACTTGAGAGAGTGAGTGAGTTATCTAGGTAGTCTAAGAGGGAGAGACCTAAGAGAGAGATTTATTTAGGTAGGGTGGAAGTGAGAGACTTGAGAGAGAGAGAGAGAGAGAGACCTAAGGGAGAGGCCTAAGGGTGGGAGGGAGAGACCTGAGAGAGAATCTACCTAGATAAATCTCTCTCTCTCCCACTCTATATATATTATAATGTAGTACATATTATATATTATATATATTACATAATATATAATACATAATATTTAATTTATATACTATATATAGTATATGTGGTCTTACAAGAGAGAATTCTACAAGGTGAAAGGTACTTTATTCTTTTGATTGATGATTATTCTAGATATATATGGGTTACATTTCTTAGAGAGAAATCAGATGCATTAGATAGATTCAAGACATTCAAAGCTATGGTTGAAAATGAAGTAAACTTGAATATAAAATGCTTAAGGTCTGACAAAGGTGAATAATTCACCTCCCATGAGTTTAATATGTTTTATGAAGTACATGGATTTAAGAGACAATTATCTGCTTCAAGAACTCCTCAGTAGAATGGAGTTGTTGAAAGGAAAAATAGAATAGTTCAAGAGGCTACTAGATCAATGATTACTGAGGTTGCTTTACCATAAGTTTACTAGAAAGAAGATATTCATACTATTGTTTATGCATTCAATCAAATTCAAGCAAGAGAAAATAGTAGAAAGAATACATATCAGCTATGGTTTGGAATAATTCCTACTGTTAAGTATTTCAAGGTATTTGGAAGCAAATGTTATATCAGAAGAGATGAAGGAATTTTTCTTGGATATTCTAATAAAAGCAAAGCATACAAATTTTTCAATAAAAGGCTGAGAAAAATTGTAGAAAGTGCAAATGTCAAGGTTATGAGAAAATGAAGAATTCAATTAATATTGATGAATATGAATCAGATGAAACTGATCGCATAAGAATTGAAGAGATTGTGGAAGAACAGGAAATGGATGAGAAAGAAGAGAAGAATGAAATAAATGAAACAGAAGAAGATGCTCTGGTGATGTCACCTAAGACACCTAGATATGTACAGAAGAATCATTCAGAAAGTTAGATTATTGGAGATAAGACTAAAGGAGTATTAACTAGAAGCAGAGCTATTGCTGAAGTTAATTTATGTTTACTTTCTTAGATTGAACGGAAGATAGTAAGTGAAGCATGTAAAGATGAACATTGGATGGAAGCCATGAAAGAAGAACTTATGTAGATTGAGAAGAATCAAACTTGGGAATTGGTCCCAAGACCAGGAGATACAAACATTATTGGATTGAAGTGGGTATTAAGAAATAAGTTGAATAAGAGTGGAGAAGTGGTTAGAAAAAAATCAAGGCTTGTGTGTAAAGGTTACTCACAAGTAGAAGGCATATATTTTTAGGAAACCTTTGCCTTGATAGCAAGAATTGAAGCTATAGGGATGTTCTTAGCATTTTTTGCTCATAAATATTTCAAGGTCTATCAGATGGATGTTAAGTCAAAAGTTTTGAATGGTGAGCTAGAAGAAGAGGTCTACATGGAACAACTAGAAGTATTTCAGTTGTCAGAGCAACCAAATATGGTGTGCAGATTAAAGAAAGATTTATATGGATTGAAGCAAGCTCCTAGAGCTTGGTATGCGATATTGGACAAGTATTTGATTTAGCAAGGTTTCAACAAAGGTATGACAAATAGTAATTTGTATTTTAAGATTGAAAATGAAAAAATATTGATTGTAGTTATATATGTTGATGACATTATCTTTGGAGGAAATGAAGATATGTGCAATATTTTTTTGAAAGAGATGCAAATTTTTTTTGAAATGTATATGTTTGGAGAGATGAATTTATTTTTTGGGCTACAGATCAATTAAACAGAGAAATGAATTTTTATTTCATAGTCTAAGTATGTGAAAGAGATGTTGAAGAGGTTTGGGATGGATGGTTCCAAACTAGTATGTACTCCTATGGTGACTAGTTGCAAATTGGGTAAAGATGATGATTCGCCTAAGGCTGATCAGAGAAAGTATAGATCTATGGTTGGTGGAATATTGTACTTGACTACTACTAGACTAGATATTATGCATATTGTTTGTCTTGTGGCTAGATTTAAAAAAGATCCTACGGAAACACATTTTGCTGTTGTTAAAAGAATATTCATATATTTGAATGGCACTTAGGATTATGGATTATGGTATCCAAGAGATACTGAATTTACTCTAAGTGCTTATACAAATGTAGATTGGGCTGGACATGTAGATGATAGAAAGAGTACAATTTGTGGTGCATTCTTTCTTGGTTGCAGATTGGTGGCTTGGTTGAGTAAAAAGCAAGATTCTGTCTCCTTGTTTACTACTAAAGTTGAATATATTGTTGTTGCATCTTGTTGTACACAAGTTCTATAGATGAAACAAATATTGAAAGATATCACAGTTGTGTATGATGCTCATATTTCTATCTTTTGCGATAATACAAATGGAATTAATATTTCAAAGAACCCTTTAATGCACTCAAGGACGAAGCATATATCTATAAGATATCATTTCTTGAGAGAGAAGGTCATGGAGAATGAAGCAAAACTTGAGTATGTTTCGAAAAAGGATCAGATGGCTAATATATTTACAAAGGATCTTCCTAAAGATACTTTTGAGTATATTCGAGAGAAGTTAGGGGTCATTTCCCCTCCTTTCTTGAACTAGATGCATATGGAGATGCATCAGTCTGGTGGATCTATTGATCTATCTTTCATTTGGACTGATGTTTTGGTGGCTACCTCTCAGGGGGAGCAGGTAGTATCTGGTGTTGTCATTGCGTGTATTCTATTTTCTATCTCAAATAGGAAATCAATGTAAAATATTTGTTGCCTTTGCCATTTATGTCAAAGGGGGAGAGGAAGCAAGTGAAAAGAAAAAGGAAAAAAAAGAGAGGAAGCATGTGAAAAAGGAGAAGTATGTGAAAAAGGAAAGGAAGCATGTGAAGAAAAGAGGAAGAATATAAAAGACTATCTACTAATGGGGAGAAACAAAAAGGAACAGAAAGAAAAACCTTGAGAAGTGTATTCAAAGTTGTATGGTGTCTTTGATGGTATTTTCACATCATGTGTTGCCATCAATCAAAAAGGGGGAGATTGTTGCAAGAATGGAAGGATTGAAGGTGTTTTAATTGATGTCAACTGGTCAATTGGTTATCAATTGATTTTTGTTGTCATTAGTGTCATGGATACAGGGTATTGGTTGTATATGTCAAGGATATTGAGAAAATTGTAATGAAGACATGTGTTCAAGTGATTAGTAGTTGCTTTGGGTTTTGCTTCGGATTTTCTCCTATATATTTGTGTAGTTCAGATACATTGATCATGGTTGTTGGAAGCTGCCATATCCTAATTTTTGGTTTTGATTCATTGAATAGTGCTAGTTGTGTTCACCAATTGTGAACTGTGGTTTTCTATACTTTTGGTTGAGGTCTGGGAGAAATATTGTTGGTCCATATTTCTCTTTGATGAAGTCTTATGACTTGCAGTTCTAGAGTTGAGTTGTTTTGATTGTATTGAAGATAATTTTGGTATCTAGAAAGTTCGTGCTTAATTGTTCTATGTGTTTTACACTAGTTTGGTTGACCTTGTGTGAAATACTACTTTCATATTTAGTGAAGCATGTTGGATCTATTTGGGTCCTGATGAAGAATATGTTTTGGTCACCCTCATTCTAATTCCACCCTATAATATTTTGGCGTCAACCTAAATTGAATTTGAATTTGGATGGCTGACTTTGGATATGTTTCAAATTTGAAGATGGTATAAATGAAGAATGAGATAGGGAAGAAGTAGAAGAGAACAAAGGAAATAGAGACAAGAGCACAAAGAGAATAGAGACAAAGTAAAAATCTGTGTGTGTGTGTGTGTGTGATGCGAGTATGGTAGATCAATGTGAAGCCTAAATGTTGAGTTTCTGGAAGCAGTGAGCTAAAGGTGCACTCTATCATTTCATGCATGTCTACAAATGGATTGAGTGAATTGTGGTGGAATCCTTTGTTGCATTGAGATTTTCTTCTCTCTGTAACAAGTCTTCTTTATCTTCTTTATATCTCTGCGGCAGTGAGCCCTCCGGGTTGTTAGCCATGTTAGACAGTGAGTCCTTTTTTTGGCAGTGAGCCTCTTGGAATTAGTTTTTATATTCTCTATATTGTGAGTTAATCCTCACCATGGTTTTTCCCTTATTGGGTTTTCCACATAAATCTAGTATGGTCTTTATGTGATGTTTTTCAGTTTCTACACTAGTATTTAATGTTTAAACTGCTAAGCACTAAGCAGTGTTAAGGTTTATCTCTAATGAATGAATTAAATTTTAAATTTGTGACAACTAATTCCCCCCCTCTCAATTTTCTTTCTCAATGGCCTAATCTTTGATCAGCCCCCGAGGCACTAGGTCAATCCCTTTAGGTCCCCCTATTTGTTTATAAAATGATTAGAAACAACAAAAACAACATCAAATAATTAGAAAATTACAAAAGGTCTTATCTCCATTATCACTTCTCCGCAATAGGCATTCCATTCACAATAAACAATCATTGCCTTTAACCTTTGACAAAACAATCAACAAGAAAAACAAACATCAAAATCAAAAATTCCAAAGATTGAAACGATTAAATCACTATCAAGTGAAAATAATGCTTAAGTATAGACTACCATACCTACTTGAAAATCATTATCAACAATCCTAAACACGAGTCTTAACGAATACAATGTTCCTACAATAGAAATCTATAGTAACGGAAAAAGTATCCCTTTTTCACACTTGATTTGGGAATAATTAATATTAAAATGAGCCTTATGTTGCCTTAATTTAGTGTTGTAATATGTTTCACATATTCACATTAAATTTTGGGCCCTTTTAAACTAAATGGACATAATTGTGTCTTACTTAGGGTGTTGTAAAGTGTATCTTTACACTTTCACACTAATCTAGGGCTTTATTATTTGATTGAGGTTAATTTCCCTTAAATGGCCCCTTTAATTCAAATCCAAGCCTAATTAAATGTAATTTCTGAGGGATAAAACCCAACATTCATAAATTTCATTACACAACACTTAATTTTGGAATATGTGTGTCCTAGGTAGGTGACATAGGACCCATTCGCCACATGGCGAATGGGTCCTCACTTAGTCCTAGAACCCTAATTTTACATGGAATTTCACCTTGTCTGATGTGTGTCTTAGGTAAGTGACCAAGGACCCATTTGCCACATGGTGAATGGATCCTCACTTATACGTAGGACCCTCTTTGGGATATGTTTTTGGTAGTATTTTAATGATTTAAGATCCACAATTCAACATCATCTTGTGATATTTGAATTTTGGGAATTAATCTTAATATATTTATTAATACAAGGTCATTTCACTATGTTTCATCCTAAGAAATCCTAGAAATTTTTCATAAGCACCTAGAGCATTCAAGTGAGAATTATCAAAAGCATTTCAAGAGAATTTATAAGGCATTCAAGGGCAGATTCATAGAAGATTATTACAAAATCAATATTTTTTTCATCATGTCAAAGATTTAGTGCATCTTGCATGTTTTTTGAGTTAATGTGGTGATGTAGTGTTCAAGATCAATCAAGCATTCAAGGAAATTGTTTCACATCAAGTTTCATGATCAAGATCTACATTCATTGAGGCCACTTCATGCTAGTTTGTAGATATACAACTCAAGGTTTCAATTGAGGTTTGGCGAGTTGTTACATATTTTTGTTCATTCATCATTCCTTCATAATTTTATTTATTTCAAGGTTTAATTACCAAAATAGGGTTTTACCAAGGAAAACCCCTATTTCCTAACAAAACAACATTTTTCTCTATTTTATGTGTGATAGTAGGTTGTAGGTTGAAGATCAATTGGAGAGAAAAATTGAAGAAAGTTGTAAAAAACTTATCAAATCACAAAAATTGAGCTATAGGCTTTATTTTTGGCTTTCTGATAGTGACCAGCTAGAATTTGGGAGTGCAAACATAGAAGAATAGAACCTATAAACTGATTTTCCAAAGCCCTAGCCAGGACCCATTCTCCATAGGGAAAATGAGTCCTCATTGAGGTTTGAAAAAGTAACTTTGGTGACAGGGACACAACATTTGAACCTTTATACATATCCCTTTTGACTATTGTATCAATGAGATTTAATTTTTGTAACTCGTTTACACATTATAGCACACATTTTGAATGAAATTAGAAGAATAGATGCATCATTTTTTTTCAGTTTGGCTTCACCTATTTTTCTTTATTTCATTATGGTGAACCCGACCTTTTGAGCATTGTAATTTTCTGATTTTGGAGTCCTTTTGCATCCTAGATTTAGATATTTCATTCATTTGCATCTCTTTGCATTGAATTAGGTCTCATTTAGAGTGTCTAATTTGCATTCAACTTTGCATCTCATTAAAGGTTTTAGGATTGCATATTTTGCATTCTTTAAATCTGAAAAAAATTAAAAAAAATTAGTCATCTTGCATATCATTTACATCATATTAAATTTCATTTGAAAATTGAAACCAAAATTGCATATCAAAATAGGTGTTTTAGGTTATCATTTTGTCATAATTTGCACTTGCATTCCACATTGAATTCATAGAAAATTGAAACTAAAACTTGCTATAACAAACCTGAATTTGAAAACCACTAGAAAACACTTAAAAATCTATAAAAATTTGTTTCCAAACCCTAATCTAGGACCCATTCAACCTAGGGAAAATAAGTCCCTGATTAGGTCATAATCTAAATTTATGGGCATTAAAATATTCATTTTTGCATTTCTATTTACTACTTTCAGATTTATGTTACTATTTGTAGAATTTCTATTTAATCAATTTCATCATATTTAGCTTAATTTGGTAAAGTTAGTGCATTGTGTCATTTCAAAATTGCATTTACAAGACTTCATTTCAGCTTTTTACATAGTGTAATCAGAAAATTGCCTTGCTTTAAACTTGAAAATCCGAAAATGGACAAGTGTTTTAACAATGTGTGGAAGTCTTTGTTCTCCTTGGTTGATGTTTCAAGTTGTGTTTTTGGAAATGATCCTAATGCAATTGAACCTCCTCATGCTCACCCAACTCCTAATGAGTGTCCTCGTGAAGTGGACATTATTGGAGAAGATGATGCTAGCATGCATGAGTTCATAAATAATTGACTTAACAGTCTTGAGAATAATGCATCTTTATATCCTTCCATGATACAACCAACACAAATTTAGATGTTTGTTCTTTTACATCTTGAAATTGAGTCACAAACTAAGCCTAAACTTCCAACAATGAGTGAACCTAGCTCCTCTAATCAAGTGCATACCTCTCCATCTTATGTTAACAAAGTGACCAACATTCCCATCAATCTAGAAGAGACTTATGGCCAAGGCTTTAAGATTCTAACCAACCAAGGATGTGATATAACTAATGAGCATGAAATTCATAAAATTTTAGAGAAAATTCTTATTGAACAAACCAAAGGATTAGGATATCAAGATTCTCCTCCTAACATAAGTGTTCTCCTTCCTAAAGAACAACCAATGCCTCACAAGGATGATAAGTGTTGGGAAAATGTGTCTCAACCTTGCAACTATATAGAGTTTATTGTTGATAGGATGTATGTTGGTATGTGGAGACTTATCACGCAAATACTATACACTAGTAGTAAGAAGTGGGGTTCGAGGCATTACCCCAAAAAAAAAAATTGTTGAAACATCAAGTTTTTCCCCCTGACTCGTCAACATTTTTTCCTGCTGACACGTCAAGGTTTTTTCTCGCTAACATGTCAAGGTTTTTTAGTTAACTTGTCAAATGAAAAATGACCTTGTAAAACCCTAATTCTAGAAGGCTCCAAAAATATTGTTATAAGTGGTTGGGATGTATGTAGATGAAGGTGTATTCTAAGAGTCTAATAGCAGTCATGTTGTTTCTTGATCTCTAGTGGTGATACTCCTATGAGAAGCTTGATCTACAAGTATATTATAATCTTTTGATTTTTGAATAGTATATTGGGTGGCTTTTTGGAGTGTGGGGTTTTTCTCCAAAAATGGTTTTCTCCATGTAAATCATTATGTTGTGGTATTCATGATATTTTTTTTAATTTCTATTTAAGTTTTTGTAACTATTAAAGATTGTAAAGTTTTGCATTTTTCTCCTCTCAAGATTAGTGTAGAAAGTTGGTGCAGGAGCACCCTCATGCTCAAATGTGGGTTTTTGAATTTTTGTGTGATTTTTTATGTAAATAATGTTATTATGGGCCATTAATGATCACTTGGAGTCATTCTAGACCATTTTAGAATGTTTTGAAGTCATAATGCACATGATGTCAAAAAAATTGTCAAAATTGTAAAAGTTGTCAAAAGTGCATTAAGGTTACAAATTTGATTAGGAAGTTAGTTGTGGGTGGTTGGGAGTTAGAAAATTCTTGGGAAAGCATACATACATGTTGTAAACATGAATCCCAAGGCTGGGAAGGTTGGAAAAGATGAGAATGAAAATTGGAATCAATTTGGAGCAAATTTTTTGTGCATTTTTCCTGTAATAGTCTTGTTCTTTCATGTGGTGCAGATCTGTACGGCCTTTGTACAACCTATACATGGTATGGTTGGAAATATAATTGATTTATATTTCATTTATTTTTTTTTTGGTTAAATTTTATTTAGTTTAGAGAAAGTTATAGCATTTTTTGTAATAGGTCTAAATCTGCCCTAGGGTTTCTAGAGAACAAGAAAATTTCATGTGGTGCAGATTTGTATGGCTTGTTCTTTCATGTGGTGCAGATCTATACGGAATTTGTACAACCTATACATGGTATGGTTGGAAAGATAATTGAGTTATATTTCATTTAGTTTTGGTTTGGTTAAATTTCATTTAGTTTAGAGAAATTTATAGCATTTTTTGTAACAACAGGTTTGAATCTACCCTAGGGTTTCTAGAGAACAAGAAGACTTCATATCTTTTCTTCCCTCCATCAAAAATATATAAAAATTGGTGAAAATTTCTATTTTGAGGGTATCTAAAAACAATTTAGAGGATATTTCAAATTTTTCCATTTTGGTGGAGTTATTAATGAAAGTTTGCTTGCATTTGTGTGTAGATAGTCCAAGAAAAACCCTCTTAGAAGTAGAACAATCATTTTTTTGAGGCCTTCCGTACAAAGTAACCCCACCTATATTTTTGGATATGTGTAAGAATTCCAAATAGGTATCTTAAATGAGTCTCCTTTTCTGTATATCAGGTCTGAGTCAAAAGATAAGCCCAATTTTCCTTTTTGAAAGGTTACAAGGAAGAATGAGGGTTTCTGAAGGAAAACCCACTTTTTGATGAATAAAGACACTTTTTTAAGGTTGTTTTGAGTTTGATTACCCCTGCTCTGCATCAGAAGTTTTTCCACTACCTAAACTTCCTTACAATACCTGATTATCTTAGGTCCTCCTCCTCAACATCTACCTCAACAAGTCAATGAATCAAGCAAGCATCAAAAACCTTATAAACTCAAAAAATTGCCATTCTTACATACTCAAACAAAACTTGAACAAAAGATGGAATTCCTCCTTAAAAAGGTTAGATTAAACTACCACCTCCTAGTAAAAGCAACATACCTATGAAAAACATGAATTATTTTTCATATCACAAAATTCTTAGGCATCTTACTGATGAGTGTCATGCATTAAAATTGATATTGAGTGATTTTTACTTCTATGATGACGATTGTTATCAAATGATTGTGTAACATTTACATTTTTCTCCTTTCCATGTAATACTTGTAGGGTCATAGCATCCTCACTATTACATGTTATACATTCCTTGCAAATCATTCTTTTTATCACAAGGAGCTCATTCTCATCACCTATATCGGCTCATCCTTGTCCTAAACTTAGTGGGGGCAAGGGTTTAATTAGCCTTGTCCTAGTCTTAGCATTTTATGTTGTCTCTTTGGCTAGTATCTTGCCTTATGTATATACTGATCAAGATTGGGATACAAACAACCTGCTAATAGGTTGACTTGCTTGTGCCTTACTAGTATTTTGCATTTTTTTCCTTTTCATATGTGATTGTATGTGCGTAATGTGATCCCCTGTGCTATTTCATTTGATGTATCTCTCTCTCTTCATATGAATTCCTCTATATGTATCTACATTCTTATTTATGTCATAAACATTATACCTTTTTTAGTTGTCTTGTGTTTTCTATTTTGGGATGATGTAAGGAATCGAGATATTTAGGTATCTTCCCTGTTGACCTAAAAGGATTTTTATTTTATTTTTCTCTCTATCTTCCATTCTTCCATTTCTATGAGTATTTGGGGAATGATGACGTTCTCGATCTCTATAAAAAAGTTGTAGCACACATAGACTAACCCCAAATCCATAGATCCCTTATGTATTTTTGGGGGCAAACCCTCCCTCCGTTTTCATGACATAACTTTATTTTGGAAACATATGACTTGGCATAGGGATTTCCAAGGAAGCTCTCATTTATTAGGAGTAAACATTGGTTAATTTAAAGAAATTTCTTGCATCAATGGTGTTAGCAACCGCTTTAAAGTGGGGGCATACATCAATAAAATCTTTCAACATTTTGCATGTTTCATGGGGAAATTTTATTTTTTCTTGTGATGCATCTTTTTCTTGTTGGTTTCATTGGGTTTGATGTTCTCCAAGAGTGTGGTATTTCTAAGTGTATGACTTTCCTCTTAGTGGTGATGTGACACACTGCATTCCCTAAGTTGTGAATCTTTTACTCTTGACTTTTCCTCTCTTGGAGACATGAAGCATGATGTTTCCTAAGAAGAAGACCTTACATGAATGAAGCAAGATCCCCTTGAACAAAAACCTATATATAATGTTCATAAGTGTTTGGAATAACACAAATTTCTAACCTTGTGAAGCTTAAACCCTAATAAAGGCCACCAAGCATAACACACCTTTCTTTCCTGTGGATCCTTTCCTTTTTCATAGGTGTTTAGCATAACACAGTTTGTTAAGCCCTATGAAGCTCAAAACCATAATTCAAGGCTACCTATCACAACACACCTTGCTTTCCTATGGAGGCTTGCCTAGGATTGTGGTGCCTTATTGAAGTTGTCAAGAGGATAGATTTGATATGGTAAGGGAGCCTAATATGATTCTATCATTTTCCAACCCTTTTGGAAACTCACCTAGTGGATAGCTTGAAGTTCCACTACCTTGGAGTGAGTGCAAACTGAAAGCTTAGATGTGTTCCACATCACGTTGGACAGTCTGGGCTTGATCTTTTTTGTCTGTGATGTTCTATCACTGTGTATCTTTGTCATTGTTGCATACATTATTGTCTTGAATGTCTACTTTAGTGTGAGTTTGACATGGGTTCATACTCTCACTAAAGTAGGGGGAAAATGTAGTAATAGAAAAAGTATCCATTTTTCACACTTGATTTGGGAATAATTAATATTAAAATGATCCTAATGTTGCTTAATTGAGTGTTGTAATATGTTTTACATATTCACATTAAGTTTAGGGCTCTCTTAAACTAAATGGATTTAACTGTGCCTTATTTAGGGTGTTGTAAAGTGTATCTTTACACTTTCACAATAATCTAGGGCTTTATTAATTGATTGAGGTTAATTTTCTTTAAATGTCCGCTTTAATTCAAAACCAGGCCTAATTAAATGCAACTTTCGATGGATAAAACCCGACATTCATAAATTCCATTACACAACACTTAATTTTGGAGGATGTGTGTCCTAGGTAGGTGACCTAGGACCCATTATTGACATGGAGAATGAGTCCTCACTTAGTCCTAGGGCCCTATTCTTACATGACATTTTGCCTTGTCTGATGTGTGTCCTAGGTAAGTGACCTAGGACCTATTCGCCACATGGGGAATGGGTCCTCACTTAGACCTAGGACCCCTCTTTGGGATATGTTTTTGGTGGTATTTTAATGATTTGAAATCAACAATTCAATGTCATCTTGTGATAATTAAATTTCGGGAATTAATCTTAAGATATGTATAAATACAATGTCATTTCACTATGTTTCATCCTAAGTAATCCTAGAAATTTTTCATTAGCACCTAGAGCATTCAAGTGAGCATTATCAAGAGAATTTCTAAGTAGTTCAAGGGTAGATTCATAGAATATTATTTCAGCAATTAAGATTCATTTCATCATGTCAAATATTTAGTGCATCATGCATGTTGTTTGAGCTAATGTGGTGATGTAGTGTTCAAGATCAATCAAGCATTCAAGTAAATTGTTTCACATCAAGTTTCATGATCAAGATCTACATTCATTGAGGCCACTTCATGCTAGTTTGTAGATCTACAATCCAAGGTTTCAATTGAGGTTTGGTGATTTATTACATATTGTTGTTCATTCAACATTCCTTCATTCGTTTACTCATATCAAGGTTTAATTACCAAAATGGGGTTTGGCCAAGGTAAACCCCTATTCCCTAAGAAAACAAAAAATTTCTCTCTTTGATGTTTGATTGTAGGTTTTAGGTTGAAGATCAATTGGAGAAAAAAATAAAAGAAAGTTACAAAGTTGTCAAAGTTGCAAGAAAATTTGTCAAATCATGAAAACTAAGCTACGAGTTTTATTTTCGGCTTTCTGATAGTGACCAACTAGAATCTGGGAGTGTAGACATAGAAGAAAAAAACCTAGAAATTGATTTTCCAGAGCCCAAGCCAGGACCCATTCACCATAGGGCGAATGAGTCCTCAGTGAGGTTTGAAAAAGAAACTTTGGTGATAGGTACATAGCTTTTGAACCTTTCCAGATCTCCCTTTTGAATGTTGTATTAGTGATTTAATTTTTGTTACTCATTTACAAATTATAGCACACATTTTGAATGAAATTAGGAGAATAGGTGCATCATTTTGTTTCATTTTGCTTCACCTATTTTTCTTTATTTCAACATCATCAATGAATTTCATCATGACACATCAAAATAACTATGGCAAGTGATATTGTAGCATTTTTTTATCTTTTTATAGTCTTATCTCTCTTTTTTTAATCTTAATACCACATTCCCAAGATCTCTCAAGGATGTCTATAAAGGATTTAGAGAAGAAGGAATGGGGGCATTAACTATTTATTTCTATTTATTTTGTTTTTTTATATATTTTTAAGATACTACCATGGTGAATACTTACTTTGTTTTGTGTATGGAAGTCGTTTCGAGGAAATTCATGTAGCAATTGCATATTAGGTACTTCATACCTATCTATGTAACTAATCTGAATTTTTTTAACACAACTCAACCATATACTCTAACAAGGTTTCCGTATGTCTAGTATAAACAAAATTATTCTTTGTGTTCCAAGTCAAAGTCCACGTAGTGGATACAACACCACCATGGTTATTAATACCCTAGTGCATCATGTCTATTTTCTACATAAAAAAGGATTGCTAAAAGATACAAAGCCTCTATGAAAGAAAAAGAAACACTCATTAGTAACTAACAACATCAAATTTCTATCGATCTCTAAATCATCAAACACTTCTTCTAACTAACAACTCCATCCTACATCACAATATCATAAGTACCACATACATCCTGCATCCATAAATTCATTAGTATATATCATGACCATAATAAAATGATAAAACATCACACATCATGTATAATCATCCATCACATATGTACGATATCATCACCCATCACATACATAATAAATCATCATCCATAATATATCATCATCCATCACATACATAATAAATCTCATATATCATGTCATCATCCATCGTATAGATACACAAATCATACATTATCCATATCATATACATACATCAGAAAACTACAAAACATGAATATGTATACATCATCATCCATAATCATCTCATAACACATAATAAAGCTGAATTGAAACATGGTATATATCATCAAAACTAAGAATGGCATATACATCATCAAGTACCATGTGTGATATCATATACAAAAATATATATATGAGGCCTTAGTTGGGTCGATGATGTATATACAAAAATAATGTCTTCATAAAGTCTCTGGTATAATAAACATCATACACAATCAAGGAACAATCAACCCTACTAGTCATCTCAAGGTGGGGATCTCGACTACTCCTAGCTTTGATGGGGAGATGGTTGTGGCATGATGGGAGACTAATGTGTCTACACCACTGACTTTCCACCTAACTCTACATCCATTACCTCACTCATCTCTCCAATGTGAGGACACCTCCATGCTCTAGGAATAAATTCCTCATATAATGTTTGATAATAAGTGCTTTGTTGCATTGAACGATCTTGCTCAACCTGATACTGAGCCATGCGGATGGATGAGGTTACTAAAATCTTAGCAGCTAATCTTTACTTCCTCTCTATGGCCAACTCCTGCCTCAACCCATTTCACTCCTAAAAAACACCATCTCTCTCAAAAGTCAATACCACAACCTATGCCTCAATAGTCTGCCTCTGTGTGATCTTTGCATCCCTCTCCACTATCACTTAGGAAATCTGAGTTGTTGTCATTGCATCCATCTATGGAGGACCCTATGATTCCTATTGATCTTGATGGGGCTGATCTTGATGCTACTGATCACCCTACTCCCCATCATGTCCTGCTCTATGGCGATCCTAAGCCACTGTCGCCCACTCCTTCGGACGGTCACACCAACTCTCCCTATGATTGGCCCAATGCTAGCAAGATCTGTAAAATGAAGTAGAACACAACGATCCCACCACTAATCATACTCATGTGTGGTGCTAGGGTCTTCCAAACCTACTGGCCATCCCCATCCAAATGGGTTAAGTCGTCTAAACTCAGTAACAACATTTGTAGAGGAGGTCTATGGCCCCCACACCCTAACCTCTCAATATGTCCTCCTGAGGCATGCATGATAATCATCTCTGAATTGTGTCTACTACTCTCCAAATTGATGGAGAACTTGATTAGGTAAGTAACGCTCAAGCAAAGAGTCCATCAACCATCATGCCTGCTAGTAGTAAGGGAGTTGATCCTCATCATCATGCCATGCCTTGCCTTGCAACCTAACCATGGTCTCCACATAAAAGTAGGCATATCATCAAAAACACGACGACAATAAGGTAGCTAGCTACGCCAAGTATAGTGCATGACATCTGAGTATCAGTATGAATATGGATCCTCTAGATCTCGATCCATAATTCCTAGTCACTAGGATATGCTCCCATGCCCATACATGCAACAATGTCACACCAACGAAGATAAAAATGCCTCCATGATCATAGGCAACCTCATGCATATCTATATATAAATGGGTAAAAGTACAAAGCTACGCCACACTTTATAAAGGAAACAACCAACACTAATCCAACTTTTAAAATTGAATCACTAAAAAGTGGTATATATGTTTTGAATTTTAAAATGATGTAAACTAATAAAATGTGTATTTTTTAGTATATTTTATGTTTGTATTTTTTTGAAAAAAATAAAAATTATTTGACTATAGTTTTTTTATAAATTTACACTACAATTTTGTTGCTGATAAAATGTTGAAAAATGAGGTTACATGAGAACCCAATCTTTATATAGTAAATTTTATTATTTTTCCTTCAAAACCTTTGTGTGTATTTATAACTTGAAACTTTACTACATGGATATTTTGGTTCTCAATTTTGATAAATATATTTTTAAATAAATATTAAAATGTGTGTGTACTGAAACAAAGTTTTTTTCATTCGATGTCAACTTTATATTGATTATTTATCTAAAATAGAAAAAAAATTATACCATCTTAATAGAGATTCTTTTATCTAGTGCATCGTATTTTTTTCAATTTTTTTAATAAGTTTTAGTATTTTTCTTGAGATCATAATTAACTTAATATATTTGTGTTGATAACCTAAATTTAGTAAAAGGGGCACCGGTCCTAGCTCAGTTGGTTAAGGTGTTCCCTGTAGCAGGGCGCCCACCATGGGTTCGACTCTCCGGCGCTCCTGTGGTACCGGTTGGTGTGTCCTGCCAGCACTGCCGGTCACGGTAAAAAGTTTACCGGCAGTGGGGGGTTATATGGGGGGCCGTGCTGCACCCGATTCCCCTCGTTAACAAAATAAAAAATAAAAAAACCTAAATTTAGTAAAAATAAAATATAAATATAAATAATAGTTAAAATATTTATATATATATTTGAAAACTACACTTATGGATCTACAAAAGGGTATTTTTACATTTTTTTTAAATTGTTATTTTCATGACTAGGAGTTCTCGAAACATCAAGTTTTTCAAATAATTTATTTTTTTCAATAAATTGGCTTCAAAGTGGTGCTACATATGCATTTATCTAAAAAAATTAGTTTGAAATATTATGAACATATATAACTTAGCTAAGATGAATCTTACTAGATTATATGTTTGACCAAAATTGATTTTTTGTTAGAAATACTTAAATTTCGTTGTGTTGATAAGTTGGTCGAAAGTGTGACACAACTTTGTACTTTTACCCAGATGTGTCAAGAGACATGGGATCCATGCATACCTCATACCATGCTCCATCATCTCCTCAATACATATGCTCCAACTAGCAAGAAACTGTTTACCTCTACTATCAGGTACCATGAGCCCCAAGATCAAACCACATAAGACCATAAAAATAGGATTTGCATCATTAACAAATGGATACAAGTCTATCTCTGAGTCCACTAACCAAAGATGTCTCATGCCAACAAATCATTTCATAGCATGGGTACCCAGTCCAACATCATAGGTAATGAGCTCCATGTGAATAGAAATATGAAGAATACTTCAAACATCCTCCAAAGTGATAGTGGCCTCACCAATCAGCAAATGAAAAGAAAACAACTTAGGCTGCCATATCTTTACAAGGGTGTTCATCATCGCCCTATGACATCAAATCTCTAGCATATAGCAAATATATCATAGACCCATAACATCTAGAAAATACTGCTTCACCTTGGAGAACCTAGCAACCAAGTCAAACAATTGTTGCAATTGTCGCTCTCTAGAATAAAGCGGTTTGAGAACCACCTACAAAAAATCAACCCACGATGTTAAGAATTTTCTACAAAAACACATCACAAACCTAAGACTGTGAATAAATTGGCTAAAACTTTCAAAATTGACAATAGCGATCACTTTTTTGACAATAGCAGTAAAAAAATGCAATAGGGGCCCTATTTTTGGCAATAGCAGTCAGGAAATACAATAGCATTCAAAAATAGCATAAGCAAACAATTTTTAAAATAGTGCACAAAAAACACAAAAGTGGCCATTTCATAACAAGGAAAATAATAGCAAACATTTCATGCAATAGCAATTAATAAAAGAGAACATATTTTTTGATAGCGACTAAAAAATTCAAAAGTGGCACAAATGAAAACAAAAATAGCAGTAAGGTCGATGCAAAAGCGGTAATTTTATAAAATCACCGCTATTGTTCAAAATGACTTCTAGCATTAATTACACAAGACTAAAAAAAAAAAAAAAAAGAACGAAAGATATACATACAGTGACACCTACACCAGCTAGCCTCCCAAAGTCACAGACCACCTATGTACGATGTGGAGCACCTGGAATCCTTGGCATTGCGAATTGACAATCGTCAAAGTAGGATCTCCAGAGACAAGAATTTGCTAAGGGCTAAGAGTGAAAATGAGATAAAATTAACCCTAATTGCCTATTTTTTACCCCCAAAAACCTAATTTTTTTACCTAGGAAACCTTCCTACACTAACTCATTTGATTGCAAAATCCAACAAAAATTTCTGATGAAAGATGTATAATTAGATGTATTGTCGGGTACTTGTGATATTTAATGTGTAATTTTCAATTTGATAAAATTTTATCCCCGATGTTTGTTAAAATTTTAACGAACCTCAGTTTTCGTCAAAATTTCGACTAAATTTTTTCGTCAAAATTTTGACGAACATGCAAAAATCAAATTGTGGCTGACATAAATAAAAGTGAGTTCGACTATTTATTGCAACAGTGTTTTGCTATTATCGCTAGGTTGAGGGTAGTCATTGTCTTTTTCCAGAATTCATTTGTGAAGTCAGATTTGTACTTCCAGGTTTGAAAATCATATTTTAAAGCAACATGTCATCAAATTTCATTTTTAGACTTGTGCATTTTCAAAATTTCATTTCCAGATTTTGTTGTGCAAGTTCAATATTTTGATTTCAGGAGTCTAACGGTTGGAAATCATAGTAAAATTAGAATTTAATAAGTTCTAGAATTAGCATTTTAAAGTGTTTTTTAGAGTCATTAACTTCATACTATCTTCTCTTTTGTAGGGGCGGTTGCATGCCAAATTTTTTTGGTGTAAAATATCAAAATTATTTGATTGTGTTACCTATCTATAATTAAAAATTATTGGAGTGTGAGTTTGATATTTTTTGAAGATCTAAATATTCAAGCTTGGTAAAGAAAAATCATATGAGATAATATTAGTCTAGAACAAAATGAAGAGACACTTGATAGATTGTGGTCTAGATTGAAAAGAAAGGGTGATGGGAAATGTTATTGTCCTTGCAATAATTGCAAGGGCTTAAAGACGAGAAGACTTCTAATTACAACAGCTAAGAAACATTGTAGGCAGCATGGTCACGTTGAAGGGGGGCATGATTATTGTCCATTGGTATGTTGGTCATTATATGTGTTTATATTAATTGAATTTGTAAATGTTTATATCATTTGAACATTTTATATATATATATATATATATATATATATATAAAATCACTTGATCATGATCATGGTTTATTTGTGTCCATCATTATTATAAAGGTGGGGCGCCCTAGGGCACATGATATGGATTATCACGGCCCGAAGAATGTGGTTTTGCAAGTGGAGGAACATGGAGCTATGGATATCGAAGATGAAGTTAATGATCCTATGGAAGAAGATGATCATGTGCCAGAAAACATAGTTGAAGATGATGATACAAATACATTGATCCATGACACATTTAGTGGCACAGTTGATCATGATGATCGAGATGACTTTGATGATGTTCATGATTTACCTGTACTTGAGAAGGCATACAAGCCCTTTTATGAAGGCTCCCAAACAACTCTTATCTTTGTTGTATTGTTGTTAGTGAACTTGAAGGTTATGAATAGTTTATTCAACATAGTAATATCATGGATGTTAAGGTATGTCATATATGTCATCCTTTTTCATCTATTTTAATTGTTGTTAGTTCATCACTAGTAAATAAAGGATGAAATATGTACCATTAATATTCTTTATATTAACAAAATATTTTTTGTTGTAGATTGATTGGTGAATTTTTGTTACCACCATCAAATATTTTACCTCACTCATATTAGGAAAGCAGGTGTTTGATGAGTATAGGTACTTCTTCCATAGAAATCATAAGTATCAAACTACTGAAAAATATATTTTCAATGGGAAAGAAGAGACTACATCAAAACCACGAAGAATGACACCTTGCCTATGGAAGTTGGAATATAATAGAATTAATCGTCAAGGTTATACATCAGATCAAATTGTTTATCTATTATATATGATATGTTTGGAATTTAAATTTTTATATTGTGTTGTGTTTACTCATGCTGTAATTGACAATGATTGTCATTGTTAATTTGTTAACTTATATGCTTCATGAAGGTCGTCAAGGCATTAATGGTCAGCTTCCACAGGGACTAAAAAGTTATCCTAGACAATTTAGTAGGTTTTTGTACTATGAGAAACTACAAATTGTGATTTTTTTTGATACAATGCATATCGAAAAGAATATAACAAAAATGTTATGGAAAATATTGGATGGAAGGCATGACAAAGAAAAATTTGTCAAAATTTGTAGTGACATTAAGGAAGCCAATCATGCAATGAAAAATGTCATTCAATTAAATAGCGATGGAGGCCAAATTAATATAAGTACCCTTCCTTGGTTATTAACGGAGCAGCAAAGAAATGCTATAAAAGAATTCATACGAAAAATTTGATTTCCCACAGGATTTGTTGCGAACATAAATAATATCATAACAAAGAAAGGTGAATTTGGGTCAGGGATGAAAACACATGATTGGAATACCTTCATTAAGGTAATTATTTTGGTATATTATATATATATTTGTATATTGCATGTACTTTTCAGTGTATTATGTTTACTACTTTTGGAAAACTAATGAAAAGATCATTTTATAATTGTTGCAGTATGTTCTACCTCTATCTCTCCCAGAAAACTTTGACAACAATTTCAAGAAAGTTATATATGATCTTGGAAAATACATGAGGTAAGTAGCGATATTTGTTCAATTCATTGTATAGATCTTATAATTGCCATTTTTTTTACTTGTTATGTAATATATTGTATATTTTTGTTAAATCTCATTAATATATTTGTGTCTTGAATCACTTGTAGATGGCTATCATCTAAAGAAATCCATAAAGAAGATATAAATTATTTGAAGAGAAAAATTCCTCATCTAATGTGTGAAATGCAAAAGTGTCTACCTTCAAAAAATTTTAATGCACAAGAACACTACCTCATACACCAAGTTTAGGAGATTGAATTGTGTGGACCCATACAAATAGGGTCAATGTGGATGGTTGAGAGGCACTTGAATTTTTTGAAGGTTTTGGTTACAAAAAGAGCACATCATGAGGGTTCTATGGTGGAGGGATATATGGTATACCAAACCATGGTGTACATTACTGAATATCTTTCTAAGTTTGCAACAAAGATCCATGTAGATCGCATTTGGGATCCCAACTCCATTAACAAATTTGAAGGGGATTACCTGATGGGGAAAGGTAGATTGAGGAAAGTGAGAGGTAATTATAAGATGGTCATGGAGATTAATTAGAATACATTTTGCATTTGATTTTTATGTATATTGTACTTATTTAATTATTAATCTTCAATATACATCAATTATAAATTAAGGTTGTATACTATGGTAATTAACTAATTATACATCGTTTGTGAATTTCAATTTTTTTTTATACAGTTGGTCGAGAGTGGGATGCACTACATTTGTACATTGCAAACAATCTTGATTGGATGACAGTATGGATTGAATGATGTCAACAATATGGTCGTGCATTAACATGGGAAGGTGTGGCTTCATTGGTTAAAGAAGCTCATCATAATGGAGATTCCAATGTTACACCAAGGGAAATTGATTTAGCATATGGTTTAAGAGACAATCAGGTACGTATAAATATATTAATCACCCATATTATTTAATTATTTTCAATTATATTGATGTATATATATGTTGATATTTCTTTCATTGCATACATTCGGCCAAGAATAAATATGTTTATCAATTGACGACATTGCAATAATTTTTACATGTTTGACATATTGCAAGTGAAACACCACAAGGCTATGTGGTGCAACGGTCACAAATTTTCAATCAAAAATTTGGATGACACGAAGAAAACTTGTGATTCTAGGATAACTACAGTCTTTCAAGTGACTAATGTTTCATCTAGAAGCGACATACATCCAGAAGTCTCAGAAAATTGATACTATGGGATTTTGGATGATATACTTGAGTGACTTTAAGTCCCTCAAATTAGTTATGTTCATTGTTCTATGGTACAGGCTATGATTGAATGAAAATGATCCTGAGAGAATTGTTATTGAACATGATAATGGATTTACCATGGTTAATACAAGGTCGATCAAGGGAGCTAGAAATGAGCCTATGTTCTTCCAAGCCAATGTGAGCAAGTATTTTACTCAAAGGTTCCAGGTAAACCAGGTTGGTCATTTGTTGTTAGACATGATCCAAGAGGAAAGTCGGTAAAGTATAATGTGGTGGAAGAAGAAGATATGAAGAACTAGAATGTAGATGATGATCAGGATCAATAGTTAGTTGATAATGTGTCTGACGAAGATGTTGAAGAGGAGGAACTAGATCATGATGATGTAGGAGTTAATGTTCATGAAGATGATATATGTGTGGATGATGAGATTATCAAAACTGATATCAATGACAATGATGATAATATGACCAATCCTTACAATGTCGAATCTAGATTAGATGATACAGACAAAGAGTTGGATGAAGAAGATCATTGACATTGAAATGTATGAGTTATGTGATTATAGTATCTATTTGATATTAATTTCTTGATAGAATTATATTTGACTTATGTGGTTACATAATTAATTCATGATTTTTTTAATTTTTATGCCATTACATAATTAATTCATGATGTAATTTTTAATGTTTAATTTTAATTCATGATGTTACAACTATTGTCTAGCTCTCCTAGAAATTTCCATATAATCATAATGAATAGTGTTTTGGGAAATTTCATGAAAGATGACACATTGATCGTAGTAGTGAAATAATTGCAAAGTCATTTAGATTTTTTAGACCAATCACCCTTCGCAATGTCATTTTTAGGATCATCTCCAATTTGATTACTAGGACACATAAGGTAATATTTTATTGGCTTATCTTGGAGGAACATTGTGGCTTTGTATAATGTGAGCAAATTTTGGATGGGGTAGTGGTGCAGGAGCACCTACACCTCATCTTCTATGCTTAATCATGTGATGATAATTAGGGAGGTCAATAGGTTGGTTTAGGAATTTCAAGAATTTTTTATTGTGAATAAGGTCACTCAAGACCATTAGTCATGTTCTAGGTGAAGTTTTGAGTTATGAGTTTGAGTCTTGCACTAAAGAGTTTTGTAGCCTTTTTAAGGAAAATTGCAGAATTTACATGTAAAAGGGTGCAAGGTTAGTGTCATGTCAATAATAACGCTATTATCAAGCCACTGGCATGGTCTTAGAGGTGTCCTAGGAGTTTCAATACATTCAGAAGTTCAATAAATTAAAACATTTCAATAGTGATGTTAACAACCTTGAAATTAGTGTGTTGTATGTTTCATGTGATCATAAAAGATTAAAAAGTCATTTGTAGAGGTGGTTGTTCAGTGGTTGAGGTGTAAAGGCCTTTAAAAGGCATAAAGTGATCATTGTAAAGGTTGTTGATGGTTGAGGATTTAAAATAAAAACTCTTGACATTCGAAAATCTATGTTTTTCTTCAAAAAATTTGTATTTTTCCTGTTTTGCAGCACTGTATGGTCACATACAACCATATTTTGGTGTGAAATCAATTCCATGTCATGAAAATATGTGTTAGCTTTGATTTGAATCTGATTTGGCTTAGTGCCTTGTTGGGTGTATGGAGTCTAATGAAGATCTAGAAAAGTGTAATCTATGATGGCAATAATTCAAATTGTTTGGCACACAGATGTAGTTTATAACTTGTATAAATGTGCAAGTAAATGACTAAAAAACTCTACTTGAGATAGAATGACAATCCTAGTTATGTGATTCTTCTTATTGATCCAATTAATACTCTTCAGTTACTGTGATTGACTAGAAGGGTTTAATCTTTACTTGAAAGAACCAAATAATTACATCACACAAATACAACAAATGTGTATTGGTAAACTAAATATATGCTTGATATATCAATTTAAACAACAGAAAAGCATCAAAATGGAGACAACCAGATAACTGTATAATTCCATAAACAACTAATACCAAGATTAAGCCACAAGTTTAGACATCCTCATTAACTTCATTGAAATTCATACATGCATCCGAGTCTTTTAAAGGAAAGTTTCATTGCAAACTATCTACTATATCTTTCTCCTATCTACCTATATCTTTTTTACATTATGAAACAAATATAAATATATCAAAATTGTGAAAGGACGCGTCCTTTCACAAATGTCTTTTTCTTAACAACAGTATCAAACTATAAATTATGCTCTATTAAGCCATAAATGGATGTTTGATAGATAATCTAGGTAATCTTGCCACTCGTGTGTATCAACATCCTCCAGCGCATTCCTTATGGCTATCTCCATTTCGATCATGTTCTCATTCTGTTTACATGCCTCGTCCATTGTTAAATCATTTCCTATGGTTTTCTCTAGAATTGTTTGCATCATCATATCACATTCCTTGACCCATCTGTCTTTTCCCTTTAGTTCCCCTCCATCTTCTAACAACATTGGTACTCCCATTTTTTTGACATTGATCATCCCCTACTCATCACCTTTCAATTCTTCATGGAAGTCTTTATGTTTTTTCATAAAATGGTTGGTAGTATCAATAGCTATGTTATCAGGAGCATCCCTTTGGTTTATTTCCTAGAACTTCTCTCAGACCCTACCATTTATCCTCTTATGTTCTTGTATTGTAGTAAAATTGTGTGAATGTGTTCCCTAGAGCTTACTCAACCAAGTCATTAAATCGGTTTGCCTCTTCCTTATTATTGCAGTGAGGGCATCACATTTACCTTGTGAGTACACATTTGATTCTTCCCACTAGTCTCTTTCCTGGGAGCTTTCACCATGAGTCAATTGCTTTGTGGATCCCAACATGATTCCCATAATGTCCTTCAAGCAATCATTTTCTCTTAGTAGTCTCTTGTTATTCATCTTATACATTTCTTTTTCCTTGATTAGCATTTGGATTTGGGATTTATTTAATTTGGCCACATTAATGCCAATTTTTGTTGTAGCTATTGGATCAACCTCATTAAATTTTAATGTCATTACATGTCCAAAAGCCTTTTCAATATCGATTACAACAAATTTCTTGTGTGTGGAGGATACAAGGCCCATATCATAAGTGATCCCTCATCTGGGTTATACTTAGATCCTACATAAATCTCTATTACCCCCTTAGGAGTGAGTTTATGTGTGGCATTACTATTCTTCATAAAACTATCAAAAAAAAAAGCAGAGTTCAAATCCAACCCAGGAAAGATCATGACAACTACATCTTCTAATAATTTCCTTCCTTTCTCAGGGGTCATGCTCTTCATTTCTCCTTCCACACTTGATTTTAATTTATTCAACAGTTGTTCCTCATTACTTGGTGTAATATTCTCCATTGATTCCCTTATTTATTTTCCTTTTAATTTGTACAAAAAGGTTTTAAATTATGAGGTTTTAATGAATTCATCATCAGCCACAAATGATTTATATGCTATCTGCCTTGTGCCAGTATCTGCACTCTCTTCAACATCTAGTTCCCTGGGAACATACTTGTAGTCTTGAGTTCTCAATCTGTAAATTTTATCAATTGTACTGCTAGGCCTACCATCACCAGATGCCTCTTCATCAGAGGATAATAGTTTTGTATCTTGCAATCCCCTATTATACTCATCAACAACCTTTTCGGCTTTCTCTTCTTCCAAATTCCTGATCAAGTCATCATATAGATAGGGTATGTGATTGTATCCTCCCAAGTTCATTTTATTTTTGGAAAAATCAATATACCCTTCTGGATCAAATCCTTTTTGTGGTGGACGCTTCTTCATGTTGTATTGTAGAAATTTGTTGATAACCATATCATATGATTCATCCCTTGCTAATACAGTGAAATCATCGAAGCATAATGTACTAGGCATAAATGCCTACTTTTTGAAAGAACTTGAATTCATAACATATGAATACTCCAATTGCCTAAGAATCTCCAAATATGCAATCCTATCAAGCACCGTCTTGGGCAGAATGAAGGGTGCATCTTCAAATCCATATAATCTTATCATGGCAACATCTTCTAGACAGTACTAATCTCCCCAATTGTGGTTGACAAGTCCATTGAAATCCTTAGGCCTTAAAAACCTTTTTATTTCATCAGACAATGAGTATTCACAAGGATGATTGTAAAATTTGTACAATGGTTTCACAAAAAACTCTTCAAAATGTAGTTAACAAGAATTAGCAAATCTACAATCCTAGGTGGTAGTCCAGAGTTGTACTAGTAATAACCTTCCTTCCTTATCAAATTTTACAACCCTCAATTTTTTAGGCCACATCTACAATTCTTGTACATAATAAAGTATCATATGCATTAGGATTGAATCAACTGCAAGATAGGAGCTCCACTTTTTATTGCCATCAGTCTTGAATCAAGTACTTTAAAGATGTGTGAAGCATAATAAAAAAACCTTGAGGATGATTGTAAAATTTGTATAGTGGTTTCACAAAAAACTCTTCAAAATGTAGATAACAAGAATTAGAAAATTTGTAATCCCAAGTGGCAATCCAAAGTTGTACTGGTAATAACCTTCCTTATCAAATTGTACAACCCTCATTTTTTTAGGCCACATCTGCAATTCTTGTCCATAATAAAGTATCATATGCATTAGGATTGAATCAAGTGCAAGATAGGAGCTCCACTTTTTATTGCCATCAGTCCTTAATCAAGTACTTTAAAGATGTGTGAAGCATAATAAAAAAACCTTGAATTGTGGCATTGGATGTCCACTGCAATTACCATGGGTACAATTGACATTTTCTCAGGGGCCTCCATTCCCAACACTTGACACACTGAAAAATATGTGTACCTCATGTAGGGTTCAAACAAATCAACTTGGAACAAGGGACCATCACTACCATTCAGTGGAACTGAAACACCATCTTTCTTAGACCTCTGTAGTGGCAACCTTCAACCCTTGTACAAAGTATCCATCCTCTAGAATTCCTTTTCCAACTATTCAAGTACAATTTTTTCACCACACACTCCCTCTAGGTTAAAAACCTCACAGATGGCAGCTTCAGATACATGTATAAACAATTTTCCTGATGGATCACAAATAGCTTTACATTTTGGATTATAATAGGCAGCTAGCATCTTCACCAATTCTACATTTATAAATACATTGGGGTAGACTAGTTTCTGAAGGTTTAACTTCCAAGGATTACACATTGGTTCATATAGGTTCCTTCATTGGTAAATAAACAGCTCATATCCCCTAATTGGGGTCCATATGTCTCGTATATGCTTGCATTTATCCTCTAACTTTTCCACTTCTTCCCTAAGTTGTGCAGATCGCTTGGCCTTAGATCTTGAGTTAGGAAATTGATCAATTAAGTCCTAGTTTAACTTCCTCTCAACTACCCCTGGTTCCTTCTCTGCTTCAATTTTTTTCTTTTTTCCTCTAGGGTTATTAGTCTCACTCTATTTCCTACCTTTTTCTTTTCTTGAGCTAGTGCTTTCCATTTTATGAATCAAAAAACCAAAAAATTAATTATAGGGAACTTACAAGTTTATTTAGAATTCTTTGACCACAAGATCCTTTGGCCCTTTTTCCATTCCTCTATTGCTAACTTTGCAAAATTCATCTTCAATTACTTTTCTCAATTCAGGAAATCATTGACACATTTGGTAGTAATACTGCCATTAATTTCCTAGCTTTGAACATGAGCATAGTTGATCTTCGAATTTACCCATTGTCACATCAAATGTTCTATCGACAAGACAATTCAAACTTTGGGCGATCCTTTTATTTAGGCTTGACTAATGTTAATTAAACATTCTTTTGGTCGGGGATACATTACGCCGATATCACATAATCTATCCATCTGATTCATATAAATGTAGCCAAGAGTCACCCCGCTGACTATCTTGATCTATTTGTGTCTTCATCAGCAAGACATGGTGTATTGCTAAGACATTCAGTAATTTTCCCGATGTTATAATTCTCCCCGATGATTATTCCTTTGATCTCAAGTATGTCGCCAAGACTCCTACCGATGTAATCTTATCGGCATGACATAGTGGGTCGGGAGGACATTTTGAACTCATTTTGAGAGCATTTTTCTTGGCGATAGTATGTTTCTTTGTTTTGTTGGCAAGACAAGATGACTGTTTCGCCGATGATATTTCATCGATGAGACAAATGCACTTGGCCTAACTCAGGGATCTTACTCCAATGGCATTGGTCTGGCTGATACAACTCCTTGTGCTTTGATTGGTGAGACAAGACAGGTTTCTTGCCGATGGAACTTCATCGATGAGACCTATATGCTCACTATGATCTTTTCATTTCACCCCGATGGAACTTGTCTTGCCTATGAATCTCTTTATTGGTGAGACCATGGACCATGTCATCCTGATGTGTATCTTCTTATGTAATATGATCGGTGTGACATTTATGTTCTTTCACTGATATGTTGAAAATGAGAATATAATGATTTATGAATCAGAGAGACCTGCACAAATTCTTGTCGATATGGGTTATTTGAATACTATATTTTGGAGGTTTTTCATGATATCAAATGGTGAAGAATGATGTGATCATATGTGACTATGATGGATTATACTCAAGATAAGGTTTTCTTTAGGGCTTTCTTTAGATGGGTTATGAATCACTTATTTCTTTATGTCTATTTTAATTTGTAATTTATTAAATTCAAACACATCCAAAATTATTTCCCTTGCTTTAATTGATTATTACGTTATTTAATTATTAACTCAAATGAAACCTCCAATTTAACTATATCTAATTGAATTTATCTAAAGTGTTGAACATTTTTAGATCAAACTTAGTAATTAACTCAAACAACTTTTCCAATTTAACTATATGTATATATAACTTTAAGTTATTTTTATTTTAACTAAAAGTACTGAAGTTACAACATACAAATTAAATGATATTTATGATTGTAAAATTTATGATTAAATATATCTCTTAGAATCCTTAAGTAGAAAGGAGATAGATAGATAGGTAGAAAATGGAGAGAAGAATCTCTTATGATTAAATTTAACTGAAGTATTGACTTGAGGAAGAGAGAGAAGAGAGGGAGATAGATAGGTAGAAAAGGGAGAGAGAGAAGAGGGGGAGAGGGGGAGAAATATTTAGAAAGGGAGAGAGAGAGAGAAGAAGAAGATAGAGGAGAGAGGGAGAGATAGGTTGAAGATGAAGAGAGAGAAGAGAGGGAGATAGGTTGAAGAGGAAGAGAGAGAAGAGAGGGAAATAGATAGGTAGAAAAGGGAGAGAAATACGATGGGGAGAGGGAGAGCAATATGTAGAAAGGGAGAGAGAGAAGAATATAGGGGAGAGAGGGAGAGATAGCTTAATATATATATAGAGGGAGAGGGAGAGACATAGAAAGGGGGTGATATAGAGAGATAGAAGGGGATGGTGAAAGAGATAGAGAGATCATGATAGAGGTGGAGAAAGATATGGATAGAAAGAGATAGAGAGAGGAGTGAGAGGGAGATAAAAAGAGAAATAGAGATAGAGATATAGAGTAGGAGAGATGGAGGGAGATATGGAGTGAAAGAGAGAGAGATAGAGATATATATTGGGAAGAGAAAGAGAGATGGAGATATATGGGAAGATAAAGGAAGAGAGGTGGAGATAGAGAGTTGATGGATAGGGGGGATAGGGAGGGAGAGATGGTGAGAGATAGAGAGGGGGAGATAGAGAGGGGGAGGGAGAGAAAGGGATATAGATAGATAGAGGAGAGATAGAGAAGAGGGGGAGAGAGGGAGAGATAGGTTGAAGAGGAAGAGAGACAAGAGAGGGAGAGATAGGTTGAAGAGGAAAAGAGAGAAGAGAGGGAGATAGATAGGTAGAAAAGGGAGAGAAAGAAGAGGGGGAGAGGGAGAGAAATATGTAGAAAGGGAGAGAGAGAAGAAGATAGGGGAGAGAGGGAGAGATAGCTCAATATATATAGAGGGAGAGGGAGAGACATAGAAAGGGGGTGATATAGAGAGATAAAGGGGGATTGTGAAAGAGATAGAGAGATTGTGATAGAGGTAGAGAAAGATATGGATAGAAAGAGATAGAGAGAGGAGTGAGAGGGAGAAAAAAAGAGAAATATCATATCTTGCTCTCTCTCTATATTTTCTTCCCTATATTTATCTTTGTCTCCTTAAGTGTGCAATGGGTACATTGAAGAGGTCTTCAAGGAGAATTATCGTATCTTTAAACAAATGGCATGCTACCTTGAGCATAACTCCCCAAGGACACATGCCATCCTTGGATTGTTGACATGAAACAACCAATCAAAATTTAGTTTCTCTTTTCCCTCTCTCTCTTTTCCTTTGTATCTCTTATATTTCTCTCTCATGCTCTCTCTCTCTCTCTCTCTCTCTCTCTCCCCCTATCTATCTAAGTTCATCTCTTTCTCTCGTTCTCTATCCTTTTAGTTTCTATATCTCTTTTTATTAGCTAATAGGCTACATATATTGTGAGATTTGAGCTTGAGACAAATCTCATGCCTAGAAACCACTATTGTGTCATTGGAAAACAAATTTCAACTGCCATTTAATCATAAACCAACTATAGTGTAATGGTAAAATCCTCTAAAATATTAGGTAAAAGCCTATATATACTATTATATAATAATAAATATAATTATATTAATTATATTTTGTATTATATAAAAATATACTTATTATTAATTATTAATTATAATAATTTTATATGTATTTGATAATTTTGTTAAAGAATATAATATATAATTATAATAAGTCGAATAATTATATTATTTATTATGTAAAATGTAGCTAATATATACTTAACTATATCAAGTAGAATATTAAAACCTAGCTAAATGACGCCATAATTTTCAATTTAATTAGCATACTCTAAAACTTAACGAAACCAAGTTGTAGCTCATCAAATTGGAGAAGTGAAAGGTCAATACCAGTGTCGAGGAAGAGTTTGGAGGAGTGAAAACAAGTTCAATACCAATGCTGAGGAAGAGTTTGGAGTTAAAACAAGGTCAATACCAGCTCTGACAAAGAGTTTGGAGGAGTGAAAACAAGGTCAATACCAGTTCCAACGAAGAGTTTGGAGGAGTGAAAACAAGGTCAATACCAGCACCAAGGACGAGGTTGAGGGAACTCAATGAAAATCAACAACCAAGGGACAATGAGTACTGTAATTTTGGCACACCCATTCTCTTTAACCTACAATTTTCATGCTTGGTTTCCAAAGATCTTCTCGTACATTGGCACCCCCATTCTCATAAAATGGTACAAGATAAGGCAGAAAAAATAAAATAGCTTAGTCTTTCACATTTTTATTGACCAGCCTCAAGTCTTAGAAAAACTCCCATAATCTAACCACATCTTGGTTGAGGTATAGTATTTCATCACACATAGCATTCATCGCATGATTATGAAGCAATTGTAGACTTAGCCCTCTCTACAAGCTTAGTGAATTTGACCACTTTATCTTTATTTTTCCTCCAATCTTTATGTTTGTCCCTCTCCTTTCAATCATCTTGCACAACTTGAACTTATAGTTTCTTTTTCTTATTGATCCTTCATGTACTCATGGCAATCTAGCTAGTTGAATCCTTGCATCAAAGATTGTTGAATGGGCCCAACAAAGTACTCATGATGCCCTTACTATTAAGTTAAAACTTTGAAAAGGCATATGATTGCATCAAATGTCCTTTCATTTATAAAAAGTCTCAAATGGATTTATTTTTAACCCTAAATTATTATAACACATTCATCTCTTTGCTAATGAGTGATTGCACAATAGTGTGTCCCACTTGTGGGATGAGGCAAAAAAACAATCCCAAAATTTCAAAATTACAAAATACTAGTTGAATGAAGAACCTTCATTTGAAGGTTATGTCATCATGACCTTTGAATGAATAACCTTCATTCAAAAATGATGCCATGTCAAGACTTTTAAATGAAGGTATTTTTTATTTTAAATATTTCATGTCCAAAATGCTTTATAAAAGGAACCTTTCCACGAAGGACCTTCAAATGAAGACCTTAATTCAAAGGTCCTTCATTAGAAGATCCTTCATATGAAGGTTCCTTTAATGCCATCCCATTATAGCTCTTAGAGTTGTTAGAGATTTTTTTTTTTTGGAGTAGAGATTGGACCATCAAATAGTGTCACCATGACTCTACCAAGATCTCCATCAAATTGATAAATCCTAACTTGACAACCACAAATTCACAAGAAAATTGCCCTTGTCAGCCCTAGGGCATCAATTCAATGCCAAGTTTCTTGTTTTAACAAACCCCTAAATGCAGTGAACCTCTATCATACCATGTTGCACACCAATCCACCAAATTACAGTTCCAAGATAGTGGGTGGATTGGTGGGTGTCATTTCTATTTAGCCCTCAAACCCTTACACAAGAAAATAAGGGAAGTCCCTATATTTGATTGTTTTCTCCCACAAAACAATGATTTAGCACTTCAAAATAAATGCAAATGAAAGGGAACACATATATTTATCTACACCAATGATCTCAGAGCATTTCAAGCTTGTGCGGATCCATACAACACAAAAGAACTTTAGAAAAATAGTAAAAACATAGAAAATTGCTTCAAGAACATGGTATTTGATATGAAATTTTGGTATCAACTTCTCCAACAATTGCAAAAATTGCAATGGGATGGGAATACAATATGATATAAGTGGGATAATAAATGCATCGTTTGAAGCATCAAACCAATATGCAAAGATGAAAGAAAGTGCTAACCCCTTAAACTGAAAAAGTTTTTTTTAACTTTAAGTTTGTTGGGTAGCCAATTCTTTTAAGTTATCAAATCCTACCATCATACATAATAAAAATGTTGTTGTTTCAAATGACTTTGAGAACTAACTTTCACTATTTGAAGATGTTGAAACCTTGTCATAGAGAACTCTAGAACATTGATCCAACCACTCATCCTACCTTAAAACATACCAAAAGTCTCCAAGCATTTAGACATCAGAAGATTTAAGATGACTTAAAAAAAAATTATTGCCATAGCATAAACTTATGATGACTTAACCAAGCCTTGTACACACTCCCTCCCCATTAACCACTTAGACATATGGAAATTAAATGTAAATTTGATGCTATTTTTAGTCATGTAGGTGTCCAATAAACCACTTGGTGATGTTTCCCTTCAAGTTTATTTACTTGAATGAAGAGAAAAAGTCCTTTTATTACAATTAGAGAATACATTTGAGGCCTTGGTTGTGTAACTGGTGGACCATAGTCACATTTAACACTTGTTAAAAAGTTTGGGAGTTAAAACGTTAAGTAGATTTGATTTGTGATGGACACATTTGGACGGTAGTAACAATAACTTGCAATCTATGAAGACTTGATTACCTTATAACCTGTCAAATTCTAGTGATGAAATGATAGATTAATCATAATTTCACCTTGGGATCACATCGCCATGAAAGAACTTCTTCCAACATCGTTATGAGTGCAAGTACCACCAAATAGGTATTTGTCAAATTTGTCTTCCTCAAGCGAGGTAAATTCAGCAAGAGAAGAGGAAAGCGAGACATGTAGTAGGTCTAAAAGAGGGAGATCAACTAGAGGTCAAAAGATTAGAAGAAAATTTCGTAAATGCATGAAATTTTTTTCTTGCTGATGGGGGGTCATGTTCTTATGATGATGAGAGCATATGTGACATCAAGGTGCCCTTGAGGTACAAACATCTACAGAAACAATGGGTACCTAAGGAAGTTCCTCCAATAAACATTGATTTTTGTGTCAACGATAGGATATATCGCATAGCACCATCGTCATTACCTGGTTTGGGCCTATTTTGCATGGATGGCATAAAGGTCTATTACAAAAAAGTTACTGAATTGATGGAGTATGTCGGACCTTGTTATAGTTACAAAGATTGGATGTAGCTGGTTCGATATACACAAAGTATGCGTAGGTATGCACTGTCAGCAAATTATATACAGCTAAAAGATAAGGATCAAAATAAAGGAGTGGCTATGTACATTGACGGAAGACCAAAAGCATCAGGGAATATTGCAAGGTTTATAAATAGTACATGACATGGGTCAACAAATAAGCAACCCAATTGCATATTCAAGGCACGCGAGGGAAACCGTGTATTCGTATGTGCGATTAAATCAATATCTATAGGGGAAGAGTTGCTAAACGATTACAATTTGAATCAATTAGATACAAACATAGTTACTATGGGGGTGGTACGTACTATATACGATTTTACCCAACCTCCAATTAATGACTCCAATATACCATCTTATTATTATGTTTTTTTCGTAAGTCTATTGGTTTCATTTCAGTAATGTTTTTTTATATTTAATTTTTTTCATAGCGGGACATTGATCGTATGGGGAAGGCTCTGACCAAGAGCATAGATCGTTATGCATCTTTAGGCACTTCTACCTGATAGGTTTACCTCATTGTAATTGTAAAAATTAGATACGAGCAAAATATTTTGTTATTATATTTTTTTCATAAGTTTATTGGGTTGATTTTGACAATGTTTTTAATATTCTTATTGTAGTCAGTTGATCGAGGAAAGGCACCATTAGTAGAAGAGAGCATCCATAGGGAGGTGCAGTCACTATTATGTGATGATGACATCGCATATTGAACAAACCCTCTCGATATGATAAGGAAGACCCAAAAAAATGCAATGAAGAAATCCTTTAGTTGTTATTCATAGTGCCTCAAATAGATGAGATAAGAGAGAGGTTTAAAATATTGACTAAGAGAGCACAAAACTTGCAAGTAAGTTGTCATGAGGTCTTTAATTATAACATAAGTTCATTTATGATATTATATTTTGTACTCTTTTATGTCATGAACTAAAATATGTGTTGTTTTTATAGGATTTTTTGCATCCTCATGATGTTGATGTCCATGATCAGGGTACTACAGGTGTTGCCCAAGGAGTAGCAGTTGGTACAAGTGTCCATCTTGATCCTCCTATGCATACATCACATCATCTAACCCCATCATTCGTTCCTATATTGTCGTCTGAAATGTCGGCAACACATACCATGCAGGCATCTGGTAGTGCACCCTCTGGCAGCGAAAACATGCCAAAACATGTGTCAGGACATGTACTTGGGGATGCAGAGGCCACTAGTACTGGTGATGTTTTAGCAACATTTCCTAGATCTTCCCGTATTACTAGTATGGGAACATTTTCGGTCACATTTGTGGTGACCGAGGATTTCATTCCCATAAAGATAGAGAAGGTCCCAGGTACTTTAAAATGTTTTAATTATTATTATATATAATCCAATTGAAATTTACTTATTGCTCACTATTTTTAGAGTAATAATCCCATGATCATTTTGCAGGAAATGATGTTTTTTATAAACATCTAAGTGATATTACATTGGAGCTCTTCAGGCCCACCATATGTACACGATGGAATGCCCAAAATCAAGATTTAAAGATGGTCTCATTAACCATTTAGTTGTGTTGTTTGGTGATAAAACATTCAACTAAACCAAGGTCCTTAAGAAAGCTAGTACCTATCTAAAGTATGTGAGGGACCAATATAGGTCACATTTAGAGAAGAACAAAAAGTATGAACATCCCCCCATGATTCCAGAGAGGGAGTGGAAGGACCTGGTGTCGGATGGAAAGGAGAAGGCTGAAAAGAAAAAAGGAAAGATACCAGTGGGCCAAGGAAGGTATGTGATACTATCAACAATGTAATTATATACAGACTACTCTTTATTTTTACATAATCTAACGTACAGCTCAAACTTTTCATAGGTTGCCTAACACATTGAAGGAAACAAAGGAAAGATTAGAAAAACATGAGTAGTATAAACTTGGCTCTGGTGGTTATATGAAATTAGCCGCACGAATTGTAAGTATCAATAAATGAAATATTGCATCCAAATAATAAATTGCAAACAATTTTATTTTTATCACACCATAGAAGCAAAATTCATGATATTATTCAAAAATGCATGGCTCTAAATTCAACAGAGTTCCCACAAAAGAGGACCTGAAGATTTCCTTCCAGTAAGACTATGGAGCCATGGTTGAACACCTAAGAGTCTTGACTAGGAAAACAAAATCTTCCACTGCATCCGACATGTAGGTAAATAAACTCAATAAAGTTTATTTAAAATTGAATACTTGTGCAATCTATTCAATATTAATTTCTACCATAAAGTAATTATGTACCTTTTTTTTTTAAATAGACAAGCAATGATAATACTGTACATGATATTGGAATGTAACCTAGTGAGGGTGGAGCACAACCTGTAGTTGAAGGTCATGGTGTGCATCCCGGTACTGGATGTATTCATGTGTTATACAAAACATAGTATGGATTAATACAATTAAACATTTTTAATTGAAATTGGTGTATTAATTAATGTAACCTTTCATGTTTCAACTTTAGAGCATGTAGAGCATGATCAACATGTTGAGCATGATGAGTCTAGAGAAGATCAAGAACATTATGTGGCCCCATCAGGTAAAGAGGACCACTCTAATGTTCTTTTAAACATATTTAATTGCAATTGGTGTATTAATTAATGTAACCTTTCATGTTTCAACTCCAGATCAGGATTTAGAGGGTGTTCAACATGTTGAGCATGAGGCTATAAGACAAGATTAGGAACATGATGTTGCCCCATCAGGTAAAGAGAACCACTCTAATGGTCTTTTAATTAATGAAATACATGTAACAATAATAATAAAACATATCAATTTAACATTTCTTTGTTATTGCAGTAGACCCCCCTTGCAGCGGTGTCCACATCGTGACTACACGACTAGGCATACATTAAGATCATGAGTAGAGGGTAGAAAAACTGAAGGGGGGATAGATGATTTAGAAAATGATACTCCACTTCAGCTTTTTTTAGCTTCAAAAAAGAAATGAAAAAAAAGTGATTGTAATCATATTATGACAACCATATTTTTGATAATATGTAAAAACTGAAAGAATGAATGTTATATGTTAATGAATGAATGTGAATATGTTAATGAATGAATGCTATATGTTATTAATGGATGATCACTTTCCATGTCTTGAAATTTAGCATGTAAAACCTAAGACTCTTGTCCTCATATGCTTCATGCATTTGTCCGCAAAAATTTCATGGCACAAGTCTTTCCACAAAAAACTTCATGCTCTATGACTCTTGCTCTATGATTTTTTTTCTTGCATTTGTTCTCTTAACACTATTCCTTTTGTATGTCATTGCATCAAAAACCTGATTAGAGAACCATTCACATCATCTAATTTACAACATCAAAACCTGATTAGAGAACCATTCACATCCTCTACTTTACATCATATCAATTTGCATTGCAATTGTATCCCTTCAAGGAAAAACAATCAAACACCTATACCAAATCACCAAGGCACATTAACAACCATATATACCTTCTCACTATAACCAATTATCAGACCTTCAAGACAATAGGTTCATCATGTTTCAAAAGAAACAATCAATCATCTACTTCACAAATCTGTCCATTCCAACTTACTATCTTTTTTGCAGTCAAGTCATCATTCATGCATATTAGATTCACCATACCTAAATCATTAAAAACAACATGCACTACCTTCTATACCTTAACCTAAACTTTGAAACATCTTTTTCAACATGAATACAGTATTTTCCAACCACTAACAATTCCTTTTGTCACTGTTTTATCATATTACCATTATCCATGCAAACAAGCACCACTTCTTAAATAGGCTTCCATACCCCCAAACAGGCATAGGGGTAGTTCTTATGCAAAATGAATGGCTTATTATTTTTGAAAGCAGGAAAATGATTGAAAGAGATTTTATCTGAGTATTAATGATAAGGAAATTTTGGCTATGCATGTTATAATAAAGGTCCAACAGTAAAGCAGGACCAAAAGAGAGAAACTTTGAGTATTAATGATAAGGAAATTTTGGGTATGCATGTTATAATAAAGTTCCAACAGTATTTGTTAGGGCATCATTTCATCATTTGGATGGATTATCAAAGGATTATATCTGGTGTTAAGCTAAAGTTTATATTTTTGTAGGTTAATTAATTAATTATTATTTTTTGCAATGGGAAACCCAAATATCCAAATTTTATATGCTCTAATATTTCATTTCTTTTTGGAGGAACATTTGCACTTTATTCGTTGTTATGACGGTATGTTAATGTTGGCCAAAATTTTGGCAACTAATTCAAGTGCTTTCAATTAGACTCCAAATTGAAGTATTTTAGTCAAAATCATAGAAACAATTTCAACTCTAGAACAAAGCAATGGCTTGAGAACAGTGCACCATTTCAAAAGGCTCTTCTACTAATCCACCACATGGTGCAGTGATGCCTGTTGTGATTAGGTTACAATATCCTTGTTTCCAGTTATTCAATAAAATGCACCAATAGCCAGTGTACATGTATGTGTTCATATTGTTATTACACTAGAGCAGAAAGTAAAGAAGAGGCAATGTATCATTGTGTTGTCTGCATTAGAAAAGGAAATTTTCTACCATGAATTTGTTGAACACCTTTTAAAGTAGATTACTATTTTCATTTGTTTTGAAATTGTTCGTCACTCTCCACACCATCTGATAATGGAAAGAGTAAACATTTGTTATAGAATTTACCTTTTATTTCTTTATTATGCATGTTGGGAGATCTATCTTCATCCTGGTCATAGCTACCGATTTTTGTATTTTCCTAACTAGCAGTTTGCATTTTCATGGCTTTTTGTAGTGGGTTCCATCTGTCCCGCTTCCTGCTGCAATATCTAATGCTATCTACTCCTGTCACAGTCAATTAGTATTTTTCAATTTCTTTGATGGTGTTGTTGTCATATTCCATGCTCAAATATTGAGGCCTAAATCATGGTTTGCATTATTTTTGTGATTATCAGTCTATCAAATGCTTAGGGAGTCAATTAATTGTTATTCTACTCACTGTTTAAATTTCAGCTTCATTTAGTTTCAATGTTATTTTGAGATATTTTTTATTTATTTATATTTGAAAATGAAAATTGCGACATCTACTTAAATGCTCATGTTCAATGCATCCCATGTGCATGCATTTTCAAGAGTCTAGATTACTCGACATGCCAAACATGATTCCCTCTCCCTCCTATAGTATCTAAAACTAGGAAATTGATAAATCTTGTTAAGGTTAGGTACTTTTTATTACCTAAAAATCATTACTCTCTGCTTATATTGTCATAGACTAATTTTTTCGGTGGTTGGGTATTTCTTCTTGTGTTCAAGAGCACATTATGAAGACAAGTCATGGGCCAATCTTTTTTTTTGTGTGTGGGGATCAGCAAAATTCGACACTCATTACTTATATCGATGTTACCTTGAATAGTGAGTATTCTTTAGTGTTTTTTTCAATGTTGTGTGTCATTTTATAAATAATGATCAAATTGGTTATCTCATTGCATTATGAAGCTAGAACTGCAGTACTACTAGTATATGTGAAAAATCTAGAACTTTTCTTTTGGTACACATTGTTGAGGAATAAATATCTTGCATCTGTGTTTTCATGTAGGTATTTTTTCATCCACCTTGTATGAATATACTTCAACTGCTTATTTTATGTGTCGTAGGTAAGTATTTCCATAAGAGAGGATATAATTTTTTATTGTTATCTCATGAATTTGATTCTTGTTTATTGATTGGTAATGGGTCTGGATACACATCAATTATAATGTGCTATTAGAAACTCTTATTACAAGAAGCAATTTGCAACTCAGCAAGTGGATAGTCACAGATGGATAGAAAAGAGTTACATTTATAGCAGTAATAAGTTTTTGTTTTATTGAAAGCTGAAAAGAGTTACATTTATAGCACTAATTCACAAACCCATGCACCAAGTATCAAAAAATTAACACTACATTTCTTGCATCCCCATACAACCAAAATTTGTAGTATCCAACCACCTACACTTAAACCAACACTTCAAAAAACAACCGTTGTTCAAGACACTACACCACCCAACAACCACTACCCTTCCTAACCACCCAAACTAAGCAAAAAACCATTATAGTAAAAAAAATTACACAATTTTTTTTGAGGGTTCACTCAACTCCATTAGCACCATTTCATTCAATGACTTGACCTTCTTCCATGGACGTAGGCCCCTGCTTTCCTGCAATTCCTCCCTCACTATCGCCTTCAAATCCACCAACGTTGTTTCTAGCTCCACCAACTTTGCACAAATTTTTAACGCCTGCCAATCTTGTTCCACATCCTTCCTCCAACTATCTTTCATATTTTCGTCTAGCCATCTTATAAACATATGGTTTAAATTCATCATTTCCAGGCCACCTTCATCCCGACCCTCCTCCTTTGCCAGCCCAACACCGGGTATCGCTCGCTAGAAAATTGATTCCATATCACCTAGAAATTCCTTTGGCACCAAAGCATGCATTACTCTCCGCACTTCTTTCACTGGCTCCCTTATGTCTAGCCCCCACGCCATTACCAGCAAGTAAATATCCAAGTTCGTTCGGTACCTGTGTGAGAGTTTCTCAAATCCTTCTCCGAGCATTATTTTCATAGCTTGCGCTACCTCCTTTTCTTTAAATAAGAAGATCCCACACACCCTCTTCATGGAGGCCTTCCCTTTGAATGGGTCTAGTTTTTTGTCTAATGATAGTAAAAAGCTTTCCTCCATCACCATGTTTCCAACCAACTTCTCCACTTCACATCACCACTTTACTTCTTCAACCAAATTAGCCACCACCTTCCTTAAAAAACTTCATTTTTGGTGCGATTAAAACTCTCCTTACTTCTCCAGCCTGAGCTATTAATTTCAATTTTACTTCTACTTTGTCGTCACCTCTAATTCCCTAAATCCTCATCGCTTTGGTTTTCCTCCGCACCTTGGGCCTTATGGAAATTTGCCTTTGTACACTTGTAATCCTTCCTTCAGATCTTCCTCATTTATTGCTCTTAAGTCTTCAAATGGCTTGCAGTATTTGCAAATTAGTTGCAGCCAAGAGCAACTTGGAAAGAATGCCAACATTTGAAGGAATATTTTTTTAAAAAAAAATTGCATTGTCTCATCACAATTTTGTTGAAAGTAACAGACGAACCAACAAAAAATTTCAACAAATTTACTATAGTTGCGATAAATGTTTCATCGTAAGGACTTGTCCAGTTCGTTACAATTCTGACGAACTTTTGTTATTATTTTGACACTTTGAAGAGGCATACCAATTTTTTTTTGTTTTTTTTTTTTGGTAGATAGACGGACTTTTCGTCGATATTCAGACGAAAAACTATTGTTGTTTCGACACTTTGAAGAAGCATGCTAATTTTGTTTTGTTTATTTTTCGTCGATAGATAGACGAACTTTTCGTCAATATTCTAATGAAAACCTGTTGTTGTTTCGACGCTTTGAAGAGGCATGCCATTTTTTTTTTGTTTATTTTTCATCATTAGATAGACAGACATTTTGTCGATATTCCAACGAAAACTAGATCCATTTTTCATGATGACAACCAATGAAGTTGGGTTGTTGTTTCGACCTTTAACACTTGGTCGAGAAGGTGATGAAAATTATTTGAGAGGTTCGTCGGTATTTTGACAATAGTTTGTTGATATTTCAACAAACTTTCGTCAAAAATTGGAGTCAAATACAGTAGTGCTAGGTTGAAATTATGAGCACCTGGGAACATCTAAACAATAAACAAAGGTCCTATAAGCTTAATTTTTTTCCTCTATGCATCTAAACTAAAATTGAACCTTGTCGCGAGCTTGACCCAAAAATGATTTTTTTCAGCCAATCTCTCAAGGGGGTAACCCAACGTCGTACTATCTTTCCGTTGACTATCGGGTCACGGTGGGGCATATAATTTTTTTCAAATATTGACCTTAACTTCAAATTATTTAAAAAAAAACAACCAATACTTTTTCTCAAAGAGGGGTAAAATGTAGACATGTAAAAACATGACCTAATGCATATCACACATCTTGAATGATATTTTTCCATTTATCGACATCACTATCATTAATATCACTACATTTCACATCATTTACATCAAAAACCCTATTTTCTCTATTCATTGAATAATATTTAATTATTTAACTAATTAACTATATTATCATTAATCTAACTTTTATTCCTCTTGATTAATTAAATAATGCAAGTTATTTAATTATGTCGGCAATATACCCTATTCTCCTAAATCAATTAAATTGTTATTACTTAATAGTCTAATTAAATCCATTTCCCCTTTCTGAACCTGAATAATTAAATTAATTATTCAACATCATTAAAAATAGTCAACAAACAAATATAACTTTATTTGTTAAAATCAAACATGACTTGCATGTTCAACTCAAAATATTAATTAATTATTTAATTAATTAATCATTTTCACCCCTTTTATGATTGAGCAAATCACGACCACTAATTTATCACTCTAAGCAATTGACTAACTAATCTATTCTTCAATCCCACTAACCTCTCAATCTATTTCTTCAATCCCACTAACCACTCAACTTGATTTCTTCAATCACATAGATTATGCAATCTAAATCCACTAATATTTCCAATCTAATTCCTCTCAACAGTTCTCAACCATTGATTAGGATCTTTTACTATGAAATCTTGATCATTCATCTTGAAATAGGAAATATATAAAACAATCTTCTACCCTCTCACAAATCATCTATAATTTACATAGCAAAGTGCTACACAATCAATTCTTGAGCACACTTGAGAATTGATATCCTCACATTCTAGTTCACCATTTTACACACATTGAAGCTTTTGCAACAACAACAATGGAGGCTTTGTATTGAATCAAGCAATCCAACATCCAAATGTCAATTCAAATACAACTCCAACATGGGATGGTATATGATTTAAAGTTTTGAATTCATTTTATGTTGTCTTAGGATTTACATTGTTTGATTTCATTATTTTAGAGCTTCATTTCATGAGTAATGGGTTTCAGGGTCTTAATCTTGTTTGAATTAAATTAGTTTGATTCATTTTCTTTCCTAATGCTTTATTCTCCCCTTATGACAAATATAATATATTTATTTTTTATATGATTTCATTAAAAAAAATCCATTTCTAATGGATATCCATTTAGAACAGATATATGTTTAGAATGGATATCCATTTAGAACAGATATACGTTTAGAACATATATCTGTTTAGAACAGATATACGTTAGAACATATATCTGTTTAGAACAGATATACGTTTAGAACGGATATCCATTTATAAATGGATATTCGTTTAGCTCTAGCTCTTACCATGGCAACATGTAATTTTTACATGACCCTAGTAAAAATTCAAAAAAAAAATTGCATTTTTGGCAAAATGAGACACACCCCTTTTGTCATATCGCTACTTTTTGGACCCCCATGATCCTGCATTGACCCATTTAACAAACTATCTCACTCAAGAGGTTTAATCGCAATTACACACATTGTCACACACATAGAATAAAAATATGTTTATCTTGTAATGCATACCTACTTGCATGCAACACAAGAATATATATATATATATATATGAACAATTTTATAATAATTATTTATTTTTAGTCTTTATTTGGATTAACTATGCCATAGTTTTTCCTTGATTTACTACCAATTGTGGTGGTAAACAAGAATCCCATGCTACTTGTCATCATCACTGGCTATGTGTTTACAAGAATAAAACCACATCACACATAAAAATAAAATAAATTTGTTGATAGTTTAATACATACCTACTCACATGTGATGTTATAACATATATTGATCAATTTCATAATATTTTTTATTTATAACTATGTAAGGGGGAAATCAGGAAGATGCAAATGATCAATTGGAGTGAATAGAAACTAATCTAAACATAAAAAAAATATGATTCATGCCCATTACTCATGAAATGAATGATACTAGAAAAATGAATTCAAGAAAAGTAAATAATACAAAACAAGAACAAATGAATTCACTAAGCTATATTGTTACCCATCTCATGTTGGAGAGTGTTCAAGAAGATGTTGGGTTGTTCATATAAATGTGAAGCCTCCATTGTGCATGCATAAGCTTGAAGAATGTGTGTGTGTTGATCGAAGATATGTTTGAAGCTTTGTCAAATGTCAATTAAGATCTTGGAATTACTTTGTTTTGTAAATGATATTGATTCTCCAATTGTTTTTTAGAAGAAAGAGGGTTGTTATATAGATTTTGTGATTCAAAATGAATGCTCAAGATCACATAGTAGAATACCTTGATCAACGGTCAAAAGATGTTGAGAGGAAATAGACAGGAATAATCAGTGTAAATTGATTACATAATTGGTTTGATTGAAGAAATCGTGTTGAGTGTTCAATGGGATTGAGGAAATAGATTGATCTGTAAAGAAATAGATTGATCTATCAAGAAATAGATTGATATGTTAGGAAATAGATTGATCTGTCAGGAAATAGATTGAAAAATTGGTGGTTCGTAATTTCCTCAATCATGAAAGTGGGTGAGGATAATTAATTAATTGATTTAATTAATTAATCTTTCTGAGTTGAACATGCAAATCAGGTTTGACTTTTACAAACAAAGTGGTATTTGTTTTATTTGACCTTTTTGATGATGTTTTGAATAATTTATCTGATTATTCCCATTTAGGGGAAAGTGACATAGTTTTGATTAGATTAAAACTGGAAGGGCTAGTACCCATTACAAAACAACAATAGGGAAAGTGACATAGTTAAACTATTATGTTATAAAAATATAATTGACTTAGGGGAATAAAGTGAATTAGCGACATAATTAAAAAATTGACGTTATTTAATTAACCAAGAAGAATAAAGTTAGATTAGGTCTTTAAATAAATGAAATTTATTTAATTTGTCAAAATCGATTGAAAAGTGAATCAATTAAATAATGTCATATATTATCAATTACTAGCAGAAATTAGGGTTTTTCAGGACTTTATTAAATAAATGAAATTTATTTAATTCGTCAAAAATGGTGAAAAAATGAATTAATTAAATAATGTAATATTATTCAATTAATAGAGGAAATTAGGGTTTTTGATGCAATTGATGTGAAATGTAGTGATATTCGATGATAATGATGTTGCTGATGTTAAAATGTCATTTAGGATTTATGATAAGTGTTAGTCAATTTTACATGTCTACATTATTTCCCTCTTTGAGACAAAGTATTGGTTGCTTTGTTTCAAAGATTCTGATGTTAAGATCAAGATTTTAAAAAAAAAAATATGCCCCACTATGCCCCGGTGATCAGCAAAATGATGGTAGGACTCTGGGCTTCCCCCTCGAGAGGTTGGCTGAAAATATTAATTTTGAGGTCAAGCTCATGACACTATTTCATTTCAATTTAGATGTGTAGAGGGTGAAAAATTAAGCCTATAGGTCTCTTGTTGATAGTTCATATGCTCCCTAGAGGTCCTAATTTTAACCTAAGAAGGTTTCTTAAGTAAAAATTGGGGTTTTAGGGGTGTTATAATAGGTAATTAGGGTTCAAATTACCTCATTTGCACTTTTATCCTATAGAAAATCCTTGCCTCTGGATTGCTCCATTTATCGATTATCGAGGAGCTATGGTGAGAATTTGGGGAGACCCACTTTGTACGGAAGCGGTTCATGAGTTTGGACAACCTATAGGCATCGAATGTGTGAATTTCATATTTTTTCTCTTTTGCATCATTTTTTTCATTTTTGACTTTATGAATAGCTCACTTTTTCTATTTTTGCTCGCACTTGCTCAAAATTATCACTATTGACCTAAAATTTTGCTTTTTTTTCACCTTTGTCTAAAAAGCTCACTTTTTCATATTTTTGCTTTGTTTTATTCACTTTTGTTGAAATTTTGTGCTTTTGAAAAATATTTTCACATTTGAAATTTTTTCTTGTGCCTTTTCTTATTGTTTTTGACTAACAGTTTATCACTTTCTCTTGTTTTGTTCATTTTTGACAAAAAGGTTTTTCTTTTGACTTGCTTGGAATTTGAAGTCAATTTGTTTGCCATCATAGGATTGTTTTGCATTTTCATAGTAAATCATTAACATCATGGGTTGAATGGTTGCAAGAGGTTCTTAATCCACTCCAGTTGAGGGAGTGATGACCGCATGATCTATTCAATCTGATAATTGGTTTTCATGAGCCAGAGTGAGATATTTTAGATGTTGTTGGATTCTGACATAGCTGCTACATGTCGACCATCAGATGAAATACAGGGATGATGACTTCTTTCATGGAGAAGTGGCACTTAGAGACCCCATCCTTTCATTTACCTACTAGGGAGGCCACCATCACTCTGAAGGATGTGTTGAGGATCCTCCATATACCCATTCAGAGATCGAGTTTGTTACATTTTTTTTTTGACATGGTACCTATGCTATGCACCACGTACTCGATTTGAGACATCTTGAGGTTCACCAATCAAAGATAGACTTATCATATTTTGTTGGTAGTGCTCAGCCTGTTTCAATTTTTCTCTATGGTTTGGTTATGGGGCTCATCATTCCTGATAGGCGAGGCCGGCAATTTCCTATGGGGTGGGGTATGTGCATCAAGTAGATGTTTGTGCACGACACTAGATATGTGTGGGGCCCTTGTCTCCTCGCGCACCTATACAAAGATATGCATAAGGTTGTCTATCATAGAGGGAGGTCTATTTCTATTGGTGTCTCCCTTCTACATATATAGGCTTGGGAGCACATCCTATTTGCTCATCCTGATGGTGTATTGGATCGTACTATTGAGGATCCATATTCTTATCGTTATGGAGATTATCTTCACTATACTTTTCCTAGATAGCTTCCCTACTAGCACCAGGTTTTTGATGATATGCCAAGTTTTGTATGGAGGCCCTATATGGATTGTGAGGCATGGCCTGATGATCCAGATTATTTGGTATATTTTCGATGGACTAGATGGCTCATTGGTCATGTGTGCTCTCTTTTAGAGAGATATCTACTTGATAGGGTTTATAGGAAGTTTGGAGAGAGAAAAGGTCATTTCCCAAATGCATATGAGGGTTGGTTTGGTCGGACTACTAGAGAAGTTCATTTATGGGGTCTATAGGAAAATCATGATGTAGTTATTGCAAGTTTTAGAGCACTTTCCCTATTCAGGTGGGGTTGGCTAATGGGTTTAGTAGATCTTGGCACTACTCTCAATTTTGATTAGTGGTGGGTACGATGCATTCCTTTGAGATTTACAGATCTTGTCGATGTTCCCATAGTGGGTAGAGAAAGAATTATAGGTCGTCGTGGTGAGCGGAAGTGTGTAGAGATCATTTTGGAGCATCTTACTAGGGCCAAATAGGATGGTGTATAGGGCGATTTGATGTAGTAGGATCAAGGACAAACCATAGTTCCTCCTCCACCATCTAGAGATGGAGCAGTGTATTTAGCATAGATGACTGCTATGAGAGACATAGAGATATTGTGGTGATAGGCTATGGAGGCACAAATTGTTGCACTCACTACAGAGCAAGACACACCTTGATAAGAGAGAGATGGTTTCTGGGCAGAGAGAGAGACACTAATAGTGGGCATCATCTAGTTTCTAAGACATAGTTGTAGGTTGTTACCATTGAGAGGGATAGCCTTAGGATAGAGCATGATAGTCTTCGTGTTGAGCAAGATCAGCTTCAATAGAGGGTGACATATTATCAGAACCTGTATGATGCCTTTGTTCCTATAGCTTAGTAGTGGCCATGGTTTGGAGAGCCTAGTGTTGCTATGGCTGTCAAGTCAAGTAGTCACTCAATTAGACAGCCTGATCAGCCTAACCCTTAGATTCCTCCTCCTCTGACCAGGCAACAGTTTATTTGTACTTAATCTTTATGATTTTTATCATTCAAACACTTATATTGTAGACATGATTTTGTATATATATTCATCAGCCCAGCTGAGGCCCGGTATATATGTATATTTTTGTATTATCGTATCACACATGTTTCATTGATGATGTGCCATGACATTCTAATATTTTATGATGATATATATGAGATATACATGCTTCGATTCAGCTTCATTATGTGTTTAAGTGATGATTATGGATGATGATGTATGATGATGTATGTTTATACATGTTTTTGTACTTTTTTGATGTATGCATATGATGTGGATGGATGGATTGATCATTTTTTATTTCATATGATGTTTTATTTGTATATGATGAATGTATGATATATGATGGATGTATGCCCTATACATGATACATGATGTTTTATTAGTTTATTATCATCATGATATATATTGATGACATTGTGGATGCAGGATGGATATGGTACTAATGATATTGTGATGCAGGATGGATGTTAGTTAGAATAAATACTGGATGATGGATAGAAATTTGATTAGTTATTGATGAATTTTATTTTTCTTTTCTTGGAGGTTTCACATTTTTAACAATCCTTTTTGATGTAGAAAACAAATATGATGCACTAGGGTATTAATAACCAAGGTGACGTTGTATCCATTGTGTGGACTTTGACTCAACATACAAAGAATATTCAAGATGCTCATACAAAACATACAGAAACTTTGTTTAAAATATATGGTTGGGTCATGTTAAAAAATTTCATACCAATTACACAGAGAGGTATGAAACACCTAACATGCAAATGCTACATGAATTATCTTAAAACAACTTCCATACACTCAATAAAGCAATTATTCACCATGGTAGTATCACAAAAAACATCTTACAAACAACAAACTGAAATAATGCTCAATTGCCCCCACTTCTTCTTCTCTAAATCCTTATGTACATCCTCAAGAATCCTAGGAATGAATCAATAAAATAAATCATAAAGATAAGACTATAAAAAGATAAAACAAAGTTGTAGTATCACTTACCATATCTATTTTGAGGTTTCATGCTATTATCCGTTGTTGATCATGTCTATCGTAGGAACGGATCCATTAAGGCATATCTCAAGATGTTCTTGGTGAATTGCCAAAAGATAGGTAGTTAACACTTTGTCATTGTTTTTGTCTATTTGTAATCAAAGCTTTGTGATTGTTTGCTTGAAAATTCTAGCTTTTGATGTTTGCTCTGTTTTTTTTGTTTGTTTTGTCAAAGGGTGAAGATGAAATTTTATTTATTATGGGTGAAAAATTTATTGCGAATTGAGATGATGGAGTTAGGACCTTTTTATTTTTTTGAGATTCTATGATGCTATTTTTGTTGTTTTCAAGGGACTAACATAGGGCCTCAGGGGCTCATCAAAGATAAACCTTTCCTACGTTGTACACGCAGAGGCTTGTAGTTCACGTGGTTTGATGTGAACATGTTTTTGGTCTTTTCTATTTTTTGAATGTTTTTGGATTTTTAATTTTTTGACTAAGTTGAATGAAAGGATGATAAATACCTAAAGGGACTGACCTAAGGCCTCAAGGGTTGATAATCCCTACCTATGTTGTACATGCATAGACCACATAGTTTGACTAGTATTGACTCAAAGCATAAACTTCTTTTTGGAATTAAAACAATGTTGATAACTTGGATTGATATTCCACTTCTGTTTGTAGAGGATATGTTGTGGGAAATCTACTTAAACTGGTCGTGAGGTTCAAGAAAATGTTGATATCTTAGAATTGTGAGGGAAGGAATAACCCAAAGTTATTGTTTTGATTTTTCTTATTTTTCAGATGTTTTCAATATTTTCACTTTCAAGATTTTTTTTTAATTTTTGATAGTTTTGACCATGATAGGACATACAAAGATCTAATCCATGACCAGCTTCAAGAAGTTTCCCCTAGTTTGAGACAAGACTGCTTTCCTAAATCAGTAACAATCCATGGTTGGACACATGCTTTATTATGGAATGAATGGGTGGATTCTTTGGATAATGTTGATAGGTAATAATGTAAGTCTTATTCAAACATAGTACATGTTCTAGAAGCACCACAAAGTGGTTTTCCCTAAAATCTAATGTTTTACTTATCTTTACTATTTATCTTGCTTTTTGATTTTTTTACTTTTTTATCTTTTTGACTTTTTTTTTGGATTTTTACCCTTTCGCCTGGGGTTGTAAAATGATTTGAAGGTTACCCTGGTAGTGTGTTGGTGGTACACCTTGTTGTTGGGACAAATTTTTGATTGGTAAGGGTACCATGTGGCACACCTTTTTGTTGGGACAAACTATTTTGAAGGTTACCCTGATAGTGCATTGGTATTACACCTTATTGTTGGGATGAATTGTTGATTGGGAAGGGTACCATGTGGCACACCTTGTTGTTGGGACAAACTATTTTGAAGGTTACCCTAATATTGCATTGGTGGTACACCTTGTTGTTGGGACAAATTATTGATTGGGAAGGGTACCATGTGGCACACCTTGTTGTTGGGGCAAATCGTTTTGAAGGTTACCCTGATAGTGCATTGGTAGTACACCTTGTTGTTGGGATGAATTTTTGATTAGGAAGGGTACCATGTGGCACACCTTGTTGTTGGGATGAACTATTTTAAAGGTTACTCTAATAGCACATTGGGGGTATACCTTATTGTTGGGATAATTTCTGGATCACACCATGAGTTTAGAAGACATAGATCATGTTTTTATTCTAAAGCAAGATGTAAGTAATTGCCCCCCATGCCTAGAAATGTAGGCGATGGGTTATCTTATGATAGGATAACATGTTGTATCCCATTTTGGATGATGCCTCATGGCTTAGATAATACTAGATAGGATAGGATCAATGATAGTGACCCATGTCAATATGTTTTCCATAAGCAAGTGTAAAGTGTACACCAAGCATTTGTCAAGATCAAGTTAAGTTGGATTTGGATAAAAATGGATTGGATTCATTATGGATAAGCTAAGATGCTTCCACTTGAAATGGTGCATGTAGATTCTCGATTCTACACATGACACCTATTTTCTAGGTTTTCATCATGGTACTTGTCCAAAGCGTCACCATAATGGTTTTCATTGGAGGAAGATTTTTCTCTTGACTATTTTCTCTTCTTCTTTTTTTTTTTCTAATGTCACACAAGATACCTGTTTACCAGGTTTTCATCATGGTGACAATTTTTTTCTCTTGTTGAACCACCGGTGGTGCTGATGTAGATACTGTTGGTGCTCATATGGGTTTTGTTTCTGTCATGACATGCCAATGATATCCCACTTCGAGAATTTTTTTAACTAGGATATGAGCACTTGAATGTAACCCCTGATAATTCTTATCTTCTTTGTTAATACTAGAGTTAACTTTCATTAGATGAGAACATCGTGATAGAGTGCCCTTAGAGTCCTTATGATAAAGAGTCACTATCAACACATGGTCAATGTGAGATTTGGATATCATGGATGGTGAAATACATTGAGGGATGTGATATTTAGACGGATTGGTCAATAGTTTGGAACCTTTTATTTTCCAAACTTGGGATGATGAGCAATGATGGGTGGATATGGAGATTCTATTGGGACCAACGTCTTGATATACCTTGTAGGTCATTGTTGAAGCTTTCTTTTGCATTGTTGGACATCTTTGATGGATGAACTTCCCTTTTTTATTTTTCCCTATAGTTTCTTTGACTAATGGAGTTTGATAGGGATGATTTTCTTGCTTTTTCTTTTGTATCCATTTGAACTTTTCTTGTCCATTTTGTTTTGTTGATTCTTCTACTTCAATGGCTTGTTTCATTCTTGGATATAGTTTTTTCTCTTATTTTTGGTCCCAATTAGAGGGTTGAAATATGTGTGGATGATAATTCATGACATGGCTATTTGTAGTGTTTGTAGATATTTTATCATAAGGACTCTTCATGCTCTCTATGTTGATGTTTGTGTTAGATAAAGTTGCCCCTAGTATTATAGAGGTATCAGTGATATGTTTAGATTGTTTAATTGTTGAATAACTAAGACGTTGATGCTTAGGATTTTCAATAATTTGTACTGGTGCTAGGATACCCTATTCATGTAGGCCTAATCCTCCACTTTGATAATGTATTCGTTGAAAATTTTTATTTGCAATAGGATATAATTTACCTTGAAAAAAAGGTGCCAATCCTTCTCTGCTCTGTTTTGGATCTTCAAAGGTGATAGCTTCTTCACTAGTAGGATCCTTCATATGTGGGATAACTTCTTGATTGATATATTCAACTTGATCCTATGAAATATAAAATTTTGATGGCCCTTCAAAATATATTGGTGCTTCTTTGACTGTTGTATTCCCAATGCTCTATTGCTCAAGATTATCAGTTATCTTTGCTGATTTTAAGATACTATGCTCCATATTTTCATACTTGATGTCTTCAATCTTCCTAGAGGATTTTTCTAATTTTAATACTTCTTGATCAATTTCTGATATGTCTATAGATCTTTCCATGCTTTGATCATGTGTAAAGATTTTAAGAGTAGGTGACTATTGTTCCTTGGTAATGATATCAAGAGTATGAGACTCTTGTTTTGGATGAAGATCATCTACATGTCCATTAGGAGTAAGCATCTAATGGGTAGATGTATGTTTGCTTGGTATATGGATTTTTTTTCTTTTGGAAAACCTTGGATGTCTTGGAAGATATCTTCCAATTCATTGTAGTATTTTGATGATAAGGATTTGTGATCTTGACTTTGCATGGTATTATCTTCGATATGATTTGGTTCATGCTTTTGACATGGATCAATTTCACAGAAGGGATTGCTTATAAGGGATCCTTTGATTTCCTCGAAATGTGGACATATGGGTGATAGCTCTTGGCTTATTTTTTCTGCATTGGGTATAAGTGTTGGATTAAGAGTCTCTTGATTACCAATATGTACTACCATTCAAGGTTGGATGATGTCACTATATCTTGGACTGGATCATTTCTAGACTTGGGTGATTGATTTTGATCATCCTTGGGATTAAATTCTTGGCGTATGTCCTCTTATTCATTGGATGATGTAGAGACATTGTCAATGTGATTAGTGATAGATAGCTCTTGATCATTGTTTTCAACTTTTGAGGTTGAGATATTGTCAATGTTGTCATTAGTGTTTGAACCTTGATCATTGTCTTCAATAGAGCTATTTCTCCTTGATCAATAAGGTCTTGGGTGAGTCTTTTGAGTGTAACACATTCTAATGCATCACAACCTTTTACTCCATGGTATTTACAATAGGCCTTATCATTGTACCATGGGAATTTGATGGTAGGTTCACCACTTTGTGGTGGTTTTGAAAGTGTGATAAGTTTGGAATTGATTAATTGGTTTAACACACCCTCAATTGGCTCCCCTAAAGGAGTGTATTTACGTTCAGTAGTGTCGTTGGATTGTGAGGCTTGTTGTGGTGGAGATGATTGTTGTATTTGAGATGGATTTTCTTGTTGATTTTGAGACTAATGATCTTGATGATGTTGTAGTTGATGATTTTGATGTGGATATTACTAATTTGAAGGTTGATATTTTTGATGGATTTTATTTTGATTTTGTGACCATTGTTGTTGTTGATTCACTTGATGTTGTGGTCACTGATTTTTTGATTCATATGAATAAATGTTTTGATGATAATGGAAGTGTTGTTGATGTGGATATTGGTATTTTTGTGGAATGATGTTTGTTTGTTGTGGATATATAATGTCTAGACGTTGAACATGGTATTGGTGATACATTGTATTTTGATTTTGTTCAAGTTCCTCAATCTTTTTCTCAAGTTCATTTAGGGAAATTTGGTGTTCTAGACTTAGTCCTTGATGGTTATTTTGAAACCCTTGATAAGAGTGATTTTGATATGGATGAGGATTTTGATTGAAATCAGCCATGGGATGAGATTCTCCAAAACCTTGATTAGGGAAATCCATAGTTGATATATCATTGGCATTTGTGGCATATGATGTCTCCATGGGTGTATAGAGTGGAACTGGATTTGGGTAATAGATTGGCATGTTTATGGTTGTGTTTGGGATGTTTTGATGCTAAATACCTTGTCGTAAGGTCACTTGGTTTATATCCCTATGGGTCATTTTCATCATTTATGGTGTTTTTTGGTGGCATACTAGTGTTGCTTTTGTTGGCCTCCATTTTTTTTCTATGTTGTGATCTCATAATTTTCATAAACAAGTGCCAATATTTTGTGAAAAATTGGTGATTTCTAACTATGAAATGAACTAATTCTTTGTTTTTTGGGATTTTCTATTTTAAGGAAATGAAATTGCTTTTGTTTTTGGGATTTTTCTGTTTTAACGAAATGAAATTGTGTTTTTTTTTTTTTTGGATTTTTTGTTTTTGAGAAGATGACATCTATTGCCATGGAAGAAGTGGTAATACGAGCCTCCTAGTCGTGAGATCAACTTTTCACTCTTGTTTTTCTAGGATATTTTATGTGTTTCTCCACTAGGTTGATGTTTATTTTGTCTTGAATATGAAGCTCCCCAAACTACTAATAATATCTATTTGTTCACCCTCAATTTTCTCAAAGTTTGGTTGTATGATAGATGTTGTAAGGTTCGGTTGTTGAACTGGAGAAACTGAATGCCAAATGATCATAAGGTGAGATGGTGAAAATGTTGGTGTTTTGATATGGTTTGTTGTGATTCTCAAGACCCTAAGGTTTAAGCGATGTTTTGGGATGATGCTATTTTTTGGAAATCAAAATGTTGAAAGGCTTGGATCGATATTTCACTTCTTTTTCTAGAGGATATGTTGCAGGAAATTTACTTAAACTAGCCATGAGGTTCAAGCAAATGTTGATATCTTAGAAGTTTGAGTGAGGGAATGATCCAAGTTGTTTTTTTTTAATTATTTCTAAAAGTAAGATGGAGTGTTGAAAATGGATGGACTACATGATGTATCTTGGGATTCCAATTGTTTTATTTTAAAAGTGGATCTTATAACTAGTTTTGGATTGTTTTTTCTTATTTTTAGTAGAACACAAAGAAAAAGTGGTAGGTTTGAAGCAAGAGCAACTAAAAAAGTCAACTTTGGCTAGATTATGGTCAACTACAGCTAGATCAGAAAAGAAAATGCGATAAATTTTTTCAAGTACAACCTTTGTGTCAATTTTTTTGAGTGATGAGATGTACAGGAAAAAGCATCTTGATTCTGGCAAGTGCGGTTGGAAAATTTTGTTAATTGTGGCCCAAATAGGTCAACTGCATGTAGTTTTTAGTCAAGTGTGCTAAATTTTCTTAAAAGCGCTAAACTTTCATTAGTGACTATTTATAGGATAGAGAGAAAAAGCATTAGTTTTTTAGCAAGTGCAGCCAATTTTTGGTCATCTGTAATAAAAATAGAAGCAAAAGCAACCTCTATTTAGTTTTGTTTCTCACTTTTTGCATTGGTAGCAGCTAGGATCAATTTGCAGTTTTGAGTGACTTTGTTTGATCTGTTTTGAGATTTGGTAAATGATACCATGCAACAAAATAATCAAGAACTTATTTGACCCTAAAATGTCTACAACTTTAGGCACATTTCTTTCCACCAAAGCTCAATGTTCATGGAAATTGAAATGTTAAAGTCATAGTTTCCAATGTTTACTTCATTTTTAATGCAACTTGAAATGTGAGCTTAAAAATTCAAAAACCTTCAAAGATATTTGTTTAAGATAAGTTTAGGGAGTGCAAACATAGGGCTCTTTTCAAAGTATTCACACTAAATTCAAAGTTTTTGATGTTTGAGAAACATGTTAAATACTTGTTTTGATGTGTTCATTTTAATTCAAGCACAAAATTTTATGTTTCAAAGTAACCGAAAGATTTTGGCAATTTCATTAAGACAATGTACTCCCTAGGGATAGACACTTCCTTTTAGGTGGGATTACCTCATGCCCCGAAGGGATGATTTTACATGAAATGAATGGAGAGTGTTTTAAGCTCAACCATAAGTTAGACTTGATAAGTAACTTCTCAAAATCAAAGTTTTGATGCACCACTTAAAAGAATGTTTTTGGCTAAAAAGGGGTGGTTTCTACAACATTGGTTCTTAGTCATGTTTTGGGATAACTGGTGTCTATACATGCAACGATTCACTCAATTAAGAGGTCTCCCAGGCCTTGCAGCTTTTTATGTATCACATGAATGGTGAGGGAGACTTTCATCGATATAGAACATTTGCACTAGGTGGGTGAGAACTTTCCTCATGCCCATAATTATTTATATAGTGGACCAAAACCTAAATACTGCATGGGTTGTTCCCTCTCACAAGTTGTGAGGCAATCCCTCTAAAGGTATGCTTTGAAATGAAACAATTTACAAAACTCAAGAGACTTTTCATTACCCAAGATCGCCAAAAAGGCATGAAGGGAGAGGATAGACACCTAGTTTTCCAAACATAGAATACACCATATACACTTCATCACAATGTTCTTTCTAAGTTAAAAAAAATGAAAATAAAAAATAAAAAGAAAGTAAAACGAAAAAATGAAAGTGTGTAGAACATAGCAATTTTGTTCTTTTTATGTGCACCAATGTGAAATATTTTGGATTTTAGGCAAAAAGATAGCAATGTGCAAGATTGTCCAAGAATTTGATTTGTTCATTTTAAGCACCAACCAAAGTGTTTTTCTAAAACCTTTTCTTAATGGTCAACAAAAAGAAAATTGTGCATTCGTTAATCAAAATTAAAGTGTTTGGTCATTTGTTTTAATGAGCACTGAAATAGAAGTGTGCTCCTAAACTACGAAATCCTTTGGAAAAGCTCATTCTTAGAGCATTAAATTGAAATTTTGTAAGCTAGAAAGCTTTGAAATGTTCATTTTAGAGCACCAATTGAAAGCATTTAGATTGTGGGGTTCCTTTTATGCATCAAATTAAAGCATTCGCTAAGCTAGAAAGCTTTGAAATGTTCATTTTAGAGCACCAACTGAAAGCATTTGGATTGTGGGATTCTTTTTATGCACCAATTTAAAGTTTTCTAACTATGAAAACTTTGAAAAAACTAAAAGCTTTGACTGTTTGCCTTCTCTGCAATAAACATGTTAATTGTTCTTGGATAAATACATGCTACACTTCTGTAAATCCTGCATAAATAACATTAGCACCTATCAAACATACAAATCAAATGATTGTTAATGTTAGAAACAAAAAATTGACTTGCAAATTTTAGATAAAAACTGACATAGCAAAAGTGAAACTTTCAAGAAAAAGTGACTTTGTTAGGAGCGATTGTGCTTGAAAAAGTCAAGTGTGGCCTCTATGGTTTCTTTTTTGCAAAAGAGCATGAAAAAGTAAAGTGTGAACCTATATTTTTGCAAACGTGCATGAAAAGGTCAAGTGCACGCCTGTGGTTTTGTAAAAGCACATGAAAAAGTCAAGTGTGTGTCTGTTATTTTTGCAAAAGCGCATGAAAAAGTCAAGTGTGTGTTTGTTATTTTTGCAAGAGCACATGAAAAAGTCAAGTGAGCACCTATTATTTTTGTAAAAGCGCATGAAAATTTTTAAAGTATGAGAGAAACGTGAAATCAACTATGAGAAATTCATGTAACCTGTGCGTGAAAATTTTTCTAGTGTGCTTCTAGAACCTGCAACTTCAAATTTTGGTCATAAAATGATTAGTGCTAAGGAACGTGGTTCCACCGGGCATGCCAGAATGTGTAAAGGGGACATCAGGAAGATGCAAATGATCAATTGGAGTGAATAGAAACTAATCTAAACAAAAAAAAGATGATTCATCCCCATTACTCATGAAATGAATGATACTAGAACAATGAATTCAAGAAAAGTAAATGAAACAAAACAAGAAAAAATGGATTCACTAAGCTATATCATTACCCATCTCATGTCGGAGTGTGTTCATGAAGATGTTGGGTTATTCGTATCAATGCGAAGCCTCCATTGTACGTGCAAAAGCTTGAAGAACGTGCATTTGTTGATCAAAGATGTGTGAAGCTTTGTCAAATGTCGATTAAGATCTTGGAATTACTTTTTTGTGTAAATAATATTGATTCTCTGATCATTTTTGAGAAGAAAGAGGGTTGTTATATAGATTTTGTGATTCGAAATGAATGCTCAAGATCGCGTAGTAGAATATCTTGATCGATAGTTGAAAGATGTTGAGAGGAAAAAAATAGGAATAATTAGTGCAAATTGATTACATAATTGGTGTGATTGAAGAAATCATGTTGAGTGTTCAGTGGGATTGAGGAAATAGAATGATTTGTCAAGAAATAGATTGATTTTTCAGGAAATAGATTGAGCAATTGGTGGTTCGTAATTTTCTCAATCATGAAAGTGGGTGAGGATAATTAATTAATTAATGTTTTTGAGCTGAACGTGCAAATCAAGTTTGACTTTTGCAAACAAAGTGGTATTTGTTTGATTTGACCTTTTTTATGATGTTTTGAATAATTTATTTGATTATTCAAATTTAGGGGAAAGTGACATAGTTAAACTATTATATTTTAATAATTTAATTAATGTAGGGGAATAAAGTGAATTAGCAACATAATTAAATAATTGACGTTATTTAATTAATCATGAAGAATAAAGTTAGATTAGGAAACGAAGCTCACATTTTGCCAGTAATGGTAACTTTTCAAAAAAAAAATCATGTTCTATGAAGACTAACAGTTTTTGTGGGGCACGAAGGGCATCACTTCCTGCTCTTTCCAAGGTTAATGGTGTTGCTTCTAATAGATTTGCTTTGGGTTACTATGGAAATGCATCTTCATGGATGAAAAAGAAATCTTCTCCTAGGTTTAATGGTTCTAAGGGATTTCTAGGTGTTGTTTTTCATAACGAGGCTTGGATTCTTGTTCAGAGCACATTGCATGCCACTAAATCTCTTATTAGAGAGAAGAAACCACCCTTTGACATTTGTGTCTCTCAAGAGGAAGCCCTGTCAAGTTCCTCAAGTTCTTCTTGCTCATGGGCAGATGTGGTTTTTGGTCGTTCTACTTACCGTCCATCGACTCCTCTCCCCAATAATATTCTTGTTTCTGGTAATCTTGGGGCTCCCTTCATTCCAAAATCATTTTTTTCTTGCTTGGCCACTTTTCCAAATTCCATTCCTATTTTTTGTCCTAAATCCTCTGCTCTAGTGAGATCCCCTTTTACTTTTCCAAATAACATCATTATTTCTAAGAAGGGCCATTTGGGTCTGAGTGTTAATGGCTTTCATGGTGTCGAGCAAAGGGTTCCATTTAAATCTCATTTACAAGGTAAGATTAAAGATATGGGGTTTAAAGGCAAGCAGTGGATTTTGAAACAAAATTTGGCGAGTGATCAAGTTAATGTTACTTTACCTCATGCCATGCTTCAGACATAGATTTATGATCTCAAGGATGTGGCTCTCATTTGTAAGTTTTGGAATTTTATGCCAGATCTTGATTTTTTGAAATGTTGGATTTTTCAAACTTGGAAAGGATCTAACCAAGTTTTCTATTTAGATAAGGGGGAAGGTTTCTTTGTAGTGATATTTTCTAATAAAGATTATAGGAATGTTGTTTATAGGAAAAAATCTTGGATTTGTGAGGGTAATAGCTTATTCACAACCTTATGGACTCCAAATTTTTATCCTTCTCAGATTAGGGTTAAATGCATTCCCTTTTGGGTTCAGTTGCAAGGGTTACCCTTGGAATTCATAGAATAGAGCATTATTGAGGTTCTTGGTAATCAGTTAGGGATTTTTCTGCATCGAGACTTGCATTTTTTCTCTAATCCATCGTTACCAGTTAGGCTCTGTGTTCTTATTGATGTTTCAAAAATCCTACTAGCATTTGTCAATATCAAGCCTATTTATGGCTTGTAGAAACAAAAGGTTTTTGTTGAGGATCCTAAACAAACATGTTTTCTTTGCCATTATCCTATTCATCCTTTACAAAAGTGTATCATGGAGCCTAAGGATTTGAACACGGATGCCATGATTCATTCATCCAAAAGATCTAATAATTCTCTAAATGACTTGTTAATTTTTCCTATCATATCTTCTGATAAGGGTTTGTTGCAAACATATGATTTTTCTTTCCTTTCTAAGGTGTTTGATGGTGCTATCATAATAGTGGTTTACAATTCATGAGAGGAACGAATTTTAGCTGAAATCACATATTTTTAGAAAATATAATGATTTAATCCTTAAAAAGTTCCATTTTAAGGATTCCAATTTAAGAGGGTTTGATCAAATCACCTTAGATCAAACCCCCTTGGATAGAACCTCGCTAGTTTTAAACCATACCTATAAATCCGTCTCCTTTACACCTATCAAAATGCTGATAAAATATTACTTTTGGTTTAGATTTTGGGGGATCAAATGAATTCATTTAAAATTTATTTCAAATGATTATGATATTCCTTAGAACAAGCTATCCAATGAATATAATTTTAATATGTTTTGGTTTTGTTATCTATTTGTTTTTTAAGTTTTATTAAACATAGGTTTTTCATCAAAAATGAATTTCTTTGTTCTTCACATGTGGAAAAATAGAAGATTATCAAAAAAAAAAATTGAAAAATATGAGTGCACTAGATATTGAAGTCCTTGATCCAACAAAAAAAAAATTAAAAAAATTGACATATACAAAACACGTTACGCATTATATAGTCGCATTGTGTCTAATTGTAATTTGTTTGACTTTTAAACTTGATTAAGGAAAAAATATTCAATAAAAAACTATCTAACCAAGTGGAAGCATTAGATATCAGAGTTACAAATCTAAATTTGAAAGAATTAGAATTTTATCCTTCATGGAAAAAAAGTTATGTGTTATACAATGTGCGCCACTTTTTAAAAATGTTGTTTTCTGAAAAAAATCTATTTTCATGGGAGATGGAAAAAGAAGTGCAATTTGATTCCAAAAATTTTGAAAAAAATATTTTTAGAATCTACAGAAAAAATTTGATGAGACTCTAGTTTGCACCATCTTCAAATTCCTCATAGTTTAGCCGCTATAGGTGTCCGAATGTGAAGATTTAGTTAAAAATAATAATTTCAGTGTCCAGTTTGGCCAAAAATTGTAAACCACTATTATGGGATCACCCTTGATATTTGTTTCAAGTGGTGTCAATTTACCACTGGTTTAAATTCACAAAAAGTTCTAGTATTGAAACTAGTTTGGGATTCTTGTGGTAGCTTTCCCTTTTTGGGGGAAGTCAAGGGTGTTCAAGTTGTTTACTCTAATAAGTTAGAATGTGTCCATGATAGAGATCTTTTAGTGTCAAAAAATTCATTTCTTCACCATAATAGTGGAGGGGTATTTGTCAAGGTTTCTAGTTTTTATAATTGGCCTTTGATGGTTTCTTTTGTATCTAGTTTGGAGAATCTTTTGTTGTCTCCCATGAAAATATTTTTCATTCTCTCAAGCTCTTTAGTCCTCAGATCAATTTTGATATTTTTCAACAATTGAATCAATGTGTTTCAATGTTAACACTTGGTCTCTCAAATCAATGTGAAGAAAGATTAAAGATATTTGATGGCCATGATGATGTGGATAATTGCATTTTGCACTCTCAACCAACTTTAGTTGGTTCTAGTGTTTGTTCCTCTAGTCTGCCTTCTGAGATGGATTTTGAGAAATTTGTTGATGGAGCATTAGTATTTACAGGAGAACAAATGATTGATGATATTGCTTTTGAGCTTTTTGGGGAAGGGGAGTTACAAATGAGATAGGCTGGTTATCAATATCTCAGCCCCCTTTGTCTCCTCCCTTAAGCAAAAAGTCACCTGCCAAAAGGGGCAGGAAATCTTTAGCTATTAAGTTACAAGAAGAAATAGCAATAGGCTTACAATCAACTTTAGATGTTAAAATGGGAATAGGTTTGAAACAAAAAATACCAAGGAGAGCTTGTTGCTCTCCCAAGTTGCAATGAAGCTAATATCATGGAATGTCAGAGGGATAACTGCCCCTGACAAAAGGGCCTAAATCAAGAAACAATTGGATGCTTGTGGGGATGATATTGTTATTCTTCAAGAAACCAAAACTTCAGATGAGTCTTTTCAAGTTATTTCTAAGAAGTGGAACAATTGGAAAGCTTCTCATTCACCATCTCAGGGAGCTTCAGGAGGTTTGATTACCCTTTGGAATGGAAAAAAAAATTGCATTAGTAATGTTTCTTTTGATTATAATTGGTAGTTAATGAAGATTAATCATTTTGACTTAACTTTTTAGTTGCTCAATGTTTATGGTCCTAATAGTACAATAGGTGAGAAGTTGTTGTGGGAAACTTTGAAACTGAAGTTAGATGGGGTGGGCCAAGAAAAATTTCTTCTTACAGGATATTTCAATGCAATTACAAATTTACTAGAGAAAAAAGGTGGCATATGTCCTCCAAAGAAAGATATATGGAGGATTTTGCTACTTTTATTCAAGACAATGCTTTGGTGTATGTAATTCCACATAATGGAGGATTTACTTGGACAAATAGAAGGAAAGATTTCCTTCAAATTGCAAAAAGGTTGGATAGGTTCTTAACTTCTCTGAACTGGGTTTTAAGTGATTTTGGTTTAGCATCTGAAATATTATCTTTTGCTGCCTTAGACCATTTTTCTATCTCTTTAAATCTATCAATAAAAATGGTTAAGTCAAAATTTTAATCCTTTTTTAAATTTGAGGCAATGTTGTTTAGGCATTCTAAGCTTGTTCCTTTGATAAAGCAATGGTGGTTGAGTGCACCTTTTTTTCATGGTTCTAGAATGTTTCAGTTGAGTAAGAAATTGGATCATGTTAAACAATAGTTAAAAATTTGGAATCAACATGTTTTTAAGAATGTTTTTGAGACGAAAGATTTGATTTACAAAAGGTTATCAGAGGTAAATGATAAAATTATTGCTAATGGTCTTGACAATGTATTATTTGAGGAACAAAGTAAATTGAAAGAGGAATGGAAAGAGTTGTTATTGAGAGAGGAGGTTTATTGGAGACAGACATCAAGAGAATTATGGTTGAAAGATGGTGATAGGAATACAAAAAAAATTCACATATCAACACAAATTAAAAAAGCTAAATGCTCAATTTTCGCTATCCAAGATAGTGAGTCAGGTGTTTTGCTTACTAATGAGGAAGAGATTAAGAATGGAGTAAAAAAATATTCTTCCTTATTAACTAAAAATAACAATGGAAATGTTAATTTAGTAAGGGAGAGAGAAGAGATTCTTCAGGATATTCCAAAGTTGGTATCTCTTGAAGATAATGTTAGGTTGATGTAGATCCTTTTTCTCTTAATGAAGTAAAAGAGGTGATTTTCTCCATGACTCCTGATAAAGCACCAAGCCCTGATGGCTTCACAGCCATTTTTTATCAAAAGTGTTGGGAATTCATTGGAGTAGATATTTTAAATGCATTGGAGGAATCAAGAAAATCAGGAGGTATGCTAAAAAAGTTCAATGTTGCAATTATCCCAAATATCAGTTCCCCAAATACTTTATCTGATTTTCGGCCTATTTCTCTTTGCAATACAATACATACAATTTTTAATACAAAGGCCATTTATCTTCGTTTACATCCTCTACTATCATCAATCATTTTTAAGGAACAGGATGGTTTCGTTCCTAGAAGAGAAACACCAAAAGGAGCAATTGTTGCTCATGAAACATTACATTCCATAGTTGTCAACAAAATATCTTCCATGATTATTAAACTTGATATGTAGAAGGCTTATGATAGAGTTGATTAGTCTTTTTTCAATCAGGTGCTATTGAAGTTTGGTATTTACCCTAAGTGGTGTAAGTGGGTAATGGCATGTTTATTAGGTGCCAAATTTTTTGTGTTACTAAATGGATCAATAGTTGGGTTTTTTGGATCTACTCAAGGGGTCCATCAAGGGGATCCTTTGTCTCCTTTGTTATTTATCATTTTAGCTGAAGTGTTGAGCAGATCTTTTCATAAAATTTCATGAGCAAGGTCTCGTTCAAGGTGTTTTAATTCCAAATACTAATATATCAGTGACCCACTCCCTTTATTCTAATGATACTTTTCTTTTTGGTAAAGCTTCAATGTCAGAAGCTTTTCATATTAAGTCATTATTGGATAAGTATACTAGAGCCTCAGAACAAAAAGTAAATGAAGGAACTTAGTCTAAAATCTATGTATTCAATACAAAAGCTGCCATTGAGAACTAAATAGTGAGATTATTTGGTTTTCAACAAGCTTAGTTACCATGTAAATATCTTGGGATTCCATTTTTTATAGGTCAAAATAAGACTACTTATTGGCAAAAAATCATTCAAAGTATTTAATCTAAAATGTTGTCATGGAAAGGGAGATGGTTATCTTTAGCAGGGAGAATTTTATTGGTAAAATTTGTGTTATCAACAATTCCTAATTATTATTTGGCAGTTTTAAAAGCTCCAAAATCTATCATTTTTCAAATTCAAAAGTTGATTAGAAAGTTTCTATGGTCTGGTAATGTGGATAGAAAAAAGAAAATTTCTTTGGTATCTCTAGAAACAATGTGTTTAGAGAAGTTAAAAGGTGGAGTAGGCCTTCATAACTTGTTACAAAGGAATCAAGCATTAGGAGCCAAAATGGTTTGGTTCAAATGTATGAAAAGCCCTCCACAAAATGGTGTCATCTTATGCAGAGTAAATATTTGGATAACCAGTGTCCATCTAGAATTTTGACTGTGGCAAACCCACCTTTGGGGTCAGCAATGTGGAACTTCTTAGTCTCTTGTAGAAAAGTTATTTTACCACATTTAACTTGGGAAGTTAATGATGGTAATCAAGCCCTACTTTGGAAAGACTCATCAAATGGATATCAGAATCTAGCTGTGGATTATAATTTTAGAAAGTCTGTATCTATAATGTCCCAAAAATGGGGTCCAAAACTAAAATATTATGTTCAACATGTGGATGTTTTGACAGGTAAATTCGAATGGAAATATTTTTCAAATGAGGCAATAGATGAGAATCATAAAGTCTAGATCTCATCTATTTTGCAAGAAAGAATGGTTTATTTTTCATCCAAACTGGATAGATTAATTTGGTCTAAAGCAAAAACGGGTTGCTATACAGTTAAAGAGGGGTACAAATCAATTTCTCAAGCTCCTCAAATAACACATCAAAGAGCATATATGTTTTGTTGGAATTCACAAGTCTTTCCTAAAGTAGGTTGTTTCTCTTGGCTAGCAATACAAAATAAAATTCTTACAAGTGATAATTTAGCTAAGCTAAGGATAGCTACTCCTTTCAAATGTGTGCTTTGTGATGAAGAATTGGAAGACATTAATCATCTTTTCCTTTTGTTTCCAGTAGCACAGACTTGTTGGATGTTTGTGATAGGTAAAATGAAATGGGTGACAGTTTTTACAAACACTATTTGGAAGCTATTTACTAGTTGGCCATAGTTGTACAAATCTTCATTTTTTTTCAAGTATTTGGTGTATTATACCATCCTCTGTGTTATGGACTATTTGGTGGGCAAGAAATAGATGCATTTTTAGGAAAGAGAAGTAGAATATTGATCAAATTTTGTTATTATTAGAAGGTATATATCTGAAGTTCAGTAAATGCATATATGTATAAAGTAAAACATGTAGGTTCACTCTTCACTAAATGGGATTCAAGCATGTTGTCCTCATGGACATCTTTATCTTTTCCTTTCAAAGGAAGTCTTCATCAGCATGTCCAAAAAGTAAACAGAGCTTCCATTGTTTGGTTACCCCCCTCCATCTGGCATTTTCAAGTTGAATATTGATGGAGCCTCTAGGGGAAATCCAAGTTTTTCTGAAGTAGCGGTGATTATAAGAGACCATAAAGGATTAGTTTTATGTGCCAAATATTTCAAATTAGTACCTGGAACTAACAATGTTGTTGAGGCTCAAGCTCTTTTGCATGGATTGAAATTAGTTCATAGTTTTAAGCTTCCTATGATCCAAGTAGAAGGAGATTACTTAATCTTAATCAATGCATGTAGGGATCGTAAGCTTCAGAATTGGAAATTAGAGTATATTGTTAAATAGATCTGGTCCTTGCTTGATAAGATAGGTAATTATCAAATTTTGCACACATGCAGAGAAGGAAATATGGTGGCAAATTTTTTGGCAAACTATTGGTGTGATCAAGAAGATAATGTAGTTACTCATGTGGCTGAACTAGGGAAGATTCATCCTATATTAGAAGATTTATTATCAAAAGAGGAAAGTTAGTGATTTCTTTTAAGCCATTGATGTATGGTGAAGCATCTAATAATCAACTAATTGACATATTCTTAAAATATTCATATGGTACAAAAGCTTATGAAAAATATCTTATACAAGCAATGTGATGATCTAGTAGCACATGTGTAATTGGCAATTACATGTGTGTTTTGATCCTAGCTAGAACTATGGAAAATATTAATAGACAAGCATTACACTTAGTGATCTGGTCACACATATGTAATTGGCAATTACAAATGTAAGCATATGAATATGAATCTGCTACTATGGTAATGATGCTCTGGAAATGCTTGTGTAATTGATAATTACATATGCGTTATGATTTTCTCTGAAAAGATCTATATAAAATATGGAAGAATCATTATATTGGTTGTTCTAGTAACACACGTGTAATTGGAAATTACATGTGTGTTAGGTCCAGATCGTTACAAATCAAAAAGGAAAATGTCACGATTGTATCTATATGTCTAACATGTAATATTGCATCAGCACATGAATCAGGTGGTGGGTTGGTACTAATGCTAAAATACTAGTACAATGTATTTTAAATCTATGGTACAATATGGTATCATAGGTGTTATTTCAAGGTTGTGTGTTGTGGTTTGCATTCAAATGGGCTTCAGTAATCGCATGTGAATTTTGTTGCAAAATGTGCCTCTCAGCTTTTTGGAAGTGAGGCAGAAAAAATATGCCATTTAATACATCAAAGGCAATCAAATCTTATGATGATATCCTCATAAGGAATGCACGATATAGGATTGTTCTAACATTTGTGATCTATGCAGGTGTACAAGTGTCAAATATATGTTATTGCACAATATTTCAAAATGTGTAAACTAAGCAGATGCATTTAACATAATGGTATCATTTGTAATACAATGATTGAAAAAAGCTATACGAACTTTATCTAAATTTAGATAAGTTCTACATAGCTAATTTTGTCTTGCTTATTGGAAGCCATGCTTTATAATTTGTTGCAATTTTGTTATAAGTTATTTCTCAAAAGTTGATAACTAATTCCTTGTGGTACAAGAGTACAAGTTGCAGAGGATTTTTTATGATATGCTAGTAAAGGCATGATAAATAAATTAATCAAGATCGTTGTTCAAAATATCATAAATGAAGCTGAGGCTAGGGAGAAAGAATTGGAAACAAAGCATATGTTTTCGTCGAGCTCTAGTAGTGGTGAGCTTAGTATTCCTAAGCTTTTATGTGTGGAGAGTGCAAGAAGACAAATGGAATTTTATCCGAGGAACTATAGAATTTTCATATCAGTTAATGACTGGGAGTTATCGGTATCAGAAGAATTTGGAGATGCAGAGATGCATCTGGTTTTTAAAGATCATTGCACAATCTTTATAAAGCACATTAAGAGGGTTGTAGGAAAGGAAATTCTAGAGGTGGAAGCAAAAAGGTTAATCTATCCTTCTCAATTGCTTTCCATTTTTATATCAAATCTTATGGACCTATTACAAGATTTCAGTTTGGTGGAGTTTATCATGGGTAATGTTGTGAATGAGGTTTATTTGCAAAATGAGATTCTTCAAAAAGCTTGTCAAAGGTATGATTTCTAGAAAGGGCATGGATATGTAGGAGGATTGTTCCCTAGGAATTTTCTCCTTCATAAGGTAGAGTTTCAAAAGTTATATATTGCTATCAATAAGGCTTTGTCATATCAAAATTCAAGCTTTATGTTAAATGCACTCAAAAATTATTCTCTTGGGTTTGCACCAAAATTTGTTGATAAGGTAAAAGTAAAAGTACATGCTATTTTGGTGCTACTTACGCATGATCATGATTTAACTTTGTCTGTTTCTTTCCAAGCACAAATACAGTCAAATGAGAACAATTTGAATCAGGTTGTGGGTGTAAATGAATCTGAAGCACAAAGTGGTTTTTCCTGAGAAATAGCAAAGGTAAATGCACAATCTGGGGTTACTCACTTTTAGTTGTTTGGAGCATAAGTTGATAATAATTTCAATCTTAATGATGAACCTCTGGTTGAGGTTGAGGGTGTTGATTTTATTCAAATGGGAGTTCATAATTCTTGTGAAATGCAAGTTGGTGAGTCTCGTTATGTCTTCACTTCTCAATTGTTACCAGTTGTGGAAAATGAGCAGCTTACTGTCAGGTCGGATGAAGTCCATGGTGAATACGAACAATTAGATCCGATGGAGATTGAGATATTTTGATATTTAATATCTGTTTTGATTTTGCTACAATTTTGTCCAAAATATAATATGACTATGGACACAGGTAATGGCTAGCAAAGATGGATTTACTAGTAAGCATGCAAATGGAAGCAGAATCTAAATGATATTTTGAGTACTTTTTTGAAATGAGGATTATGAAATGTTTTAACAAATCCTCGCTCCTAGTTTCAAATGATGCAACATTGTAAATGTATTATGCCATCATTATGTAAATAGGTATAGAATGTTGTTGTATCAAAGCATAGAGGGAGGATAGGTGTTGTAATTATGTAATTATTTGGGCTTTGTATCCAAATTATGTAACTTTGTTGGGCTATAACCGGAGGTTTTCTTCCTATTTTTTCTTGCCAGTATGCCCTATTGAATCAGGTTTTTTGTATATATTAACTAAAAATAATGTAATATAGTGGCTCAACCACTTTTGAATAAAAAAAATTATGTCGATGATGTTAAAATGTCATTTAGGATGTGTGATAAGTGTTAGGTCAATTTTACATGTCTACAATAAGCTAGAATTTCTCCTTGGTTCACTAACAATTGTGATGACAAACAAGGATCCCATACTTCTTCTCATAATCACTAGCACGTATATCAATACTAAACTGTAAAATTTTAACAACACTAAACATTCAATCATAAGAAGATCATCAACACTAAATTGCAAGAGAGCATCAATGTTAAATAATGACTTCAACTCTAAACTACACAAGACAAAGGTTCAAAAGATTAGATTAAATTGCACAAAATATTGCTACCACAAAAAAATGCATGGAATCAAATTGCTATAAGTTTTTCTCAATCATAAGATCCAAAATGGCATCCCATAAAATTCTTAATTGAAACATTGTTACTTAAAGTCTAAAGAAAAAGTATAATTGCAAAATCCAAACTCAATTGCAATAAAAAAATATCTAGTGTGAATTACATGTATAAATTCCTTGAGAAATTTTAGTCATAAAACTTGAAACAAAATTTTAGTTGCAAGGTCTAAGTCAAAATTGCAATCATGAAACTTTAGTCAAAATTGTAGGTAGCAAAAGGTTAAATAAAAATTGCAATCACAAAAGAGGATAAAAAAAATCTAATTGTAAGAAAATGGTTAGTGTAGGGTCCAATTAAAAACATGACCACAAAAAATTTCCTCCTCATATCAATCACATGAGAAAATTATTTACAAATAATGCATCACTCATAATAAAGTACACAAAGTTCAAGTCCAATTCAAGAATAATGATATTTAGAAAGAAAATATGACTTTAAAATTCATTGAATCGTTCACATACATCAACAATTATTTCCTTGCCTACAAGAAAAAATATTATAATTCATAAAACAACTTCCTATTCTAGGTCAATTCCATTTAAAGACTATAAAGGCAAGTACAATTCGACTCAAGCAATGGAGCTTAAAAGCTCTAATCTCACTAACTACCATTCAATAATTTATTTACCTTTACTTGGTTCCAATTCTAAACCATCAAAGAAATGGACAAGAAACCAAGTCATCTAGATAACATCGACCCAATTCTAGGGTCTTCAAAACACTTAGTGCACAATCATGGCATCCAAAAAATTTACACTTAGAGGAATGCAACTTTAGATAAGAAGAGTCTAGGCTTATCAATAATTTTAAATATATTCATACTCAATGTGAAATTCATCTATTTGTATAATCTACATAATTCAACTAATTATCATAATTACACATCTTAAACAATTCAATTTCACATATATCTCATAGTGTTAGCTCATGCCATTTTTTAAAATCCACTATACATGTAGATGCCATTATTTTAATTATCAATCCTAATTTGAAATTAATTTAAATAGAAATATTCAAAGAATGAGTGGAATCCACATACATTAGTTTAATGAAAAAAATATAAAGAGTTGTGAAATCATATATAAACTAACTTGCCACTAGGTTAGCTCAACATGTACATGCAAAGCATGTCACAATTATATATCCAACACATGAATATTAACAATAATATAAAATCATTCACTAATCTAGGTTATCAAAATATGCTCATGAAGTTAAATTATCCTGAACATGATCTCACTATCCATACAATTCTACCATCATAAACCTAAGTAAAAAAACATAAATGTGCAAATCAACAAGTATCCATGTCCATAATAAGATGATCAAATCCAAATAAGATTGCAAGAAAAATTGGGCCTCATAAATATACCCATTTTTAATATTACTATTCAATTTGTATTGCCCTATTATGCATCTATATAACCCTCACTATCCATTTGTACCATAAGACTTTGTGCTTCATTTCATACAACTTCTCAGTATGTTCTTTATATATTTCTAATTTTCACCTACAATTATTTTTAACAAAAAAAAAATCCTTTCTCCTTCCAGGACAATGATTTTTTGTCCCTCTCCTCAATGTTTCTTGGTGAACATTTTGCAAAATCTCTCATAGTAACATCTTCAATGAATTATTCTCCTTCAAAATGGAGTGGATAAAAAATATATGCTCTATCAGGGCTTCCTCACTCTCACACCCTTTCCAAGGGCTTCCTCGATTTGACCTAATGTACATTTCCTAAAGTTTCCTTATTTTGAGACCAAATGTTGGAAGAAGAAAAGTATAGAGTTTAACAAAATTGGATGATACAAACTTCAATTTGTATGCTTATATTTTTATTGAATAAGAAGTTAGATTAGTAGTTGCAATATTTATTATTGAATGAGAAGTTATATTAGTAGTTGTGTTTTACATTGTGTGCTATCTTATGAGAATTTTATATTAAGCACTCACTTTGGCATAAGTGTACCTTCAAGAGAAAACTACTACTTGCTCCATGGATAGTGATGTTACAAGAAGTTTAGGAGCATCTCATGTAAAAATATCCTAAATTTTCATTCAACACTTCTCCTAAGAAAAAATTAAAGAACCTAAATAGTAAATCTAACAAAGAAAATTAGATACCCAATAGATTTGACCAAAATCATGATGATGAAAGAATATCTTGAAATAAGAAACTTCACTCAATTAAGAAAAGGATAATCTAAGGGTAGACATTAAAAATGGGTCAATTGATGCCTAATCATGCTCACTAAGGCCATGATGAGGACTTTGAAAAATGTGTATAGTGTGAATGATTCATAAATGGTCCAACAAGTACTACAATAACTTCTAGAGAAAGTCAACTTGTTGCTCACTTGGATTGTGAACAAGAAAAATTGTAAGGTAAAAGGAGGGTTGAAATTAGAAGTGAAAGAAAAAGAAATATCCATGACACATTTGAAGGTTTTCCAATGAGGCCTTCTCAATTATACAATTGTTGTGAAGGTTATATTTAAAAAAAAAAAAAAAAAAGTGGAAGTCCACTATAATATTATTAATATAAGAATAAGATAGTACAAAATCTTGGTTCAAGAGGGCATACCGATAGGAAAGAGCTAGGAAGAAAACCTCCGGTTATAGCCCCAAAAGATAGAGTTCAAGCAAAAGATCCAATCAAGAATAATTTTTACAAAAGATCCCATCAAAAGTTCAATCAAAACCTAACATCCCGTGACAACCTAAACTAAATAAGTGAAGGTTACCTTTTATCAGTAAGAACATCTCAAATTCCTTTGGAATCCATGCATATCAATAGTCTTTTTCACAATAAAACCACATAGCAAACAAGGAAGAAGTTACCACATGTTTAGAGGAATATAATCTAATCTTGAGCATGGATAGACATTCAAAGACTATGGAATTTATTTATGCTACCCATCCATCTCTACAATTGATGGATAAGCATGTGCAAAGTTTTCAATCCATGTCATCTCTATACAAGCAAAGCTAATTGTTTCCCATGAGAGGGAGAAATATTTCTAACAAGAGTTGAAATCTAGGGTTTGTGTTTTTTATGTTTACCATTGTCCAAATATAGTGTGGCGTGCAGATATTCATCTCATATGGAGAACATTATTGACATTAAATCTTATTTGAAACAATCAATGTAGTTGTATATATTACATCAAATTCAATCATTTTCCAAGGAAAACACAAATCCACATTCCATTTTATAGGCAAGATTTGCAATAGCTTGAAACTTAGCGGATGTTAAACTCAAAAAAGAAAAAAATAAGAAAAATAAAAACCTTTCCTTTTATCACAATTGTCAAAGTTTAAATGCCTCAAGACATAATTTATGTATGCTTTTGGGGCTTGCTTCCTTATACAGTTCTTTAAGGATAGCAGATTCAAATGTATTATCAATACACAAATTTCAGACATCTTGGAAACAAAAGCATGTAAAAGCATGCAAAAATATCAATTATCATAGACAATTTAAGCCAGAATCAATTTTAAAAAACCCAGATATAGTCTAAAAAAATTCTATTAATACTAAATATGCAACAAGTAAAGGTTCTGCAAATTTCAATTACGAACAAGATCACTCATTCAAATGTACAATTAACACACAAATTTCAGACATTTTGTTAATAAAGACATGTAAAAACATGCTACAAGATCAATTATCATAGACCACTTAGCTAGAATCACAATTTAGAAAACCTCAGATATGGTCTAAGAGAATCTCTATTAGTACTAAAATGCAGAAAGTATAGATTCTGCAAATTTCATTTATGAACAAGGTCACTGTATTGATTACAATCTTATTCTAGAAGTGCCTCGGGATGATTAGTAAGATATACTCTCCGATACTATCATATTAAGTGTTCAAACCGTAGATGTCTATTGTTACTGGGAAGTCTACTTCCCTTCAACTGGCCATAAGCTTGTCTCCTTGCCAGCTTTCGTGATAGTTTGCAGAACTGTCTCAGGCTTTACATTTCCCTTCACTGTCACTTTTTGGTCTTTCAAGTTCACATCATATGATTCGACCCCTGAAATCAACCGCAATGTTTATTGATCAGAACATCGCAATGCATCAACTTTACTTTATGATACATATGAGTCAGGACAGGCTACTGCTGCGACTAATTATTTCAATACACTACTAACAAGAATAAAAAGTTTCATGTGTGGCCCTACGATATTTGGGTAGGTTGGCACTAGGCTGTGCTACTGTTATTCAGGGCATACTTACCCTGATCCCATCAGGCTTCAAAGAAAGAAAATAAACTTGTTAATGTGATTTGGTCCCAAAAATTCAATTCTATACTTATGGTCAAAAAGGCATATTAAAGTAACAAGAGTGTCTTGACAGTACCTTCAATTTTGCTGAGCACTCTCTTTACAGCTCCAACACAACCCTCACAGGACATTGCAACCTTCAATACCACTGTCTGCATTGCAACAATTATCTTTAGGGGTAGGGGCAAAAAAATAAAAAGACAGATATCATGTTTTTATTGTGACCGAACAGTAATAAGGCATTTAAGATAGTGATTTCAGTTTTCAGACCATATCATATTGACTTAGCAACTCCAAGAAGGGAGTTCCATGGAGGGGGGTGCAGCTTCTATTTTAATGCACGGGTGGTTTCATACAAGATTTTAAATTGTATCTGGAGAGAAAAAAACAGATTATTGACCTCAAATAATCAGAGCGGCCATTTATCAGAGAAAAGTTTGTGAGGGTGCTGCAGACAGAGGCCTAGAGGTTTGACGTACATGCACAGATTTTTTGGGATCTTTTCCTGACAATTGGCTACCCTTTGATGAAATATTCTTATTATTTTTCAGAAAATTATGCAGTGACAGTTTTCTTTTCAATCGCCTATAAACTTGCAAGGGCAGAGGTAAATTTTATTTGGCATAGCACTATTTTAAAGAAAACTCTCTAAAATTATTGAGTATTTCCCACAGAGAAAACTTAGTAAGCCCCCTTCAACAGGACCACTGCCTAACCATCATCATTACTACTCTCATTTATGGCCAATCCCCTTATGTGTAATGCCCAAATAAAGCGTGACTAGAAACAGGCAACTTACATATGATAATTTGCATATGCTAGCAAAGCTCTAATCTCCAATAACAAAACAGAAAAATATGCAAGCACAATACAACACAGGATACATGTCATCCAAGATATCATAAAACTGGCCCTCTACAAGAGCAAAATTAGTTTGTATCTTTAGAAAATGTAGCATTCATTGGGTGTGTACAAGCATTCACAAATTTGACAATCTAAATGAAACTGTCAATCAGAAGCTATTTGTTTATCTGACAAAATACATCAATTAGACCATGGAAAATTATATCTAAATTCCTCTTAAGTGGTCACAATAATTCTATATTCATTTTAAATTACAACTTCAGCTGTAGCATTTTGCTCCACAAACTACGAACCCAGAAAACACTAAATACATGAACAATAAACCATTAAAAGACAAAGCACACAAGATCTGAGGATTTTACTGTTATGAAGACTCCATAGGATTCTCACTCTTGGTAAATCTGAAATACACATGAAAACATACAATTTTTTCTCTGGAGGAAAATAAAAACTTCTTTAAGGGCTAGTCAGAGTCCTTCGGAGGTTATCTAGCTGAATCACCCAAAAGAATCTCATCGTCATCTTGCACCATTTTCTGTCCAATATTTCTCGTATATGGGAAAACAGAAAGAAAAAGACCTAAAATTTATAACTCTTATCATATTGAATGCTAGTTCACATTACTGACAATCCCTACTGGACCTTATGAATCAAAATTCTAGGCCATTGGAAATGATTAATTTTTGAGACCTTAACTGCAGATTTTATACACGGGTATCTGTGTCACATAATTGTACACAACTACCGTTTTGAAATATAAAAGAAACAGAAAAGTAATAAATGTAAGGTTTTACATCTGAAATAGGGAAGAGCAACGTGTTTTATGTAATATATGATTAATATAAAAAAAGTAAAGGGGCAGCTGCAGCAGTTTGGATTTGCACTTTGTTGTACAATAAGTTTAGCTTCATAAATTGAAGCTTAATGATAAGTATATGTTTTTTTTGTTCCCTACAGTTAGTTAAGCTCAATGAACATAGGAAATTGTGGACAACACCATTTTTACTGACATTTGGTGCTTGAACTGAGGGCTATGATAATCCTGCCCATCATTGAATGCATATTTAAGTAGTGTCCAGTCTCCTTAATTAGTGTAATCAGCTCCAAGATAATACTTTGGCAGTTTCTCCAGAGTCCCAGAGAGTAGACTCAGATAAAAACCATTTTTCCTAGTAACTAACACCATGATGTTTCAGTTTTTCAGGCCAAATATCTATTACGTTGAAATACTTGTAATTAAATAACAACCACAAGGTAAAGGCGAAGTCAACAACCCAAGGCATAATGAGCAACCAAAGCAATTTAAAGTTAGTCCAAGCAGCCCATTGTTCAAATTGGTTGAGTCCGATTCGTTCTGGCTTCATATGTCTCCATCAAACATTTATGGATTCAGCTTATTATTTTACTGAATTTGAGACACCAGTTCTTACTGTCCATAAAAGTGGGTTTCTATGAGGCTATAAAGGAAGACTTCAGGGCACTGGTGACCTTGTGGCTTTTTAGTAACTTGATAGGAATCACATGCAAGGAGTAACTTGATAGGAATCACATGCAAGGTAACATGTGATTCCTTAGAGGTTTCCTGATGCCTGGTATTATTTACCATCCTGATTTAGTGAATCTTGTCTGACACTGCAGAAATGCGGTCCCAAGTGTTTTGTACACAGGTAAGTGACATTTGAATCAGTAATAGATCAGCTGAGCTATCTTTCAGAAGATAAGGAACCATAAGGTTGGAACATAAGGATGACATTAGAATCAGTTGCTAAAAAATAATTGAACCTTGCTTGATACAGCTAACTCACTGATCATATAACAAGGTGTAGAAGTCCAATAGTTTGGTGGATGAAAGCTTTAATCCAAAATTAACAGATTTTAAGCTAGCCAAACATGGGCATTGGAGAAAAGATCGATGCTTCTCAATGTGTGAAGGAAACTTAAAGACACCAAAAAAGTCATGATGAGGTAAATCAATAATGACTTTAGGGCAGCAGGGGCCAAAATCTTCCTGCTTAAGACCACTCGTTCAAGAATCATGGACAGTAAATGCACAAATGTTAACCTAACGCTTCAGGATGCTACCTTATGAGAGGTTCCTATCAAGCACTTGTTGTGGCCACAATGTGCATCCAAGACGAAACTGCTACTAGCCCCCTTATTAGTGACGTTCCAACTCTTAGGAACATCCTATGTAGATATCTTCTCTTGCTCTATCCAATGCTTCTCATGAGAAAAGGGAGAAGAAACTGTATAGCAGATCTGACAAAAAAAAGGATATAACAAAAACCATGGTGATGCTAAATTACATTGATGCACACACAAGCTTTGTCTGATTGAAAACCAAAGGATGAAAAGAATCTTGGATGAGGAATGCAAAATGGGTCAGTTATCCTAATCATGCTCAGCAAGGCCAGGATGAAGACTCTAAAGAATGTAGAAAGTATGAAAGGTTCAGAGATAATGTTGTAAGTATTACAAGAACTATGGGAGAAGATCAACTTGTAATTTCTTTACATTGTGAGCAGCAATTTCTGAAGCTACAAAGAGAGTTGAACATTGGAGTTCAAAGAAGAAAATAATCCCAATATTCAGGGTGGTTTTGATGGCTTTCAAATGAGACATTTTCTCAGTCTTAATATTGTTGTGAAACTTATCTTTCGTCAAATGAGTGTATAAGTTTATTATGGATTCCATGCGCATCAAATATAAGTAAATAAGACTACCTTGTAGGATAGGAAACAGTTACCAAATTTACAGAGGAATAGGATTTAATCTTGCCCATTGTTGGAGGTTCAGAGAGCATGCTTGAAGGAATTCATTGACGCTACCATTCCATCTCTATAGTTGATGGATAAACATTTGTGAAATTTGTAACATATGTCATGTTTGATCCATGGGTGCATAACTACTCATTCAAAATAACTCCCACTTAGATTGTTAAGCGAGTAGGACTCACTCATAAGATTTGGGTCAAGTTTTCAAATCATACGTAATATTTTAATTAGAAGTTCCATTGCCATTGATAGCCCATCAGATCTCCAGACAATATCATTTTGAACCAGAACTCTAAGGAAGGGCTACCATGGAGAGGGCTGCAGCTCCTACTTTTAATGGGCCGGTGGTTTCAAATTTTCATGCAAGGTTTGAATTGAATCTTCACCCTGAAGATTTGAATGGTAAATTTTTCGAGGTAAAGTTTGTGAGGGTACTGCATAGGGGTTTGACATACCTACAGAGGCATGTTTTGATCTATTTCTGCCAAATAGACACCCTCAATTGATACATTACTCTTCAACTATTTCTCATAAAAATATGTGATTGACAGTTTTCTTTGCAATATCCTGAAAACTTGGAAGGGCCAAGATAAATTTTGTTTGGCATGACATTGTTTCAAAGAAAAAGTCTCCTGAAATTATTGAGCAGTATCCATGGAAGCCCTCTTTCATGGGAGCACTGCCTAACCATTATAATTAACACTCTCGTCGAGTGTCAATACTCCTATATCTAACACATTAATGTACCATTACCAGAAACAAAGCAACTTCCATAAGAAAATTTGTCATCTTTGCAAAGCTAAGGTCTTCCAATGCCCAATGAGAAAGCAATAAAACATTCAAGCACAAAATACAACTCATCCAAGAGATCAAAGACTGGCCCTCCTTACGAAGAAAAATAATTTTGTTTAAATTGTAAAGCTTTTACATTAAAACTGTATACAGTTTTCGACCAGACGCTTTACAATTTATATCATGCACTGTAAAAAATTTCATGTTTTTATTTTTGTTTATTTAATAAATTAGCATACACAACAGCCTTCTATTTGGCACTGAGATATGTAGAAGCATTTTAATTAAGGTGAAATCCATAAGTCTAATGTAAACCATCAATTTATTTATTTAAAAAAAAAAACTACCAAAAAACTAAATCTGAATTCTAGGAGCCTCTATAACATGTTACATTGCAAACAAGACAACTCAGTAACAAAATTTAATCCTTCATTTTAAAATTACTATTTCTTCTGTATCATTTTGCTTTTGGAACTTTCATGCCATACAAAAACACAAAAAGATATGACCACTAAAATACAATTCACAGGAGATCCCACGATTCCTGCTAGGTAGTAGTTTTTATTGAAACTACGCCATTCATTCCCATTGCCGACAATTTCAACTATGCTTTATGAAATAAGATACCCCGATAAAACTTCAATTCCGTCAACTGGGTATCTCAAAAGTTCAGTAAAAATCAAAACATGAATACTTAAGTTTACTAAGAAATGGAGCTAAATAGCCAACAGCACCTCTATATCTCATTCAGCAAAAAAAATCCAAAACTTTTTTAATATTTTAAAAGAAAACTCCGACTCACATAACCAGAAAGCAAAATCATATTTACATAAAACTTGCGCAAAGGACAAGGCAAACATACCTCAGCCATTGCAAGTGTGGATAATTGGCAACTAATTCGTGCTCTGCAGTTCTCGATGGTCTGAAACAAATGAGACCACCCCCTCTATTTATAGTACTCCAAAGTTGATTACGTTCTTTGTTATTCCGAATGTTTTTTTAAGGCCTTACTTTTGTAGTAATTAAGTAGGCTATGTTCTTTGCGTCACATCACTTCTATAATAAGGAAAGAGCCAAGGATTTAGGCCTAAGTAGGCTATGTCGGAGAGCCTGTTTATCTTTGCGTCACATCACTTCTATATTAAGGAAAGAACCAAGGATTTAGGCCTACTAAATGATAATGGATTTCCTGATAGCGAAGCATGATATATATTAAGTTAACAATTCGAAGATATTTAGTATCTTCGTCCAATGGTGATCTTTTCTTTAGAAATTTGACTCTCTATCTATGATAACTTGAGTAGGCTCTACTTTGGGGTTTCTATATACTAGCTAGTTAGTTAGAATGAGTTTGTGAATATTTAATAATAATATTTTTAGTTTGAATATTTGTTGATTTTTTAAAGAGTGATAAGAAGTATGTTATAATTTGAATTTAGAGATTTGGGAGTAGGGTGTAGATCTTGGATATAATATTTTTAAGTATAGGCACTCAATCTTGTGTTAGTGAGGGATGAGTGGGTCAATACATGATAAAATAGAAGGTCAACTGAATGGGTCATCTCTTTTCTTTTCCATTCACTAAGGGTTCTTTATCATATTAGGGGAGAATTTGAAGTTTGTTAGAAAAGTGGGAAAAGAATGAAAATGAATTGGAAGTTCATCTAGAGAAAGTAGGTTAAAAAAATTTCATGACCCTCCTACCTCCCTTTAAATAGTAACCCACCTCCATATCCCCACTCCATTCTATATAGTATACTAGTTCACAATTTTATAGGGGAGGAAGAGCAGTGAAGTTCGGGGCATGGGGAGGATGCATTAGAAAGCTAAACAAATGAGCATGAACTAGGCTAATTGAATAAGATTTGAGTTGGAACAACCAAATGTGTTTTGTGTTGTATTGTATAGCTAGCAAACTAAATAAATGGGCATGAACTAGATCTCATTGGTGCTACTAGAGATTGGTGGAGGGATGTTTTTGTATGAAAGTAAAACTCTTCCTTCAAAAACTAGGTAGTTGATAAATAAAGTGTAGAAATTTTTACCATTTTCCCTCTTATATTATGTGCACTTAAAAGTTGTAAAAAATAATTTTATTTTGAAAAAGGAGGAAATCTGTAAATGTTTAAGTGCAAACACAACTTATCAATTTTGTACTTAGGTTTCGCTACAATAAGCATCTTGGTTCATTTCAAAAATCTATACATAAGATTTTGATCTACATTTAATATAATTTTTTCTATCCAATTCTTATTTCATATTTAGTTTGAAATTTAGTAAAGCTTGTTGACAAAGAAAATTAAATCTTTCAATGATTTTAATCACTTGTTCAAATATGACTATTTATTAAATTTCAAAATAAATATTTCATTAAGTATATTACATAAAGTACATATAGCTTGACTTTTAAAATGAGAGGAGTTCAAATTCATTTTGAACAATTATGAGGCTTTGAACTCATAAAGACTTATATTTGAATAGTTTAGATAACAACACCACAAATTAGTGTGTATACCTTACCAAATAAATGCATTTACACTATGTAATAGGTTCAAATCCCTTTCATTAAATTAGAATACATGTACATTATTTTGTAAGAGATAACAATAAAACAAGGATAGTTGATTAATAATTTCTTTATGTTTTAAATTCTAAGTAATTGAAGTTACTACTCTAGATATTTTCTTTAAATCTTGAAAATTTAAAAGTTAGAGTTTTTTGTTTTTCCTTTATAAAATAATATTTTAAATATTTTAAGCATTTTATATTTTGTTGTTGATATATAAGCATTTTTTAATGTCATTTAACCATTTGTGATTGGTGATTGTGAGAAAAGATATTCTCATCTTTATATGTGGCTCTTAAAATTGATTGATAATATTTAATTTGAAAATCTACTAAATATGAATACAATAAGTGATAGTACAATGTAGGGCAATAGTCAATTGAAAAGTACAAGAGAATAAGAGTACAAAGAGTCTTTAGATTTGAAGTACAAGAGTTATAACACCATAGTTTATGAGGTGGATTATTTGTGTCCACCAATTTTAATATATAGATATCATAATTAAAAAAATCTCGAATTATCAGTTATCTTGAAATTAATAAAGTTAAAAAATATAAAGAATATAAGAGATTCTCAAAAGTTGAAGTACAAGAATTACACCATTATAAATTAAATCATGATTTATTAAATATGATATACTAATTTCAATGAGTACAATATTATTCTCCACTAATTCTTATCTTTGAAGATAGAAACATATAAAAAAAAAATAGAAACAAAGTTCCACTATTCCAATATTCACATAATGTCAATATAAAATTAATGTTATAATATTCATTTTTCTTTACTAATAAAACTCTTTCATGAGGCACCTACTAAATTAAGACTTGTATTTGAATGTATTTGTTAAATGCATATTGTTATTGTTGAGTGTTCATTTTGAAGATGAGGTGCCCCAAGTTCATAGCTCCAATCAACTATATTATACTTCTAAACATATAAATTATCTTTAATATTTAACCATAAATTTCTTCTCTAAATATTTGTATTTTACTAATTTTTTAATCAATCAAATCCAATTTCAAATAACATTCAATGATCAAATTATCAATCAATCATATTAACCAAATTACACACCATCATTTTAATTATATAACATATTACTCTTCTTAAAAATACTTTGGAAAACAATATCAATCTAACATGATATTTTTTTTATAAAAAAAATTAATAATTAAAATTGAAGTATATAGCATATTACTCTTTAATAATTCTTTATATAAAAAATACATCCAGAATGATAGACAGCCACTGACATATTCTAACATGGATTATTCCACCTATCTGTGGAAAATCGAAGTTCTAATTCCTTTTTCGCGTAATCTCGCGAACGATTTTGTGGTAGTACAACCTCACCCAAAACATTGTACTAACTCTTGTGTACTGCAGAATACAACGATAAGTACATGCATGCGATAATCATTAATTCTTTGCAGTGAAATGTGGAAACCCCAGTTTTTACTCACTTCCCAAAGCAGTGAAACCTTCGTAAGTACGCGACCATGTCGGTCGTGATCAACAGACCACACTGTGGCCTCCATAGAACGAAAACTTACAGGTCTGTATCTTTCAATAAGCATAACGAAATTGATGTTTCAGAGCAAATTTTACAAGTTACAGTAATGCTTCACATTAGTTTTAAGCTATTCATTAATGTTATCCATAGTCATGTAAACCAAATCTTAGCAGCTCTGTTGAACTGATTGTAAAAGCACACAAATAGTCTGAGAAGTTATATAATAGTTATATAATAGATTTGATTGTGTTATTGTTTTTTTTCCAACATTTCCCGACACATTACATGATCCATCATCAGGGTGAAAGAGAGTTGAAGGAGAAGAGAAAATGTAGTGTGATCAGAAATGTTGAAAAAAAAATGACTACACAATCAAATTCAGAAATTACATTCAAACAACAAGATAGATTATAGACACTTGATATCATTAAGCTATATAATATTATATGATATTAAGAATTCTTATGGGCGCTTTTTCAAGGATTTGGATTTCATATTGAAGTTTGGTTTGAATCATCTAAATGCTGGTGTAATGCAGAGTAACTTAGCATGAACGACAGACCCATTTTTTTATCAGTGTTCTGCTAGCTTTCCTTAACGGTAGGTATATCAGCTGGCAAAATGGTAAGTTTTATCTAAGTGGTATGCTTGTAATTTTATCACAGTTCAAATAAGGTCGATCTAAAGTTTGCAAAGCAGTAAATCTTATCTAATTGGTATGCTTAATTTTGATTTTAATTGAAATAAGGTCAATTTAAAATTAAAAAGTAGTAAATCTTATCTAACTGGTATGCTGATCTAAAGTTGTTAAAAAGTAAATCTGGTACGTTGTAATTTTAACCTTAGTTGAAATAAGATAAATCTAAAGTTGCAAAATCCTAAATCTTATCTAATGGTATGTCGTTTTTTTCACTTCAATTGATCTAAAATTACAACTACTGGTAATTATATCTATAATCTATCCTATTTCAAATCTCGAGGAAAAGAATTGCATTTTTCAAAGCTGCCAACCTTCCAAAATGGGATAATTACCAAATTGTACACTCTTAAATCCCACCAAATCTGGAGGTACCAGACGCAATGTCTTTTTTGCAATCGTCCACGTATACTTCCTTTCCATGTGAGGGGTTCCTTTGGCTGTTTCTCGGGGTTATAACACTTCAACAAATCAAAATAAAATGAGGATATTATATCTCTACGTAACAATTATAACCAGTCTAAATTTGATGGCTGTTTGTATGGCTGTATCCAGTTATTTTAGGTTTAAAATTCAATTATTAGGAAGAATGTATCATTTGAAAGTATATATATATATATATATTGAAAAATTAGTTCCCAAAATAGGTTCAATCATCGAATTTAGGTTTTTTTATAGAACTCTTCTTAATTGGTAGAGATACAAAAGTCTAATGCAGTTTGAGTGGTTTAAATTTTTTACAAGTTTGCATTTCCATAGTTCATAGTTTTGAGAACTTGCAAGAAGATTCTAAAAAATCACAACATATTAAAAGGGGCGCTTTTCAAGGTATTTGAGATTTCGACACTCAATTACCAGTTTTGATAAAGTACATGTTTACCCCTAAAGTCCTAACAATGTGTTTATAGTGGTATTTCATTTTGCTTCTACATAAAAGAGCCATATCAATTGGTGGGTATGTGGAGAATGAAAGTTTATAGTTTTCACCTCATAAAGTGCAATTCATAGTTTGCAATTTCATACAAGCACAATTAGGCTCCAAAAGTTTGACTAAACATTAAAATTATATGAAACTTTAAATTGAAGAAGTCATTAAATTTCCTAGTAAGGGGGAGTATAAAATCATAATGTAAAGTTGCATTTATAAAACGAGTCATTAAATTTCCTCTATTAAATCATGTTCATCACAAGGAGTGGATTAATGTGTCTTTTTATCTGTTTTCTTCCCTAATGTATTGCATTGCAAAAGGAGCCTCTCCACCCCTACATCAAGGTCTAATTTATGCCCTTTATAAATTTTCACATGATGCTACCCCCCAATCGAACCCTACCTCCATTGTTGCCCTCATGGATATCAACCTCCTTGAAAATAACCTAATGTCTTCCCCTATAACCCCCTATGAGCTCAAAGTCAAAATCCAAAAATGGGTTCCCCCTTCTATCACATCCCCAAATCCCTCTTACATGTTGCTTAGGGAGGCTACTACCCCTCAGAAAATAATTGCCCCTCCTTCTCTAAAGAATTCTAAAATGAAGAAGATGGAGCCCTCGGGCTCTATACCCATTGAAATTGAGGATGACCCAAAGCCTTGCTAGAAGGGCCTAAACAGTAGCGGGTCTAGTGAAAGACAATCTTCTAGACTGGCTAGTGTAAGCCAAAAGAATAAGGGAAGAAATTTTAAAGAGAAAAAGTTAGTGCTTGATGATGAGGATCTAGTCGACTCAGATGAAGATTTCCTCCCTTATTTGAGGATGATAGTCAAGATAAAACTAAATTGGAGAAAGAAAAGGAAATCAACATTGAGAAGGAGAAGGATAATAGTGTTGAAGAGGAAATTTCTATTGAAAAGAATGAAGAGGATTTTGAAAGTCTTGAGTGAGAGTAGGAATTTGGTAAGGAAAACCTTCATGAGGAGTTAGAGGAAATGGAAAAGAGAAGAAGGAATCCACAATGACCCAAAGAAAAATTTGGAAGATAAATCAAAGGAAAGGCCTAGTTGCTCCCTAAATGATATGCTCAAAGGAGATGGTGGTAACATAAGGAACATGATTACTTCCCTCAAGGAAGTTGTTAGCAATATTACCACTATTGTGGATGGGACTATGCAACATGCCATTTTTGGTACTATGTTTGGTAAGTCCAAGATAAGGAAAATTAAGAGGAAAATTGGGAAAGAGGAAGAGGAGATGACTCAAAGGACTACGATTACTAAAAGTGTTAATGAGGAGGACTTGAAGATGACTATTGACTTGCTGAAGATAAACTAGGATCTCATCTTCTCATCTTAAAAGTAATTGTTTATGTCTCATTGTCTTTGTTATTTTGGCTTCTTTCAGGCCTGTGTGCCTCTCCTTCTACTACTTTTTGAGTATGTTTGTTTGAGGTTTGTGTGCCTCCTTTTGATGGTTTCTGGTTTATAGGTTGGTTGGCCTTTGTTTCTCTATTTGTTTCGCTTTAACTCTTGGGTTCAAGGGCCCTTCCCCTACTTTTAATATCAAAAACATCATTGATAGGGATTTATAATTCTTATGCAATATTGTAAGCTCTCACCAAGATACTTTTTTAATCAATTCAAATATTTGTAAATTTTACATTAGTTATGAAAAATCCCTAAAATGGTATAAATAGTGGAGTTGTTATTTATAGTTGTTTAAAGTCAAATTTATATTTACATTTGCAAGATAGAGGTCCATGTAACATTTTTGGGAAAAGTTTGTGTTTACAAATATAAGTCAAAAGTTTGATGAAATATTGAAGAGAAAGAAAGTGAACTTTATTTGTAACTTTACAATTACACATTTACAAGACAATCATAAAATCCTACAATGATAATAGAAGTTAGGGATTCTACATGTATTTCAAATTGAAAATATAAACTATAGTTTCCTTTTGTACATGTGTAAGTTAAAATTTTGATGAAATATTACAAGGAAGAGAACTTTGTGTGTAGACATGTAACTAAATTGTAAAGTATGCACAAGGTTTGAAATCCCACATGCATACATTGAGAAGAATTAAAAAATTTAAGTAAATTAAATTGATAACTACTAGAATATACAATCTTTATCCACATCCTACTAGCTTGTGTCAAGATGAAATCTAAAAAATTTCAAGTAAATAAAATTGATAACTGCTAGAATATACAAACTTTATCCACATCCTACTAGCTTGTGTCAAAATGAAATCTCAAGAACAAGATATAAATATTTATTAGAGCATAAATGATACATAGATTTTATCAAATTTTATATTTACAAATACCTTAGCCACCATGCCACCATATATGTAAAATGTGGAAGCATATACATGGCACATGAACCATTTAACAATAAGTAATGTAGTAATAATTATTGCTAGCATACAAGCTTCATAACATGTGTAAACAATTGTTAAACATGGATATTTACACAAGATAACTATTAAAAATTCCATTGAAACTTTTAGCAAATGTTGTTAGTGGGTAAAAACTCAAGATTTGAATTTTTTACATCACCCTAATAGTCTATTGCCAAACAAGAGCTTTGAAAAATGTCATGTACATCCATCGAAGCATGTTGTCAAATAAAATTTATTAAATGTCAAAGTTGAAAATGAATCAAAGTTAGCCATGTATGTAAAATGTGAAAGAATAAAATATGCACATAAGTTCTTTGACACAATGTTTCAAAAAATTCAACTCATATGAATTTCATTCAAATTGTTTGACAAAAATAATTAAAAATGTCTACCTACAAATTATGTATGAAATGTTTTCTAAAACTTCTCAAAGAACTAGAATCATGAGGAAGACCAATATTTTTTTAATCAAATGACTTACTAAATACATAAAATACAATGAGTGATGAATATATGTAAAAAAAAATTTGAAAACTTCTCAAAGAACTAGAATCATGAGGAAGACCAATATTTTTTTAATCAAATGACTTACTAAATACATAAAATACAATGATTGATGAATATATGTAAAAAATATTTTTTGATAATGTTTTAAATTGATTTTAGCAAATCTGATTTCTAGGGTATAAACATCCATCAAAATATAACTCAAACTAAGGAATCAATATGATATTTATGACTACCTTTTTTCACATTTGTAAAACAAGTAAAAGGATTGAAAAAATATAGTATCTAAATAAGGTATGCAAACTATTTGACAGAGTATCCCAAGGAAATTAAGTCTTTATTAATTGTAATATTCAAAAAGTAATTACAATGTTAGAAAGAATGGTTTTATTAATGAAAATTCAAAAAGAAAATCAAATAAATGAATCAAATGAATGTGATCATGGAATGAGGGTATTATAAGAGCTATGAAAATAGGATACAAGATTCTATACAATGGATGGTAGGGAAGTACTAATTCAGATGTCAAGTTACATCTTACGGCTTTTGAGAAATGATAGGGTATTTTTCAAATATACAAGCAGACTAATGAAAAATTCATTTCCAAAAGATGAATAATATGGTAATGTCTCTTCCATTTCTTATAGGCTAACACTAGTCATTCAACGTCATTAAATTAGATGCACTACACATAAAAATGGTCAACATGAAAAAATTGGAATATTTGTTCTAAAGTGTTTAATTGCATGATATGTTTGATACACTCTTAATGGGAATTAGTTATATTTTGATATGTGTCACTAACTTATAGCTAGCATAATCCTTAATTGAGTTGTTTAGGAGTTGAGAGAAGTATAATTATATTGTGTACTAGAGTTGGGGTAGTATACTACCCAATGATGTCTACATATAGGAGCTATTTAGTAGTTGATCATGATATTTTTAATTATGTTATTATTAAAAGTTTTTGGAGGTTCTTACCCTTGAAGTGAGCTATTATTATCAAATATTTATAGTGCATATCTTCTATTATATCTTTCTTTTGTTCAAGTATTTCCATTAAACTATTAAAAATACACGATCTTACAATTGTATGATTGTTCAAGATGAAAGGGATGTTGAGATGAAGGGAATTTAAATTTAGATTGAATAATTATTAAAAAAAAAAAATATTAAAGTAGATCAAAAGATACTATCATTATGGCTATATTTTAATAAAGTGTTTTGAAATAGTTTATTATATTTTAAAGTCCTTTTATAAAAAATATAATTATAGTTAATTTATCACACCATATTATATCAAGTCATTTCTTTCAAAGTAAATGTGTATTATGACATACTAGGTCACTTCATTAAAAAAAGGACTTTATAATTTTAAAATGTATTTCAAAATCACAATTAGTGGAGTTTATTCATTCATTTTAAAAGGACTACAATGTATTATTTAAATAATATCTTACCATTTATACACATCATTGTACAATGAAGGGGTGCAATACTTTGTATTAAATTTTTGAGAAAAAAGAAGATTATTTTTCAGACTTTGTACCTTATCTATTCTTTGTTGATTCCATGTTTTCCTTAATTTTGATGTGAAATCATTTATCATCTTTTCTTGGCCCTTTTATGTAACTTCAATTGATTAAATATTTTTTATTTAATAATTGTATAGATAATTGAATTTATCTAATACTATTTTATTAAAAAATTTACTTTTTCCATATTCTCAAATAACCCAAATGGTTCTTTGTATTTATTCCATTTAAAATTTTCTCTTTCACTTTTCTTCTTTTTCCCCTTTTTTCCCATTTTATACTTCTGGGTTAAAAATCACCAAAACCCTATAAAATACCCCATCAAATGAGAGAAATACACCTCTCAAATATAAAAGAAAAGTTCCCATCACATAATGATTTCTCTCATTGTTGCAAGTTCACATTGTTGCTCATGAGATGAGACAAGTGAATAATCATAAAAAATGCAGTGGCCAATTTACTTTCTAATAAGTCACAAACATCATTTCCTCTATTAGAGACTATTGGATTTTCATAGAATTTCTAATTTGGCTAAGGGAACAATGATGAATTTTAAAAAAATATCCAATGAATGGTACATTAGATTGTAAACTTTATAGACATTTATCAACATTTTTGACATTTTTATTCAAAAATCATCTCTAAGACATCTATAAAATAGGTAAATACCCATATTTTACCATATTGTAAGCTTTATTTTCATGTAAATAATTTGTGCATAAAGAATACTCCATTATTTCTCAGGAATTAGAAAGTCAAGAAAAATCTTAGCATACTATGGCTTGAGTTGTCTCTTGTTTCAAAATCATGTAGAAATGTTCCTTATTGAGTATGTGTTCATTTTTCAGGTTCTTAGGTAATGGAGAAATATATAGATGTTTATGATTCCTTACTTGAATTAGATGTATTTTGGAGTAATCAAGGACATACTACTAGGTAGAGTATACTCAATTTTGACATTGTACTCAATTTTGATATTGACATGGAAACAATGTCATGGGATAGGCTTTACATATCTACAAGATATAAATATGGAGACTCTACTTCATGATTCCCAACATTCCTTCTCAAATTATTTCACCATATTTTAAAATCCTAAACCTTTTGAGTTTTTTTAGGGTGACAAAATCAATAATTAAATAATTTATCTATTTTTCCCTTGATCCTATATTTTCCCATGCATTTGAATAATCATCTACATAGAAATATTCAAGATATGTAAGATGAGAGTTCCCATAATACATGGATTACAAATATAAACTTATGACCACAAATGTATATTCTTTTGGGTGAAATAAACTTAGAAATGCACATGATTTGTGTAATATCATATCCTTATTGATCTATTATTTGAGGATTTATGATATTATTGATATATATGGTAATTCTATTGATCAAGATATAGAGAAAAATTTGACACACAATAATAAATACTTCAAATAACCTAAAATCTATGTCAATTATTTCCCTTTATCATTGGAAGTTTTTTTTATATTGATCAAAATAGGGTTTTGAAAGGGATCATACCCTTAGCTATGTGATTGTCAAAAAACACTAAAATAGTAGAAACAACTAAAAAAGACGATACTATTAATAGAAAAAAAAACAAAAACACCCTCATTTTGAGTCTTTGGAGGATGATGTATCATGAAATATTGTTCAAAGAAGGAAGGGAGGTCTTCCTAAACATTTTTTTTTCCAACACCTAGGTCAAGGATGTTTAAAAAAAAAGGAAAAGGTTTGGGGTTGCATAGGTTGTCTTGTAGGTCTATTTTGTTTGGTAGTGTTATTCTAACATCATTTTATATGGTTTATGGCCCCTCCAAAACCATCTTTATGTTGGTATCTTGGCTACATTGGTGCATTGGTTGTAGTTCCTTCGAAAACCTTCTTTTTTATGGTTTTGTTGCTAGTCAAATATGTTTTTGCTAATATTTATCTTATTGTTTCGGGTTTCTAGAGCCCCATCCAAGCATATTATTTTACACCTTTAATGAAAAAGAGAAATTAGAATCAGAAAAATTAGAAATTATTTGTTATCAACTAGCTTTTGAAGACCACCGGTAGCCTTGCACTACTTGGTCAAGAAATTGACTTAGCTTGAGGTACAACCTCCATGGGATCATTATTGAGAGTAATAATTTCTTTATATTCTTGGCTTATGGTCTTGGAATTTTAAGTCTAGTAGACTTAGTTTTATCTAGTTGTTGAAAGATAAATATTGTTGTAGATGTATGAAATGAATATGAAACAATAAGAAATAAAAAATTCAAATAAAATTGATAGAGGATTTAGCCTAGAAACCCTATTATGAGAAAAACCAACTTAAAGTAGAAATCACATATTTTTATCTTCCTTTAATAAAAAATAGTTACAAAGACTTGTTGATAAAGAATATACAATAATCTTTATATTGTTAGAATCAATTCTATTTTCACCAAAATAATCATTCCCCTAAAGCCAACTAAACATGCTTGCTCTGTTCTTCACACTAATGTGCTTATAATTGGTCATATGACCTATTAATAGAAATATTTGGAGTGTCTATTCATGCACTTAAGGAATCCAAAATAAAATGAAACATTTCAAATCATTAGTTATATACTCCCACTCTACATTGATGTTCGAAACAATCATAGCATATGTAAAAGCATCATGATAAATGCGTAAATCCTCTCCAGTTATATTTAGTAATAATGTTGTTGAAAATATTCTCTATTTAATACCATAGATTCTAACTAAATATGGTTCTTAACTAGTAAATTATATTATTTTAAAGATCCTCATGTAAACCATAATGTTAGGAAGAAAGTATGTGTTATTATATTCATTATTCATTGCACCTAGTATGGCATTATGAAACCACATATATAGATTCCAATGTAATATATTCATTGAATAATGTACAAATATTGGGGGGGCGTAAAACTAAAAATTCATATTTCTCTAAAATGTGATTGCATTCTAGAGAGCATAATGCACTTATATTAAGTCTCAAGCATGTTTTTTTGTAATGAAAATGTGTTATAAATGCATGTGTTTTAGTTTAAATCAATTAAAACCTACCTTTAGATTTGAATCAAGTTTTAATTTACAAATCCTAAGGGTTGGACATATGATTTGGATGCCCTAAAACATGTTTTACAAAAAATATATACAAATACCAAACATGTACTTTATCAAATTGATATATTTTAACAAAAGATTTTGAAAACACCATCACAAAACCTAGCTTTGTCTTAGCTTTATAATCATGCATTTTTTCCTAAATTCTAAATATATTAATGGTTTGATGTTTAATTAAGTTTCAATTGTTTTTAAAAATATGTTTTTTTTTAATTATTTTTGCATAATTTTGACCTTCTCTTGTGAATTTAACAAATATTTTTTTTCATTTACATTTCATTCTATATAAATTAAAAAAATAGTTTTTGATTTTTAATTATTTCTCAAAATTAGGAGGAAATCATGCCTAGTTTTATGATTTTCAAGATGATTCCACTTAAAAAATTAGAAAAATAAATATATTCATTAAAAAGTAGCAAAAAAAATTAATTGCTACATGATCTTAGCTAACTTTCTACCAAAGAGATTTATTAAATACATAATGAAACTAAAAAAAAAATGGGAAACACACTATACACTAAGTTTTAATTTTTGTGTAAAAAATAAGATCACTTTATGTGCTCTCAGTGTTTGACCCTCTTAAGCTCCACCATTAAAAATGGTTTAGAAACTAGATTCTAAGAACTAGTATTCTTTTTCTTATTATCTCTTTAAATTTTGAGCATAAAAATATAATATTTTAAAAAAAAATTAGCTACTTTTGATCTCTTTTTGACCCCTCATTTCCATGCATTTTTTATATCCATATAATTATTTTTCATAATATACTTTTAAATTTTAAGTAATGGAATTAGAATAAGTAATGTGATCTCACAAAATTCTTTTCTAGACCCATTGATCTACATTGGTTATCATTGACATATATATTTTTTAATCTCAAATCTTACTTGATGCATTTCACAAAAAGGTAGATAATAAAAAATAGATTAGAACTATTAAGAAAAGAAATAATCATTTTGACTCACAATCCGATAAATTTATTCATCATATCCATTCTTATCATCAGGTTATTTGGATGGAATGGAGATATAGTTGGTATATGTGTTTATGGGTAAGAATTATACTTAGAATTATATATTTGAAATAATTTTATAGGAATAGTTAGTTGAGATAACCATGCAACAAGAACAATAAAAAATAAAAACAAAACAATAATAATAATTGCAAAAATAGAGACAATAAATTGACATAGTTATTTAATGTGGTTCACCATTAAATGGCTACATCTACCAAGGAAAGTAGGTCACTATGTTTTATTGATTAACAACAAAACTTCATTACATTATTTTTCCAACATCCCAAAAGGAAAATCAAATTAAACTATCTACAACTATTCTAGCAAGTGCAGAGTCATGGGAAAAGGAAAACAAAAGAGTAGTGATGGTTGGACTTCACTTCCAACAATTTCCCACTTGAAGTCCAAACCATACTATTGTGCCCACTTTCCTTGAAGCTCAATGTCACTTGATTACAATACCAAGAGAATCTCTGTTGAATTCAAGCTTCTCTTTTGGCACAAATTTTGTGAAATCATCTGCAAGGTTACAATCAGTATGAATCTTCTCCAACTTGAGTTTTTCATCTTCAATGACACTTTAAATGAAATGATATTGAAGCTCAATATGCTTAGTGTGATTATAAAAAAATGAATTCTTCACCAAATGAATAGCACTATTACTATCACTTAACAAAGTGAAAACTTGTTATTTTGAACCTAACTCTCCCAATAATCATTGCAACCATAACATTTATTTAGCTCCTTCAGTCAATGCAATGTATTCTTCTTCGTTAGTGGAGAGAGTGCAACTACTTGTTGCAATATGGAAATCCAATTGAATGTTCCCCTACAAAAGTAAACACATATCTGGTGGTAGAATGCCTTTTGTCCAAGTCACCAGCCATGTTAGAATTAGCATATCCTCGCAACTAAGCATCTTTAGTTTTGAACCTCAAAACATAATGTGAAGTGCCTTTAAGATATCTCACAATCCACTGAACTTCTTTCCAATTAGTCTTACTTGGATTACTCATGTACCTGCTAACTACTCCCACTACATGAGCAATGTCTGAACGTGTACAAACCATCATGTACATAAGGCTCCCAACTATAGAGGAGGGTATGTGTAGGATCATGATGGGCCAAAAAGTGGCGATATGATGGGTATGTGGCTGCCGACTTTTTTCTTACCCAAAATTGATGAAACAAAAATGGTTTTTAAAGGATATTTTCAGTTTTCCACCAATATAAATTATGCTTTACTTTGAATTTAATAAATAATTATTATTTATTTTCTATTTGAATTATGACTAAAGTCCCGATTGATAGGCTGATTGAAAAACATCTATAGTTTCAAATGGTATCACATTTTTTGAATCCAAAACATGCATCACATTCTATGCTTCACATACTATAGGATTTTAAAAAATGGATTTCATGAAATTTTGACCAAGTTAAGGTGGTCAAACATATGCATTTTTATATTTTTAAAAGTTGTACAATAAAAAATTCATAATTAATTATTTACTAAGAAGAAAATTACAAAAAAAATATGCTTCACATCAGGACATGAGTCCTCTACTTATATCTAAAATCTTATAAAAAAATATTATCATTTTATTGTGGTTAGGGTGGTTAGATAGACACCTACTTCTTATTTTTTCCCTGAAATTTAAGTACTACTGCACATTGAAATTTCAAATTTTCACCCAATAGATTTTAAAAAAAAAAATAACCTAGTAGTTTAGAAACTACATTCAATTTGCTACAGATTCTATTCTTACATATTTTTGAAATAATATAGATAACTTATTCAAATTTTTACGTCAAGTTGCCTAACTTTGATTTTTCTGAATTTTTTGCCACTTAAGGGTATGTTTTTTCCATGATGATCCTGCACATACCCAAGAATAAGGCACATGTTTCATATAGTCTTTTTCTTCTTGTGTCTTGGGACACATTTTAGATGACAATCAAAAGTGATCAGTAAGGGATGTGCTTATGGCCATAGCACCTCTCATATTAAATCTATCCAAGACCTTATCAATATACTTTTCTTGTGACAATTTGATCTATTTTTTCTACCTATCCCTTATTATTATCATTCCAAGGATTTTCATCGCAGATACCAAATCCTTCATAGAAAACTTGTCGACCAATTTTTTTCTTAGATTTATAATAACACTCATACTAGTGTCAGTCACCAACATATCACCAACATATAACAACAGCAATACAAACTCACAATTGTCTAAAACTTCGTAGTAATCACACATATTAGACTCACACCTATTGAATTTTCTTTAGCCATGAAGGAATCAAACTTGAGGTACCATTATCGTGGGACTTGCTTCAACCCATACAAACTTCTCTTCAATCTACAGACTAAATTTTCATACCCTTCCTTTCCAAAACCTTCAAGTTGTTTCATATATAGTTCTTTATCTATATCTTCATGAACAAACATAGTTTTGACATCAAGTTTCTCCAACTCAAGATCATAGACAACTACTAAACCCAAAACTGCTCGAATGGTAGTCATTTTCATAGCAAGTGAAAATATTTCATTGAAATCAATGGCCTTTTCTTGTTCCTATCCTTTGACTACTAATCCGGTCATGTATTGTTTCTTGACACCATCCTCTTCTTTCAACTTTTAAACCAATCAATTTTTTAATTCTTTTTTATTTGGTGGAAGAGGTACCAAATCCTAAGTGTTATTTTCATTAATGAAGACATTTCATCTCTCATGATATTCATCCACAAATTTTTATAAGAAACATTACGCACCTCTTCAAAATTTAGTGGTTCAACTTGATCAGAAATGAGTAATTGATGGATAAAATCATCAAATTTGGATGGAGTTCTACATTATCTAGTTGATCTCCTCAACTGTGGAAAAGACTCATTTGAAATCCCATCTACACTACTTTGAGAAGCATTGGAATATCTTCTATTCAATTGTTCATATTCCCTATTTGTAACCTCTATAGCATTTCTTATTGCTTGTACAAGAATATTAATTATTTTTTTCCTCATTGAAGGATGGTGGAGCCTCTTGGGAGGTTTGTGTGGCCTTTCCCAAGGCTAGCATATCCTTTCCAAAGGTCTATGTAGCCTTATGGGAGGCTTTTGCAACCTCTCCATAGGTTGGCACAGCCTCTCCAAAGCCTTGCACAACCTTATGGGAGGCTAGCGCAGCCTTATGGGAGGCTTTCCCAGCCTCAAAAAAATATTCCTTAGACATTTCATGACTTTTTATAGGTTGTTCAATAGGAAAAGATAGAGAATTTTGTTTTTCAATATTAGACTATGTTGGTAAATTTACATTCTCCTGCAATGCTTCTTTAGGAAAATGAGTTAAATTAGATGTTGTGACTCAATTGAAAACATCAATCCCACTAAAAATATCATTTATAGGAACAAATTATTTAACAAAGTTCCTCTATTCTAGCAGACTCTAAATTAACTTCTCATTAAAAATAGCATATCTACTACGAATTACTTGCTCGGCCATTGGATCCCACAAACGATAACCATATGATGTCTCCCTGTATCCAATGAAAACACATCTTTTAGACTCAACTTCTAGTTTAGTTCATTTCTCTAGTGGAATGAGAGTGGAAGCCTCACACCCAAACACTCACAAGTGCTCATAGGAAATTTTATTTCCAAGCCATTTATCCTCTAAAATTTGAAAAGATAAGTAAGAAGATGGTCCTCAATTAATCAAATAAATTTTTGTATTATTAGCCTCTACCCAAATTCTTTACTCAAATCAGAATTTGAGAGAATGTTGTGAGCTCTCTCTAAAATTGTCCTATTTAACCTCTCAGTTGCATCATTTTCTTGAGGGGTGAAAGGGACAATTTTAATCCTTTTAATACCATTTTCTATAGAAAATTTGTAAAACTCCAAAGAACATAATTCTCCTCCATATTAGTTTTTAAACATTTAATCTTGTAACCAATTTGATTTCAACTAATGCTTTAAACTTTAAAAACGTGCTAAAAACTTCAAATTTCTTCTTAAGCATGTAAATCCAAAGCTTTCAAGAATAATCATCTAAGAAGGAAACAAAATAATTTGAACCACCAATAGAAGTTACCTTCATTGGGCCAAAGACATTTGAATTCATGAGCTCCAACTGTGTTATTTTTATATCTCGTTCTTTGGTGCAAAAATTAATTCTATTTTGTTTACCAAAGATGAAATGTTCACAAGAGTCTAAATTAAGTGATTTCAATCCTAGAAGTTGATCCATTTTGAGCAATATTGCAAGGCCCTTCTTGCTCATATGACCAAGCCTCTTATGCCAAAGTTCCATCCCGTTGTCCACTACTGCCATTGTAGCTCCCACTTTAGTGTGACTCTCCAACACATATAAAGTTCTTGATTTGTAGCCTCTTGCAATCACCAAGGCTCCTTTGGTCACCTTTCAAGTGCTTGACTCAAAATGATGCAACAATCTTGAGTGTCAAGTTGTCTTGTGGAAATTAGATTCCTCTTGAGTTGAGGAACATATCGCACATCTCACAACAACCAACTATCACCATTGTTCAATTTTAATAAAACATCTCCTTTTCCAACAACATCACATGACTCATTGTCACCAAGATAAACCTTACCAAGTTTTACCTCTTGCTAATTTTTGAAAAAAAATTGGCAAGGAGTTCCATGAAAGGAGGCACTGGAATCCAACACCCATATATCATTTTCAACTTCTCCAATTTATAGAACTAATGCACCTATGTCTTCACCAAAAACTATATCTGCTTCACCTTCCTTTGGCTTATTTCCAGCATTCTTGTAAGACCAACAATTCTTTTTAATATGACCTTCCTTACCACAAAACCATTTGACAACCTGAATTTCTACCTTGATATTTGGACCTATTTTTTATTTAGATATTCTATTATTATTTTTCCCTCATTTTTCAACCCTTCCCTATTGTTGGTATTTAGAGCATCTCCTAATGAAGTATTTGATTTTTTCCTTCTCATGTCCTCTAAGAAGCATTCCTGAAACCTCATCAAAAACAAAAACACTCCCCTTCTTTCTGGATATTGAGTTGCTAACAGTCATAACAACTCCTTCCTAGATATCTAGTAAAGAGTGTAACAAAAATATAGCTTTTATTTCATCTTCTAAATTGATACTAATAAAAGCTAATTGATTGATTAACATATTGAATTCATTCAAGTGGGATGATACCAAATTACCTTCCTTCATTTTCAAGTTGTACAATTTCTTCATGAGATAAAATTTGTTTGATGTTGAAGCCATCTCATACATATTAGATAATTTGTCCCATAGACCCTTCAATGTCTTCTTAGTTGCAACATTGAATAAAATATTGCTTGAAAGAGAGAGGATAATCATTTCCTTTGCTTAGATTGTCCAATTTTTCCCACTCTTCATCGATCATAGCAATAGGTTTCTCTGATTTTTCCTCTAATGTAATTGGAAGGTCTTTTTGAATCAATAGTGCTTCCATTTTTAATTTCCACATGCCAAATTTTTACCCTGAATACTTTTCAATTCTGGAATCCTCTATCTTTCATCAACTTAGCTCTGATACCATTTCTTGAGTTAACCATGCAACAATAACAACAAAAAATAAAAACAGAACAACAATAACAATTACAAAAATAAAGACAAGAAATTGACACAATCATTTAATGTGGTTCACCATTAAATGTCTACATGTTTCACCATGAAAATTAGGTCACTCTATTTTATTGATTAACAACAACAACAAAAATTACATTATTTTTCCAACATCCCAAAAGGAAAATCAATTTGAATTATCTACAACTCTTCCAACAAGTGAAGAGTCATCAAAAGAGGAAAACAAAAGGACAATCATGTTTGGACTTCACTTCCAACATAGTTATCTTAGATGATTAGTTGGTTTAACTTGTCATATGACAATGTACTGGAAACATAGTTGTCATTGCACCAAAATATCAACATGTTAATTCTTGATGTACAACTAATAGAGTTAATGAATCCATGGGAGGTGGTTAAGCCATGTCATGAACCCAATCATTGTGCTACACAACACAAGGTGAACAAGGGCACACACCTTGAAACAATCCTCCCTAGTGCAAGAAATGGGTTCGAACTCATGACCTAGGCTCTGATACCAATTGTTGGAAACACAATTGTTGTTACACCAAAAGATCGACCTATTAATGCCTAATACAACTACTAGAGTTAATGAATACACGGGAGCGAGCTAAGTCATCTCATGAACCCAAGTGCTATGTTGCACAACACACAAAAACTAAGTGTGCACACCTTGCAACACAATGAACATGGGAGATATGAAACAACCTATTGGCCTCCTACAATGATCTAAAAACTAAGCCCTTACAACTATGATTCAGAGATTGGACATCTAAACTGCATAGTCATTTCAATCATCGTGAAGGTGCATTTAACTTGTCAACCCAGGGACGTGAACTTGAAATGGGTCGGCATAGTATGTGCACTAAAGGTCCAAAGTAGCCATATTCATTCTACAACTAAGAAAAACATAATATTGAAGGTAAATTGCTTGGAAAGGAATAACATAAATGTTGAACATCAACCAACTAGGCTAAAATGCATGACATAAATGAAAATCTAAGTAAACAAATAGGAAACTACTCTATTTGCTTTGGCTGCAGGAATAGTCACATAATGGAATTCCAATGGCTGTAGGAATAATCAGTGCCAGATTCTTAACTAATTACTGAACATAAAGTAATAACTAAACTAATACTAAACTAAAGGATAGAATGCTCACCAAGTGGGCCCCCTTGGATGAGTATCCTCTAAAACTAATGTAAACTCAGATGCATAGACTTATAACTTCATTTTATTCATTGGAAACATGAGTACAATAGAGGAGTGTAACTGTATTACTAAAAAATAAGAATGCAAGTACATCATTAGATCGCACAACCTCTTGAGAAGGAGCATCCAAGTCTTATTTATAGGAAAAGAAGCTATTAACTAATCACCTAGAAAGGTAGTCAACTCCAATAGATTAGGAGGATACCACTTTAGGGAAAACACAAAAAAGTGGAGAGGCAGTTATGCATGCATGGAATCTGGTCAGACATGTTTCCCTCAACGCAGATTTAGCACAACAATAATGCCTATATTCGCTCAACAACAATAAAGACCATTTACAGGTCAGTTACAAATCGATTTGAATGAAAAATCTCCCACTATAGACCTCCATTGACCTTTGAATGATTCCCTTGTTGAACATTATGGTGAACGACCAGCTGGTGGAATCTTTTCAATTTAGTGGTCTCTAATCATATCTGCATGGAAATATTAGTACACACAATAATTGCATATTTGTAACTATCTTAAAGAACATTCATCAATCCACATGTAGAATTAACATAGATAGTCCATATAACATGTCAATGTCATTAAATATTTGTAGAAATAAAATTAAGCCCAATGTCTATGGTTTTGAGGAAATATCAACATTCAAACATCAAGGTCCATGACAACTTCAACAAATAGATCATAAATTCTACCAAAATTAAACCATAAACTAGACTCATCACTCCCCCCAAGCTAAGGTTTTTTTGGTCCTCCAGCAGGGGAAGGGTTGTTCTTCTTCTTAGTCAAAGCCTTGAAATTTGCAACCACCAACTATCCTACATCAGTGTTTGTTGTGCGTGAATCAGGATCCCAATAGAACCCTTGTTGTATGTCCAATCTATTCCATCTTTGTCTCTCTACAACAATATCATAGTGGTAAAACCTAAAATTTGGTACGGGCCACATCAGGATGGGTGGCTAAAAAGTCAGTGGAAGCCAAAATCATCCCTTTGTCCTTCCAATCTGTATATATCTATCAATTCTTTTAAGTGCTACAACATAGTTTTGTATAGAGTGGGGCTCAACTTGTTTTAGCTCATTAGTTAAGTTGTTCCATCTTTGTGAGAGGTATCTCTTCACAATTTCCTCTTTTGACTTTTCCACCACCTCATATTCATTGTAAATTGCTTCTATCCAAGGCATGATCCTATTACCATAGCTAGGTCTGAAAATAATTTTGTGCCAATCCTAGTAAAAATCCCCTAGGTTTTTTGATTCAACCCTGATGGGCAAAGGGATGTTGGATTCCATTTGTCTGCAAGCCTTGTATTGTTGTCCCCAACTTATCTCATTTTGTACCTAGGACATAAATTCCCTTAATTGGACATCCCCAACATACAACAATGGATTCCAATCATGGTCTTAGTCACGACATAATTATGCAGATAGAATTCACACAATAAATTCTTCATCTCAAGGGAAGCAATCTGACAAGCATTGAAAAATTCAATAGGAGTCTCAATGGAAGGGTTCAAACCTGAGACAATCTTTGCCAGCTTAAAAGAAAGATATTTCTCCTACAAATGCAAAGCATAGACCCTTGGAGGGGTCCTACATTCTAAAATATGTGGTACCAAGGTTGTCATATCGTCCACCTTCTTCTTTAGAGTAGCAATTTTTGCATCCTTGTCTTCAATCTCCTCATCTTTCTTTTGAATTTCCTTCTTCAGCCTATGTTTCTCCTCCTTCCATTCTTCTTCACTTTTTTGCATCTCTTTCCATAGATTCAAAATAGTGTGACATACTATAAAATCAGGGGGGTTGTGTATTCCTACCAACATTTTTCCTAGCACTGATGCTTGCACTTCATATAGTACCAGTTGCAGGGGTACTAATTATTCTCCCAATTCTAGCTACATGACCTCTTGTTCCTATTCTTTCTCATGTTGTAGGAACTCTTGCTGCAGGATCTCTTGCTATAGGAAATCTTGATTTTCCTCATACCCTTGATTCTCAACTTGTTCTACAATATCAACAAGATCTGTTAGTATTATGTTTGTTGCTTTCTCAAATATATCCTCTTCCTTGGCATTCACCTGCCCCATTGGAGCTTTTGTGTCCCTCCATGGTGTTTCTCTAAGCTTAGGGCTTTCCTGTAGAGGCATATCAAAGGTTGGTGTGGTTGGTCTTGATTTCCTGGGAGGGCTTTCATGTTTTTCTTTGGCTACAGGATGAATAGTGTTAGCCTTCCGCTTCCTAGAGATTGGTACTTCTTTTGCCAGCTACTTTTTCGCTTTTCCTTTTCCTATTTCTACTTCTCTCTTCTATTCCCTAGTTCTCATTACGAATCCAAGAGGAACATCATCATCAGAAGCTAGAGAGGAACTTTCTTTGTCTGAGTTCTCTATCTCAAAGGAGCTAATCTCTATGGTTTGTTCTGCTGCAGGAGGTTTTACACTAGGGCCTATGCCAAAGGTTGAAGCACCAAGAGTGGATTCAGTTGTGCTCAATCTCCTGCTAGACCTAAGAGGTTGAGGTAAAACCCTAGGTTGCAAATGCTCTAGTCTAATTTGATCAATATTTATGAATTCTTCCCAAGTCATCTTAGACACGTCATGCAGAGACTTCTCAATGAAAAATTTGATCAAACAATGGTGGAAAACAAAATTGTCCATACCTTTTTGAGTCTCAGCTACCATGATTGAAAGAAGGTGGTATAGCACATTTTGCACATTCATCCTCCTCCTGTGCCTCATGTGATTCAAGAGTTTAAAGTGCACAGAATGTAGATTCGATCGGCGTCCTTCACAGGTGATATATTTTATAACATAAACAACTGTTTGCTTCCATGGCTCGGGCAAAGACATTCTTTTTGCACCTTGTTTTTCCACCCTCAATGGAGGGTCACCATGTTCTGTAAATTCATCCCTAGCTGACCTGGCATCTATGGAATTAGGGTAATTTTCACCATCGAGGAAACCCTGTAACCTCTGCAATTATTTCTTCAATAGCCAATACTTCCAACACTTTTACCATGTCTTTTCCCTTAGACAATGTCTAGGAAAATTCTAGTGCAATTTCTTCATTAAAACCATTAAGCTTCAGGAAGTAGTCTAGCCAGCTGTAGTTTCTGAATTCAACTTGTGAAGGTGCATCCTACAGTAATACATCATGAACCATGGGTTCGTTCTTGATTAACTCACCTCCCATTGTCTACAATCAACAATCACTCTACAAAGTTTTCCTTCCTACAACACTACCAAATTTCCAATGCCAATGTCATCTAAATTTTCCCTTTCTATTTTACCCATTTTTCTTTCTATTTTACCTTTTGGCAACTTAAGATTATGACAAGATCAATAATGGCAAATAAGAAGTAATAAAGGAAGGTTATGATGGAGAAAAATGGTGGCGGCGATTGGTCTCACCTCACACATACAAGCTGCCATCTCACTCATAATTCAAATTGGCTCGATTTAAACTTTGTTGACGTAGACTAGCATGGACTGACACATGGACAAAGTACTCACATTTTCCCCCCCAACCTAAATTTGAGCATGTGTCCTCACATGCGAGGTGGTAAGGATGATTTGAGACTGACAGGGAATAATGACATGCTATGGTGAACACCCACATTAATTCACAACAATTAAATGAATACACTAAAGACAATTAAGATGTGGCAATTAATGTGCACATACTTGGATTTGTGGAAGTTTCATTGCAAAGATTATGGAGAAAGTACTAGTCACCTTTTAAGAAATAAGTTGAGCAATTAATGAAAATGAGGTGGAATAAGGTGGAGTGGAATGAAGTGAAGTAATGGAAGAGAGAGAGGTGGAGATGGATGGGTGAAGAAGTGGACTCCCACAAAAGGGTATGTGCAGGATCATCATGGAAAAAACAACACCTTAAGTGGCAAAAAATTTAGAAAAATCAAAGTTAGGCAACTTGACGTAAAAATTTGAATAAGTTATCTATATTCTTTAAAAAATATGTAAGAATAGAATATGTAGTAAATTAATGTAGTTTCTAAACTACTAGGTTTTTTTTTTTTAAGATTTATTTGGTGAAATTTTGAAATTTCAATGCAGTAGTACTTAAATTTCAGTGAAAAAATAAAAAGTAGGTGTCTGTCTGACAACCCTAACCACAATAAAATGATAATATTTTTTATAATATTTTAGATATAAATAGAGGACTCATGTCCGATGTGATGCATATTTTTATTTTTTTTTCCAAGTAAATAATTAATAATGAAATTTTTATTACAACTTTTAAAAAATATAAAATCTCGTATGTCCGACCACCTTAACTTGGTCAAAACTTCAAGAAATTTAATTTATTTTTTTAATGTTATAGTATGTAAAGCATAGAATGTGATGCATGTTTCGATTCAAAAAATGTGATACCATTTGAAAGCTATAGATGTTTTTCAATCAGCCTATCAATCAAGACTTTAGTCATAATTCAAATAGAAAATGAATAATAATTATTTATTAAATTCAAAGTAAAGCATAATTTATATTGGTGGAAAGTTGATAATCTCCTTTAAAACCCTTTTTGTTTCATCAATTTTCGGTAAAAAAAAGTTGTCAGCCACATACCCATCATATCGCCACTTTTTGGCCCATCATGATCTTGCACATACCCAAAAGTGGAAGTCTTTATTATGACAAGGTACATACCTTAATTAACCATAAGGATGGACACTAGGTCCACTACCCTCGGTTGTAGGAAGCTCGAGTGTTGCATGTTGAGTGTTCAAATTGTTGCAGGAAATCCTGTTTAGAAGTTGGCTTGTGATACAATCTGAGGCGATGACCATTGAAAAGCAACTTAAATTTGACTGGGTCAATAGTAGTGAGTTGAAAAACACCATTGGGGAAGACTTCAGCAACCTCATATGGTCCTAGCCACCTCATCTGCAATTTTGCTACATTATCTTGATACCTTGAATCATAGAGCAAGGCCCAATCTCCTGGTTGGAATTTCTTGTCCTTGATGAATTTATCATGCCACTTGATTCTATGATTTTGCACTACCTCTCTGTGATGCAAGATTGTTGTCCTCATCTCATCCAAAGTATCTAGCTGCATAATTCTTTCTCTTTGTTCCTCAAAGATATGCATCCCCAAGTCTACTGCAGTCCTACGAGTCTTATGTTCAAATTAAATGGGCATCATAGATTTCTTTCCATACAACAACTCAAATGGAGTGAAGCTTGTAGTTGTTTTCTAGGTAGTTTTGTAGGCCCAGATAGCTTCTGGCAGCCTGTTTTCCCAATCCTTTTTATGAACAACCACTATTTTGGTTAGGATGGCTTCAATATTCAGGTTGGTCACCTCAACTTGTCCATTGGCTTGAGGGTGATAAGGAGTGGATTTCCTATGTCTTATGTTGTACTCATTGACTAGTGTTGCAACAAGGGTTGATGTGAATTTAGTCCCCTGATTAGTCACTATCTCTTTTGTAACTCCATACCTTATGAAAATCTTCTCATAAAGAAATTTAGCAACCTTATTATCTCTTGCATGCTTCATGGCCTTAACTTCTACCCACTTAGTTACATAATCAGTGCAAACTAAGATATAAGACTTACCATTTGATGGAGGGTTATTGGGTCCTACAAAATCTAGTCCCCATTTGTCAAATGGAGTGATTACTACCTGAGGGAAAATTGGCATCTCATCAAATTTGGTTGGTCATCCCATTCTCTGGCATATCACATTTTCTTGTATACCTTCCTACATCCTTGTGGAGTGTTGGCTAGTAATATCCTGTATTCAGAATCTTCATTGTTGTCCTCTTGGCTGCAAAATTCCCTCCACATGGTTCGTTGTGGCATGCATGCAAAATATCATGTCTCATCTTCCCTCACACATCTCCTCATGACATGGTCCGGTCCAGTATAAAATAAACATCCAACAATCCATGAAAAAGGAAAATATTTTTCAATGAACACCCTTCTCTCTTTTGGAGAGAAGTGAGAAGGAACTCTCCATGTGACCAGATAATTAGCTATGTCAGCATACCAGGGTGTTTGCACACTGAAGGAGAATAGATGCTCATCAAGAAAAGAGTCATCTATGGCTTGATTGTCCCCTAATGTATTCAGCCTTGAAAGAAATTATACCACAACATTTTCCTTCCTTGGTTTATCCACAATGGCTATGTCAAACTCCTGCATCAACAACAACCATCTTGCTAGCCTACCTAAGATCATAGGTTTATTCATAAGATACCGAATGGCTACATGATCTGTGTGCACAAATATTTGGTAACCTATTATGTTATGCCTGAATTTATTCAGGGCATAAATCACTACCAACATTTCTTTTTTTGTCACTGTATAGTTGAATTCAACTCCTTGCAAATTTTTGCTGACAAAATAAATGGCATTTTCAATAGATCCTTCTTTCTATCCTAAGACTACTCCTATGGCATAGTTTGATGCATCTATATGGATGTGGAAAGGAATCTCCCAATTAGGACCTTTGAGTACAGGAGCGTGAGTCAAAGCTGCCTTCAAATCAAAAAATGCTTTGTCACAGTCTTTTGTCCATTAAAATTCAGCATCTTTGGTGAGAATAATATACAATGGTGCTACTATTTTACTGAAATCCTTGATGAACTACGTATAGTAGCCTGCATGTCCCAAGAAACTCCTAACATATATTTTTTTTGTAGATGTGGGCAGATTTGTGATCACCTCAATCTTTGCAAGGTCTACTTGAATTCCTTTGTGAGAGATGTAGTGGCCAAGAACTACACCTTCCTGCATCATCATGAAAGACTTTTCGTTGTTTAGAGATAGATTGTGATCTTCACATCTCTATAGGACTCTCTTGAGATTATCCAATGCTTAATTGAAATCAATATCATAGGTGGTGAAATCATCCATATAAATTTCCATGCAATTATGAGAAATGTCTGAAAATATGCTAATTATTGCCCTCTGAAAAGTTGCAGGTGCATTGCATAAGCCAAATGGAAGTACTGGGTAGGCATATGTTCCCCATGGATAGGTAAAGGTAGTCTTCTCCTAGTCCTTAGGTACAATTTGGATTTGGTTATAACCACTAAAGCCATCTAGAAAAGAAAAGTATTTTTTTATTGCAAGTGAGTCCAAGACTTGATTTATGAAGAGTAAGGGAAAATGGTCTTTTTTGGTGGCAGCATTGAGTTCCCTATAATCAACAAAAAATTTCCACTTCCCTCCCTTTTTGGGAATAATCACCAATGGAGACACCCACTGGCTATCTAAAATGGGGTAGATAAATCCTACATCTAGCAATTTTTATAGCTCTCCTTTTATAATTTCTCTTAGTGCAAGGTTAATTCTTCTTTGTGGTTGTCTAGCTGGGGTGCAATCATCTTTGTTGTAAATTATATGAGTGCAAAGCTTAGGGTCCAATCCATTCATATCATGATAGTCCCATGCAAATGCATGCTAGTGGGTCTTCAATAAGATTGTTAATGACAACTACTGTTCTTCAATCAATTTGTTGTTGATGTGTAGATGTTTTCCTTATGCCACTTGTACTTGTGTAGTTATCTCTATCATGGTTGCTTCACTAATGCTTGGTAGTTTGAGTTCATGCAACAACAATGTAGGAGACATACATGTTGTTGTAGGAAGTTTGGCTATAGGAAGAGTGACTGCAGGAAGAACGGTTGCAGGAAGAGCAAGCAAAAGTGTCTTGACTAGAACAACATAATGACAAGATGATGCTTCTGCCACTTCACAATGATTCTGAATTATGTTGGCCAATACTTCATCTTCATCTTGAAACTACATGAAAGAGCTTCTACCTAACATCATAAGCTGTGCCACATAATGAACTTCCTCAACCTCTTCACCAACATGTGGCCATATAGAATTATCCAGATCATGGGATGGTTAAGCAGGAGGGTAGAGAACAAGATTTTTAGTGCCCTTTCCATCAAAAATGGTCATGTCTCCTATGCTGCATCCAATATATGCATCTATTGTTGCTAACCATGGTCTTCCTAGAATGATTGGGTACCCGCTGAGTGTGGCTTTAGGATAAAGAATCGTGAAATCTGTTGGGTACTCCCATGAGTTCAGAGTTACCACAAGGTCCTCTACTACACCATCAAGTTTAACGGTTGAACTATCAGCAAGCTGTAGGACAGTAGGAGTAGGTCTCATGCTTGCAAAAATTAGTTGTTGTAGGATATCCTTGGTCATTACATTTATTGCTGCTCCCAAGTCAATCAAAGCATTCTTTATTTGGATCTCATTTATAACAACTCCTACCACATGACTCCTTGGGTTATTAGCGACAATCACTTTCCCAAGTATGATGTTAGCCAGTTGTCCTGCCACATGAACCATAGTGGGGTATTTCTTCTTCCTACCTGGCTTCTTGAGGCATGCTTCCTTGATTGCTTTTTCATAGATTGGAACATCTTTTATAGCCTGAAATAGGGGTATCTGGACACATTTATGCTTTAGTTGATCTATAATGCCAAAAGTTGTGTCCTCCTTTTCTTCCTTTTTCTTGGCAACTTCCAATCTATAAGGAAATGGTGGTTCTTATTCATTTTGCTTGACTGGGACTTGTTCAAAAATTTTAGGTGCACTTGGTTGAATGGGGGTATTCAGAGGCTCCTCTTCTTCCACAAGAAGCTCAGTGATAATGGATGTGGAAGGAGCTGGAAAAGTAATTCCTGAACACAAGTGGATGTCACTTACACTCACAGCATATGCAGGGAATTGATTTGGATCAACAAAGTATAGTGGGTACTATTGTGGTTTGTTATTTGGATTGGGTGTGGGTTGAGTTGGTAGTTGAGTAGGTCTAGGTGCATTTGAACTTGAACTAGCAGGAGGCATTATAGTGGGTTGTTGGGGCTGAGAAGGTGGCTGCATGCAACTATTTGGTTGGTTTTTCCATTGTTGTCCTCCCCTCCATTGGTTTGTTTGTTGTCAATTTCCTGGGGGTGGCTACCAATTTCCTTCAAACTACTGCCAATTCCCCTAAGGTGGAGAGTTTTGATGATTAGGCAAGGTATTTGGAGGGTTACTCCAAGGCTGTGGTGGATATCCTCCATAGTTGGATGGATATGGGGGTTACCATTGGTTACTAGATGAATAAAAATTGAAATATGGCCGAGAAAAAGAGAGTGGATCTGGTGGCATACCTTGTCTTGGAACCCATAGCTTCCTTTGTGCAACATGGTAGACTTGATCTTCTTCAACCTAGATTGGCTTGAACTCAGGTGCAATTTGCTTGTTGTCAATATTAGCTATCATCTTGCATTTGTAGTCCTTCTTCTTTTGTCTGTAATGGGGGAAATACTTTTCCAATGTTGCCTCTGTCTCCTCTTGTTTCTTCTTGGCCTGAAGTGTATCCACCTGAGTAGCTATATTTTTTATGCCTTTATTGAAGTCTACCAGCGATTGAGTAATCTCCATTCTTGAAACTCCACTAGTAGATGACTTACCCATAGAAGGTTGGTAAGCTCTACCTTTGTTTGAAGCTTCCCTAGAGTAGTTCTGGCATATCTTCTTGATATCCTCCCAAGGAACTTGGGAGATATCTCCTCCTCCCATCAGGTCCAAGGCATCAGTGTAGTTTTCATTAATTCCTCTAAGAAAAAGAAACTTTTGTGAGTCTTTATTAAGTGTATGGTTTGGAGATTTTTGTAGGAAAAATAGAAACCTTGCAATGTAACCCTCCAAGCTCTCATCTTCCTTTTTTTGCATCCTAAAAGTATCATCTCCTCTTAAGTCACTGCCCTTGCAATACTCCTTGTATTTCTCAAGGAATTTTTTCTTCATGTCATCCCATGTCTCCACAATATTTTTGTCTAGGCTCATGAACCATCTTAATGCAGCTTCTTTCAGAGTGGTAGGAAATAGCTTGAGCCTATGGGCATCAGTGATATAGTTATAACTCATGTAGAGTATGTCAAACTTGAATAAGAAGGTATTAGCATCTTTTGTGACAAGTCCATAGAACTTAGGAAGGACTAAAGCAGGGATGTTTTTGAGGTTGTCTACTTCATTCTGATAAGCAATGGGGAAAGGAAAAATCATTTGGTAGGTATTTTTCAATTTGCATCACCCATACCTGCTTGATGTAGTTCTAAAGAAAAGGGATTCTCAATTAGATTTTGATCTTCAGAGGAAACTTCAAAGCTAGTTAGATCAGGAAATGCATCACCAAAGAGGTGTGGATCTTCTTCTTCTTTTCTTGATAGGTTCTAATATTCAACTAGTTGGAATGGATCAAGATTGTTAGGAAGGAATCTCCCATGAGCATCTCTCCTCCTTCCTCTATGCATGAGATATCAACTCACTATCAACCAGCTCATACAAAAAATTAGCAAAAGAATAGTGGATCATAACTTTCCTAAATAAGGGGTATACTAAAAACAACTTTCAGAAATACTACAGCAAGAAAGCTATCAATGTCTCTAAAGAACTCCCTAGTTTGACACCATCCCCGACAACGGTGCCAAAAATGTTGACCTCCTACAATGATCTAACAACTAAGCCCTTACAGCTATGATTCAGAGATTGGACATCTAAACTGAATGGCCATTTTAATCATCATGAAGGTGCATTTAACTTGTCAACCTAGGGACGTGAACTTGAAATGGTTCAGCACAGTATGTTCACTAAGGGTCCCAAGTAGCCATATTCATTCTACAACTAAGAAAAACATAATGTTGAAGGAAAATTGCTTGGAAAGGAATAACATAAACATTGAACATCAACCAACTAAGCTAAAATGCATGACAAAAATGAAAATTTGAGCAAAAAAATAGGAATCTACTCTATTTGTTTTGGCTGCAGGAACAGTCACAAAATAGAATTCTAGTGGCTACAGGAATAGTCAATGCCAAATTCTTAACTAATTATTGAACAAAAAGTAATAACTAAACTAAAGGATGGAATGCTCACCAAGTGGGCCCCCTTGGATGAGTATCCTCTCAAACTAATGTAAACTCAGATGCACAAACTTATAATTTCATTTTATTCATTGAAAACATGAGTACAATAGAGTAGTGTAATTGTATTACTGAAAACTAAGAATGCATGTACATCATTAGATTGCAAAACCTCCTGAGAAGGAGCATCCAAGTCTTATTTATAGGAAAAATATATATTAAATAATCACCTAGCAAGGCGGTCAACTCCAATAGATTAGGAGGGTGCCACTTTAGGGAAAGCACAAAAAGTGGAGAGGTGGCTACACATGCGCAAAATTTGGTTAGACATGCTCGCCTCAATGCATATTTAGCACAACAATAATGCCTATATTCGCTCAACAACAATAAAGACCATTTACAAAGTGGTTACAACTTGATTTGCATGAGGAATCTCCCGTCATCAACCTCCATTGACCTTTGAATGATTCCCTTGTTGAACGTTATGGTGAACGAACAACTGGCATAATCTTCTCAATTTAGTGTCCTCTAATCATATTTGCATGGCAATATTAGTACACACAATAATTGCATATCTATAACTATCTTAAAGAACATTCATTAATCCACATGTAGAATTAACACAAATAGTCCATATAACATGTCAATGTCATTAAAGATTTGCAAAAATAAAATTAGGCCCAATATCTATGGTTTTGAGGAAATATCAACATTCAAACATCAAGGTCCATGACAACTTCAGCAAATAGATCATAAATTCTACCAAAATTAAACCATAAACTAGAGTCATCACAACCCATGAAATTTTGACTTGTGAAGATCAAGACGATACTAGTATGGACCTTACATTCTAATAATTTTTTTATGATATGTGGATCACCTCAAAGGAACTTAGCATGATAATATATCTATCAAATTTTAATTACATGACATAGCTCCTAGATAAGAGAGCATGGAGAAGAGGTTGGAGTTTAGCTTCATAATATGTATTGCATAAATTGTCATGTTCATATATATGTAACTCAACATAATTTTTTTAACTAATATTACAATAGCAAGCATAAAAATATTTAAATGATCTTTCTTAAAAAAAATTAAAAATGAATATTAAGAAAATGAAAAAATAAATTTAAAAAATATGAAAAATCATCGAAATATAATATTACTTGAAATTTAATTAAATAGACTACTTAAATAAAATCATAAATTAATTTAAAATAAATTTAAACACTTTCAAGATTCCTATATCGAAAATCATTACAAATAATTAATTATTATTTGTATTAAATATTTTTAAAACTTAAATTAATTTCTAAAATTGAACTCAATTTGTATCCCATTTTAATGATGTTAAAGTATTCTTATTCAATTTAATTCTTAAATAACTTAAAAGATGACTAAACATCTAGCTTTTAGTAATAAATAAATAATGAACTAATGACTTAAAATAAATAATTCTTACAATTTTCTTTCACAAATAATATAAATTTTAAGTTTTCTAGTTTTCTTATTCATTTCTTCTTCTCTCTAAAATTTCTAAACTTTTCCATCCTTAGCTCCATTTTTGGGTGCAAAACTCAGGAATTTCTATGAAAAAATGTTCAAAATAAGATCTCAAAATTTAACATTATTTTTTTCTTTTTCTTTTATATTTTGCAAGTACCATTCAAATGACTATTCTCCATATATATATATATATATATATATATATAATATTGGTTTCTATAAGAATTTCTATAGATCTATGAAGATCTAAAATATAATAGATGAATTGAATTAATTTATTATTTAATGATATTTCTCTAGTTTTTGGTTTGACTTACAAATATTTTTGCACTATTTTGAAAGTGAAGGGATGTAATATTAGCCAAACCCTCAGGGGTTCCTTTGTTTGAAGTGTCATGACCACTTAAAGGGGTTTGTGGCATCCCAATGAGTCTTGATTCATTTGGGATTGGGGACCCCAAACCTCATTGACTATGGGGCTAGCGTCTTAAAATCCACATCCAAACAACATCCATATAATTTAGAAAAATAATTACTATAATTTTCTATAGGTAGTCAATAAAATAGTATATGAATATAGTTTTTATACATATATAATAAATAGTATATATATATACATAATTCTTATTTATATTATTAAAATATTGTTAATATATAATATGTATATTTAAATAAGTATATTCATATACATGAAAATAAAATATCTTATTTAAATTTATTTATTTGGCAAGAAATATAAATTTAATTAAAATAGAATGTATATGATGATATTCAATTTAATATCCATTATTCTTGGTATATGAATATTTAAAAAACATGTTATGTTGGAGTTGATGATTCAATCCTCACATCTCAAATATCACCTACAATGAAAACACCCTATCATAGAAGAGAAAAATAGTTTATTTTCTATGAAGTATGATATTTCATTGGATGAAAAAATAATCATTGTCGAGAGAAAATCAAGAGCAACATTTCAAAGCATTATTGTAGCAATTCAAGATCCAAACATCATGTTACATCCTATGTGAGTTTATTTATTCATGTCATCATTATTTTGTGAAGGCTCACACCTGAACTATAGGTTTCCAAAGCATTCAAGAAAATAAAGCAAGCAAGATCCAAGACCTTGAGGTGATATGTATGACTTCAACCCTTCAAGGAAGCCATTGAAGAGTGGTGAGTTTTAGCACTTTGTGATTTCATCATTCTTTCCTATTCATTTATCCATTTTACCATTGGCATTTCCATTGTGGAAGTGGAAACACTTACATGGGGTTTGACTGAGGTAAGCCCCTAAAATGGCCCAACATTTCCTCTCTTTTTAAATATGAAAATTTTAGGTTGAAGAATGATGCAAAGCATGGTGGGATTCAAAGGTGTTCAAAGATACAAAAAATGGATTTCTTGAAAAAACACCTAAACACTCACAAATTCACTTTAAAGAAACATGGTTTCCAAGGCTACAAATACACCAAAATATGACTTCAAGGTATCAAATTTTTAGTGAACCTCTAATACACTTTATACATCATAATATTGACTAAATTAAACCAACCAAACTCCCTAAGAACACCAATTCTTTCATTATTCCATCATTCATACTCGAGACCAAATTGCTTGTAGGAATCCAAATGGAAAAAATGGGTGTAATTCTCAAACCACTTTGATCTCCCAAAACTTAACCTAGTTTCAAATACCCTTTATTGAGTAATTAAACATATCAAAAAATAAGATAGGGTTTTTTTTAAAAGTAACCTCATAATAATGATTGTCATGTTGTCTTAGAGGCGTAATTTGGCTCATATGCAAGAGGGTTTATTGGTTCTTTACACATTTGACCTCAAAAATCCTTACCAAGGGCAAAGAAACATAAAATTTAGTATGTACATACTTAATAAACCATTTCCCACTCCATTCCAAAGTCTTTTCTTCAAACTCCAACTTCTAGCCATCCATTCATGCTAAAAAATGATGAAAAATCACTAGGGTAGCAACAAAACTTATGTAATTTGTCTTCCCCTATATTTGCAAGCAAATAAAAATTGAAAAAAGCCTAAACTAACCCATTCCACCGATTTAAAAAGGTTCCCATTGGTGGAATGGGACTGTATTCCAATTTTAGACTCTCAAACCCTTAAAAATCAAGGTTCCCAGGTAGTTTTAGAAAAACAACTCTCAAATGCACCAAACATAATGAAAATTCCTCAAACCTCTTTCAATTGGAAGCTAACTCAATTCTTTATTCAATTCAATCAATTTTATAACCTAAAAGTACTGTACAAACTAGTACCACGCTTGAGAACAACAAGAAAATCTTAAATTTGTAGAAAATAGAGGGTTTTATTCAAAATTTCTTCATAATACAATTGATATCTACTTTCCTCACCTTCACAAGGATATTTTAAAGAGGTTACATCAGTTATCATAACTTCCCCTTGAGTTTCCAACGATCAAACCTTCTTTTTTTTCAAAAGTGACTCTTCAACTTCTTACATTATTTGCATTTTTTGCAACAAATGACAACTTTTGACAATATGACTTCATAGATCTCCTAAGAACCTAGTAATGACTCAAATTCATTTAAAATGGTCCAAACAAATGACAAATTTTGACAATATGACTTCATAGATCTCCTAAGAACCAAACATGACCTTTTTACAATCACAACATGATTAAGACTCAAATTTTACAAGATGGCCTCATCGAGGCATAAAATTCACACGGTGCCCTACACCATACTTCAGGGAAAAATTTTGCCTCAAGTCCTCTTGAGGACAGTGTTACACAATTGATTCAAGCTTTTCAATGTCATTATTCAACCTCCAACTAGTCTTTGCACTCACCAACAACTGAAAACTTGCATTTTCCCTTTGTATTTAACCAGTTCTTCATGATTAAATGTTGTCTTTCATTTAATGACCTATTCTTCCTCTAAAAATGGTGTTGAACCTACCTTGTTACCTATCATTCAACCTTCTCCTACCATTCTGGCAACATGGTTCTCAATCTATTATTTCATTTCCAAAATCAATTCATCCTTGACCTTCAAAGAATAAAAATTGTACACGAACTCAATTTCATTCCCTCCAAAATAAGATTATGTTTCATAATTGTTGTTTCAACATCTCCATGGTTTGAAATGGTTGCATTCTTCATGTGCTTTTCCTCAGACATATACCCATCTCCCTCACTGCTTCATCACAACCTCTCACAACATACCATCCATCTATCCAACAAGAGATCCTAGAATATGCTCCCTCTACCACTCTCTCTCTCATTGGGGGACCTCTCTACACCTTCTCCCTAGCTTCATCTATGTTGGACAATAGTGATCACAAACCTCTTCCATATTTGTAGCCAACTCACCTTCTCACAACTCTTTCTCTCTTGCAGCTTTAAGATGGATCACAAGCACCTACAACCAACACATTTCATAATCCACCAGATCAACCATATCTAATACCAAATTGATGCAGAGCATGGTGGGATTCAAAGGTTTTCAAAGATCTTGACCACTCAACCAAATAATCACAAATTCTTCTTCAATGAAACATGGTTTTCAAGGCTACAAATACACCAAAATGTGATTTCAAGGTATCAAATTTTTAGTGAACCTCTAATACACTTTATACATCATAATATTGACTAAATTAAACCAACCAAACTCCCTAAGAACACTAGTTCCTTCATTATTCCATCATTCATACTCAAGAGACCAAATTGCTTGTAGGAATCCAAATGGAAAAAATGGGTGTAATTTTCCAACTATTTTGAATCTCCCAAAACTAAACCTGGTTTCAAATACCCTTTATTGATTACTTCAACATATAAAAAACTAAGATAGGGTTGTTTTGAAAATTAACCTCATAAAAATGACTATCATGTTGTCCTAGGGGCCTAATTTGGCTCATATGCAAGAGGGTTTATTGGTTATCTACATATTTGACATCCAAAATCCTCACCAAGGGCCAAAAAAAACCAAATTTGGTTTTTACATACTTAATAAACCATTTCCCACTCCATTCCAAAGTCTTTTCTTCAAACTCCAACTTCTAGCCATGCATTCATGCTAAGAAATGATGAAAAATCACTAGGGAAGCAACAAAACTTATGTAATTTTCCTTCCCCTATATCTACAAACATATCCAAATTAAAAAATATCCTAAACTAACCCATTCCACCAATTTACAGAGGTTCCCATCTATGGAATGGGATTGTATTCCAATTTTAGACTCTCAAACCCTTAAAAATTAGGGTTCCCAAGTAGTTTTAGAAAAACAACTCTCAAATGCACCAAACATAATGAAAATTCCTCAAACATATTTCAATTGGAAGCTAACTTGATGCTTTATTCAATTGAATCCATTTTATAGCCTAAAAGTACTGTACGGACTAGTACCACACCTCAGAATAGCAAGAAAACCTTAAATTTACAGAAAACGGGGGGTTTTATTCAAAATTTCTTCACAATACAATTGGTATCTACCTTCCTCACCTTCACAAGGCTCTTTTAAAGAGGTTAAATCAGTTATCATAACTTCTCCTTGATTTTCCAACAATCAAACCTTCCTTTTTTTCAAAAGTGACTCTTCAACTTCTTACATTGTTTGCATTTTTTGCAACAAATGACAACTTTTGACAATATGACTTCATAGATCTCCTAGAAACCTAGTAATGACTCAAATGCATTTAAAATGGTCCAAACATGACCTTTTTACAATCACGACATGATTAAGACTCAAATTTTACAAGATGGCCTCATGGAGGCATAAAATTCACATGGCACCCTGCACCAAAGAAGATGAAGAAAGTTTGAATATACAAGTTGTTCATTGTTGCATTCAAATCCCTACATATTTTCAACTCATGTAAACTCACATATATATTTATCTGACAATGTTCTAACAATTGTGTAACCAAAAATTAGAAGCTCAAATATGTCATTAGAGAACCTTGAAAACAAAGCAAAAGTATCATAAAAAGACCCATTCTCCCTAGGGTGATCCATTCCTACTACAACACTCGGGTCCAACTTCTAATGACAGGTACACATTCCTCTTCACTTCCCAAATTTTCTTGCAAGTTTCTACTTCAATCTATTAATCATCTTTTTATTGCATTTTTCATATTAAGGCATATAGTTCAACAATTTCCAAATCATTCTAAGGCTCAATAGGATGGAGATTCAGGTTTGATTGAATTACCTTCCTGGTTGAAAGTTAGTATATTCACCATTTTAGTCTCCATCTTAATAAAACAATAAAAAATTACATGAAACATTTAACATTAAACCCTAAGTTTACATGCTAGACCTACGGTTCTTTATTTTCTTTATTTCATTTTAGTGAATATGACATCTTGACATCATAAACTTTCTAAAATTGTAAGTCTTTCAAACCCTAGATCTAGGTTTTACATTGAATTACTTTTCATTTCTCATTTATGGTTTCATTTTTTCATCATAAAAGAATTAAAAAATTCAAATAATTTGCATCAAATATTACATCATAGGTTACATTAGGGTTTATCTCAATCATTTAGATTATATCTACATTCAAAATTGTCCTTTATTGTTGTATACTTGCATTTGAATCGTGTTGTCTTAAATTGAAGAAATTATGAAAAAATAGTCACTATCAATCCTATTTGCAGATAGAAACAACAAACTTAAATAGTAACATAAACTTTCAACTTTTAAATTTCTAGAACCCTTATCAAGGACTCAGACACCCTTGGGCACCTATGTCCTTGTACCCTAGCATTGGCTAACATTTTCACAATTTTCTATTTATGTTTTCTCATTATGTTAGTGTTTTCATATTTATTAATTGGAATTCATAATTACACGCATTTAGGAATCTTTCATATAGTTCAAAAATTGAAAAAAATTACATTTTTTTATTTTAAAATTACATCAAAATCATCATTTTTAGGTTGTGGCATCTTAGAATCAGTCATTTATTGCATTTCAAATCTAAAAAATTGCATCCAAACTTGTTTAAACATCTTCCACATTGTTGCACACTTGCATTTTGTATCACATTGGCATAAATTGATCAAATTCTAGAAAAATATTCACTGGTAAACATGTTTGCAAGAAAACCTAGAATCCTTCAGTAGTTCTTTACATAGTCAAACTTTGAAGTTTCAAACTCCCTATCCAAGACAGATGCCCTAGGACACCTATGTCTCTGTAGTTTAGGTTTGTGTCTTCCTACTAATCTCTATTTTTAAATTCTAAATCGGTATTATTGTATGTGCAAGAAGGGTGTCATCTTACTTAATTTGTAGAAAATTTGGGAGAAATTGTTGCATTTCAGTAGGAAAATTGTTTGCATCATGTTCTCATTGTAAAAATAGTTTGTTGTCATAATTCATAATCTATAGTCAAATCTTGTTAAGCATTTCAAATTTTTTTCTTACAAGCATGTGAGAATGATTTCATCTCTCCCTTTTTTGTTATTTTTCATTGACCCTCTCCCACTATCTCTCCTATGTGTGAGGTTAGCTTGGTTCAAGAGAACGCAATCATTGGCAATCATGACAATCATGTTTTTTCTTCTCCCAATATCTCTTAGGTAGGTGTGAAGAAGGTTTCTTGGTGTCAAAAGATACAATCATTGAGAATCGTGAGAATCTTGTTTGTTTCTCAACCCCTACCTCTCCTACTTGGGAATATACTATTGGACAATAGGATGAAATGATTGATACATTTATGGATTTTATATCTATAAAGATGCTAAAGTAACATTAGATTCCCCCTCGATAGAATGTCATCAACAAGAAGTCAAATTTGTTGAGTTTATGAACACGCAATTGGCTATTAGATCTCCTTTGATTAATGGACCTCCTAAAACTCCTTTTGAACCTCCTAAGATTCCTCTAATTATTGGACCTCCTAAGTCACCTCTCATTATAGGACCTCCTAAATCTCATGGCCATATCCTAAACTTTGTAAAGCAACTTACTAGTAACCATGTGTTGTAGTAACCAAGTTACCATACTGTAGAGCACACATATACCACTAGAAAAATAAGAAACCAAAAAACAACATCCATTCCATTGCCTCAACTATATCTCTCACCCGCACCTAATATCCAACAACGTAGTGGTAAAGAATATGATCTTGTTGACAAAATTTGTAACACTCCTGCTAATATATCCTTGTGGGATTTAATTCAAACATAACCTACTTATCATGGCATACTTAAAAATGCTTTGCAAAAAGTTTTGATCTCTCCTAGTGTACAACCAAATGATTTGGTCAATTTGATTGAGATTATGAGTTCACCTAACCTAGACATTGTCTTTCATAAAGATGAATAACCTCCTTTAGAAACAAAAAAAAATGATGCCTTGATGATAATGGCTATTATTAATAGGGTTAAGGTTAAACATACCCTTATTGACAATGGTTTATGGATTAATGTTTTTAGTTTAAATATTTTGGATAAAGTTGGAGAAAACAAAAATTTAATTCAACCCATTGATTTGTCAATCAAAATTTTTGATAACGTAGAAAGCAAGCCACTTGGTGTGATAACATTATAGGGTGAAAGTTGGAAAGGTTATGTTGCAAACTCCCATCCATGTCATGCCCCATGACCTTTCATATAATCTTCTCTTGGGTAGGCCATGGATCCATGAGCTGAATGGAGTTCCTTCAAGTCGGTGGGGTTTGCAGACCCCACTGCCCACAGGCCTCCTATATCCTCCCACAAATATAATCTACCGATGACTAATTCTTAATTAATTATTATATTAATCAGTCCTTCTGCTAACCCCCTCTAATTATAGTTGCTAGCAACTTGGCTATCCTCCTACCCAAGGAAAATAAGGTTGTACCAACCCCACCAGCCCTTTGAGACCATCTGATAAAAAATCTAAAAATTATTTACAAACTAAAACAGGAGTGAAGGATCCTCTTCACACATTGGCACCAGCTAGAAAAGTGGAACCTTTACAAGTTGAGGATAAAGATAAGTTTCTTCCATTGGTGAAAAATTTGTTGAAGGATGGTTAGGGATCATTATATTTCACAGCTACGTTCAGTGGAGAATATAAAACCACACAATCAAAATCAGGAAAAGAGAAGGAAGTTGCAATAATATCAACACAATCATCAAAACCATTTGAGTCTACAAATTTTATCAAAGAAGAGGAAAACACAAATTATTATACACCTACATATGATGAGAATGATCATGAAAAACCACCTTCTTTAAAAGAAATGAAAGTCATTTATGGAAGAGGTTATCAACTTTTGAAGAAATTTGGGTATAATGGAAAAGAATGTGGTGTAAAAGTTCAAGGTATTTGTGTCCCCATGCAACCTAACATGCAAAAAAAAAGAGGTCCTAGCTAGTGTCCTTCCAAAATAACAAAAACATCAAAAAGGCCTTTCACTTAATCAATAACATTAGTTTTGTCTCCTTTCCATGTGATAGGCTTTATGCAATCATCTTTCATTTTGAAAGGAGAAACATATCAGATCATCCATTTTGGGCTGACCTTTGTCCTCACACTTGATGGAAATGGGTTAGGCAGTCCTGTCCTAGGTGCATTCCTTCTAGCAGGGAATCTCATTTTATCTCCTTAAAACATTAGTGTAGCAAGTAGACTAACATTTTAATGGAGGGCATATTATAGTCCCCCTCATTGTTTTCATAAGAATGGTCCCTTCTTAGTGATGATAGTATACATCTCCTAGGAAGTGTAACCTTCTCAATCAAAGTGTGGCCTTCTTGATCTATGTTAGTGTCTCCTTTGTGGTTATATTATCCTTGATATCCCTCAAGAGTGTGACCTTTCTTGGCATATCACCTTGGCAGTAATGCTAGGGCTAGTATTCCCTAATGTGTGAATTCCTTTTTCCATGACTTTTCCTCTCCTAGTGGTGATGTCATGTGTGATATTTCCTAAGGTATGACCTTTCATATATTAAGCAAAGCCCCTTTATGGTGGTGTTGTTATAACACCCCTTAAGTGTTTTTCCTTATCCTATTGTTGTTTATGCACAGGTGAGTTTTGTTCATCCCCTAAAACATTAAACTTTATGCACCCCCTAAGGTGAGTTTGGAATTTTTGTTCCACTTTGTTCATGCATGTTGAACTTAGTGTGGCATTGACATGGAATTTCGACCATTTTGTAGTACCTTATCATAGTCATTAGGGAGTAGAACTCTTTATATATAATTGATATGAGTGTACACCTAGTGAAAAATGATCCTCACTAGACATAGTGTGTTTCTCATTTTTCTACCTTGTCTTGGGGGCTCACCTAGTGAAAAGAGGTCCTCACTATCTCATGTGTGCCTTCTAGTTTATGATTCACCTAGAAAATATCAAAAAATTTGAAGGTGTGAGTCATGAACTCCTTTAACATGACCACCTAGCATAATACAACTTGCTTTCTAGTGGAGCCATGTGTTTCATGAGTGATGTGGCATAACACAACTTTCTAGTTCTCATGGGAGCTAACAATTAATCGATGGATGATGTTTGTTATTTGAGACGATTTAAGGTTGAGGTCTCTTTGCCTTATCGACTCAAATCTTTTAGTACTAACCTTGTATTTTGTTGCATGTCTTTTATGTGTCTTGACCATGTTTATATCATGTTTACATCATGTTTTTTTATATTTTTTTATCCTTGTGTTCTATCAAGTCATGTTTTCATCGTGTATGCTTTGTTTTTTTTTGACATATATGTTTGTGTATGTTGTCTTACTGCATATCATACATATGTACATTCATTTGTGCTTATGTTGATTTTCCATGGGATCTCAAATTTTGGAGGCTTGAGTGCTCTCCCCTAGATCCTTAGTCATCCTATTTCTTCAACATGTGTATAATTGGACCCCTCTTGGCATATATTATCTACTTTAGTGTGAGTCTAAGCATAAGTTCATACTATAGACATCTAAATTTAATCACTCCCATATGATTAAATTTACTCCCTTTTCGTCTATCATATTAAATATTAATTTAGTATTACATCTTTTGTCTCATATCTGTAAAGCATTTAATTTAATAACTAAATGCTTTATCTTTCACCTCCTTCCTCTCTAAATTAAATAAATACACCAATTTATTTAATTTAGTCATTTTTGCCCCTTTTTGATTTAAAATCAATTTTAAATTCTTTCATTTTCTCTCTCCTTGTCACATCCTCCATGATCTTGCTCTAATCTGAATTAATTTAATTAATTTGTGATTATGATGTGCATCCTCTTAATCAAAGATTAATGTCACATCCTCCTACATTTGCCACTTGCCTCTAACCTTTCATTAATTATTCTAATCCAATATTTGCACAACCTTAACCAAGGTCATTAGCCATATTTAGTACCACCTTTTTAGTCAACCTTTGCATTTATCTCTTTTTAGCATTGACCCTCTTTCCCATGTGAATTTTTAATTCACATTTATTTATCCTAGATTCCCCTCTTTTATATGTGAATTTTTAATTCACATTCTATCTTTCCAAGGCTTCTAGAACCTTGGACTTGTCACAATCTCCACATGTGACCAAGTCCCACCTTTTTGGAGCCCATATTTTATCCTTTAGACTCTCCTAAGAATGTGAATTTTTAATTCACACTTATTTCCCCAACCACCTCTCCTTTTCCCATGGAGATTTTTGAGGAATTCCAAAATTCCTCAAATGTCCCTTTCACTCTCACTTGGGGACAAGAAACTCCTTTTTGAGGAAATCTTCTCACTCCCCAAGGTACTTGGAAGGTACTTGTCCTTCCTCCACCTCATGTACCTTTTTTTCCACCTCACTCCACCTCATCTTCTCCTAGCCACTTCACCATCCACATATCAAGATGTGAGGGCTTGTGAGTTCTCAACTCACCTTAGCCCTTCATCTTGACCTTGTTGGGTGAATCTCAACCGTTGAATTCTCTAGAGAATTCAAGTTCTCCTATAAATACCCCATCCTCAAGGGCATTTTCAACACTTTCAATTTGAGAAACCTTATGCTGTCAATTTGGATTCTCAAGCATTCAATATCATATAACCACCCACTTTGATCATCTTGCATATTCAATCTTGCATCTAGCTACACCAAAAAGCCATCTAAGGAGCACACAAAGTCATCCAAATGAAGGGCCAACCAAGGAGTCTTCAACAGCAAGGGAGGTATAACTATTTGCATTTACTTCATCTATCTTCTTTCTCGTTTTATCACTCTTTAGGCTAATCATTGAAGTGTTCTTAGTATATTATCATTTGCATTTTTAGTTATTTTGCACATTAGAGTAGGGTAAAATTCCAAGGTACACATTTCTAGCATGCCTGGTGGGACCCACAAACAGGTTCTTGCATTTAACCTTCATTTTTGCTAAGTTATTTTGCAGGAAAAGGTCGCAGAAAGGTGGAAGCGCCCTCTGCTTTACCGCAGAAAGGCGGAAGTGCCCTCTGCTTTACCGCAGAAAGGTGGAAGCGCCCTCAGCTTTACTGCAAAAAGGCGGAAGTGCCCTCTTGTCTGCTGCAGAAAGGCAGAAGCGCCCTATATCTGACAATTTCATATTCTTCTAACAGTTTGCTGCAGCTCTTTTCCTCTAACATTTTACTGCGAAAAGTTGTCAACGCCCCTGATTTTACTGCAAAAAGTTGTCAACGCCCCTGATTTACTGCAGAAAGCTATCAACGCCCCTAATTTTATTGCAGAAAGTTGTCAACGCCCCTGATTTACTGCAAAAAGCTGTTAACACCCCTGATTTTACTCCAGAAAGCTATCAATGCCCCTGTTTTTTGCTGCAAAAAGGTGAAGGCGCCCCTGTTTGTGCTGCAGAAAGGTGGAAGTGCCCCTGTTTGTGCTGCAGAAAGGCAGAAGCACCCCTGTTTTGCTGCAGAAAGGTGGAAGTGCCCCAAAATAGCGTAGTTTGGAAGGTAAAATATTCATTTTGGCTTCGTTTTTGCTCTTGTTTTTTGCCATTTCTAAGTAGTAACCCTCTAACATTGTTTTGGCAAGCATATTGGTGTTTTTTGCTAACTTTTTGCAGCATATTATGGCATAATTGACCAAGAACGAAGAATAAGACAGCTAACATTTGTTTGCAGGGCCATCTATTTGATCAGATTTTTGAAGATTATCCTTGTTGTTTTGGAACATAGTCTAATTAGTGGAAGTAAACTTCATTGCTTGCTGTGATTGTTTATTTTTGTGTCACCCAAGGGGGCATTAATTTGTTTTCACTTTCCCCTTGCACTTCGTGTGAGCCTAGGGAGTAGTTGGAAACGGTTAGTGTCTTCTTTTTAGTGGGACCTACTTGGGGATTTCATCACCCCAAGGGACGATTCCAACCATGCGTACCGGCGGGGTATATAAAGGGGGGAGAATGAAAGTTGTACCCCAATCCAGTCACATCGTAATTGGCGGAGCGTCGAAGCTAGGGTGATACCCAGATAGATGTGAAGAGCTGGTCTGAGCCTTTCAGTATCTCATTGGGGTTCCTGACTCACGCTTGTGACGAGCTGGTGTTCATGGTTGTGCCTCACATACCGAGAGTATATCAAGGACTCCCTAGAAGCCTTGTGCATCCTAGATTAAGACCTTGCTTGGCCATACCCTTAACATTAATCATAGGATTTTGCTTGCTTAAATTTTTTTCTTGTGAGAAACCCGTGAAATATTTGATACATTGGCCTTATTTTATCATTTTGAGTCCTTGCCATAGCCATTTCCATCAAAACCAACCTCTGTTTTACTGTAGAAAGGCAGAAGCGCCCTCTATTTTACTAAAGAAAGGTGGAGGCGCCCCTTGTTTTGCTACAGAAAGGTGGAAGCGCCCCTAATTTTGCTGCACAAAGGTGGAAGCACCCCTGATTTACTGCAGAAAGCTGTCAACACCCCTGATTTTTGCTGCAGAGGGGCGAATTTGTCGTCCTGAACACCCGAAATTGCCCCATTTGGATCCGTTTAGCCTCTAAACCATCATTTAATCATTCCCCACCATTATCTCATCATCCCAAGCCTCCGTTACATCACTTTAAGTCTCCCAAAACCTCCATTTGATCAGCTTAAACCTCCATCTTATCATTTCAAACCTTTATTTAACCATTTTAAATCCCCATTCATTATCCATAATCATCTTCAACCCACCCTTAATTTTTTAATTTCCCCATATTCCATTCAAAAGTCCATACCACCACCTAGCGAACATCATAATTTTACCATTTACATCACCAAATACCACTCATAACCAAACCGCCATAACCTTGTATTACAAAGAGGTTACCCAAATTGACCATAGCACTCGAATTTGATTATTAGTCTTTAACTTCAACCCAAATCAATTTGCTTCCATCTTGAGGTAAATTCGGTGTTGTAAGTTATCATCCTCGGCCCAATCAATCCATTCCTATCTTAAGGTGGATTTGGTGCCGTGATCATCCTCTTAATCAATCAAAGCTCTAGGTCACTAAGGGTAACTTCCTTTGATTAAACTTAAGGTCTCTCTCTCACATCTTTCATCATCCAATCATACCCGTCCAATCATCAAAATCTATCAAAACTAATCATTTGATCAAATTGTCCAACCAATCAAATCACATCCGTTCAACCAATGCAATCCTATCATTCTTAATAATCCAAGCTAATTCAATCAAAATCCAATCTAGCCAATCAAATCCGATCCAATCAAAATCTGATCCAATCCAATATATCCAAACAAAAACTGATCCAAATCCAAACCCCCTCACAATCCGATTTCATCCAATCATAATCAAGTCACTTGCCAAGAACATCTTTGTAATCCACCCATAGCACATTTGCATGCTTGTTCAAACTAGGTCACAAGCTAAGAGACAAATGGATTCCCAAGCGAACACGTCCCAAGACCTTAATAACAATACAAATCCCACCGATGGTCCAAATATCGCTCAAGGTCCTAGCAATGTCCCCCAAGATCCTCATAATGGTACTTCATCACACTCCAACACTGAAAATCAGAACAACTCACCACATCGTGAAGAGAGTATGGCTAATCAACCTGAACTCACACTTGAGGAACATTTTAGTAATCCCGCCAATGTGCAAATGACTGACCGTCTGCTTGAAAAACATGGAGAAGAAATTTTGGCCCACCTAATTGAGAAGGGTCTCAAACCCCCCTAGGTGTTGACTTGTCCAAATATGGGAGTCCCCCACCTAACGTGCTCCAAAATGCACCAGAAGGTTCATACTTCCCCAATGTCCCTCCAGTTGAGGGTTGGCATCAACCTGAGTTTGGCAATGCTGTTCTTTATCAGGTTAACCATCCCCCACACGCTTCAACCTCAGTTATGGGAAGTCCTCAAATACTTGATCCCAATAATCCTTTTGCCTATGGAATGCCACAAAATGTTCCACCACCCCCACCATTAACCCTAACAGCACCCCCTCTTTCGAATCAACCTACATTCAACACTAGGGGCGCACCCTTTACCACATCGCTTCCACCTCCTGGGGCCAAAAATCCACCACCATCTTCGTATACATCTCAACAGCTTCACCAATCCAACATTCCACCTCAATTACCTCCACAAGGCACACCCCAGCTGAACGTTCCAAGTGGTACCCAACAACCTCCCTTACAAAACATTTCTACGCTACCTCGACCATCTCATCAGCAACAACCCATACATAATGCTTTGGTTTCTTCACAACAACCACCCTATCGACCACAAGGCAATCCATCTCGACCTATTGCTCAGACCATATCCCCCTTTCTCGCATCCATTTTGTGTCCGCAAGCTCAACCACAACGCAATATCCCATCTCGGCCCATACAACAATTGACATCACATCAACAACCCCCTCAACACTGCTACTATCACAATCAGCAGCAATTTCACCAACAACCGCCCTATGCAGCCTCCCAAAAATCACAACAGTACCTCCAACACCAACAAACCAATACACAACATCCCATCCAAGCTTCTCAATAGCTTACCCCACACTTTTATCCAACAAATCTGTACTATACCCCACAACAATAGCCCCCATATCAACAAAATCCCCCATCTTACCAGCAAGGCATGTCATCATCCAACCATCCAAATTCGTATTTCAACAATCTAACGCTCTCTCAGCAAGATCCTTTATCATCCTATCATCAATATCCCCCCAACCCACCACCGGCCAACTCGGATCTGTTGGAAATCAAAGCCGCTTTGAAGGATCTTCAAGTTGGGGCCGGCAAACAATCGTTCAAATTTGAAGACATATGCCCATATCCATTTGATCCCTCCATCTCATTAATCATGTTTCCTAAACGTTTTGAAATACCAAAGTTTGACAAATACAAGGGAAACAAAGACCCTAAGGCTCACTTGCAGGAATTTTACTCCCAATGTCAAGAAGTCATGTACAATGACAACTATCTCTTGCGCCTATTTCCACGAAGCCTGACAAGCCACGCCCTGGATTGGTTCATGACTCTCGAAAAAGGGTCTATAAAAACTTTTGCAGACCTGTCAGAAAAATTTGTGTCTTACTTCTCTTTCAATTTGGAGGACACGGACACCTTAGATCTCCTCAAAGAGAACAACGTGAGGGGGAAACCTTTACTAGTTACCTGCAAAGGTGGCATGCATTAGCAAGCCACATAAAGACCCCTCTGAAAGAAAAAGACATGGTCACTCTTTTCGTGGAAAACTCTCATCCTGACATGGCTCATAATTTTAGGTTACATTGTGTCACCACTTTCGCGAAGATAGTGGAAAAAGGACCCATCCTTGAACGTTCCCTTATTACCAAGGGGCACATCAAAATACATAGTCATGATAAAGAGAGGTCATTTGGCGATAAACCACAATTCTGGAACAAGAACAAGAATGCAGTGAATGACGGTGTGACAGACACTAAACACATCCAAGTGGCTAATGCATCCCAAAAACAACAACCGTCTATACCTAATGCCATCTCCGTACCACAGGGGACACCTCACCCTCCTCAACAGTTGAACCAGAACAATCAGGGGAACACCAAGCGCCAGTATGCTCAATTTAGAGAACCTCTGAGTGTTGTCTTTAATAAGTTGTTACAAATCAACTATCCCATCACATATCCTGTCACCAAGCCACTTGACGAATCCAAACCCAAGCCCGCATGGTTTAAGGAAAATGAATATTGTGAGTTCCATAATATCAAAGGACACTCTTTGAATAAATGTCAGGGTCTAAAAAACTATGTCCAAGATCTCATTGATCGAGGAGATATCAAGGTTGACCCCAGTCAAGCTTCATCGTCCAATGCTCAATTGCAGATATATCAAAATTCCTTTCCAAACCATAATCAAGGCCCTAGCACCTCCAACAGTAATCCTCAAAACAACAGCACAAATAACGTGAGCTATAAGAATGTACCCCTCAATTATGAGGGTAGTATTCATTATATTGAGTAGGTAGAACCTCGTGTATCCATGATACATGTCAAAGCCAAGGATTCTCAATGTGTTGTTACCACACGATGAGCCCACATCACTGTCCCTGTAGCCTCTGCACCCACCCAATCAACTTCTGTAAGCTCTTAGTACAACATCCTTGATCACTTAGGGAGGACCCCTGCACATATCTCCATTTTGGATTTACTCAAGTCTTCCCCTGTACATCAAGAAATCCTCAACAGAGCCCTACAGGAAACCCATGTGCCAAATGACATTGACCCCACACAATTCCAAGCTTTGGTGGGACACTTGGCTTTATCTCATCAACTGCACTTCAGCCAAAATGATATGCCAAACATCAATGTCAATCATCATCGCCCTTTACATATCGAAGTCGTGGTTGCTCGTCATAAAATAAAAAGGGTCTTGGTAGATAATGGCTATGCTATCAATTTGTGTACTCTGAAATTCATAAAACAGGTGGGGTATACTCAAGCGGGTTTGAGTAATCAGATTATCACAATAAAAGCCTATGATAATGTAGAAAGAAATTCAGAGGGGATTATCAGTCTTCCCATCCAAGTGGGACCTATGCTTCAATACACTACCTGTCATGTCCTTGATCTGGACTTGCCATATAATCTCCTCCTTGGCCGTCCATGGCTCCATGCTATGCAAGCCATCCCCTCCACATACCATCAGTGCCTAAAATTCCTAATCAATGGACAAGAAGTCACCATCTATGCTGATCCCCAACCATTTGAATATTGCCATGCTTTAGAAGCGTCATTTCCCCATTTACATTATTGTCCCAGGGTTGAAATGAGGGCATCCCAGTCATCATCCGCTATTCCACCCTCCATTGCGATAACCACTCCATCCTCCACCACTGATCCTACAGTCACCAAAGTCCAAATCATTGACAAAGGGTGTGGTGAATACGAAATGCATACTGTTCTCAATGTAGCAACCATGCCGCCATCACCACACGAGTATGGTCAACCTTCACTTGCTACTCCAAAGGAAGACAAGACTGTCACCTTCAGTGGTAAAAACATCCCTACCACCACTTTCAGATCCCCCAGTGTCAAGATAGATGCACCAGAAGAGGACATAAGCCAATGGGTCTACCGAGAAGAGCCTGAACAAGAGACTCCTCTAAAGAAATATTTTCAGGAAAAGTACCCTTGGCCAACAAAGTTCATGGAAAAACATAACTATCAAGGTAGGGGCCTAGGAAAAGAAGAACAAGGGCGGTTGCAACCCATTGATACGTCAAAGCTACCGAAGAACATAGGCATTGGGTATGACAGAAAACATAAAAGCCCTACAACATCGTCTAATACTTCCAATAGTGTCACCGTGGACAATGGCTCATTGGAAGACATACCTGAGGAGGAATCCATCATACATGCGTATGATGACGTCGATCATACCGACTTATCATCCATGTTAGAATGCCTATCCATCTGCACTATTAGCCTATCCCTTTGTCACCCTGAGCTTATTGATTGGGACCTACGTAATAGCACACCTATCATTATGTCTACGGATACATATGTCAACCTTATGGGATTGGGGGAGGATGAACACTCCAGTCGCAAAAATAAGAATAAGAAAAGTAAAAGGTGGTCATCTAGTGAAAACCTCCCTGAGGCACTTCCTAACCTTGAAAAAGTAAAAATAAAGGACGCATCTGATGGCAAAAACCTTGAAGAGGCACCGGAAGATGGAGATGTTCGTCTTCCCCTTATGGGAACTCAGTTATCTACCCGGTCATCTATTCTGATTGAAGAGACTCAAGAAATTAATCTAGGAACTGCTAAAAGTCCTAAAATCACTTATGTAGCTAAGTCACTCTCAGAGCAAGAGTATTCGGTCATCGTGCAGCTACTCCACAAGGGAATCATTAACTTTGCTTGGTCATACTCAAACATGCTAGGCTTGGACCCCGCCCTAGTGGTTCATCACTTAGACATTCGCCCAGATGCCAAGCCTATCAAACAAAAGCTCTGCAAGATGCACCCGCAGGTCGCATTATTAGTCAAGAAGGAATTAGAGAAGTTACTAGAGGCGGGTTTTATCAGACTAATTGACTACTCTAAATGGATCTCCAATATAGTACCAGTTGCCAAACCAAATGGAGACATTCAGGTCTGCACAGACTTCAGGGATCTCAACAAAGCCTGCCCGAAAGACGACTTCCTTCTGCCTAACATTAACATGTTGGTCGACCTCACAGCAGGACGTGAGATGGTATCCCTTATGGATGGCTTCTCTAGTTATAACCAGATTCGAATTACACCAGAGGACCAACACAAGACCGCTTTTACAACACCTTGGGGTACTTTCTGTTACAATGTTATGCCCTTTGGTCTCAAAAATGTAGGAGCAACATATCAGAGGGCAATGACGGTCATCTTCCATGACCTCATCCATATCATCATGGAAGATTATGTCGATGACTTGTAAGGCAAGTCCAGAACACGAGCAGAACATCCTACCATCCTGAAAAAGATATTTGAGCGGTTAGAACATTACAAATTGTGGCTAAATCCAAAAAAGTGTGTCTTTGGAGTCACGTCAGGAAAGTTGTTGGGCTTTATAGTCTCTCGCAGGGGCATTGAGGTTGATCCCGCCAAGGTAAAAGCTATTCTGGACATGCCACCTCCATGCAATCTTAAGCAGTTAAGAAGCCTCCAAGGGAAGATGCAGTCCATCCATCGGTTCATAGCCCAGCTAGCAGATAAATGTCATCCATTCACTCATCTTCTGAAAAAAGATTCCACCTTCCAATGGAACCAACAGTGTCAGATGGGTTTTGATAAAATTAAGGAATATTTAGCTCATCCCCCGATCTTGATGCCACCTATTCCAGGAAAACCCCTCCTACTCTACATCTCTACTACTTCAGTCGCATTGGGGGCATTATTGGCCCAACATGATGAGTCATTCAAAGAGAGGGCAGTCTACTACATCAGCCGAACATTGGTCGGCTATGAGTTAAATTATTCCCCCATGGAAAAGGCCTACCTTGCGCTAGTCTTCAGCACACAAAAACTTCATCATTACATGCTCAGTCATCCGATCAAATTAATCGCTAAAATTGATCCTTTGAAGTATTTGTTATCTAGAACCACTCTGACTGGCCGCATGGCCAAATGGTTCATGCTCCTAAGTGAATTTGACATAGAGTATGTAGAGTGAAAAGCCATAAAGGGATAGGTTATAGCTGATCAATTGGTTGAGGCACCATTAATAGATGCTTACCCTCTGGACACCAAGTTTCCAGACGAAGAAGTCTACATGGTCACAGAAACACCAATTTGGACACTATACTTTGATGGCTCATACACGCATAGTGGATCAGGCGTAGGAATTTTATTAGTTACCCCTCAAGGCGACTATATTCCAAAATCATTTAGGATAGAATTCCCATGTACCAACAATATGGTAGAGTATGAAGCTCTCCTCACCGGCCTTAGAATTGCAAAGCAGTGGCACATTACTCATTTGAAAGTCTTTGGTGATTCTTTGCTAGTCATTAGGCAGGTTAATGATGAGTTCCTAACCAAAGATGATAAGCTATTACCCTACAAGCGCATGGTGGATGATTTCAAGAAATATTTCACCTCTATACAATTTGACAAAATCCCTCGAGTACAGAATAAAGCGGAGGATGCAATGGCCACTATTGGTTCCCTGATTGACATGCCTAAAGACCGAATAGAATGTGAGTTTCTTGTTGAACAGCTTTTAATCCCTGCATATGATGTTCCTGAGACTGATATGGTGTGCGATATTGTAGGTCCCACCTCCACTTGGTATCAAGACATATACACTTATCTCCATGATAATGTCATACCCCCAGAACTTACACGCAACCAACGCAAATCCTTTATCCATCGCTCTTCCCGATACATCATTGTTGGTGATATTCTTTATCATCGCGGGTATGATGGAATCCTCCTTAGATGTCTAAATGAGACCGAAGCCCACACAACACTAATGGAAGTACATGGGGGTGTCTGTGGAGCTCACTCAAATGGTATGGCTTTGGCGAAAAGAATCCTATGAGCTGGATCTATTATTGGCCTACATTGGAACATGATGCTTGTGAATTTGTAAAGAAGTGCCTTTTGTGCCAACAACATGCAGATTTGATTCATGCCCCGGCACAAGATCTTCAACCCCTTTTGGCACCATGGCCCTTTTCTCAATGGGGTTTCGACTTGATTGGCAAGATTTACCCACCATCCTTCGATGGCCATACATTCATAATTACCGCCACTGAATACTTCACTAAGTGGGTGGAAGCAATGCCACTCTCACAAATCACCGGCATCCAAATCTCAAAATTTATCCTTTACCATATTCTCTGCAGATATGGTATCCCATCCACCATCCTTTCTGATGATGAAAAACCCTTCAAAAACCAAGCCATGAAACACTTCTGCGACACCTTTCATATCCTACACCATTGGTCAATGCCTTATTACCCCCAGGGCAATGGTCAGGCAGAAGCAACCAACAAGACCCTCATCTGCATCCTCAAAAAGGTTGTCAATAACACTGGATGAGATTGGCACCTCCATATTCATCCTTCCCTCTGGGCATATCGCACATCCATCCGCACCCCGACAGGTGCCACTCCCTACTCTTTAGTATACGGTGCTGAAGTAGTCTTTCCAATTGAAGTTGAGCTTCCATCATTGAGGATTTCTCTGAAGAATCTTATCAGCAAAGAAGATGCTCGTGTTGCACGGCTTGCACAGCTAGAATTACTAGATGAACGAAGAATAAAAGCCTATGATCACCTGCAAGCATACCAAAACCGCCTCAAACATAATTACAATAAAAATTTCCATCCTCGACAATTCCAGGTTGGTGAACTTGTTCATAAGGAGAACCAGCATACTCAACAGGATCGTGATAAAAAGGGAAAATTTGAGGCAAACTAGTTAGGGCCTTATATCATAGCTGCCAAATATGGATCTGGGGCCTACAGATTGACTACTCTTGAAGGAGATCCCCTTGATGAACCCATCAATATCATGCATCTGAAGAAGTTCTACACCTAAATCTGCTCGGTAACCCCACCCAATCAAAAAAATCAAACAAATCAAAAAAGTAAAAAATCCAAAAAAATAGTAAAGAGAAATAAATTTCTCCTATGGTGAAAACCACCTCTTGGTGGTGCCTTGGATAGGTATGGATGATGAAAACCTGGTAACAGGCGTCATCCATAGAGGGCTTAATCATTATCTACCTGACATCCTAGTTATTTTATGCTTTCATCCGCACTATCGTCCTCACCCACCTCATCCTAGGCCACCTGGTATATTTCGATTGAGCATTGGACGACCCATCTAATCTATCCCTCATCCTGAGTTTTTCAGTATCCCACTCTGGGCTTATGTCATTCATTCCCTTTGTCAGTCAGCCTGCGTCATCATATAGGATCATCCATCGTGTTGGTCTCCATCTAGATCTCGTCCTTCCACATCACTGGTCGAACTACGTTGCCCCTGCACTTTCATGTAGGCAAGGCTAATCATTCGATCGGCCCCCAGGGAATTTTGGATCAACTTGTTTTGGTCCTCCATCACTTCGCCTTCACCAGTCTCTTTTCACTTTTATCCATGGTCTTTTCATCGAACTACATCGCCCCTGCGCTTTCACGTAGGCAAGGTTGGTCATTTGATCCTCCCCCGGGGAATTTGTCTGTTATGTTTTGTGTCCTTCATCATCGGTCCCCATTGTCTTCTTTCCGCTTTATCCATGGTCCTTTTCATGAACTACGAGGGCTCTGCGCTTTCACGTAGGAAAGGCTAATCTATGATCAGCCCCCGAGCCCCTAGGTCTGTAGGTTATGTCGTTTCTCCGCCTTGTGTTCTGCCTCCTTTGTGTCGTATCATCAAGCCATGTCCTTACCTAGCTAAAACTTAGCAAACAAACCCCACTTGTATCATTAGAGTTAATTAGTTTTGAAATGTCTCGCGTCATAATGATTGTTTAGTTTAGTTTATCCATCACCTGTGGTCTTAACAGGATGCATCCTTCCTAATCGACCTCATCAATCCCATCCATCCCATTGATCCTATGGCAAAGGACATTTGAAATTAACTGTGATCTTTTGATACTTTTGGCTTTTGTTTATCATTTGAGCTCCTTATCATCACTTGTCAAGGCCGCCATGGTCCATCATATTATGGCGTGTTTTGATTAGTCCACATAGGGGCATATCTTGATCTATTGTTTGATTGTCTTCTTGGTTGTCCCACGTAGTACCCACCAAGATCCTTGTGGTCTTGTGTTACGCTGGGGCATCCTTTTGTGCTTGTGGTTATCTCAATACCTGGCCCGACCAAGGTCTTCATGACTTTGGGGTGTTGGGATAGCCTTCTTTTCTGGTGTGTTTGTTTCATGCATTAGACACTAATCTACCTCGGTCCTCTATACCTTGGTGTATCGTGTCTTATGCTATAGCAAAAATCAGTGCTCCAAAGATGGCAAATTGTACTAGGATTGCATTTCATAATCATAACCATTGCATTACATTCATCCTATGATTTTGGTTGTGCAAATATTTCTCCTCCATCCCCTATTCTTCTCAGGATACTAAAAAGTTTTTAACAGGTGCACACTCACACCATGCCTGCATTCATCTTCCACTATCACCTAGGGCCTTATTGACACTTATCATGAAAAAATTACATTTGCACACTATCTTAGGTTCATCCATAATATCGCCACCTGCAATATCAAGTGTTAGGTGCATCATTAATACTGTCATAATACATCCATTACATCCTGCATCACACATATTAGTCAAATATGCATCATAAGCATATAAAACATAAGCATTTGTCGCGTCATCATAAGCATATCCATATCTACCTTAAACGTATACATCATAGGCATTCATCATACATGAAAACAAAAATCACCATACATTACATCCTGCATCACACATATTAGTCAAACATGCATCATAAGCATATAAAACATAAGCATTTTTCGCGTCATCATAAGCATATCCATATCTACCTTAAACGTATACATCATAGGCATTCATCATACATGAAAACAAAAATCACCATACATTACATCCTGCATCACACACATTAGTTGGCATGCACAAAAACCCCTCAAAAACATAAATATATATAAATAACAACATCCATACATGTAACATCCACAAAATTTATCATAGATGACTACCATCATATGACCATCCACATATGCATCAACACAATCATCTATAGATCTCAAATCCATCACATCCATAAAACATGAGGTCAATAAGAGCTATCCTATATATAGATATACCACAAATCCACAGTACATCTCATAGTCAAGACTAACATATAATAATTCCACTGATGTCATCACAATTTGTGACCATCGTATACAAAAATCATCCAATCAAAACACCAGTACACGGTCCTATAAATATCCACTGCACCTCTACACTATCCATCTACCCTGCACCTGTCAAAAACTCAGTAACCTGTCACCTCCCAAATGAACTCCCCACATCTGATCTCTGTGGAGACTCAGGTCCTGATCCCCTACCTGGTGAAACCCCTGGTGAATCACTGTAACCTCGGGTCCGTGTCCCTAATGACTAAGACGACGCTGGCATCTGAGGTGTCTGCCGGGTATAACAGAATGTCTGTTGGGCTGGATCAGGAACTGCATAATAATATGCAGCCATCCAAAATTCTGCCTCTCTAATGCTATCCTCTCGCTCCGCAACCTGGACCCGAGCAGAATTCCACTCATGCCAATACCTGTCTTGATCCCTAGTAATGGCTCTCATCTCCTGCTCCCATGCCTCCTGAGCCAATCGGCTCTGTGCCAGCTCTACCTGTAATCAATCCCTCATCTCCTCTGCAGCCCCTGCCCATGCCACCGCTGCATCTCTATCTCTCTCCACAACCTACATATCTGCTCCTGGCATCCCACCCTCACCCTGACCTGTTGGTGCACGAGCCATCATGGCATCCCTCTCCGCCTGTAGAGTCTGCATTCGTATCTCTGCTGCATCTCTCTCCCTCTCAGCCCCTTGTGCCTGAGTCGCTGTTGCATCCCTATCCCTCTGAAGAGCCTATGCTCTCAGCTCTGCTGAATCCCGCTCTCTCCAAAGAGACGATACCTCTGCTACTGCCTCCTCTCTCCTCCTCTGCAGTGACTGTATCTCTGCCTCTACCAATGCCCTCTCACTCTGAATGCATGCCTACGCCGCATCCCTCTCCGCCTCCATCACCTGCGCCTACGCCTGTGCTACATCCCTCTCAGCCTGCATAATCTGTGCCTGCTCCCTGGCTTCATTCTCCCTCTCCTACATTAGCCCCATCTCTCCAACTGTCTGCTCAAGGCACTGTACTCTGTCCTGAAGCTCATCCCAATCTCGCTGGAGATCTCCTGACTGTTGACCAGTACATCTTGCTCTCTGATCTGCCCCTTGCTCTGTCCCCCCCTCTGGCTCTCCCCTGGCCTGTAAAACCACGACCTCCGCTTGTAATCTGTCGCGATCCCACGTCACACTGGTCAACTCACCCTGCATCCTCTGCAGCTCTATCTATACCCTGTCTCTCTCTCACCGCCTCCCTCACCCGTCCATCTAGCTCGAAAATAATGGCATCATAATCTCTCAATGCCTCTCGCTGTACTCTGGCTAGCTCGGCCTCAAGAGATCTCACTCTCCACTCTGCAATCTGTAATCTCGCCTCTGCTCCTCTCGCCTACACAGTGGGATCCTTCGGTACCACATAAGGAACCAATGCTAATGACTCTACCTCCATAACATCCCCCTCTACCACATCCCTGTCTACGTCCATCACATCATCCTCCCCACCCGCCTGCTCTGTCTCCTCCTCACCCTCCTGATCCTGTCGCTCCTCACGGTCCTCCACAATACGGCGAACCCGGAATCGTCCCACCTGTCCCTGTCTCTCCACCATGAACCGGCGTCATGTCGACCTCCTCTCCTCCTCTGGCGCTACTCTAACATCCTCATCCTCTCTGTCCTCCTGCTCCTGTCGAGCCTCGTGACTCTCCGCAGTCGGCCGAACCCGCAACCGCCGTGGCTCACCATGTCGTCCTACCACAAATTGTCTCCTCCCCTCCTCTGATGCATCCCTCGTACCTACCACCTCCACATCCTCCACATCCTCCACATCCTCCCCATCATCCACATCCCTCACCTCCTCTACCCTCTACCCCCCCTGGGCTCTATGTGGTTGTCCCCTCCCCTGCGCTCTCTCCCACTAATGCCCATCTCTCTGACCTCGCCTCTGATGTCTCCTCCTCCTCCTCCCTGGTCTGCCCGCCTGCTCTGCCTCCTTAGGCTCCTCCTATCCCCCCTGATCTACCACCGCCACAGCCTCTTATTGCTTCTACACCCCTCCTCTCCTCTCTCTCTGAAGTCTCTGCTCATCCTCTGGTATGACACCCTCTACCCTCAAAATAGGCTAAACAGGAGTAATCATCTCCCATAAACTATTCTGGAACCACCTCCGGTATCGCTCGGTCACCACTGGCACCTACTCTCCTCCAACTCTCCCCGGATAAGGCACCTGCCCTGCGGCCCTCCATGACGCCCTGGTTGTACCTGGTGTTATGCGGCCTCCCCATGGTATCTCCCTACTGTACCGACGGAACATGATAGGCGCCACCAGAATATCTTGTATCACCCCAAATTGCCTCAACACTCTGTCTAGTCGATGTGACTCTACTATGCGTGGCAAAGTCCTAATAATAAAACACCTGCTCAGAAAGTACCCCTCCTGTCTCCTCATATCTGTCCATCCCCTGAACTGACGCGACCTATATGGCCGCCACTCTATGTCACTCGGATGTAGATCATCAAACGCTCTCCTCCACCCCTCCATCTCTCCCTACATCTCATCGCGCAGAATCCAACCGCTCGCCTCCCCATACTCCCACACCATGGGCTCGCGATCATCCACTCTCCCCGCCCTCACCACTGCCGGCCTCATCACTACAATATGCTCCTAAGCCCAAATCTGCAGCAGCATCATATGCGTCAAGCTCGATATCCTCTGGTAACAGATCTCGTGCATATCTCTGTATAGATGAGCCAATACACATGACCCCCATGAGAACGGCCCCCCTTGCCACTTAACAATGTGTCGAATTACCTCCATATACCGAAGGCTACATGTACGTCTGCTCTGATCTGCCAGTAATATCCCACTAATCAGACCGCATAGAAACAACAGTAAAGTTGGCACCCCCACTACGAAACACTGGTCCAAATCCAATTGCCCCTTCACCAGGGGCAGCTCCTCGCGACCAAACAATACTCTCATGGTCTCCTGTAACTCCCCATGTAGCCACCACCTCGCTCACTAACCATCCAGCTATCGGTAGCCTCAAGATGCGCCACACATCCTCCAAGGTAATGGTCATCTCTCCTGTAGGGAGATGAAACGTCGATGTCTTTGAGCTCCATCTCTCTATCATGTTGTCAGCATCGCCGGATGCGCTCTGGCTACTGGAAACTGGAGATAGTGGCCTAAACCTGCATGATCTAAAGCTGCTTGGTCCTCCCCGTTCATCGCTGTCATCACCTCTGATCGTCACTCATGTGTCCGTATCCGCTCCAAACTCTGCACACACAAGAATCTTCTAATTATTTCCTTTTTATGTTTCTCTTTTTTTTGTTCTTTCTTCCATCTTTTTCCTATCCTCTCCCTTTCTTTTTTTCCCTTTTCCTCTCTTTTTCCCCCCTCTCCCCCCCGCCGGTGCATCTCTGCTCACTGACCGACAGATCTGCCCCCAGGCAGTTCCGCCTGCCTGTGGGGCGGCTCCGCCCCTGGGTGGATCCACCCGCCTGCCTGTGGGGCGGCTCCGCCCCTGCCCCCGGGCGGTTCTGCCCGCCTGCGGGGGCGACTCCACCCCAGGGCAGTTCCACCCACCTCCGGGGGTGGCTCCGCCCCCAGGCAATTCTGCCCGCTTGCGGGTGGCAGCTTCGCCCTCGGGTGAGTCCGCCCACCTGCGAGGGTAGCTCTGCCCACAAGCGGGTCCACCCACCTGCGGGTGGCGGGTCCGCCCGCCTGCGAGGGTGGCTCCGCCCTCGGGCAGGTCCACCCGCCTGCGGGGGCAGCTCTGCCTGCCTGCCTGTAGGGGTGGCCCCGCCCTCGGGTGGGTCTGCCCGCCTGCGGGTGGCGGTCGCGCCCCCAAGTGGGTCTGCCCGCCTGCGGGGCGGCTCCGCCCGCGGCCGGGGCGGATCCACCCACGGCCAGGGCGGCTCCTTTCTGGGCCGAGGCGGCAACGCCCTTGGGCAGGGCAGCTACGCCCCGCCCTCCTTCTTCTTCCCCTCGTCGTTTTTCTAACTTTTTTGACTTTTTTTAAAAAATCTAGTCCCGACCCATCTTTTTAATTTTGCTACTTAACAAAACCCATGATTTCAAATTTCTGAAATCTATCAAATAACATGTCAAAAATGCGTAAATTAAATTAATAGGTTTTGTTACCACTCACATGCTGTGGGCCCGTGCGCTCGCTGTATAATCCCCGCACCTCATCTGCTCAGTGCACAATCTCTGTATCATTATCTGTCGGCATCGTCCATCCTCGGTCGCTTTCTCTTCTCTCCTCTCCTCCTCTCAATTGCTACAGTGAAAATGACTAAGGTAATTTTTAAAATTACCTTTTTAACCCCCCCTTCTTAAAAAGTATTTTTTACCTTTTATTTCTCTTTTTCTTCCTCCCACTAATCCTTAACTTCCTGAGGCTGTCATTTGCAAACTGTGTGTCGGATCACGTCCGTTCAAAAACCAAAATTGCTTGGTTTTTTGAGCTCTATCCAATGGTGTCTTTCTTTTCTTCCTATCGAGATATCGTCTGGGGACCCGGTTTTCCTCCCCCAACCACCCTCTCGAGGGGGCATACCCTCCTACCATTCCTCCATTCCTTCGGCATAGTCATTGGGGCATCATCAACTTTCTCCATGCTAGGGGCATCACCATCTATCATTTCCTCCCACATTTGCATTTTATTTTTCTTCGAAACACTGTTATTCTAACAATATTTCGAAGAGGGGAAAAATGTAGACATCTAAATTTAATCACTCCCATATGATTGAATTTACTCCCTTTTCGTCTATCATATTAAATATTAATTTAATATTACATCTTTTGTCTCATATCTATAAAGAATTTAATTTAATAACTAAATGCTTTATCTTTCACCTCCTTCCTCTCTAAATTAAATAAATACACCAATTTATTTAATTTAGTCATTTTTGCCCCTTTTTGATTTAAAATCAATTTTAAATTATTTCATTTTCTCTCTCCTTGTCACATCCTCCATGATATTTCTCTAATCTGAATTAATTTAATTAATTCGTGATTATGATGTGCATCCTCTTAATCAAAGATTAATGTCACATCTTCCTACATTTGCCACTTGCCTCTAACTTTCCATTAATTATTCTAATCCAATATTTGCACAACCTTAACCAAGGTCATTAGCCATATTTAGCACCACCTTTTTAGTCAACCTTTGCATTTATCTCTTTTTAGCATTGACCCTCTTTCCCATGTGAATTTTTAATTCACATTTATTTATCCTAGATTCCCCTCTTTTATATGTGAATTTTTAATTCACATTCTATCTTTCCAAGGCTTCTAGAACCTTGGACTTGTCACAATCTCCACATGTGACCAAGTCCCACCTTTTTGGAGCCCATATTTTATCCTTTAGACTCTCCTAAGAATGTGAATTTTTAATTCACACTTATTTCCCCAACCACCTCTCCTTTTCCCATGGAGATTTTTGAGGAATTCAAAAAATTCCTCAAATGTCCCTTTCACTCTCACTTGGGGACAAGAAACTCTTTTTTGAGGAAATCTTCTCACTCCCCAAGGTACTTGGAAGGTACTTGTCCTTCCTCCACCTCATGTACCTTTTTTTCCACCTCACTCCACCTCATCTCCTCCTAGCCACTTCACCATCCACATGTCAAGATGTGAGGGCTTGTGAGTTCTCAACTCACCTTAGCCCTTCATCTTGACCTTGTTGGGTGAATCTCAACTATTGAATTCTCTAGAGAATTCAAGTTCTCCTATAAATACCCCCTCCTCAAGGGCATTTTCAACACTTTCATTTTGAGCAACCTTATGTTGTCAATTTGCATTCTCAAACATTCAATATCATTTAACCACCCACTTTGATCATCTTGCATATTCAATCTTGCATCTAGCTACACCAAAAAGCCATCTAAGGAGCACACAAAGTCATCCAAATGAAGGGCCAACCAAGGAGTCTTCAACAGCAAGGGAGGTATAACTATTTGCATTTACTTCATCTATCTTCCTTCTTGTTTTATCACTCTTTAGGCTAATCATTGAAGTGTTCTTGGTATATTATCATTTTCATTTTTAGTTATTTTGCACATTAGAGTAGGGTAAAATTCCAAGGTACACACATACTCTCACTAAAGTGACATAAAAGAAAATGGTTTTTCATACGCCAATGGATTTTGCTGGACCTAAATGCTACTTAATTGATTTATATCAATAGAAGGGGCTAAATTTAAAATCATCAATTGTGTCATTTGTGAATGGTATTTTCCTTGTGTTTATTGATCTACAGAAATCTGTAATGATTTAATTGAATGTGTCTTTCATTAATTCTAGTAAAACAAATTGCAAGTATGCTTATTAAATTTACACTGTGAATGGATATAATTGCATAAACGATTATGAATTGTTTCATTCTTTAGTTTTGACTTTAAGGAAATCATGTTACAGGATTGCATGTCTAAATATTGGAACTATATGTATTCACATTTTTTGTTGTAAAACCTATGATGTATCTTTTTTTGTTTCTTAAAAAAAAATCTTTTGTTGGAGCATTTAAAATATCAATTTATTGCTTTAAACTAGCAAATGTCCCTTGAATATTATATTCATGTTGACCACTGAGTGATGCAATATAGTTGTGAACCAACTACCGAGACCTTGGAAGATAGTGATTTTATTTTTAGTTATCTTTTTCAGGAGAAGTAGGGTAGAGATATTCTACTTAATGTTTGTTGTGTCAATTTGACCATCAACAAGACCAACATATATGGGACATGCATTACAAAACCTCTAATTATGTTATACTTGAGGAATGTTTTATTTAGGTAGTTATGAAGATCAAGGATTTCAGGATGATAGTTTTTTGATGAAGTGAAGATGTTTTTAAGGTCCAAAGGTTTTGATCTAATAAAGGGAATTGACCATAATTGGGTTGATTGATTTTTGAATTCAACTACTACTATAATCAAATATGGTACCCCAAAAAAACCATGTGTTCTTCCCATAAGTGTTCCTAATAGGTTTTATTTCCTTGAGATTATGTGACAATAATATGGGTCTGATAAATATCATTTGAGGGAATAGAAGAATGATTCCTTTCTACCATACTCCTTATTTTTCTCTTATTTCAAAATGACATCAAAACAAGGATTAGAATTTCTACATCCTCTATTGCAAGCACAAAGAATGAAAGTGGTTTTTCATATATATTATGATCCAAAATATTTCATTGATCAAGTGAGGATCAGAAACAAGAGGTCGAATTTCTACCATAAGTTTGATAAGGTGGAAGATGTGATTATGAATTGCAACACATATAAAGATATAAAGGTGAGATAAGAGAATTTGCGTGAAATCATAAAGGAGAGTAGAAAAGAAAGCATCTAAAAGCTAGCTACCATGGAGCATTTAGGGAGATGCATGATCCTATTATTAGGATACAAACCATGCTAATAAATTTTACTACAATAGCTCTTGGAAGCTCTTTTCGAATTCAAAGTCAAATCACATAAGGGGTACCACAAGAAGAAGATGTAGAGAAACGTATACCCTAAATGGATGTGCTAGAAGCATCAATTACTCCTCAAGTGGCTCCTTAATAGAAACCACGTGGTTTTCAACCCTTTGTTGATTATTTAATTGACTATGTAGAGACAAACAGAGTGGGAGAAAACACACCAAACATTGAGGAGGTGAATCAATCTTTTTCCTCTACACCCAAGGTTCACATTGAAGAGGCCCCAAAAAGTAGAAAAATGATTGATCTTAGAATCAAGGAAGATGTAGTAAATGATATCAAAACCCAGCTTGCATGGAGTTTATGTTTGATGAATGATTTGTTAAATCTAAAGAATATAAGGATTTTTTGATGAAGAATCAAATGGAAAAATTCTTTAGGGAAATTAGTATTATGAAAAAGAAACAATTCCATCTAAGGATGAAGAGGAGATAACCATAAAGGATATTGCAAATTTTGATTCTTACATAAACAAAATAACTCTTAAGGAGGAAAGAAAAATAGTCTAGGACAATGGGTTTTTGTTGTTACCAATCTGGGACATTGCTTCTACCATTTCTCTGGATACAATAAGAAGATAAGATAAAAATAAAGATTTGATAAAATCAAAAAGAGAGAACATGACCTATTCTTTTGGATCAAGTTTCAATGTAACATGAAATGCTAGCAATATGAGTGGTATCTCTAGAAGCTCAGAAGCCTCAAGTTGCTAGTGATGTTAGTGATCTCACTAGAATCTCTATTGTTAGGAGACTTGATGACACCATTACCCCCCAAGAAACATCCCTTGTGGTCAGTACAACCATGCTTGGTGAAGTTGGTCAGTACAACCATGCTTGGTGAAGTTACAACGAAGAAGTTGCAAGCTAGTTACAATAAATTGGAAAAAGAACACACTAAATTTTTGTAGGAGTACAAGAAGGTAAAAGCACAAATTTTCGGCACACTTTAATAAAGGAAATCACTAGCACTAATCCAAACTTTTATCTTGAATTGCTAAAAAGTGGCATATATGTTTTGAATTTTGAAATGATGTAGACTAATAAAATGTGCATTTTTTACACTATTTTTAAAAAAAATAAAGAAATCATTTGAATATATTTTTTGTATAAAATTGGCACTATTATTTAGTTGCTAATAAAATGTTAAAAAATGAAGCTAAATGGGATGTCACTCTTTATATAGTAATTTTTTTCTCTTCAACTATTTTTGTGTATTTATAACTTGAGACTATAGCACATGAATTTATTTTTCCCAATTTCAATAAATATTTTGTTCTAAATAAGTATTAAAATGTGTTTGTATGTAAAACATAAATATTTCCATGGGATTTCACCTTTTGTGTTAACCATTTATCCAAGATAGAAAAGAATATACCATCTTGACATAGAATTTTTTATCTAGTGCATCATATTTTTTTTATTTTTTAATAAATTTAAGTAGTTTTTCTTGACAAGATAGTCAACCTGATATTTTGATGGTGATAACCTACTTTTAGTAAAAATAAAAAATTAAATATTAATTATAATTAAACTATTTAAAAATATATATTTATGAATACTAGAGTTATAGATCTAGAAAAGGTTATTTTAATATATTTTTTAAAATATTATTCACATGACTAGGAGTTGTTGAAACATAAAAAAAAATTAATAATTTTTTGGGTAAATAAACCTCAAAGTAATTCTATATATGCATTTAGAAAAAAAAAAACTAGTTGGAAAATTTGTGGCCATATCTAACATAGCTAGAAGGAATTTGGCTAGGTTTTATGTTTGATCAAAATTAGTTTTTAGTTAGAAATCCTTAAATTCACTTATACTGATAAATTGGCCAAAATTGTGACATAAATTTGTACTTTTACCCAACAATTTTTTTATCATAAATGGCTCCTCCATAAAGTAGTATTACCCTTCCCACTACACCCCAATCAATATTAGGTGACACATCAAGCCAAGACAAGGAAAAATTATCCTCAAGGATATAAGAGTTGAAGGAGTGGTTGGTTGAGAGAAAAAAAGGAATAAGAATTAGTTGAGGAAAGGGGAAAGAGGAAGCTAATTATTTTGGTGGATGGCTTGCTAGAGCAAAAATTTATTGTATATTGCATAGATTAGATGATACTTGGGAAAAGTACAATAATCTAAGGAATGCATGCATCAACTATATGAAGGAAGAGGTTAGTTTTAAGAAAATTTTGAGTGTATGGATTTGATGAAGAAGGGAGTCCTACAAATCTCAACACACTTGAAAACTCTAAGAAATAATTCTATAAAATGAATTAAACAAAGCAAAAACCAACAACAAGAAAGATTGGTTATATTGCATATGGTCTCCAACAACTCATGGATTTATGTGCAAAAGGAATATATAATATGTGAAATCTTTTGGATTCAAGGAATACATAAAAAAATAGATTCAAATATCTGATACAAGATACAAAAATTATTTATTGAAAAGAATTCTTCAATCCCATATCTTTCTACACTTCCATTCTTCTCCTGACTGCAACCTTCTTCTAGAAAATTAATTCTACATTGAACTAGATCTCTCCCAAAGTTATTTACTACTAATTGAAACCTCCAACCTACAACAAAAAAGTCTAAAACCTCTTCCTAGGAAGAGCTACCCCGCCCCCCCACCCCAACCTCTCCTACTCCAAAATTCTGGAAAATGAAGTAAAAAATGAATTGTCAAAATCACCTCAATGCAACCACTATCTCCACCAAGCTTGTAACTCCTCCTCCATGCCCAAACTGGGAGAAATCAATTAAAATTCACAAAAATAAAAAAATTTAACTCTCCAATGCATGTGCAATCCCTCCCAGAAAGAATGGCCTTCACTAGCTGACACATTGATTCTCTCCCTTCACAAATAGGAGCATGTTTTCAAAACTTCTCTACCAACACAACTTGGGCACCCAACTCTTACATGTAGCTAGTCAATAAAATTAATTGACCTGAAATTTTTTAACTCCCAAGAAATCCCATGCCCCCAAATTGATTTTTTCCATTTAAACATTTAAAATTTCATTTTTTAGCACATTTTCCTATTATAAATTGCAACCAAAATCTTTCCAATTAATTAACTCCAATTTTTAGACAATAAAAATCAAATAAATACTCCAAAAATTATTCAAAATATTTCACATCAAAATTTTAATACTTTTGGTGATGCAAGATTGCTCTTACACCCTAGATGCTCCTGCATCAGACACGCGGGGTAGGAAAAAATTTATGAATATGGATTCACAAAATAGAGTTGAGTGGTAGTACCGCCCTTTTATATTGTAAATAATATTTAGAAAAATCCATAATTGAAATTGGTACCTCTAATAATTTCTTCTTTCTCCTCTTCCAGCATCTAACTGGAACATTCACCATCCTCCAACAACCCTACATTACATTCTTCTCTCCTCTTGTGGACTTGTATCTACCATGTACCATCCTCATCCTAATTCCATATGCCCTCCTCTATGCTCTCATGGGAGTTGACCCACCTCTGAACAACCACCTCCACCAAATTTCACCTGCAACATCCTCTACAACTTTTACATGTAAATATGTATTATCCAAACAACAATAAAAATCTACATTCTTATACAAATCTACAATTAGTACTCCATGGAATTAAAATTTTCAATATGCATGTTCTCTTCCTGCTTGACATTCTCCTTTACTCTCACCAAAGAAGGAATAGAATCATCACAACTAAATTCAAAATTAAAATTTACCTAATTCTTGTTCACTATCCCAACATATTTTTTCCTTATTCTTTGCTGAAATATCCATCTTCTCACTTCCAACATCAAGTTTTTCAAACTCCTCTATGTGTCTTTCCATCAATAATCCTTCCAAAAACTTATTTATTCTTTTCATCTCTTCTTTCAACAAGAAATCATCTTCATCTTCGTAAAATTTTGGACCAATGTTGTTCACAATTTCAAATTGCAAACTTTATTCATCTTATGAATTTAATTTATTGCATCCACTTGCTACTATTGCAACATCATTTTTATTTTCAATTGTTGCACCTTCTTTTTTCCTCTCAACCTTAGTTTCACTTTTCTCTACATCCTCCCTCTCTTTCTCTATACCTTCCTCAAAGCATACTTTTGTAAGATTTTCCCCTTCCTGTTCACCTATGTACACAACTATGACAAAAAAAATTCCTTTCTTCTTTGGAATTTTTTCAAACACTTTCCACACACTATCAATCTTCAACCTCTTAGGTATAGACTACCTCACACCTGATGATCTATCTAGACACACTCTAATCCTCTAACTTCATTCTCCACTTGCAGGTCCTAGTGCAAACTACGTCACATTGATGCTTCTTCCTACACACTTAGGAACTCCCATTCTGATACCACTAATGAAGAAGGGACTCTTGCAACTCTCAACACACTTCAAAACTCCAAGAAACAATTGTAGAGAATGAATTAAACTAAGCCAAAATTAGCAACAAAAAATATTGCTTATATTACATATGGTCTCCTGTAACTCATGGATTTATGTGCAAAATGAATATAATATTTGAAACTTTTTGGATTAAAGGAAAACATAAAAAAATATGATTCAAATATCTAATACAAGATACAAAAATAATTTACTGGAAATACTTATTTAATCCCATATCTTTCTGCACTTTCATTCTTCTCTTTCCTGCAATCTTCTTCTAGAAAACTAATTCCACATTGAACCAGACCTCTCCCAAAGTTATTTGTTGCTAATTGACACCTCCAACCTGCAACAAAAAATTTTGAAACCTCTTCCTAGGAAGATCCACGCCCCCCAACCTCTCCTACACCAAATTTCTAGAAAATGAAGTAAAAAATGAATTGTCAAAATCACCTCCCTGCAACCACTAACTCCACCAAGCTTGTAACTCCTCCTCCATGCCCAACTTGGGAGAAATCAATTAAAACTCATAAAATAAAAAATATGTAACTCTCCAATGCTTGTGCAAATACTCCTAGGAAGAATGACCTAAACTAGCCGACACATTAATTCTCTCCCTTCACAAATTGGAGCCCGTTTTTAAAAATTCTTGGCCAACACAATTTGGATGCCCAAATCCTCCTCGTAGTTGGTCAAGAAAATTAAATGACCTAAAATTTCATAATCCCCAAGAAATCCCATGCCCCCAAGTTAATTTTTTCCATTTAAACATTTAAAATTGCATTTTTCAACATATTTTCCTATTACAAATTGCAACCAAAATTTGTCTAACTAATTTTAACTCTAATTTTTGGACAAGGAAAATCAACTAAATACTCAAAACATTATTCAAAATATTTCACATCAAAATTTAAATGTTTTTTATGATGCAAGATTGCTCTTACAGTGTGAATTCTCCTACATCAGGATTCCAAGAACAACAATAATGACAAATATGCACAAATTGACAAGGTTCGATTCCAATGCTTTTAAAGAATTAGCAAGTACATGTGATGTGTTAGAATTACTTGGAGATATTTCAACTTATAAATTAAAAATGGAATTTTCATTAAATGGTATGTTGAAATTATTTGAGGCATTAAAGGATAAACTAATGCCCAAAATTTTGGATATGAATGGAATCATCAAACCTTTTGATCAATGGAAAGTGGAGTTCAACACAATTTTTCCATCAATATGTTCCTTCATTTGTTCTATTAGTGAGATAGATCCAAATTTATTAAATAGCAACATGAATGATATAATAATATTGAAATTAAGCTCGAACAATTTTAATAAAGAAGCCAAAGAAGTTTTGGATGAAAGGTGTAATTCCCTTATCAATAAAATTTCTAAGGTTATTTAGTTAAATTGGCCATCAAAGGAGAATTATGCTTCATGGGTAGAGAAGTAGTTGCAAACATTTCAAGCTTCTAATTTTATCTTCATTAGTTGTTTAAGGCAATATTGTTCCTTCAATGGCTTCAAAATATTATTTTTTTTCCCTAAGGAAAGGAAAATGCATCTCTTATGTTATCGGGTTGGTGTAACCATCTTGTTGCAACAAAACTTTAAGTGTCACATGTAATATTGAAGTGTTGCTTATGCTACTAAATCCTACATTTTTATCCTTTTCTATAAATGTGGAGCTTATATCTGTTGAAGGGTTCATTAATTATATATTTTATAAAGTCTTTTATCTTGTAAGAAATGGTTAGGATTTCTACTTGTCAAAGCCTGTAATAATTTTCTTTGTAGCAATGATTTATTTTTTATCAAATTATATATGAATACATTCTTACAAAATGTCATTGTCTCCAACTATGTAAGACAACATTATTCATAAATAAAACAATCAAATATTATTAGATCCATGAATATAATTTTGTGTACTATGTATTTTTTGATTGCATCTACTCAAATAATAGAATAATTTATTTCATTAAATGGGTATGTGTAGGATCATCATGGAAAAAATAGTCCCTTAAGTGGCAAAAAATTCAGAAAAATCAGAGTTAGACAACTTGACGTAAAAATTTGAATAAGTTATTTATATTATTTCAAACATATGTAAAGAATAGAATCTATAGAAAATTGAATGTAGTTTCTAAACTTCTAGGTTTTTTTTTTTTTAAATCTATTTGGTGAAAATTTGAAATTTCAATGCAGTAGCACTTAAATTTCAGGGAAAAAATAAGAAGTAGGTGTATGTCTGACCGCCCTAACCACAATAAAATGATGATATTTTTCTATAAGATTTAATATATAAGTAGAGGACTCATGTCCTGATTTGATGCATATTTTTTTGTAATTTGTTTCCAAGTAAATAATTAATTATGATTTTTTTATTACAAATTTTAAAAAATATAAAAACTCATATGTTTGACCACCTTAACTTGGTCAAAACTTCATTAAATTTAATTCTTTTTCTTAATCCTATAGTATGCAAAGCATAGAATGTGATGCATGTTTTGATTCAAAAATATGATACCATTTGAAAGCTATAGATGTTTTTCAATCATCCTATCAATCAGACTTTAGTCGTAATTCAAATAGAAAATGAATAATAATTATTTATTAAATTCAAAGAAAAACATAATTTATATTAGTGGAAAGCTTAGAATCTCCTTTAAAACCCTTTTTGTTTCATTAGTTTTGGGTAAAAAAAAAATTGTCAGCCACATACCCTACACATACCCATCATATCGCCACTTTTTGGCCCATCATGATCCTGCACATTAAAAAATTACATAATATATTATGTTTATGAATGGATTAATAAGTAGGATCATGTTTTAATCCATTAGTTGGTCAAGTTATTAAAATATAAATAACATTTTATTGGCTAAAAATCTATATTGAATTGTTGTAAAGAGATGATTATGTGATTCTAGGACTCTATAACCCTAGATAGGCACCAATCAAGTTAGGTTTTTATTTTTAGCTACTAGGACATCATACAAATTTTAAGGTTCTAAATATATTCATAATTTATTTATATGCATTACAAATTTCTCCTACATAATCTTAAAAGCTTCAAGGATAATGCTTTTCAAATCTTTAATCATAATATGTATGTGTAAGGAAATCATGGGAGCGCATCTCATAGAAAATCCATACAGTAGTGCCTTCGATAACTTTAATTTCGATTAGGTTACCTCAAAGACACGTACAACTATGTCCTAAAGCGAAAACAGACACAGTTCATTTCCCACATTAATCCTTCTGAGAAAAACACATGTAAATTCAACAGCAAGCAACAACACAGATGAAAGATACTACAGAAAATAGAACACAAAGATTTACGTGGGGAAAATCCTCTCGGATAAAAAACACCACACTCCAAAGATCGAGCCATTGTATTATTCAGCAACAAAAAGTTACAATATAGTTTCAAGCTCTTAGCCTTTTCAGAGATTACATCTTGTTCATTTTGGATACAACTGGTAAAACACTATCCCTGAGAGATCAGGAGAGATTCCAGCGTAACACTGCCTGATCTCTTCCTCTGCTTCGACCTCATGGCCTTGGCCTTTCGGCCAGCCACTCGTTCCTCACTCTATCGCTCTCTCATTGGCTCTCGGCTCTTCAGCTGCTTGGCTTATCAGCCCCTTTTGTCGCTTCAAAACGTCCAATGCATATGTATATACATTCATTCTCTGCAGGCTCTATGAAATCGTTCTTTTCCAACTGTCAGATCAGAACTTACGAATCATCCAACCCAGCATCATTAGATGTTTCCACTTCCTCGTGTTTTAGTTTTCCAACTTCCACACAGAAACGGTTTAGCAAATGGTTCACATCCTGCTTTCTCTTATTTGTCCAAATCGCACCACGTCGGACAGTCATCCAAATGGTCAAGGGCGTTCAACCTATGTTGTCATGTCTCTAATTTTTCCAAATCACACCACGTTAGACAGTCATCCAAATGGTCAAGGGCGTTCAACCTGTGTTGTCATGTTGGTGAGACACTAACCGTGTCTCCCTGATGCCAACACAACCAACATTCGATATCGCCAAGAGTCATCCCTATCAGCAAGAGGTTACATCAAGTCCAGAGAGCTATTGCTAAGACTTCGCCATGTCGCCAAGACCTCACACCAAAGATCACAAGGTATTCTGAAGAATTCATCAGTCGGCAATACTATCGCTCTTCACCCAGACATTACACCGAAGTCTTCAAGTCACATCGACCTTAGCATTCTCATCTACGAGACAATCGCCATTCGATGAGACATCATACCGAATTTCAAAAGGTCATATCGATGTTAGATTTTCCATTGACAAGACACCCGCAGCTCACCAAGACTCCATACCAAAGTTTTCAAGTCATACCGAGTATCGAACAGTCACCAAGAGTCATACCAACACCAGGATTCCCATCGGTAAGACAATCGAGTTCGCCAGGAGTTCACACCGAGCCTCTTCATGTTATACCGAAGCATCCGACAGTCGGCAAGACATTCATCTTTCACCAAGACATCCCACCAAGCACAACATGTCATCACGAAGACATCATGCCGAGCCTTCATGTGTTACTCCGAGTGCATACTATCGGCGAGAGAATCAACCCTCGGCAAGACTTCTTACTGAGGCTTCCATGTTACCCCAAACTCACTGTTCGCCAAGAGTCACACTGAAGAAGACCGTCAGCCAGAATTTCCACATTCGCTGAGACTTCATACCGAAGTCCTTGTGTTTCTCCGATGACTCCATTCGCTAAGAGTCTCACCAAAAACACCCGATCAGATGTAACTTTTTCGGCCAGACATACCGCTATCGCCAAGAGGTCATAGCGAACCCTTTTCGTTATCCCAATGACTCAACTGTCAGCGAGATATTTTCGTGTCACCAAGACTTTACGTCAAAGTCTTTTGAGTTACCGCAAAGACCCCAAGCACTATCGCCGAGACCTTCCATTGTCACTGGGACATCATACTGATGCCCTTGTGATTACCCTGATAGCCATATGCTATCAGTGAGACTTTCACCAGTCACTAGGACTTCTCCTCGAGACCTTTGTGTTTCCCCAATGCCCGATAAGAGAATACTATCGGCCAGAGGTCTCCCCTCGACAAAAGGTCACAGCAAATGCTTCTTGTCACAATGATAGTTCTATTCGGTAAGACCAAAACTAAGTCACAGCGACTAGGTCATTTCAACAAGATTCAGAATAGCTAGTAGTCGGCCAGACACAACATATGTCACACCGACTTGGCTCTCTGAGAGGTTACAGCCTGTGATGATTTAGGCACACAATTCCAAAAATCTCCCACTTGACGAAGATCACACAAGCACCTCCAAAGCAACCAGGAACTAGGATCACACTAGCTCCACTAGTTCAGACCCTGCAATACTCAAGACACTTGACCAACAAGTCTCCACAGATAACAATCCACCAAACAATCTACAACAAAGACTAGGCATCCTACTGCAACTCACTGTCAACAAGGAAACTGAACATAGCCCTCCAGGAAACCACATAGATCTCAACATGCTCTCATGCTCCATCAAGAATTCTGCTCCAACATCCAAGATGTTCACCATTCAGGAAACAATCCTATCATCTTCCAACATGCCACCTATGGAAGAAGGATACAATTCCAAGGTGTATAAGCACCATTCCAATGAACACAAGCAAAAGATCCTAGTGATATCATCACCAAGATACTGCTACCACTTCATTGTGCTCAAACGCTATACAAAAGCAATATCAACTTCAAAGCTTCAATCAAAACACAACAATGAAGTCATTATCTAGAAACAAGATACTAAACATTAGCTAGAACAACAATCAGACTGGCTACTCCATCCAACTAATAACCCACACGACTGGAACTAGCACCCACAGCTCGTGCTATTCCATCCAATCTCACATACCTCACAGGTATCATCATTAGTAAACTTCTGCCACTCCATTAACATCAAATGCAAGTTCCAGTGTCAACCAGTCGAAGAAGACAAGACACATATAGGAACTCCCACTACCTGAGTAACCTAGATCTGAAGGATAAAAGGCATCGCAAGTCTACCAATACCGGCACATAGAAAATGTAACCCTGTAGTACCAAGGAAAAATCCACAATGATATGCACAACCTGCAACAACCTACCACAAGAAACATTTCTCTCACCACAAACCTTCACGGCCACAGAGAGAAACTCTACACATCATCTTCCTGTAGAGCATCCTCCTACATACACTTCTAACAGCCTGTTGTGTCAAGAATGATCTTCTTCACATCCCAAAAGAAAGCCTTAACAACATCCATTCGTTCAATCACCAAGATCAAACCAACTTGAAAAAACATGGTTGTAAGCTTCTTAAAGAAGATCAAACTACTTCATTCCCCATTTCAAGAAATCAGCCCATACAACATCTCCTACCAATTCTTATTAGCAACAAGGAGATGAAACAAGTTGTACAACTTCCACTATGAATCCTCTGGAACCATTAAACAACAATTTAAGATCCATATCATGAAAGTGAACAAAAAATACATCTGAAAGATATAAAGGGCCAAATAGCTCTCAGATAAACTGTCGAGTAGACCAAGAGTGGGAACGAGAATACTCTTTCAAGATATGCAAGCCATCATGACTAATCCAAGAGAAATCTCCTCATAGATCTCTTATTGAACTCACGTTCAACCAAGGTGTAGGCTTCTTGGACTTTCTGCTGAAAACTTCACCAAGAATAACAAGCAGCAACACTTCTCTCATAAGAGAAAGACAACCTCACCTTATTCTTCATGTATCCATGAGTACTAGCAACCAATTATCTCATGCTAAACTTCAACTGCATTACTGCACTATCACAAAGTATCAAGCAAATAATCAAAGCACTCAATACACAAAGAATTACCAAACCACTGTCAAAGCTCCAATCATCTGAATCAGGAACTTATCATGACATCATGATCTACACATCCCCATAGGAGATTCCATGCTTCAAGTGACTTTTCCATTGTCTCAATTACAATACACAATGCGAAAACTTCAATGCACAAGCAAGAGTATACCATGACATAAACCAAATAGACTCAAAATCAACATCACCTATCAAGCACCACCAACACCTTAGCCAAAGACTCCAAGCGTCTTCCATGAATCCAAGATGTTGCACATCTTCAAGTAATGTCCATGCAAATGCAAAATAAATCCTTCTGCGGCAACAGGATCAAAGAGCTCTCCCAAGAAACATCTGCAACACTAAAGAAGACAATTCACAACCATGTGATGAATCCACAGTCACTGCTAGAGCTCCCACTGAAACATGACATCCGAGCTCTCCAAGCATCATGACCACCTGCTTTAGGTTCCCATAACTGACTATTCAGGTACTCAATAGTATCCATCCTCTCATCTCAAAACAATCACACCAATGCACAAGTGACCAATGACAAGGCCAACTAACAAGTCTGCACCAGCAATGAATCAATCCTCGTGGATAAAGATAGTCCACATGCAAGTTATCTCACTGCAGCCAATGGGTAGCTAATCCATCAACTGTATAATTCGTAGATCACAAACATCAAACATGAAAACCCATCATCGCATTGGAAACTACAACACTGAGATTTCAAAGAGAAACACTACGTAGACAACATGACTCAAACATCAGATTATGCCAAATCTGATTTTCCAATCATGTCCACAATGAGCACCATAATCAAGGAACCCATAAGCACCACCTCAAGAATGTTGAGTGACAAAACACGTACCAACACTCCCATGCAGAGAAGAAAACACACATCCTCAAACCATGCACAAAGCATGCATGCAGAACTGCAACTATCTTGTCTAGCAACACCCCAAAAGGCCAGTGTCTAGACAATAGCTTAACAACAACTCCACATGGTCACAATTTTTGCTTAACTGTGTAAAACCTACAAAACCATAGAGCCATACAAGTACAAATCATCTTTACAAAGAAAACAATAGTTTAGGAAATCCAGGCCCCTTTCAGGCCAAATCTAAACCACCACCATGTGCATGCATCCGAGAAATAGAGAAAGGCTATTTCAGAAGTTTGTAAATCAACTAATGATTAACTCCATAGCCTTTAAACAATCGAGGTTAACAGGAAACAGTGCCTTCCAACACCAGGAAACACCACCTAGCATAAGCACTCTCTTCCATAACTAAGAAACAACCTAGGCTTCTCCATATCACCCAGGAGCCTGACACACAGACGCCCAATATGAAAGCTTTACTCCTACATAGCCACAGAGCAAAGAAATCCACCTCATACTCCAAGGTTATACCTCTACTAGCCAAGAGACACAGATCACAACATGATCAACTCTGTAGTACCCCTTCGTTTATGCTATGCTTTCTGTTGATACTTTCTCATACTGTTAGACTTTGTTGTTTTGTTGGATACTTGGATCGCTGATTTTGAGCGATGATGGATTATTGTGTGACATGATGTTACTCTATGTGATGTTTATTATTGTTTTCAGACATGATATGATTTAGAGTAGATGTTCATTTTCAGTTGATATTGCTATGCACATGCTTATGATGGACTAACAATGTTTATTGAGTCAGTTTTCTGTGAGTGTATTGGTGTGGAGAACAGAATCGCATCACTCGCTTGCGAGTGCCCTGCGATATCTGTGATTTTCTCCGCACGATGTGTTTGTTTTAATGCTTTATATATATATATATACATGCATGTACATTGTTTGCTTGGTTGCAGGATTTGTAGGAACATGACACCGACTCCACCTGTGTAATCAGGTCTGAGCGTGTCAAGACTCAACGGAATTGTTGATCGGGAGATAGTAGTTAGGTTGATCCTAGTTCAATCTTTAACCCTAGTCTTAGTACAATGTCAGTTTTCAGTTTTGAGTCGTAGGTTGTTATGTGTTTCTGTTGGTTAAATCGTTTTCAAAAAAAAAAGTAAATGTTGGTTATTTTTTTAATGTTAATTATTGTGCTTTATTTATGGTTATAAAATTAATATTTAAATATGATTGAAATTTATTTATTTAATAATTTAATACATTAGTTAGTTTAATTAGTTAAATAGTTGATCTTTAAAAGGATTTAACTATTTAATTAAATAAATTAATTAATTAGATTAAATTAGTAAGTGCATAAATTATATTATATTTAAATAAGTTAAATTAGAATATTAGAAAATTTTAAAAAAAAAAAAATTTAATTAAATTGCATGTGATTTGAAAGAAAATTGGTTTTCAAATTTTAAAAAAAATTAAATAAATTAATTATTTTGCATGCAAGTTTTGAATGGCAAAACTGCCGAGAAGTGGAGAAGATATTTTCTCATCAACTTCTCGACAAGTGTGTGAGTGCCATAATTGAAAATAGTTGTTGAGATTTTCTTACGGAGGCTATTGAGGATCTTGGGAAATTGCACGGGGTTATTCTATTGCCTCGGGGAAAAATTTTCTGGGCACTGGCAAAAAAAATTATCTCTGTGTGTAAAAACCCAAAATTTCTTAAGAATTGGTATTTTTCTCTCTGTTGGGATTGTGAAATTGTGTGGAAGATCTCTCAAAGAATCTTGGTGGGAGGAACTTCTGTGTTGATTTGAAAAGCTTTGGGGATTTGTACGTTACTGGCAAGGATTTTTCTTCTACAGACAATCTTCTTGATACAGGTATTTTACTTTTAGTTTCTATTGAGTTTGCATTTTTTGAAAAGAATGGTTGTGAAAGAAAAAGATTTCTTGTTTCTTGTATTTTCTTAGGAAATTCTTTAAAAAATCTGTACAAAAGAAATTTTCAAAGAAAAGAAGAAAACTCTGTTGTGAAAATTAGTTTTCAAAATAATAGAAAATTTCTGTGAAATTTAATAAACTGCTGTATTTTTCTGGAAGTTATTTTATTTAAAAAAAAAAAAAAACTCAGACATTTGCTCAATCTGTTTTGAAAATCCATACCAGAAATTTATATTATTACAGTGTTTGAATTATTGTTGAAAATTATATATATATATATATATATAAAATGAAGGGATTTAATTTGTGAGATTTTAGAACAAAATTTCCGTCAAAATTCGTATGGAGATATTATTACGAAACTGTTAAACGTATGAAAAATCGGCATTGAAAATTCATTTAAAACAGGGGTTTACCATTGTAGACAGCCACAGGGGGGCTACCCCCACGGCCGTTCCCCATGGGGGAGGCGGCTGTGTTGGCAGCGCCCAGCGCTGCCGGCACAGCCGTGCCCTTCCATGGAGGCCTCGGTTGTGTGGGAGCCGGGCCCTGTATAAAACAGGGTTTATAAAATTTGTGGTTCGGTTTTATTTAAAATTCGATTTGCTTTATATTAAAAGTTTAAAAAAAAAAATTAACATTTATATGTGCCAATATATATATATATAGATATATATATATAATATAATATAATATATATTTTGATTAATATATGTTATATATATATATAAATATATATTATATATTATATATTATATATTTTTATATATATGTATTTCATAAAAGAGTAAAGATATTAGTTTATGGAAAATATATTAATTTGTTAATTAAATTGAAAATCATATTTAGTTATAAAAAAAAATTATTATTTATTCAATGTTATTGTGTAATTGGATAAATTGTAGATATTGATTTTCATTTTAATGAAAGACAAATTGTATGCAAATGTATACATTAGTAGATTAATTTCTTATTATTAATTCGTGAATGAAAGGATTTAGTATATCCGAAAGATAGTTATTATTGAGTTTTTATTTAAAAAGTTTTAAAATAGTAATTTTTTCATTTTCAATGGTCAGTTTGGGAAATGTATTAAATGATTAAGCCTTCCAGTTCCAAATTTTGAAGGGTGGGGTGAAATTGATTTTTGAATATATGTGATTGAACAAGCTTAGGGTAGTGCACCTGTTTTGCGAAATGGAATGTAATTGTACTTTGTGGAAAATCTGGTATTACTTGTCTAGTTGTGCACTTGTCTACCCTAGCTAGTGAACCTTGAGTACCCTTGTTATGTTTAGGGGAGTGGCTAGTCGTAAGGGCCGACACACAAAGTGGTGTCAGGGTAACTTACGATTGGTTTAGTAAGTCAGTGAAAACTAAAGAACACCGTAGATAGATCTAAAAACTTTTAATAAGATATGCATGCCTCGCTTATGACTCATAAGCTACTATTGTTATGAGTATAGGACGAGAAGGCCTGGAATGGAAAAATCGATGTCTCGTTTTCTCAAGAGGCATTTGATTCCGCAACTATATGTAATAGGGGCCGGGTTTCGTAAGAGGTTACCAGGGTAACCCAAGGATTGGGGGCCGGGACCTAGGAAGAAACACCAGGGTAACCATTGCATAGTTGTGATGACACTCCACCTAGAATAACAGTTATACCTTGTGTATTGTACTTCAAATCAAATGTCAACTGGAAGCAATGTAACCAATAGTTTGTGTGTACTAGTGTCTAGGGTTAGTAGATTAGGTCTAGGTAGCCTTATTACTATCTCCTAGCACGGGGGGTGGACCTACGGGTACCACATGGTTGGGTGGAACGTGCACCTTACTCCGTTGGGTCCCCAGTTCGATTGTAGCATTGAGCGCTTCATGATGGAGAGCTCACACATGGATTCCTTCTATTTCTTCATCATTGTATATTGTAAGACTTGAAATGTAAAAACATCCCTCAATTGTATAAGAGGAGATCATTTGTGAAATTGTAACTGTTATTGAACTATCTCATCAGATGGATGAGCAATGTAATATTTTATCAATGCAATGTATGGAAAAGTATTTGTACCTTATTATATCTTGTATGAGAATTTAAATTATTATGCAATGTTTACTTCATGTTATGTTTTAATTGGGAGCAATGCAAAATACTTAAGTCGCTTATGGAGAACTTAAAGTAGTGTAACGTCATTTAACCTAAGAATGTATGCAACTAATTAACATTATATTAATTCTTTAAAAAAAAAATTATTACACTTTTGCAACATTCTTAGGTTATTTAGACGGGGCATTACAATTCCTACAATGAATGTTCAATGTATAGTATTAGGAATTGAATGATTGCTAAATGAATTTAGAATTTGAATCAATGTTGAAATGTATGTTTTTAAATATCACTTATAGCAATATGACAAAAATATGTATCAAGTTGTCTCATGGTGGAAAAAATTGGGTTAGACATGAAAAAATTTAACTTATTTTTTTTAATTTTGGGATCAATTCCATGAGAAAAAGATTGATCATGCATCCATAGAATAAGGGGATGACGATGTTGAGATGGAGAATGAATGTCTAAATATGAGAGACAGATCAAAAATAGAATACATAATTTATAGAGAATATTGAGAGAAGATCAAATAAATGAGAATGTTTATAAATAAATAAAAGCGATGATAAAAAAAATAAGCCCAACTTTATACAAGATTACATCATTTATTAATTTATAATTACATTAAAACAATTTTTCAAAATAAATTAAAAACTATATGCAACTCTTACCATTATATCCTTGAAATATCAATCAAAATTTGTTATTTATTATTTTATAATTACAAATTCACATCCCTATATTCACACACTATTGGAATTGTGAATTGTTATTTGTAAAACTTAATACCTTGACAGTCTCTCAATAGATACATATATATATTTTTTAATAAATTTATCCTTTTCTCTTTTCTCTTGGTTGTTTTTTATGATCTTACATACAAATGTGGCCTTTCTATATCATTTTCATATTATTTTGATAAATTAAAATATTTTCTATTTATATTGAAAATATTTTGTTTTATTTATAAATTAAAATTTTAATACTTATTTTAAATTTTTCTTTTTATAAATATTTTTTATCTTTTATTTTTCCATTCATTAAATTTTCAATAATTTTTAAATTGGAAAATGTAAAAAGTAAAGATTTTAACAATCTAAAATAATAATAAAATATTTCAGGAACTTCATTATTGAAAAAACTTAGGACATATAATGGCAAAGATCAAATAGAAACATATAAATGTAAGCTCCTAAATCTTATATAAGATGAAGAATCAATATTAGTAAATATGATTTAGAACATATTTTAAAATTGTTTATTTTGATAGTGTATGCCAAATATAATTTAAAAATATTTTCAATGTTGAAACATAGACTATATCCTACAAACATGTATACCAAAAACATATTTTTTTACATTAAATATGGATGGAAACATATAAAATATATTTAATAAATTCTTTTTTTTAAATGTCAACATTTTAACAACCTAAAATAAAAATCCCTTTCAAAACATAGTCTTAGAAATTAAATATGGATGGAAGCATAGTCAAATTTTCTCTTATTTTATAAAATCAGATTTTTTAAGTTTAAATTTTTAAGTATTTTTTTTATATATATGTGAAAGGTGTAATTTTTTTATATAAATATGCTAGATAATATAAAATTTAAGTGATTTTTTAGTGGTCATATATTATTATTTCATTATTTTTTATATTTATATTTTAAAAATATAATTATTTTTAAGTTTTTAAAATGTTGAATTATTTTTTTTAATATTTTTCATTTATAAAAAAAATCATTTAAAATTTTAAATTTAATCGTTTATGATGAATATATATTATATATTATATAAAAATTTAGATTTTAATCTTTGTAAAAGTTTAAATTTTAATCTCTTTGATTTATTAGGGATATTTGTTTTTTCTATACTTATTTTATTTAATATTTTTTTTAAGATTTAAATAAAATTTAAATGTTGAATTATTAGAAATTTAATATTAATAAAAAATAATCATCAAAATAAAATAATTTTGTAAAAAATTTACCGTACACTTTTAAATTTAATTTTTTATATGAAAATATCTAAAATATTATTCTTCATTATAATAAATTCATATTTTTTAAATCATTCTTTAAGTATAATATTTTAATAAAATCGTATATAAATTTAATATTTTTTTAAGGAAAATTGCTATGAGAAAGGGTAGCACTCTTCATATTAATTTGAAACACAAGATTTATATATTTTTAGACCCAAATATTGCCTTATCAAGACTTGTAGTGCATAGAGTGATCAATCCCATGTCTAGTGATGTTGACCTACTTACTTGTGCCTCACTAAGTAGAGCTTTTTTATCTATTACATAACTTAAGAAGGGTTGCAGGTCCTTCTTAAAGAAACATTCCATTTACTTGTTCACATTAGTCTCCAACTTCTTTCCCTTATTTACCTTACCTGCATCCATCGTGTCATAGATAAGACCATGGTTTGGGTCCTTATCGTAGGTTGAGATTGCCTTAATGGCTTCATCTACATACACATCTTTCAAGTATTACACCATGATTTTGGTGATAATCTTTCTCTCGATTAAATGCATTATGTTGGACAGGAAGGTAACCATCAGGGCGTTGTCATGTACGTGTTAGCACCCAACCTCTGCTTGTTGATGACTTTCTTTATTGCCTCCTTGATTTATGTGGATCTTGTCTTAAATGGGCACTTGATCTGGGTATCACTCAACCTAGTTTGGCAACTATAGACATAGCTTGGGAGATCCATATTTCTTTGAAAAATACATTATGGGAAGGTGGTTATATAATGGTGTTGCGCCCAAAACTTCTAGCTTTATTACCATATGAGACCCATGAATTTATTATAACTCTTACTTTCTATACACCTATATAGATTTACTAGATTTGATCTCATCTTCACCACTTTTGTTGATCTATGAACCAAAAGAAGTATAGGCTAGTATCCATAGAAAACTAAAGATTAATCTTTCTTGTGAGATTTATTTATTTTTGTTTTTTATAATATAAGCAACATTTATAGGGTGTTGTACCATTTACATGAAAATACCATAGGGCCAAAAAAGAACCAAGTTCATCAAAACATCATAAAAACTATACTAAAAACAATGGAAACAGGACATAGACATTGCACACTAACAGCAGACACTCAACACAACATATACCTAACCACTAACTGTCCACACTTTCCCATTTATGGAAGAGGAGGTTTAAAACATCGTCCCCAATCCAGTTGGGACCTTCACCCACAATATTCTTGTCTGCTTCCTCCTTGATGACATCTGAAAGTGTGACGATCGATCTATGAATCATTTTAATAGTGAACCGAGCCAGACTATTGAATTTGCATTCAAGTTTAATAACCCGCTCCTGCAGCATGTCAAAGTCCTCGTCCTTGCCTTTCTTGCACTGGGTCACCTCTTCCTCACCAACCATGGGATCCGAAGAGTGGGTGGAGTCATCCTCAAGCATCTAGTTCATGTCAGAGAAATGACTAGGGCCCTCCACGAAATCTTTTTCCATCTCCTCAATAGTGTCTTTTTTGCCTTTAGTTCTACTACCAGTCTGCTCTGAATCACTAGAAATCTCATCCACCAGAGCCTCTTTGTTGTTCTCCACTAGTCTGTGGGACCTCCTCACACTAGTTTGTTCCATCCCCACATTAAAGCTCATGGCCACCATGGTGTAACCCTTAGAATCTTTTTCCTCAACACTTTTTCCTTCATTGTTAGTGGTTGGCATGTCCACCTAGCACGAAGATTCTTTTTCCCCTTCTTAGCAGTGGGTCTATTGTCCTTCTTGATGGGTTTTTTTTTAGTTCGCACAAACCAACCATAACCTTGGACTGGGCCAAGCCAACCTCCCCTTCTTTTTTGGTGGGGGTTTAGACTTAGGCTCAACACTAGGTTCATTTTTAGGCATGGGGGTTTTCCTCTTAGGATCCATCGAAGTAGCAGGGGAAGGATTATTAGGGGAAATGTTAGGAGGTTCCAGTTCCTCCACATGCACAACTGAGATAGGTTTAAGATGGAACAAGTCCAAATGGAAGGGATAGAGCCTAAGGATTAGGCTCTGATGCAACAACAAGGGAGGTGAAATATCAGGATTGAGAGCGACAACATCATGGGAATCTTTTATCAAGCTTTCCACGAAAGTCAATAGAAAGAAAGGAAAGATGGGAATCATTTTGTGCCATAGGTGATTTAACAACAACAAATGGTAAAAGTAAAACACTTTGTATATACCTTCTAAAGTATCATATTTCATAAGAGCAAGACACACCTTGTCCCATAGTTTTGGCTGCGTCTCATGGTCAAAACTCGACTACTTTTTAACTAGCTTCTCATTGTCCTTGAAGAAGGCGTTGAGACTCTCTAGGTCTTACATTTTGTTTTTTTTTGTATTTCTTTCTATCACAGGAAGGGCTTGTTGCCTTACTAATCACTTCCTCTTCCACCTCGAACAAAATTCCACCCGTGGTGACCCTCCTATCCTTCCATAAACCAACAAACTAGGTTGACAATTTCTCATCGTGGCCCACATGACTCTCTAAAAGAAATGTCAAACCTCCCTCCATATAGATATGCCAAGAGATGGGGTCCCTATGAAACTCCTCACAATTTTCTAGCTTGGTCCTCACCTTATCGCCACCCATCTCGACCCACAACACACAAGAACTAGCCCAGAGAAACAAAGTTAGCTAGAAAATGGACTGGCCGTCAGTGAATTCACCCTTTTTTAAACCATCATTACTCCTCCATTCAGGATAGTAAGGTGCAATAAAAGAAATTAGATGTTTACATGCTTCAACAATCATTCCCAATGAGGCTAGCTCCGCGGGGCCATAATCATCCTTGAAGAACCAAAAGCTAAGGCAATAAGCCATGATAATTAAAATTGAACAATTAATACCCGTTGTGCCAAAGGTCCCATTGAAATTACACATTTCCCTAGGCCTTTTAGCCAGGGGGAAGATTTGAAATTTTAAGTATAATATTTTATGCTTATCATAAGGTTGATTAAACTGGAATTGTTAAATAAGCTGGCGATGAATATCACATTGCACATATTCTTGGAGATTTTATGGGATATGTAGTACATTTGAAAATATAGTCCATAAAGGCCAAGGACCCCACCATACATAGTTATGAAATAAAATAACCTGTAATGCCCCGCCGCGTGAACCCCAAAGGACAACTATAACTAACAAATTGTAGCACATTTTTTTTTAAAAAGTAAACTAACATAAGATGTACATTAACATACAATACATGTAATGCAAGTATACATATACAATAACAACTGCGTCCTTTGGGGTACACACGACTACATTATGTAACATAAACCCATATCCCATAACGATGAGTACCACATTACAAGATTACATAAGAAAACCATAATATAGGATAAGTAAACAATGATCAAACATCCATTACATTACAACAATGAGGAACATCCATATATATGAGCACATAATATGATCAAGAGTGTACATATAAACATTACATTGATCAAATTAGAATATGCATATACATCATAGTTTTAATATGAAATTACATCGTTACAAGATTACATATGCACATTTGTGCTTCCCGACACATAGTAGAAATGATACATCAAATACAAGAGTAATGCAGAAATGAACAAGGTACAACTGAATTGTGGTGAAGCTCGGGGTCAATTGCATCAGTACATCTCCGCGCTTCATGAACTCTATCTGGGAACCTAATGGGGTGCATAGCACATTGCACCCAACCATGTGGACCCGAAGGCCCACCCCCCATGCTAGTAGATAACAAGAAAGACCCACGACATAGAACCGACAAGCATAAAGGCTACAAGACTCAACAATAAGAGTAACAATAAACATAATTAACGACAATATCAAAGGACTACTTCTAGAGGCTCACAAAGCAAAAGAGTAACAAGGGATACTATAGGAAGAGTGTCATCGCATGGTCCTAGCATGGGTTATCCTGGCTGCCTCTCACTAGGCACCGGCCCCATAGGGTGACACATATGTGACCACTAACCTTTCGTGAGGACAAGGTAGTGATCTTTCTGACCATGGCCTTCGCAACCCATCCTTAGTATGTGAAAGCACTAACGGAATGGATGAGACATCTTATCTTATTTAGTTTGTACCTACCCAAACCCACCAGTTAATTTTATTAGATTATCACTTATTAACAAACTCTTCCATGGGTTATCCAAGCTACCCCTTTGTGTTTCGGCCCCCATGAAGAGCCACTCTCCCTAGTAGCATCGAAAAAAAACATCATGACATCAAGGGGTGTACCAAATCACACAAAGCACTAAAATCATACGAACCAAGTATGTATGTGAGGCACGAACCTTCTTGCCCAAAAGCCACATCAAAAGTCAACACCATGGTACAAGGTATCACCCACAAGAGCTCAAAATCAAAAATAAGATCAATGAATCACAAAGGTTCAACCATGGAAAATCAACATAACCCAAGTTTCTCCATTGCCTTTGGAAGCCTAAAAACACTGACTATCCACAAACTCCACTGAGGGTAACTCAAACACTTTGGGTTCCCAACAATCTCAAAATATAACTACAAGAAAGTCATTTCATAGAGTCTCCTCAATCAAAATTAACACAAAAGGAAGACTCACATCATGGGACAACAAAATGACTATATAACTTTCATAATCACAAAATTACAAGTGTAGAATAAAAGTAACATCATAACAAAATATTCAAACTTAATCAAAGCTAACATAATCAATTAATACAAGATCAACCACATTTACTGTCAGTAAATCAGCCAATAGGAATCCAAGGGAAACCTCAATATTCTCCTACCCAACAAACTTATCACATTAAAATTAAGGAGTCCAATACAAAAAAAGATAGTCAAATTTCCATTTATCTCAAATCTTCAATTATTTAAATATATCTCATTCAATCCTTTCTTATATCATTTCACAATTCCCTTATCAAGAAAATCAATAAAATTCACTTAGGCATAAATGTACTTTTACTATTGCCGAATTACATAAACCTATGCGGGTAAACATAATCACCTGACTTCCAAGGTCAAACACATAGCTTAGAATGACCAAACAATCAACCAAATAGCAACACAATCATTCAAGCATATTAACCATACAGGAAATTACTTCTTTTATAACAACATTATTTCCACATATTACCATTCACTATAAGCTATCAAATTAAAACTATCTTATTGAATAATTCCTTAATATCAACTAGATCTTTTCCCAAATAATCATACATGGTTAAGTAACTTAATAATAATAGTAAAAACATGTAACCCATTCCTACTTGACCTAGTCTCTTTCCCACACTTCTATTTTTATTGCCATTTACATAACTATCACAATTCTAAAACCCTTACTTCACAACTTGAATACTCCTTAATTCAAATATCACTTTCACTTTGGACAATAACCAAATCAATTCAATCATGGGAGAATACGCTAAACCATTTTTTAAAGAAAATCAATCCTAGTACTCTTTTTATCTATATATAATTACTCTAATTACATATGTGAAAATAAAACTCCTATCATTTATTTTAGTTCATCGATTCACTAATTTCTCTCACTTAGAATTCTTAACACAACACACACTAGATTATATTCTCTAATCCTGTAAGATTAGATACGCCAATTAACAAAACAATATCAACACTTATCTCTAATCCTGTAAGATTACCTTTCTTTTATAAGAATAAACTCCAGCCACAAAATTTGAATATATGTATAAAAGAATCGTATGGATTCATACACAACAGCCAGCCACATAAGCATGCAAAAGAAAGAGGGATGCAATGAAGTGCACACACAAGGTGGGGACGTAGAAGTATGAGATCGGCTATTTTGACAAGCATTAATTTAAGTGAAAGGTTTAGGCATTAAAATCGCCCATTTCCTAAACTGAGTAGGATTCACCATACTACATCTAAATTCATCCCCAAGATTGCTGCAAGAGAAATTGTTTGAGAGATGTGGACCATTTCTACCATTTAAACAAATACGTTACTTCTGTGAAGAATATAGATGATGCTAAGTGGAACAATCTGAAACTAGGCTTCCACAATATCAATTTTTAGGCAAGGCAATTGGCAGGTGAAAAGGCCGATCACTATGTAATTTTAGACCCAACAAACAAGAGAGTCTAAATCTCAAATCGAACCCTACAAAGAACTCAGTTGAAACATTAATTCAAGCATGCACAAAGCCATCGAATGCATAATATGCCAACCAAGGAGAAACGCCATGCCTAGTTGCAGCTTAATGCAAACTCAGAATATGAAAAGGTAAAGTAAGGTATGTCAGGAGGAGGCAGCGGCGAGATTCTTGTTGGAGAATGATAGTGATGCAATCTTAGAGCCATTTAACATGGTTGCACAAATGATTCCAAGTATATAAACCCACGGCTAAAACAACTATATTGGCTTCCATGCAAAAGTACAAAAGCAAAGCTAGAGGAAAAGATGCTACACCAGATTATAAGATCAATAAAGATGCATAAACATTAAAGATAGCAGATTTAAATCGAATAAGGCATCCTTCATTTGGCTCCAAAGGATGAATACAATTCTAAGTTGATGCCATGAGAGACTCCATACACGTCGAACCAATTTGAAGGACTACTATAATGACCACTGATCATGATGTATTCCACTTCTAAAAAGGACTGAAAATTTGACTTCTCTACACTAAACGAGCTCCTTGAATAATGGATTCAATGTAACTACCAATATATGATGATACGTATGACCATAATTATGCATTAAGCCAAACTCTAAACCTTCCAAAGAGATTGAATCACACAATGATATAAGGAAGCGCAAAAATATAAGAATATAAAGACCAGGCACCAAACAAAATCATCTATCTAAAGCGCCTGAAATCTAATAAAACCACAAATGAGATAATACTTCCTACCATGCCGTGTAGAAAGAAGGAAAGCTTAAACGACTTCGAAACAAATGCGAACGATGGGAGAGATGCTGAATTCCACAAGAAGGAAGGATTTAAAATGCTAAATGAAGAAATATACAACAAGAATATTAAACGAACTCTACCTGTTGTCCTACGCTTCGAGGCTAGAGAAAATGTGCAAACACGATCTCTTCACAGCCCCAATCCGTTCTCTAGAAATCTGCTTCTTTCGTATTCAGAAAGTTGTATACTATTTTTTTTTTTTCACAAAAGAATAAATTGCAGAGCCCACAAAATTATTATTATTATTTTTTTTTTGAGAAAACATAAATAATTTTTTTTGTTTTTACATTCCTCTCTCCACCCTCCAACATGAAAAATCCCAATAAAAGATATGTTTTCGAAAGCAAAAATCAATACAAATAACAAGTTTCTATTCCAATTTCAGTTTTGAGTCGTGCATGTGCACACTCTCGTCTTTTCCAGCGTTTACAATTAAGTTCCGAAGACTTATCTTCTTTATTTAATTTAAAATTAAATTACTTTCCCATTTAATCAATTAAAATCCAATGACAATATTATTTATCTTTATTTATTTCTTTATCATAAAACACTTAACTACATTATTTATTTTAAATAATTAATATCACCTTTTCATAAACACACTTCTTTTAATTATTATTATAGTTTAATAATTAATTATCTAAATACATATAATATCATTTCATGAACATAGTTCATTTAATTATCATTTCACTTCCCAATTAATTTAAGTTGCCTTTAATCCTTTTTAATTTAATTAATTAGATTAATTAAGGCTAGTCAATATTAACTTAATCGCATAATTCAAAATAAATTAAACAATATAAATTAATGAACACAATGTGACAACACAATTCAACCAAACAATTTAAACTCGCCACCTCACCCGACCTAGTCCTCGTCATCCAAGGTCTCGACGTGTAGTGCCACCTGTACCCATAATATATAGCATTGTTAACCATCATTGAGCAGTTATATTCCTTTGTTCCACAAGGATTAATCCTTGTATATTTTCTGGTAATGCCTTGAGCCTTTTCCAACACTTGAATAGACTCCAAGTGGAACCCAAATTGGCCAAACCATCGGCCACTTGGTTGCCCTCCCTAGTGTGAGTCAAGTACTTCCTTTCCAATTTTGAGACCAATAAATTTATGTCCAATAAGATATCCCTGATATTCCAACCAAGCAATTGACCATGATTAATAGAGTCAATCACATTCATAGAATCCCCTTCAATATGAAATATTTTTTATACCCAGAGTGATTGCAATCTTGACACCCTTGAGTAGCGCCTATGACTTAACCGTCATAAAAGAATGAATGTCAATTCCTCCAGAAAACCTAGCAAACAATTTGCCCTTGTAGTCCCTTATAACACCGCCAATACTGGCTATAACAAGGTTCCACTTGGTTGCACCATCAAAATTCAGTTTAAACCAACCCAAACCCGACGGTTTCCAAACAGTGTTTTTTCTAGCTAGGGACTTCGAGTTATCAAAGGAGTTGGTCTCAAGTTTTATGTTCCAAGAATTTTCCATTTTGATCTCCCAATCAGTAGGGGCAATGTTCAGTGGTTTCCATTGGAATAGGGAGATACTTTCAGAAATAAGTCTGGATCCAATGCCAAAGACTTCCTTGGGGCTCCTCTTAGTGTCTCTAAAGATCTGATTATTCATTTCTTTCCGTAGGCACCAGCAGATGATGGGGGTTTCGCCTCAAGATTTATATGGGAGAGGGTGTTGAGAGGTTCCAATCCATCTTTCAATAAAGGATTTTAAATCCTTATTCAGGGTCCAATGAGTATCCAACTTTTGGAAAGCTAGGTCCCAAGCCTTAGCAGCATAAGGACAATGTGGTAATAGGTGATCCACTGACTCTTCATTATTTTTGCGTAACATACATCTATTTGGGATCAGAAAGCCCCTTTTCCTTAGGTTATCTTTGGTTAGAATTCTATTGTGACAAGCTATCCACTAGAAGAAATTTATTTTTGGAATCAAGTGTCAATTCCAAACATGTTTCCAAATCCTGCTTCGAGTGCCCTTATTCGACAACAAAATATATGTCATCTTCACGGAAAGGTTTCCCTTGATTTCCAAAGACCAAAAGAAATCATCCTTGACATTAGATAATAAGATTTTGGATAAGGAAAAAGCTCCATTAGGAAATAGCCAGTCGTTTGAGCTTAGGGGAAAGAGGGCAGCATAAGCCCAAGTCTTTCCATCTTCTAACACCCAACGGACCATGAAGGTAATCACAAGCATTCCTACCAAAGAATCAAGTCACAGGTTCCATCAGGTTTTTAAACTTAGAAAAGGCCAATGGGGGGTCAAATAGCCAAGGGTCTTTCTAGAAGCGAATACAACTACCACTACCAAGTTTCCATCTCAGTCCTGATTGAAGCAAATTCTTCATTTTGTAAATATTATTCAAAGCTAAGGACCCACGAGGGTGATCATTCAAAATGCACCTAATTAGGGGATGGTTGCCCCTGAGGTATTTGGCAATCATTATCCTACTCCAGTCCTTTTTATTCCTTAACTGGTCCCACCCCACCTTGGAAAGCAAGGCTTTGTTGGTAGATTGGACTTTCCTAATGCCCAACCCTCCCCTAGATTTAGGAAGACACACCTTATCCCAACTGACAAGAGACATCTTCTTCTTTTCATCAGTACTAGACTAGAGGAATATTCTTTGGATCTTTTTGAATTTCCTAGCAATGTAACTTGGTATTTTGAACATAGAGAGGAAATAAACTAGAATCCCCTAAAGCATAGCAGTAAGAAGTTGTAGTTTACCAACATAAATTAGGATCAAACCTTTCCATCCTGTAATCTTCCTCATAATCCTCTAAAGGATAGTATTCTAGAAATTGGGAGTGACTTCGTTAATAGTGAGAGGGAGACCCAGATACACTGAAGGAAGTGAGGCACTCACATAGCCCAAAATAGTAGTCACACGATCTTGTAGACCACGAGTGCAGTTAAAGAAATAGATCATATTTTTATTATAATTGATGCACTGACCTAAATAAGTTGTATAAATATTGAGGTAACTTTTCCATTTATTGTCTGCCACGACCAAAGATTTCCCAAATAACATAGTGTCATCCACAAATAGTTAAATGGTAGTAGGGTCAAGAGTGGTGGTCTGCTTGACACCCTTGATGGAGCCCTCTAACAACATACGAGCAACATTACTACTTAGAACATCAACAACCATTATGAAAAAATATGGGGAGAGGGGGTCCTCCTATCTAATACCCCACCTAGCTACAAAAAAACTATGGGGCACTCTATTGACCAAAACAAAATACTTCATCGTGGTTATGCATTCCAAAATGATATTGATCACTCTTTGATTGAAGCCAAAATTATCAAGGACTTTTGGAAGAAAGTCCCATAGGAATTTATTGTAAGTTTTAGAAATATCAAGCTTAAATTCCATACTAGCATTATTATACCTGTCCATAGAATGCAAAATTTCATGAGTGGTAAGAGCCACATCCAAGATATGGAGACTCGAAACAAAGCCTTTTTGACTTGGACTTATCATTTTATCTAAGAGGGATTTCAAGCGGTTCACCAAGATTTTGGAAAAGATATTATAAACAATGTTATAAAGGTTGATGGGGTGGAAATCAACCATGGTTTGTGGTTCATCAATTTTAGGGACAAGGGCAATGAAGGTATGGTTTAGTTATTTGAGCATTTTTCCAAAATTGAAAAGATCCCTTGCTGCAGAGTAAGGTCCTCCCCCACAACATCCCAAAAGATCTAGAAGAAAGTTGGGGGGAAACCATCAAGTCCAAGGGACTTATAAGCACCGATACTAAACACAATAGTCTATACTTCCTTAGGAGTAACATCCCCCATAATAGAATCATTATCCTCTTGGGATATAGGATTAGGAAGGGGTTCCAACAATAGATCATCCAACACCGAATTGGGAGCCTCAATAGGAGTCAACAAAGCCCTTTGGATGTGACTAGCAGCCAAAAGACCAATTTGAATGGGAGTAGAAACAACATCCCCTGATGCATTTTTCAACTTTTTTATCTAATTTCTTTTCCTATTCTTAAGGACCAAAACATGGAAGAAAGACGTATTCCAATCCCCCTCGGTCAACCATTGAATTCTGGATTTTTGCTTCCAGAATACTTCTTCTTTCTTCAAAATTTTCTCCCATTCCACACACTCAACTCTCTCCTGTTGACAAGTCTAAATACAGATATCTCCTTCTTCCATCCTCTTTTGTATCTCACAGAGCGTGTCATCTAAGACTTTTTTTTTATGAAACACATCCCCAAACACTTGCTTGTTCCACCCCTTGACCATTTTTTTTATACATGTTTGAGACTATGAAAGATCTTAAACATAGGGGAACCATGCACATGTACATTCCACCAAGTAGCAATCTTATTCCTGAAATTTGAATGGGAGTTCCACATAATCTCAAAACAGAAAGGGAAGGGACCCACAATAGTGTGTTCATTTAGGATCAATAGCAAAGGATTGTGGTTTGAAATAGTTTTGGGGAAGAGCCAGCAGATTAGCATTAAGTAAGGAAATCCAATTGGGAGAAAAAAGGAATCTATCAAGACGGACCTAAATCAACCCAACCCCAAGGCGTCTATTAGACCAAGTATAAGATTGGCCCTCTAATTCAATATCCACTAGGCTGATACAATTCAAGAAGTCAGCCAAATCAGACATTTTCTCAGAGTAATCAATCAGACCTCCACATTTCTTTGAAGGATAAAGGGGGGAGTTAAAATCACTAGCCACGAGCCATCAACTCCCCTATTAGCCAAAATCTAGTTAGATAATTCCTGCCAAAGGGTTTTCCTTGCATTCCTAATATTGGGGGCATAAATGTTAATCAAAAACCAAAACCCCTAGCATTGGAGAACTTGACATCCACACTATTCCTACATTGAAATAATTTAGAACTAGATATCCTAATGGGATTCTACATCATAGATATCCCACCTCAAGCCCCATCCGCATCACTACAAGCAAAGAGGGTGTTCAGCCAAATATACCTAGCTATGGGTTTAAAATTAGTTTCCTTCATTTTGGTTTCTTGTAAAAGAAAAACATCAATCTTGTGTTCCAACACATAATTCTTCAGGGCCAACTGCTTGTGTGGGCTATTTAACCCTCTCACTTTCCATGAAAAGACATTCATTTAGAAGATTTCTTTGAGGAAACTTCCAATGTCCTATGTTTACCTATCGCAATTTCTTTTGTTGTCTCTCTGTTCTCGGTCTACTGCTGATTGGGTCTACTAGGTTTGGATTCACCTCCCACATCATCTTTCTTTTGTTTACCCTTCTTCTTAGGAGTTAACCATAAATATTCTTCCATAGTTTGAGCCTGAGGCACAACAACTGTCTCAGTCTATCCAAGACCAAGTGTTTCCTTGTTCACTCCATCATGAATCTCACCTTCCTCGACTTCCATAAGCTTAGGGGAAAGATGCTTCTCCATAGTAACTCTAGTCCCCAATGACACTCCAGATTCAAGTAACGAGGACTTACACACCATAACACTGTTGGGAGAGGAACCATTGAGCTCCAAAATAGAGTCAACCAAGACCAAATCATTAGGAAAATCCATCAGGATCACAAGGTTAGCAAGCCCAGCCTTAGCCGGTGACTCAATGATCTTAAGGATATAATATTCAAAGGGGTAGTAGTTAGTGGGGACCTCCTCTGAAGGTTCACTAGGGTTGGGGTTGTGTCTAACCATGGACTTGCAGTTTGAAATAAGGTGGCCCAGTTTAACACATTTCTAGCAATAAATCACTGCATTCTCATAGTAGACTTGTTGAGTCCAAGATCCAAATATGGAACATAGCTTCATAGAGTTGGGTAAGGTCTTATTTATATCAATGTTGACACAAAAGTGAGAAAAAACTAACTTGGACATGGATCTAGTGATAGATTTTGAGGTGATGAACTAGCCCAAAGAGTCACCAATGCTTTGAAAAATTGAATCGTCCCAATATTCTAGAGGAACTCCTAGAAGATCTACCCACACAAGAGCCAACTTGTTGAGATTTACAGTAGGGCCGAACCCTGGTTTCTAATGGCACAAAGACAACCCATGCTTTCAAAAGACTTAGGGACCCAAAGAGAGCACATAAATCAAGTCCTCATCAGCCATGAACTTGAATAGGAATAGTCCACCAGCCATGGCACAGACACTCACACTGCCCTTCAAACGCCATTTCACAGAAGCCCATCTCCTAATCATATCCACAGAGGGCTGGAAGGAGAAGAACTTTCTAACCAACACTTTCTCCATGGAAGAAACAATCCTATTGCTAATATCTTTAGGGATAGAGAATTTAGTTCCCAAGACAAAGATCTCCGCCTCAAGGAAAGGAAAGGAACTCTTAGTAGTCGGTCTCATGTTAGTCAACACAACTTTCCATCCTTTTGACATAAGAGTTATAAGAATCATAGGCACTTCGACAGTAGGCTAACCAAGAATCATGGGATCCCCAACAACAGGCAACACATGAGAGACCCCTGAGGACGACACAACATGTGTTGTGGCAAGAATCTATTCAAAAGGGGATAGGGGGGACCATGGGGTACCCCCAACGTAGAGTCTACCATGTGCACAGACAATTCAAACCAGAGGAGCAGGAATATTATTTATTTCTTTTTGTTGTTAGAACCTTGACTTTGGTGATTATGTTTAAACCATGCCAAAAGATAGGATTATTAAATCCCTTGGTATCTTTTGTTTGATCAATGCCTTCATTTGAAATAAAATCCACAACAATATTAGCTTCTCCACAATAATATTAGCTTCCTTATATATGTGGGATATTTTGTGTTCATTTATTTGATCAACAACTTGGTTATTTTCTCTTCTCACATCTTCATTTTCCAACTAGGAGCATATTTTGTACAAACCACCTTGATAACTATTTCTGAGTCACCTTCAACATCAATGTTGTGTATTGTATTATCTATATAGTATTTTAACCCTTCATAAATTACAACACATTCTGCCTCATTATTTTTCTCGTTTGGAAGCTTAATTGAAGCAACCCAAAATAAATTTCCTTCATCATTTCTGATTGCAAACCCTACCCCCAATTGCCCTAGGAAATTTTAATCTACCTTTTGGGGTAGCTCCCATTTAGCCTTGCCCCAATCCTTCTTATTTTTGAAGAGATACCCCTTAGAAGAATTTAATAATGGCCAATTCTTGATCATCTGATGACCCCAAGCAAAGAAGAATTTTCATTTTTTCTTCTTTGTAATCCCATGAAATGTTCACTTATGCCACCTTCTACTTTGCACAAAATACCCTCAATCGAAGTATATTTATCATTGAAAACTCTCGTGTTTCTAAATCTTTCCACAAGCCTTCCATTGTTAATCCCTTGTTAATTTAAGGCCATGATTCAAATATACCTTTTAGATTGTTAAATAAAGGGCCTTGCCAATCCAATTTGGCACAAAAAGTTGTCCAACACCTCTGTGCCATGACACACTAGATAAAAATATGGTTAACTACTTCTTCATCCCTATAGCACAAAACACATCTGTGAGGACCCACCAACCCTATGCAATTCAACCATTATCCTATTAGAATATGCTTGTGGAGGGAATTCCATGCAAAGGCACCTACCTTCAGAAGGACATTGTTGCCCCAACATAAACACTTTGGCCAACTTGATAGAGAATTGTCTTTCCTAATAACTGTGCAACCAATTTTGGTCAAATATTCATTGCTCCTTGTAGTGAACCACTTAATGGTGTCTGCCTCATATGTGATTAGGATATGTATTTTCTCCAATTCAAACATGAGTGTATCCTTGGAAAGTACATCAATTATTTCAAAACTCAAGATTCAAGCGTATTCCCATCTACCTTTTTCCTCCTAGACATCTAAGTAGCACCTCAGTTTTTCCCCATACTAATCACTAGTTATACAAATCACCTCTTCCATACCTGGTAGCTTATTCAAGGGTTCATATTCATTCCATGAATCATGCCAAAAGGAAGCATTCCTACCATCCTTTATTATCTACATTATGTTCTCAGTTATTACTAATCTGCAACTCAGAATAAAGTTTCATATTTTTGAACACTTCTGTCGGTTAGCAATAGTGAGAATTATTTTTGACATTAGAGAATCTAGATATTTAGCTCTTAGGAGCCTGCTTCATTCCGCATTTGGATTCTTGAACATACCCCATGTGATTTTTGCACCTAATTCTCTGTTTTACATCCTTAGATCCTTAACATCTACTCCTCCTTGATCCTTGGGCTTTTTTACCATCTCCCAGATTAATAATGATATTATTTTCCTCTCATGAGCCCCATCCCATATATTTTTTCTTTGAATATTGATTAATTGCTTAATTACTTTGTTTGGTGCTTCAATATAGGAAAGAATGTAAATTGGAATAGCGAATAACACTTCTTTCAACATGGTTATTCTACTAGTTAGTGTTATCCATCACCCTTTCTATCAATCAATTCTCAATATATATTTTTTAATTATATCTTTCCATATATTTGATTTTTCTTGTCCCTTGAATAGTTGTAATAACAAAGAGAAATGGAGATAATGGATCTCCTTGACACAAAACTCTTGCGCTATTGAAAAACTGCAAGGGACCCCATTCACAATCATCAAGTATCATGGGGTAGATATGCAACAAAAAATCTAATTTACCCATTTATCTTTGAAACCCATTTTTTCCATTGTTTTCATCAAGAAGTGTCATCGAACTTGTTCATAAGCTTTTCTCAAGTATAGCTTCATCAACATTCCTTTTTTGTTGGATTTTGTAATGTGTGGATAACTTTGTGAGCAATTATTATGCCATCTATAATGTTTCTTTTAGGAACAAAACAACTTTCCTCCACTGAGATAATGAGAGGTAGAAGTTTTTTTAGGAGATTTTCCATAACTTTGGCTATTATTTTATATATCGTGTTACACAAAGATGTAGGTTTGTAATCTTCAAGTAAGAGTTGAAATTTTCATCCTTTGGTATAAGCATGATATTTATGTTGTTTGAATCCTTGAGAATTTTAGACTTCTTTCTTGATTCTTCTACCAAATCATTTATTTCCTTACCTAGAAAATCCCAACATGTTTGGTAGAAACAAGCATTAAACCAGTCAGGTCCATGTGCTTTTGAAATGTTGCTTCTCACACTTCTTCCAAAGTTGTTACAATGGTTAACATTTTGTTGTCTTTGTAGGTGATCACAACATCTAAGTCTTCAATAGTATCGTACTTGACACATTTTGCCTCCCCATACCCGCCTAATAATTATTTTAAATTGCCAACACCTGATTTTTGTATCTTTGCTTCTTCAGTGATGGTATTATCATTGCAATCTTTTATTTTAGTGATTTTATTCCAACTTTTTTTAAAAACTAAAATAAATAAAAGTGGATGAGCCACTGAAATATTTATTATTTTATGAAATAATTTTTACAAGAATCTGGTTCAGGGGAGCATACTGGCAGGAAAGAACCAGGAGAAGAAAACCTCTAGTTATAGCTCCATGCAGAAGAAATAAAGTCACATATGGTGATTACATAAAAAACCCAAGGACTGGCCCAATCAGAGGCCCCAAATACAACTTTTCTACCCAAAGAAAGAACAACCCAACAAAAATGGAAGAAGGATAGCAAAGAACTTAATCCACCCCAACCTCTCAGGAACTTGAACTAATTTCATGATAGGATAACGGCCATAAATGATCCAGAGAAAGGCTCTTCTTTGACTTCACAACCCTACAGATAAGACTTCTGGAGAGAGCTTGTAGCTAAGACATTTGCACCCTGAGATAGTTTCTTCAAAGTTATCATTCACGATGCTAGACCTAATTATCATCAAAAAATATCCAAAGCAACCATTAGTAACAAAACCAATTTTAGGAATGAACCCAACAAAAGGAAATGTACCATTGTCCAAGGAGTAACTATCCAAGGCTTTCTTGCAAATAGCTAAAGAAATGTCCTCATCATCGAAGAAAAAAATCTAACCAAGTTTATCATTGTCAAAAGGGAAGGAATCCTTACAAAATTTACATACCAGATTTACTGCCACCCAATACCAAATCACTGAATTTGACATTGAGAAATGAGACTAATATGTCTTTGATATTCAAAAATTCCAAGGAATTCATGTTATATTTATATGAAGATTGAAAATGTGAGTGGAGGAGCCGACTGAACCAATTCATAAGTAGTCAAACTCAAAATGAAATATCATATATATTATGATTCTAAACACAGCCGATGTGAGCCATGTAGAGCAAAAAAGACTACCAGCTGGAACCATAAATCTATTTAAGAAGAACCTGATGAAAAATCCAAATCACCAAGCCATGTGTCAAGTATGGGATAAAACAACAGACTACTGTCCCAACAAGAGTATTAAAACTATGTTATCTCAACTTTATATCCATCCCAAGTGAGACAAAAAACCGGCTGAAACCACCATATGAATGAGGGATATCAAGGGTGAATAGAGCATGCTATGCCAAGGAAACCATGCTATATTTATATAAAGACTGGAATCTTGAATGGAGGAGCAAACGGAAAAAATTCATAAGTAGTCAAACTCAAAATGAAATATCAAATATATTGTGATTCTAAACACAGCCAACATGAGTCATGTAGAGCAAGAAAGACTACCAGCTGAAACCAAAAGCCATATAAGATGAACCCAATGATAAATCCAAAACACCAAGCCATGCGTCAAGTATGGGATAAAACGATAGGTCACTGCCCCAACAAGATAGAGTAATAAAACTGTGTTATCTCAACTTTATAACCATGCCAAGTGTGAGACAAAAAACCAACAAAAACCTCCAAATGAATTAGGGATATCAAGGGTGAATAGAGCATGCTATCCGCAAGGAAATAATTTACCAAAGATGCTTTGTTCCATCAAAGGAGATGAGACAACATTTGTACAGAGGATAAAGGCCCAAATTTATTAGCCATATATATCAGCAGCAAGAAACTATATAGAAGTAGCTAGGATGAGCCAACAATAGTGCCAATTCCAAGAACAGTAAAACCAACAACAAAACTGAAATATATGCCCTCTCACCAAAGGAATACCAAGATGCCACTAAGAGAACAAAAAGATACTTGAATTGTAATCATTCCATCAAAAATCCCACTATAGAATCTCATTTAGTAAGGGGAAATTCTTCCTTACTAAAAACTGTAAGAGGTAGTTGCTCATCTATAGCTTTGTTTGCTAAGTAGTTAGCAATATTATTTGCTTCTCTGTAACAATGGGATAGTGAGAAGACATTGAACCATTTCAACTGAATTAGCACCTTATCTAACAAGTATTGTAGCTGCCAAATATGAGTTTTTTGGCTTGAAACAACATGAAAAATAACCATGGAATCTCCTTCAATGATTAATGAATTGATTTGAAGGGACCTTGCGAGATCCAAACTGGTCGAATTGTGAAAAAACATTGTATTTAGATCACCCTCTTCAAGCCAAGTATCTTTGGGTTTAGTTTTCCAATTACTTTCCTCCTTACCAAAATTTTAATGTATTCTACCAACAAATCTTTTTCTTTCACAAATTTTGCTTCTGTCATACCATTTTTTTATTACTATTTCACTTAATGCAAAAAAAAATTGCTTCCAAATATTCTTTTTCTACAAATATATTCTTGAAGGATGTTTGATTCCATATTTTTTTATTTCTCTTTCATACAGAGCAGCTTCTTTTAAAAGACAAACATTTTTGTTCATGCTATATTGATGGGTTCCTCCTACCATTCCTTCAACAATGTTGGCATGTCTTAACTTCTTAACCATATTTTTTCAAATCTAAACTGCACTTTTACTGGTTTTATTTCTATGCTAACTATAAGCTTGATTACGAAGCGGATGATATTGGGATTGAACATATCAATTCCTTTGGTAGAATATCTTCCTGCATCCATTCCTCATAAATTACTTTTTAAAAATTAAAATTAAAATTAAGGACTTCTTTAAAATATCATTTTGAATTATTTGCAATGCATGAAAATACCTTAATAGATAATATGAAAAATGTGATAGAAATGTAATCTTAATGAGTAGAATGGTTATAAGCATGAAAAATGAGTGATTTCAATAGAGCCATGTTTTATCTTTAATATACTCTTCACTTAAAGTTGCATCACATAAATGTGAACATATATATGAGATTTTTTTGCATTCATATTACATTTTTAAAAATAATTAATAGTTTATTTAATTTTATAATCAAAATAAAAAATATTTTTTTCAAAAAAATTATGTTAAAAAATTGAATTTATATATTAGTATTTTAATACATTATTAAACAAATTTTATAATTTTTTTATTAACATGAAAAATAGGTTTTGGAGGGATCTGAAATCTTTAAAAAGAAAATACTGCCATAAGAATAAAACATAGCCAAACAGAATCCTACCAACAATAATCTAAAAGAAAAAAAACAACCACGGGACTATTTCATATTCTTTAGAGTATCTACCAACTCTAGCTTCTAGTTGTAGAAGTTTTGATGAAGATTAACCAAGTTTAGTAACTCATTTTTTCCTCTTTGAAAGACTTTGTTTTGCTCCCCCTTGTCCTTAAGCTTGGTCCCTTTGAATTGGCCTACACTTGTTTCTCCCCTTTGTCTTTGTTTGAATTCTATTTCTTTCTACTTTCCTCAAGGATCCCATCAATAACCTCCTCTCTCAACTATTTGAGATTCTATATAAGAATCCTAATCCCCTCAACATTGTTTTCTATAAACCAATTGTTAATCTTTAATATATTCTCTAGATTTCTATTAGTTTCTATTGTTGATTTATAGAAAGAACCATTTTAATAATTTAAATTGGTTAGTAATCCCTTCCTTGGAAAGCCCTAAGACATCATAAATATCCTCTCTATTAGTGTGGAGATAAGTAAAGTTTGCATACAGATAGGGAAACTCTGCAGCATCATGGATATATTTCTTAATGCCTTTCTTTAGAGCCTAGATCCCAGTAGCCATTTTATCACCCACTTTCTCCTTACCTTTGCCCAATGCTTCCCCTTCAGAATTTAAAATTTTCTTCCCCTTCCATTGAGTGTTAACCCTTCCTCCCTCCTCCCTTGTTTGTGATCCCTTGACCTAGCAGATAACCTCTTCACTTTATTTTTAGGGGATTTCTTCTTACCAACACTTTTTATTTTCCTTTCATCCTATCCCTTAGATGGTAGCACAAAGAACACTTCCACAAAATCTTCTCCCTCATCTTTTTCCCTCTAGTTCTCATCATCCTCATCCTCGTTGATATTTGAACCTATATTAGAGTAGTGAACAACCATTGGTTGTTTTTTCTTAACATTCCCCTTCCCCCTTAGACTTGACATAGGGGTTTTTTAACATATTCCATAATAAAGAGGATTAAACCCTCATGCAAAAATAGGTAATTTGGGATTTTTCATATGTTACTTAATAGTATAATCCAAAGATGTTAATAGAAAATAGGGAAATAAAACCAACAATTTATGTCAAAAATGGTTTAAGAAAATGAAATGAACACTACAAATTGTTATGAACCTATCATCCAACAAGATATACTGCATGATGACCTCAACAAATTATGCTTAAATAGGTTTATTGGACAAATAGTCATAGCCCTATGAGAAGAGTTGCACCATCTTCCCATGCTCATTCCCCTTAAAAAAATGGTTTAGGGCTTTGAATCATTTGTCTTCCTATCTTCAAATAACTTCATGTCTTACATTGAAATCCTAGTAATATAAGCAATTACCTCCTCACTTATAGGAATTTCCTTTCCATTCAAATTGAGTAGCTTGTTCTTTCATTCTTTGATAAAAGTTTGGTAGATTTTGGGTCATGACTATGAAGCCTCTCCAAGTAGCGAGATAGGCCCTCAATTCTACAATTCTCCATACTTTTGGATTCCTACAAACCCCACCACAGGATAAAGATTCCACTCTATTTCTCTCACCTCCCATTGTAATAGTAATGAGTTTGATAAATAAACCACATATGTTGTTCAAAAAATCCTAGTATATAAAAAAGGGAAGGCAACCCCTTTTCACCTAGAAAATGTGTGAGGAGTCTAAGTCTCATAATTCCTACGTCCCATCTATTCTCAGAATCCATGTTGGAATTCATAATTTGTAATGGATAGAGCTTCGATGGGAATAGAGGAGTGCCACTCCCTTATTTGTAATGATTCACTTTTCATGCCTTTATTAGAAAAAATATCTACTAATTTATTTTCCTCCCGATAAATATGAGTAATCCTGATTTCATTAAAGGATTTAATCATATTTAGGAAGTCAAATATTAATGTTTCAATTCACCAACTAGGAGTATGATCATTTTTAAGACATCTAATAATATTAGAGAGTCCCCCTCCAACCAAACCTTCTTATACCCTTTGTCATAAGCTAATTTTAAGTCATTATAATTTTTCATAGCTTTAGCAATGTGATTTGTTTGAATTCCCAAAGGGAGTGCCACCACTTAAACAAACCTACATTCCTCATCTCTTCGCACTCCCCTATGCTTCTAGTTGGACCAAGGTTCCCTTTCGCCACCCCATCAAATTTAATTTTAATCCACTCCTTTTACAAACACCTCCAAACCACATTCTCTCTAGAATACTTCATATTTTGAAAGGGAAAGATTTATCGAATTGGATATTCCACTTCTCCACAACCTAGGAATCATACTTATAAATCTTAAGTTTCAATCCTTCCATGTGCTTCGTAGTGACCCCATTCATTAAATTCTCTTTAATAGCTCTTTGGATCTTAATCCAAACACCTTCCTCCTTGAAGTGCACATCTTTAAACACAAAGTTGTTCGTCTCTTTCTATAGGCCCCACAAAACATGTGGATCCATAAGATACCACAAAAATAGGAGTGAAGGATTAGTGGAAGGATAGAATCATTGACCATAGAAATCAGCAAAAGAGTTGGGAAATATCTAATTTAATTTCTAGAGGGAAATAATTTGATCCCAAATAGACCAAGAGAAGCTACAACCAGGGAAAATGTAAAAGGAATCTTTTGAATTACTTTCACAAAAGGCACACCAATAGGAAAGGCGAACCCCCTTTTGAAAAAATTATCAATAGAGTATTTTATTTTGGAGCATGATCCAAAAGAAAATATTTTTCTTAGGAATGAGCATCAGCTTCCAAAGAGTGCTCCAAAAATGGGGAGGAATTTTTTGCTCCATCAACAATCCAAAGCCCAAAGAATCCAAGTACAAAATATCTAAAGAGGGGTTCCAAATCAACTTGTCAACTTTTGGGAAAGAAGGGATATGAATCAGAGAAAGGAAGGGTTGAAGCTCCCCTAAATGTGAATTGACAACCCTCAAAATTTTCCAATTCCCATCCTAAATATAATCAGCAACCTAACAGCTAAAGGTTCTGACACAAACATATTTCAAAGGTTCATCCCATGGAAGATCCCTAAGTGAGAGGTTGGAATACCAAACATCATCCTAGAAGTTAATCAACCTTCTATTATGGAAAATCCAATGGGAACCTTTGTGAATGATATACCTCAAATGAAGAATGTTTTTTCAGAACCATGATCCCTCTAGAAGATGATCAATATCCAAAACCTCCCTAAAGTTGTACTCATAAAAATACTTATTGTTGGTATGTGGCTGATCATGCTATACTATATAGCCTCACATCACCAAAAAGAAAAAAATCAATGAAAAAGAAAAATCCGATTTTGTAGAACCCTAAAAATGGAAGCTCTTGGTAAAAATGGGTATTACTGTATGATGAAAACATTCAAAGATTGTAATAGGGTTTTTCTGGATAATAAAAGTATTGGATGGCTGTTTGGTGGATGTAGCCCAGATTGGGTGAACCACGTTAAATTCTGTGTTATGATTTATTCAATGTTTTAGTTTCTCTGTTTTGTTAATTAAATCTGCATTTAATTGTTAGATCTTCCATCTCTAACCCTAACACTTATTTGTCAGTCTTACACTCACTCACAATCTGGTTGTACGTCAGTTGTGGGCACTAGAAGATGTAGTCTGAGAAGATTTTGAGGGCTCCTTCTCTACCATAGGAGCAACCTCTCCAACTGTCACCATTGGAAGGATGGGATCCTTTGGAGGAGGAGGAGGAACAAATGCAAGAACAAAAATAGGCATCTCAATGACGAGCCTCTTTCCTTTCCCTACTTTGGGAGTAGGTAGAGGAATAGGTGGAGGCCACAGAGGCTGAAACATGGGAACAACCCCATGGGAGCGCTTCCCCTTACCATACAAGGTGGGTCAAGGCACCGTGGGTACAACAGGAAGCTGCAAGACTGGAGGATTCAACTTCCACAAGATGGATGTTTTTCCTTTTCCTATGCTATACATAGTAGTAAGAATAAAGGATGCCACCAAGGGCTACGAAGAAGAATTTGAAGGTGCAGAAGAAGAACTAGAAGGGAAAGGACCGATGGAAAGAGAAAGCTCATCCTTCCCTTTTGGAGGGGCAGAAGGTGAAACATGCTAATGTGCATGCAAGTAGGCCTTCAAAGAAACAACATAAGGAGACGGGGAAAAACCACCCTTTGATGTCGAGCCCCCAGTCGTGTATCTACAATAAGCTCTATACATAAGATATCCCCTAAGAAGGAGAGGTCCAACTAGGGTGGGCCAAAAGTGGTCAAGGGAGAAGCCCCACATGCTACCAGTGGCTTGTATCTAGTATCTTGGACAACTTTCACGGAACCCTTATTAGGAAAATTTAGGCATTTGTGGATCATGGAATCAACTGCATTCATGGAGGCTAACCATAGAATTCCTAGCCTCACTTTGAATAAGTTAGAATAGATAGGATCACAATAAATGGGACTTCCATAGGCCTAGGTCCTACTAAGACCAATAAGGAAATTATGCCCATAGGCACAATAGAAAGCCCATCGTGTGTGTGAAGGGTAGCCTATGACTCATCATATTTCTCCTTATGTAAATTATTGATAAATAAGGTATCCTCTATAATGACATTCACACAGCTTGAGGGATCAACCATAATTCATGTGACGATTTTACCATTGAGACGAGTGGGAATGTAGAGTGGAGAAAGCTCCTTGTTCAAGGGAAGATCGTGTGAAGTGAATGAAATGTCAGGGCCAACATTCACACACTTTGAATAAGGAATATGAGTGAATGAGACTACATTCACTTATTTAGATGGGGTGAGATCAAAAGATGATGAAGAAGGAATAACCAAATTAGTCAAGCGTGACGGGAAAGGATCTGTGTATATCTGCAACTAGTTGTTTGGATTTTCTATAGACTTGTTAGAGTTCTAATTTCTACCATTGAGGCAGATAGTCTCATCATTGATGTGGTCCTAAATCATATGATGCAAGTGAACACATCTTTTGGTGTCATATCCAACAACTCAGTGGTATTGGAAAAACTTTTAGGTGTCATACTATTAAGGATACGACTCAGACAGTGGTTGAATCTCTAGAAAATTTATTACTTTATCTTTCAATATTTTTTGTAGGAAATTATTATATGATTCTGAAAATTTAGTAAAAGTTATATTACATCTTGTAGCAATTTTGTCTACTAGAATAGAGACCATGTTTTCCAAGACCTTGTTCTTGCTAGAGATTGACATGACTAATCGACTACCCTGGCAGGAGTGCGAGGACAGATCCTCACACTAGAAAACCACTTGATGGTACACTCTTGCAAGGCAACACATAGATGCACAACAGAAGGATACTTCATAAAAATAAACTTTTCTTATAGTGAAGGCAACAAGTTCCTAATAAGCACTTTTTGAACATAAAAACCAGGAAAAGGATAAGAAATTTGAGTAAATATGGCCTTCAATACTGAGCTATAAAATCAGTTAACTTCTCATAAGTCCCCTGCTTGCATTAGACAAGATCATTGAAAGTGATCTCCGGCTTGATGTTTTCCTAAAACTACTGAAGAAATTGATTAACTAGGTGATCAAAGGAGAAAATAGAATTATCAAGCAGGGAACAATACCATTCCAAAGTGGCATCCTTGAGAGAATGTGGGAATAGCTTGGTCAAAAGCACATCATTATGGAAGAAATTAGTACACAAGGCATTGAAGGATGAGACATACGTCCATGGATCCCCATAGCCATTGTACTTTTCAAATTTTGGAACCTTTTCACATTTCAATTTCTTTACTTGCATTTAAAAAAGTTAAGTTAATTGAAAATGGATAAAATGATATTTATCGGTCATTGTTTATGAATTTGATAAATGCAAATGATATATGGAATTAATGATTAATTTTTCAAATTTTAAGATTTAAAAGAGTTTTTTTCATAATTATTATCAATTAAAGGTTACTTATAAAGTTGGAAAGTGCAAGAATGTGTGTGTGTGTAGGAATAGGTTGAAGAACAAGAACTTGGTTGAGGTAGGAATGCTTAGCCGAATGAAAAACGGTAAGCAAGGTTGGCATTTAGAATCTCACACACCACAGTAGACCATGACATCTACATTTTTCTATAATTGATAAATATCATTCTTTCTTGTGTGGAATCATAATTTGGTTAAATAAGCAATCTTGTAAAAGAAATGAGTTTAGTGCATCCTTGTCTTACCCTGTCTATCTCAAATTTTGATTTAAAATGATTTTGGAAATGCATTTGATCATATAAAATTATCATAAGGAGAATGCTTATATTTTTTTTTCTTTTTTACAAACTTGAAAATAGGCTCTTGATAAAGGAAATAGAAAAAAAAAGATAAAATTAAATGTATGCTTGTGAATCTATACATAAATATATATGTATATATATACGTGGGTGAAACCATATATATATATACATATTACCATCGGTTTCAACAAGTGTTAGCTTTAATTCGTAACTCTTATAATGAATGGGGGAGGGGCCGACCCCTCCTATATTAGAAAGTAAGAGATAATGCTTAGAAATAGAGGGGAAGTGGGCGCTAAGTGAAAGAGGTATGGAAGAAGGAATTAAGACCACTATCTCCAAAGATAGAAAGGGATATATATTCATGGTTAGAGGGGGGAAAATTGAAGGAGAAAATCTAGCAAAAAATAGGAGGGAATGAAGGAGAAATCGATAGAAGAAAGGGGGACGAAAGAAAAGGGAAGTTGTTGCTAATTTTCAACTAAGGAAAATCTTCAAGAATCACAAAATAAAGAGAGGTATTCTCGAAACTGATCAAATGTTTCCTTTTTGTGTCGAATGGTTATTCATTCTTATTCTCTATCTTGCAGATATCATTTAATTCTTATGTTTAGTTTTTCTTAAAAAATGTGCACTTGTTATGTATAATCGTGGCTTTGTATTCATAAATTTGTCACTATTTAGTCAACCTCATATTTATCTTGGTTAGCTATACTAGGGTTGAACCACCATGTATGAGCCTTGTTCTTTTGGTTACCCTGCATGCACATGTTTAGGATGATCACCGAGACGGGTTACCACCCACATACTACCTCAATACTTTGTAGCCTTGGTCTATTGATTGAGCCATTACATTTCATTTATCAAGATAACTCCATCTTGTTCTTTCCTTTTTTTTGGATGGATGTTATTATGGTGTTCAACTTATTTTTTGAGAAACATTAAATGGTCGAATGGTTGTCACTGTTTGATGACTATTATTTCATAAGAGATTTGTAAGCATCCAACTATTGCTAGCTGAACAATTCATATCATTTTGTTACTTTGTTTGTTGATGAACGACATACATCATTCAACCCGTGTCTTATTTATCACACCCACCATTTGGTGAGGTGTATGTGGTGAGTTGGGCCCTGCTGTAAATGATTTTCTCATCATTCCCTTTTATTTTATGAGTTATCAAACAGTTTCACCTTGTACTATTAAAAGGGGGTTATGAACGATATTGTCATTCCATGGATAACCCTCAGCCGAACATAGATAGAGTTCCATATATAACAACAATGCATGATGTTACTTCTATGATGCAAATGTTGGGCCATCTCAAGTCATGGGTTATAATGAATCATTCAAATCATTTCTCTCATACAAAGTTTCTATATGTAAATTTATATATATATACACACACATGTACACCATCATTTCAATCCAATGTTTAAATCGGAGTTGAAGGATGTTCATACTCTATTACTTACAGATAAAAGGTGCCTTCCTATATTGTCAGTCAAACCATAGCACAATAGATAATGGGTAAATTAAGTTACTTAATGATAACCGATATCATGTTATTGATTACACTATAACATGCTTATCAACACCCTTATGTAGAATATTATTATTGTTAGAACAAAGCAACCATCATTATAGTGTTTTGATTTTTTTTCACAAATAATAAGGTGGTGAATCAAAACTAACAATATGTGGACATTTTTTGGCCAAAAATAGAATCAATATAGAACCTAGTTCAATTTTTTAGCCTGAAGGATATATATATATTCTATTAATTCTGAATTTGATTCTCTGGAATTGATTATTCTTGAATCTATAAATCATCTATGTTTAATTTTTAATTGATTTATGATCCATACGAGAGACAAGTGATTGTTGTTTTAATGTTTCCTTATGTATCTTAATTGAGACTAGTTGTTATTAAAAGATAAAATGGAACATTTGAAGGAAGTTGATACTTTTTATGAATGTGGAAATTTGTATGTAAGAAATTTTTTTTTCTTTTTATATTTAGAATGTATACACATATTTCAGACTATGTTTATTTTCAGGTATATATGAGTACATGCATAAATTCTTCATTTATGCATGTTCACATACATGCGGTATACCTTCTTATTTCATCTTGATTTACTCATTTGATTAATATTGTTTAACTTCATTTGCAAAGGAAAGAACTGTAGAAAGTGTTGAAGTGCAAATATGAATCTTAAGAAAAGATAGTTATATGATGAATAGATGAATGGATATACCATATTTTTAAACGAATTACTAGTTCGATGATTGATGAAATGGAATGATACAAAAGTACTAAGATAGACTATAGCACACTAGAATATGATGCTAGTAGATGGTCTAGAAGGGAGGGATACCCCTTTGTTATGGAAAGCTACCTTCCAGGAATGGGTGCTAGAGAGTGTAGATTTTCTTTTCCAAATCTAATTTAAGTTGTATTTTATGCAACATGATCTTGGCCAAGCTTTGCAGTCATTTTTTTAATTTCAGAACATATTGTTTATTGTTTATCCTCTCTATTATTTATTTATTTACCTAACATGGAACTTGCATGTTCTAATAGTAGATAGAAAAACATGTAGTTAGGCATACACATATTCTACCTTGCAAACTATATCTCTTGCTAAGTGTTTTGAGCAAGGTCGAGTATTCTTCGATGGATAGAAGAATTCTAGGGAAGCATTGCTTCGTGGTTGGGTGGAAAATCACCTCAACCATGTTCTCATCCACCAGTGGAGGCAAGCTATCAAAGAGGAATTATAATGGAATTTTCCATTTTATGTACTTGTATCATTAAATGTAATTATTGTATTAAATAAGTGGTGATTGAATGCCAAGTCAAACTTTGTATATTGACCATTAATATTTGTAAATGAATATATATTTAAATTTATTTATTTTTTCTTAATTTAATGAGGAAATTTTAGCTGGGCATGTTACATTTGGTATTGGAGCTTAGGGTTCAGCTCTAGGCCTATGAGCCCATGATGGTCGAATCAGGGAATAGTTGACCCTTAACTAAAAATTGAGTTACCTTGAAATAACTAAACCTGAATTGGCTGCAAGAAATGAGAAGGTCCAAGTTAGGAAGAAAGAAGGAAAAAACCATTAGGGCTTCAAAAAATAAAGTTGTAATTGAAGAGAATCCCAAACCCAAATACCAACCTAAGATTCCTGATGATCAAAATATAGTACACTCCCTCACACAACTCAATTTGGAGAGAGACAAAAAGATTGAGGAGTCCAAACAAACTCCTAAGACTACAAAACCCTTCGTATTTAGAGATTGGCCTGTAGGGTGTGGACCCAATGCAGCCTTACCAACAAAAGAGGAGTGTTTGTATGCATGTCCTACCTCTCCTAAAAAGTATAATTTAAATTTGGATGAGGATCCAAAAGAATGTCCTCTTTCCGATAATGAGGGGACTACTTAGTATGAAAAAAAAATTGTAAATAAGGATCAGTGTAAATCTATGTATTTAATATAAATAAAGAAAGTCTTTTTTATTGTTCAAGGATGCAAACTTGAAGACTTGTCTTGATGTGAATGGATGTTTATATCTCTTTTGGATTACATGTGTGCATAGCATTATGTAGATGTAATTGTTTTAATGCAAAACCTTTTGTTAAGTTATGCTAAATGCGACTGTGGCGTAGGTCAAGGGTGAGTCATTATGGTGACCACCTGACAAGAAGTGGGTAGTAGTAGACATGAAATGGGATGAGAAAGAGGCTAGACCAAATCCTAGAACTCATGAATCGGCAAGAATCATGAATGGACCATTTGGAACAAGAGGTCTAAGGGGTGTGGGAAGATGAGAATTTTAGGAATGAGGTACCCAACCAAAGAGAAAGTGGTCAAGGGGGTCCCAATTAGGGTAGAATTGAGGAAGAATTGGGGAAATATCTTAAAAAGGTAGCACCAGTGAAATTCGATGGGAAGGCCATCAAAGATGGAGCTGAGGCATGGATTATAGAGATGGAAAAATAATTTGGACTTCGTAACTTGTCAAACCAAACCAAGGTTACTTGGGTTGTGTATCAACTATTTGGAGAGGTAACTACTTGGTGGGACAACAAGAAGGTAGAGAGGAGACTTCAACCATAGGAGACCACTTGGGAGTTTTTCCTTCGATATTTCAGAAAGAGGTGGCTACCACAACTTTTCTTTGACAAGAAGATGACTAAATTTTAAAATTTGACCCAAGGTGGCCTGATAGTAGTTCAGTATTGGGAGAAGTTAACCAATTTTCTCAAGTATGTGTTGTAGTACTAATCCGATGATTGTTTCCGAATTCAAAAGTTTATATTAGGATTGAGACCCCACATTGGAGATGAGGTAGACCTCCACAATCCCCTTAAGATGGAAAAATATTTTGAGAAGGCCATTAAGCAAGAACAAAAGTTGCAGTAGTTGTCCAATATTTGCAAGGGTTTAGATTTCAAGCCTTGATTCAGAAACAAAATTTTTTGGAAGGGTGATGGATAGAAAGGAAATAAGTCCCATCAAATCAAAAATTTGAAAAGAGAAAGCAGCCCTCCAGAAAAGGAAGAAGGAAACCAAGGTGGAAGGAACGAAAGGGCTAATAGGGGAAATGAAAACTTTAGTAGTAACCAGAGATACTCAAAAGAGGATAGGTCTGGAGGTTGAAAAGGACCACACATTGTATGTTTCACATGTGGGGGAGACCATTATGCATCTAGTTTCCCTTAAAATTTTAAGTCACAAAAGGAAGGAAACTAGCAACAGACCTCGCAACACAAGATCCATGTGGTGGTGCATAATACGAAAGAAAAGTACCATGATTATCTGATACAATTGACGGGTAAGATCTATGGCTAAACTATTTTAATTTTGATAGATACTAGAGCTACTGAGTGTTTTATAGATCCTAGAATGATTTCTAAGCTACCCATTCAACCTGGATATTTGGTAAACTCATGGTTTATTCAGTATGGGAATTGAGAAGAGCAAGAAGTAGATTCATGTATCTTTTGTTGTGAGTTAAAACTTCCCAACTTTCTGACCCAAGTTTTTTGGATGACTATGAGTACCCAATTGAGATTCATGGGATACAAAGACCCCTAGAGCATAGGTACATTTCATCTATGCAACTCAAGAGGACTTAGAGGAATGGTTGTGTCATATATGGTGTGCATTTCAGTGAACCTACCAATGAGAAACCATACCTACATGATTACCCTATCCTTAGGGAATTTTGAGATGTGTTTCCTAAAGATCTCATTGAGATGTCTCCAAAGCGAGAATTTTATTTCTCCATCAATCTAGTGCCAAGATCCAAGCCTTAGTCTAAGTCCTCATATAGTATGACCACCACCGAGCTTTATGAATTGAAATCCTAGTTACAAGAGCTATTACGTAAAAGGCTTATTAGACCTAGTGTGTCATTGTGAGGAGCATCAGTTATCTTTGAGAAAAAGAAGGATGGAACCTTGTGTCTATGTATTGATTATCAGATGTTGAACAAGGCGAACAACAAGAATCGATATCCCCTTCTGAGGATCGATAACTTATTTGATCAGATACAGGGAGTCACAAAATTCTCAAAAATAGATCTCAGATCCGATTATCACCAGTTGAGAATGAAATAAGAGGACATCCCGAAAACTTCTTTTTGAATTTGATATGGGCATTAAAATTTCACCATTGTACCATTTGGATTGATCAATGCACCCACAACTTTCATGAATCTTATGAACAATGTGTTTTTGGATTGTTTGGATGATTTTGTCCTAATACTTATTGATGACATTTTGGTTTATTCCAAGTCTATTGAGGAACACGATCAACACTTGAGGATAGTCTTATAGTGTTTGAGGGAAAAGAAACTTTTTGGAAAGCTATCCAAGTGCTCGTTTTATTAGGACAAGGTGCACTACCTAGGTCACATTATTTCAAGTGAGGGAGTCTCTATGGATCCAAAAAAGATAAAAGCAATCATGGAGTGGTCGGTGCCTCAGAGTGTGATGGAGGTATGAAGCTTCATGGGCCTTGCAAGGTATTACAAGAAATATGTGCAAGGGTTTTCTCAAATTGCAGCCTCGATAACTTCTCTCCAAAAGAAAGGAAAAAGTTTTGAGTGGATTGTGAAATGTGAACAAGCCTTCCAACTCCTGAAGGAGAAACTCACAACCCCAATGCTGACTATTCTAAATCCCAATGGTCAATTCTTAGTGATCATGGATGCTTCAGGAGATAATGTAGGAGCACTGTTAATGCAAGATGGGCAAGTGGTGGCATATGAGTCAAGGAAGTTGAAACAACACAAAGTGAATTATGTGCCACATGATTTGGAATTAGTAGCTATAGTGCATACCTTACAAATGTGGAGACACTATCTTTTGGGAAATCTATTTGAGCTCAAAATAGATCATTTAGGATTGAGATACATTTTCACTCAACCAAACCTCAATGCATGATGAAGGAGATGGCTAGAATTCCTTAGTGAGTACAACTTCAAAATTGAGTATATAAAAGGAAAGGAAAATAGAGTGGTAGATGCTCTTAGTAGAAGAAGACATTTGACAACCATGACCTCTATGAGATCCAATTTGAGGCAGCAGGTGATGCAACACTTGCAAAGAGATTAGCATTATGAGAGGGTGAAAAATACTCTAGAATAGAAGTTGTTAGACCATCGATTCAATGGGTTTGAGTTTGAATTGGATGGTGTCTTAAGATACCAAAGGCGAATGTATATTCCAGATTCTAGAGATCTTAGAAAGTTGGTCCTAGAAGAAGTCCACAATGCACCATATTTAGGACACCCCGGAGTTACAAAGATGATCACATAATTGAAAACCTTGTATTATTGGCTAAAGCTTAGAAATGATGTAGTGGAATACATAGCTGGATGCTTGGAGTGTCAGCAAGTTAAGTTTGGGCATGTGCATTTAGTAGGGCTCCTTTATCCTTATGATATACCTGATTACAAAAGGCAAGTGATCAACATGGAATTTGTACAGGGGTTACCTTTAAGTAAGAACATATATAATGCCATTCTAGTAGTAGTCGATATGTTGACTAAGGTGGCACATTTTATTCCAAGGAATCTTAAGGATGGATCGTTGACCTTGGCTAAGAAATTTGTCCAAGAGATCTTCCACTTACATGGAGTGCCATAGACCATTATATTTGATAGAGATACACAGATGACATCAAGGTTCTGGACAACCTTGAATGCAGCCTTGGGGACTAAGCTAAATTTCAATTTAGCCTATCATCCTTAGACTGATGGTCAAACAGAGAGAGTGAATCTGGTAGTAGAAGATATCCTTCGGATGTACTGTATGGATCAATAGTATAAATGGGAAGAGTATCTACCATTGGTAGAATTTTCTTATAACAACTCCCATCATGCATCCTTAAGTATGGCACCTTTCGAGGCCCTATATGGGTGAAAGTGTTTCTCTCCCATCAGTTGGGATAGATTGGAAGACATAATCATAGTGGGTCCTAAAATGTTAAAAGAGATGGAAGAGTAGATGAGACTCATCAAGAGAAGACTAAAGGAGGTGGTAGATAGATAGAAGAGCTATGCTAATAGAAATAAAACCTTTAGATAGTTTTTACTTGGGGATAAGGTCTTTTTAAGAGTCAAGCCGCATAAGAGCTCTATTACCTTGGAAAATATTCCAAGTTTTCTCTGGGATACGTGGGCTTGTTTGATGTTTTGGAAGTAATCAACCCAGTTGCATACAAACTTGCTCTACCTCCTACTTTAGCTCTACTCCATAATATTTTTCATGTTTCTTTACTTAATCCATACCACCTAGATGCATCTCATATACTTGAATGGTATTCTTTACAGGAAGAGGATCCAAGAGTGGTGTTGGTTTATCTCATTAGAATTTTGGATAGACGCATCGTCAAGTTACAAAATAGAGACATTGTTTAATATAAGGTCCAATGGGATCAGTATTCTGTGGAAAGTACTACATGGGAGGATGTGGAGGAGATAGAACACTCCTTTCCTCATTTTATTTCTTAGATAGACTAATGGTGGTTCATTATATACTGTTGCTTAATATTTTGGACTTGTATGTTGTGATGTTTTGGCTTGAAAATAGTATGATTTGATGTTGAAATGAACAAATGTTATTTAATTTTTTTTAATTAGACATCGGGACGATGTCTCTCCCTAGTGGGCAAGGATGTCACATCTCAATTTCTTTACTTGTATTTAATAAAGTTAAGTTAATTGAAAATGGATGAGATGATATTTATTAGTTATTGTTTATGAATTTGATAAATGAAAATGATATATGGAAAATGATTTATTTTGAAAAATTTATGATTTAAAAGTTTTTTTCATAATGATTATCGATTAAAGGTTACTAATAAAGTTGGAAAGTGCAAGAATGTGTGTGCGTGCAGGAACATGTTAAAGAACAAGAACTTGGTTGAGGCAAGAATGCTTAGCTAGATGACAAACGGTAAGCAAGGTTGGAATTTGGAATCTCACACACCATAGTAGACCATGAAATTTGCATTTGTCTGTAATTGATAAATATCATTCTTGCTTGTGTGGAATCATAATTTGGTTAAATACATAGTCTTGTGAAAGAAACGAATTTAGTGCATCCTTGTCTTACCTTGGCTATCTCAAAGTTTGAATTAAAATGGTTTTGGAAATGCATAATTTGATCATATACAGTTATCATAAGGAGAACAATTATATTATTTGTTCTTTTTGTCGAACTTGAAAATAGGCTCCTTGATAATGGAAATAGAAAAAAAGAAGATAAAATAAAATGTATGCTTGTGGATTTCTACATAAATATATATGTATACACACACACACATATATGTATGTATTTATGTATGTATACTTATATATGGTTATATACAACCATATATATATAAGTATACATATATATACTTATATATATATAAGTATTCATACATATATATATATGTATACTTATATATATGGTTATATATATATAATATAATATATAAACATATTACCATGGGTTTCAATGAGTGTTAGCTTTAATTCGTAACTCCCATAATGAATGGGGGAGGGGCCGAACCCTCCCATATTAGAAAGTAAGTGATAATTATCAGAAATGGAGGGGAAGTGGGTGCCTAAGTGAAAGAGGTATGAAAGAATGAATTAAGACCACTATCTCCAAATATATCAAGGGATATATTCTTGGTCAGAGGTGGGAAAATTGAAGGAGATAATCTAGCAGAAAACATGAGGGGGTGAAAGAAAAATTGACAGAAGAAAGGGGAATGAAAGAAAAGGGAAGTTGTTGCTAATTTTCAAATGAGGAAAAACGGCAAGAATCACAACTAAAGAGAGGTATTATAGAAACTATATTAGATGTTTCCAATTTGATTTAAATTTTTATTCATTCGTATGCTCTATCTTGAAGATATCGTGTAATTCTTTTGTTTAGTTTTGCTTGCACTTGTTATGTATAGCCATGGCTTTGTATTTGTATTTATGTCACTATTTAGTCGACCTCATATTTATCTCGGTTAGCTATTGTAGGGTTAAGCCACCATGTGTGAGCCTTGTTCGTTTGGTTACCCTGCATGGGATCAAGATGATCACCGAGATAGGTTACCACCTGCATGCTACCTCAATACTTTGTAGCCTTGGTCGATCGACTGGGCCATTGTTATTGTATTTCATTTATCAAGATAACTATGTCCTATTATTTCCTTTTTTTTGGATGGACACCATTATAGTGTTTGATTTATTGTTTGAGAAACATTAAATGGCCAAACATTTGTCATTGTTCGATGACTATTATTTCATAAGAGCTTTGTAAGCATCTAGCTATTGCTAGCCGAACAATTCATATAGTTGTGATACTCTGTCTCTTGATGAATGACATGCATCATTCAAAACGTGTCTTATTTATTACACCCACCATTTGGTAAGGTGTATGTGGTGAATCGGGCCCTGTTATATGCATGGGATGAATGATGTTCTCATCATTCCCTTTTATTTTATGAGCTATTGAACAGTTTCACCTTGTACTGTTAAAAGGGGGTTATGAATGATACTATCATTCCATGGATAACCCTCAATTGAACGTAGATAGAGTTCCATATATGAAAACAATGCATGATGTTACTTTTGTGACACCAATGTTGGGCCATCTCAAACTGAAGGTTATAATGAATCATTCAAATAATTTCTCTCAGACAAAGTGTCTATATGTATATATAAATATATACATGTACACCGTCGTTTAAATCCAATGCTTAAATTAGAGTCGAAGGATGTTCATACTCTATTACTTACAGATAAAAGGTGCCTTCACTATATGGTCAGTCGAACCATAGCACAATAGATAATAGGTAAAATGAACATACTTAATGATAATCGATATCATGTTATCAATTACACGATAACATGATTATCGACACCCTTATGTAGAATATTATCATTGTTAGAACAAAGCAACCAACATTATAGTGCTCTATTTTTTTTTAACAAATAATAAGGTGGTGAATCAAAACTGAATGATATGTGGACATGTTTTGTCTAGAAATAGAATGAATATAGAACCTAACAATGTATCAGATTGAAGGATATATATTATGTTAATTCTGATTTTGTTACTCTGGCATTGATTATTCTTGAATCTGCAAATCATCCATGTTTCATTTTGAATTGATTTATGATCCATATGAGAGACAAGTGACTGTTGTTTTAATGTTTCCTTATGTATCTTAATTGAGACTAGTTGTTATTAAAAGATCAAATGGAACATCTCAACGAAGTTGATACTTTTTTTGAATGTGGAAATTTGTATGTAAGAAATATATTTTCTTTTTATATTAAGAATGTATACGCATATTCCAAACTATGTTTATTTTCAGGCATATATGTGCACATGCATAAATGCTTCATTTATGAACATGCACATACATGTGGTATACCTTCTTATTTCATCTTGATTTACTCATTTGATTAAGATTGTTTAACTTCATTTGCAAAGGAAAGAACTATAGAAATAGATATTGTTGAAGTGAAAATATGAATCTTAAGAAAAGATAGTTATATGATGAATAGATGAATGGATATACCCAAATTTTAAATGAATTACTCGTTTGATGATTGATGAAATGGAATGATAGAAAAGTACTAAGGTAAATTGTAGCACACTAGAATATGATGCTAGTAGATTGTTTAGAAGGGAGGGATACCCCTTTGTTATGGAAAGTTACCTTCCAAGAATGGGTGGCAGAGAGTGTAGACTTTCTTTTCCAAATCCAATTCAAGTTGCATTTTATGCAGCATGAGCTTGGACAAGCTTCATAGTTTTTATTTATTTATTTTGGAATAAAATGTTTATTATTTATCCTCTTTGTTATTTATTTATTTACCTAACATGGAACTTGCATGTTCTAACAGTACATAGATATGCATGTAGTTAGGCATGCACAAATTCCACCTTGCAAACTATATCTCTTATTAAGTGTTTCAAGTAGGGTCAGGTATTCTTTGATGGAAAAAATAATTCTGGGGAAGCATTGCTTCGTGGTTGGGTGGAAAAGCACCTCAACCATGTTCTCGTCCACCAGTGGAGGTGAACTGTCAAAGAGGAATTACAATGGAATTTTCTATTTTATGTACTTGTATCATTATATGTAATTATTGTATTGACTAAGTGGTGATTGAACACCAAGTAAAACTTTGCATATTGACCATTGACATTTGAAAATGAATATATATTCAGATTTTTATTTTTTTTCATTTATGGACATGAAATTGCTATGCTGGAAAGTAGCTATGGGATTTATGTCTTAAATTTATATTCATAATGTTAATTCTTAATTTATTGAGGAAATTTTAGTTGGTCATGTTACAAACCTCCACTCCCTGAGGGATAGGAGTGTTCAGAATGGAAATAGAAAGAAGACTACGATGGAAAAATGGTTGAAACATAGGTTGGGAGGAGGAGCTGGCAAAATTCACTAGCTGATTATGCATGTGTCCCATATTTTGTAAAAGAGCATTAAGGATCATATCAATAGTAAAGGTATGACCAACTAAACTACCAGCGAGGGAAAACTTTAAGAAACCCCCCCCTCAGTGAAGGTGTAAAATCCTGGCAAATCTTGTATACTTCTCGATAAAAATATTAATTTTAGTGGTGAATTTTTTCATTTTTCATGAAAAAAATAATTTCCATTGGAAATCTTTTCTAATCGCTAGAAGTTTGTGGAAATCCTAGAGAAATGCAATTTTTTTAAAACCATTAAATTTTTTCCATTGGCAATTAAAATCTATTTTCAAACAAATAAAATATTTCGATTGGTTAAACCTGTTTTCAAACCAGAAAAAATAATTTTGTTGGCGATTAAATTTTTTTTTCAAACTAAAAAATAAAATTCATTGGTGAATTAAACCTATTTACAAATGATTAAAAAAAAAATGGCAAACTAAACATAATATCAAACAAATAAAAAAATGCAGTGGTGAAGTGTCATTGTCAGTGCAAATTCACCAGTGTCCTCTTTGTAGTCGGTGGGTCGGAGGTTTCAAAAACCTTGAAACTTCAGACTTTGGTTCTAAGGTTCCAAGTTTTAGCAACCACGCAACATTATGGACCATGATCGTTCGATGAATTTTTGATGGACAATTGTAGTTGCATTCTGGAAGTATATCTCTCAAGCACTAGATTTGTGAACTGAAACCTCTAGAATTACACTAGAACCGTTAGATTTTCACAAATCAATAGTTGAGATTTTATTAATTATTTAGTTTTGTCGATCATCGTGCTCTTGTTTAGTGTTTACCATTTAATATTGCCTAAGTCAGACCAAAATATTTTAGGACAACCTTAAATCTTAACTCTTTAATCCTGAGGGTCAAGTCTTATCAACCTAGCGATGTCCCCATTTTAAATTATGAACGTGCATAAAATTTGTTTTAAAAGAAGGACCATTTGATGAATTTTGATGGACAGATATAGTTTCATTCCGGAAGTAAATCCTTGAAGTACTAGACTTGTGAATTGAAACCTCTGGAATAACACTAGAATCATTAGATTTTTAGAAATCAATGGTTGAGATTTTATTAATTATTTAGGTTTGTCGGTCATTGTGCTCTTGTAACCTTGTTTACCATTTAATACTGCCTAAGTCAGACCAAAATATTTTATGAAAAAGCCTTAAATCTTAACTCTTTAATCTTGAGGGTCAAGTCTCGTCAACCTAGCAATGTCCCCATTTTAAAAATAACTTTATAGTTTATTTGCATGTGCACTATGCAATCATCTTGTCATCTGTCACAGGCATACCTTTTAACTTTTTAAGAACTTTTTTATAAGGATTCAAGTGTTGAAATAAGTGTTAATTGTCACATCAATGACAATGTTGAATTTAAAAATGATAAGTGTGATGTGATACTGATTGTGTTCGTGCTAACTTCTATATATACTTCACCAACTTGATGTTCTTCATACCATTTATAATATATTTGGCATTGATTTATTTCTTCTCTATTCTCAATTTAACTGAGATATTATGGAGTCTTCATGGTGTGTCATGCTACCCAAATGTTTTTGGGAGAAAAGAAGGGACGATGAATACGACAGGAAAAATTTGGTTATGGTTTTTACAATTCCTTGTGTGCAGGTTGAGGATGCTATAAGAAAAATTGTGGGTAGGGAATGGCTTCAGAACAACCCTTGTGCTCTATATTATGAGGTAGCTTCGACTTTATTTTCCAATTGCATGGACATTTTTCTCGATAAATATTTGGTGAAGACGCTGGAAATATGTTATTTGCAGCCTTTCATTTACTCTATTTCTTCATTGGAGTTGGCGCTAGAGCATTACAATTTTGAAAGTGGGTTAGCGCATGTTAGTGGAATCTTCAGGAAAGTGGAATTGCAATCTTCTACAATGTAGGCTCTTTCCCTAGTTAATATGAGATGGGTTCTGCTATGTGATATGAAAACTGAATTATTAAAGAGTCTGGAGTTTTGGAGCAAGGTTTTGGGTGATTTTCTTTTCTTCTCTATTGTTAATTTGTTAAATTCAATTCACGTTCTACTCAAACAATCGGTTGATGGCCTCAGCTAATGTTACAAAAAAAATTAGTAATGAATTTTGTGACATGTCACGTTTCTATATTTTATTTATTGTATAGCGTAATAGTTCTTGTAAATCCCTTTTGCTTTGATCAATATAAAAATGTTAAATGTGGATTTTAAAACTAATAGTAATTATCAACATATAGTTCTGATCATAAGTGAGCAAAATTTATTGTGACTTATTAGTGGACATTGATAATGATTAAGGTAAAATGAGACATTTAATTCTCTCTTTTCAATGCGTCAAATTACTCTACCTTTCATTTATTCTCTTGATATTCTCGAATCTCAATTTGGTTGTGGTACTGGGTGGTGGCACGGATTAATGCCATATGAATAGCTAGAGTGATTGATTGGATAACTTTATATTGAAAACTACACGATGTACTATAGAATTGTAGATGATGATGTAAATAATCCAGTAATTTTGACAATCGACAGCTTGCATGGCACTACCAATTTTGACAATTGACAACTTGTCAGCTTGAGGTACAATTTGCATGTAGCCAGTGTGTGACATGTCACGTGTCTATATTTTATTTATTGTACAGTGTAATAGTTCTTGTAAATCCCTTTTTCTTTGATCAATATAAAAATGTTAAATGTGGCAATTATCAACATATAGTTCTGATCATAAGTGAGCGAAATTTATTGTGACTTATTAGTGGACATCGATAATGATTAAGGTAAAACGAGACATTTAATTCTCTCTTTTCAATGCGTCAAAGTACTCTACCTTTCATTTATTCTATTGAAATTCTTGAATCTCAATTTGGTTGTGGTACTGGGTGGTGGCATGGATTAATGCCATATGAATAGCTAGAGTGATTGATTGGACAACTTTATATTGAAAACTGCACGATGTACTGTAGAATCGTAGATGATGATGTCAATAATCTAGTAATTTTGACAATCAACAACTTGCATGGCACTACTAATTTTGACAATTGACAACTTGTCAACTTGTCAACTTGAGGTACAATTTGCATGTAGCCAACGTGAGGTACCGATTAACTTGGATTTTTGGTTTGTGCGAATCACAATTATTACTAGTTAGTAGTAATTATACACAATCTCACACATGACACGTGTGAGGTGTACAAGGGACTAGGCTAGTAGTGGCACTTTTGGCCCATAAATAAGGATAGTGAGCACAACTAAAATCATTCATTGAATTGTCATAAGGGTTTTCATTTTGTAGGGTTAATAACTTAATAAGGATTCAAGACGAAGATGCGGTATTATTGGGGATGCTCTAAATTCTCTTGCCTCTAGTTATGTAGTTACAAAGTAAAAGACCAATTTCCTTCAAGTTAAGAATGGGTAGAAATAGAAAGAAGTTGATTTGGTTCACCTGACTTCTCAGACAAGTTTTGAACCAGGATGAGGAGCTCTGATGGAGATAAGTGTTATCCTAGTGCATGGAAGCCGCAAGTAGAAGATGGGAGCAATTTTACTACCCCTCATCGTCTGCATGGTTGCCCAAGCAATTCCCATGCATTTATTTTCAATGCTCATCTTCTACATGGGAGCAGTTTTACTACCCCTCATCATCTGCATGATTGGCTAGGAGAGTCTCTTGCATTTATTTTAAGACACCATGGCTTACCAGGAAAGTCCCATGCATTTATTTTCAGTGCTCATCTTTTGCATGGGAGCAATTTTACAACCTCTCATCTTCTGCATGAGTCTAGTTCTAAAAGGGGCTAAGTACATTTTGTATCTTATCATCTCCCATTTCCCCAGTTTGATTGGGCCCCCTTTCCCCATGCATTTATTTTCAGAGATCATGGTGACTCAACAAGTCCCATGTGTTTATTTTAAGAGCTCATGGTTGACCCAAAAATTTCCATTTATTTTCAGAGATACATGTATCACATTTATGTTTTCAAATTTTCACCAGTGGTCCAACAAAAGCTTGGAACTTGCGCTTACATTTGTATTTGTATTATGTAATAATGTGACATTGTAATTTAGTTGTAATAAAATAAATGGTTGTGCTATTAATGTGACATTGTAATTCATTTTATTAAGTCCTTTGCAAGTTAAGTGCTATTAATGGTTGTGCAATGTGCTATTAATGTGACATTGTAATTCATTTTATTTAGGTCTTTGCAATGTTAAGTTTTTGGCCCCTTGCTCTTGATGTCAATCCTAGCACATTAAAGTTTAAAGAAAATTTAAAACGCATGTTTTATGTTTATTATTTATGGTTGTAGTTGCATTCCAGAATGAAATGCACAAAGCACTAGGCTTGTGAACTTAAACCTTTGGAATCACCCTCTAACCATTATATTAACAAAGATCAACAGTTTAGAATTTGTTGTTGATGTAGGAGTAAATAATTAATGGCTTGTTTTAAATTTTTTCATCCATGTGGCATGTACTACCTAATTGTGTAATGTATAGTCTGTAAGTAATGAGTAGACGTTTCGGTGTCATTCACTTTAATATTAAAAAAAATAGCACTTTCTATTGCTAAGTGATTTTATTTTGAAGAGGGTCAGCACATAGGGGGATTTCAATCTTCAGTTTGCTCATTGCAGTGCACCACCTTGTTCTGGTTTCCATAGTTCCACTTCCAACAAAGCCATTCTAGTAACCCAGTTTCAACTTCAAGAATCAAAATTCAAAATATGGGTAAGTTAAAGAATTCCTGTGGCTACATTTCATTGTTTAACATTTCTTAAAATCTTATTTTGTCAAACTTTGAAGTTTAGGTTTAGGGTTAAGAGGCTTAAGAATTAAGAAAGATTAAGGACTAATAAGGAATTCACAAATTTCACATTGTTGATTGTATCAGCATGTCTACCACCAGTAGTAGTACCACAAGAGCAATGTCGGATAAAAAAATATAGTATATGCAAAATTGCTTAAAGCCCCGGGTTTCACTTATGAATACCATGATATTTATGATCCTAAAACCTATGGTAGGCGTACCTCAGAACTTAGATTTTTATCTCAGAATAAGGCTTCAAAGCAAATGCAAGCTAATAGTTTCAGTGCACCATGGGTAAGTGGACTAGGGTGCATGATGTTACATGAGGTTTTCCCTTGCCCAAAATTTATCATGGTTTGTTCCCTAAATTATGATGATAACAAAAGAGAAATTGTTAATAAAGATAGCAAAGAAGAATTGTTATCCATTAATGCAAAATAACTTGGAAAAGTGTTGGCCTTTGGGTTACAACTGAAGAATTTGGAAATGTCCACATTGACCTAGAAAAGCTTGCTAGTGATTATGAAGCAGTGGATGAAAAGGAGAAAAAATGTTTTTGAAATAGAATAGTTTAGGATAGAAACAAATTGAAAGGTGGTCATAAGCCTCCTTATGATTTGGAAATTTTTAAACCATGGGCTCATGATACTATTTCCATGCTAGCATTTTTCCTCGAACTAGATAGAAAATTGGAAGTGGGTGCAAGCCTCCTTGAAATGGTATATAATATCCATTATCATGTTCCACATGTCAGATATAATTTTATTGGGAGCATTGTAGAATCAATGCATAAACAATTTTTAATGATTAAAGGAGGTTCCACCAAGACATTTAGGTTCACAACTTACTTGTGCTATCTTTTTCTATTCAAATTTAGAGGAATGTTTCAGACCAACAAGCTTCAGATTCAACCCTATAGCAATGTCGAGGAAAAGAAAATGGCTCCACTTCCAGTATATGAATGGACCACTGTGATAAGGATGCATGATTCTTGAAAGAACTACAGTCATTTTGTAGACTACTTTTTGGCTCCATTGCATCAAGAAATTACAAATACTCCAATGCCTAGATTGCCTATGTTAGTAGAAATTGCATTCAACTAGGAAAATAAATACAATTGGCTGATTGGTACTTAATGGAAGAATATAATGTGTTAATATTTTATGGATCAGAAGTATAGCCATACAAACTTCCAATACATGTCACAAAAAGGGTTTTCGCTTTGGAATATGTAAGGCAGATGCAAAGTACTGATGAAAGACACTTTACCAAAGGAAAGAAGACCTTATTTCCTTCTTTACCTTTTTCATGTGGAGGGATCACATTCGAGAGAAAATCATTTAGTGTGGCACATGATCTTTTGAGATTTTTTTATTTTGATGCTATCTATCAATCGGTAGTATGATTCGTGTGACACCATTAAATCAATGATTGTGCTCAATAAGAATGCTAGAAGTAGAATTCAACATCAAAGTAAACCCTTGCTTGAAAACTTGAGAAACAAGGATTCTTGGGATGAGGTCAAAGTAGCAATGGAGAAAAGTGTTGCTGAGAATGGTATTTCTTTTGAACAATTGTTAAAAAATTATGGCATTGCATAAAGACAATTAGGAGGTACAACAACTTTTTATGAAAAAGTCATAAACCATCTAGTAGAGTAAAAATGCCAAATTCTCTAGAGAAGGAAGTTACAGAAAAAAAAATTGTCATCATAAAAAAATTACTGCTTTTGGTCTATGAGGAAGGAGCTAGGTGATCCAAGAGCTCTTGCAGAGTATGGAGATAACAAAGAAGATCTTGAGTTTAGAAAATTATGGAATATAGAGCATCTAGATGAACAAGAAGATGAAGAAAGTGATGATGAATCTAATGATGATAGGGAAGAAGAAATCCATGTCAATTTCAAACTTGGTTTAAGTGAGGCCACAAAAGAAGCATATACTCAAGAGTAGCATAGCTGAAAAAATGGGTTATGAAGGTGGTCCTTTGGGGTCCCAAAGATAAGGCCCTTGATGGTAACAGATGTAGAGCATAGAAAACCAATTGATAAATTTGGCCTTGGGGTTGGAGGTGAAAAAGTAGATCTAGGGTATATAGGTCAATTTGTTAGAGCTTCAAGTTCAAATCCTCATCCTCATGGTCAGGCACAATCACAACTAGGACATGCCCATGGTGGAGGGCTTAGTGCAACTGGCACTACCTCTAGTGGCGATGGTATGGGTAGTGGTACTAGTAGTGGTCAACATGTGCTACAACAAAAAATTACACACAAGAGGACAACAACACAATATACCACAGAAAAATCAGGTGATCAAGGCATACAAAAGAGGCAAAGGATTTTGACAGGTCCAACTCCAAGTCACACTACCAGTGGATCCATCACAAAGGAGTTATTTCCAGGCACTCTCCCAATGACAGTTAGTCTGGTTGTGACATTATTATCAATTGCAAATACTCCTATTCCTTCACCATTCAAGCATTCCATTGTTCCTACATCCCCAGGTTTTGATTACATTGAAGAGTTTAGAAAGAAATCAGAATTGAATAAAAAAGAAAAGAAGCAATTGATGGAGAGTGCATCTGCTCTAACTTCATAGCTTGCAACAACCATGGTATTACCCACATTTGACAAAAGTAAAGAAATCATGGAGTACACAATTCTTGTTCCCCTAGTTCAAAACAAACCAACAAATCAAATGGCTCCATCTGAATTCTAGGTGAACAATTTTCAATTGGATTTTTCTGGACTCAGAAATATTGAAAAAATTAATGTATCAAAGAAGAACAATAAATTGGTGTACACATCATTTCTAAAGCAAGATAGAGAAAAAAAAGGTTGCGGACTCAAATTGAAAAGTTACAGGTAGACCTAACAAATGAGAAAGCAAAGAGGAATGCAATAGATAACAAGAGCAATGAATTAGAAAAAAGAATTAAAAAATATGCCTCTACATCAACAAGCAAAGAGGATAAGCAGGATGAGACTGCAGTGAATGAACTTAAGCAAAGGCTAGATGAGAGCAACAAGAAATATGATGAGGAAAAATCCACTTCAGAAAAATTAAGACTAAGCATTGCAAATGGAAATACACAGTGGGAACAAGAAGGAGAGAAAAAGAAATGAAAGACTGGAGGCAAAGCTGACGGAAACAAAAAATGAAATTAAGTCTTCTCAAAATAAGTTATCTGCATTTTGTAGAGAAACAATGAGGCATATGAAACAAAAGCTTTGGGATGAAATAATGCAGAGGATTGATCATTTGTGTGACATGTTTCAATTGATTGATGCTATCAGACAACATCATAATAAGCTCAACAAATATTGAATGGACAACAAAAATGTGTTGGCATTAGAGAAATCAGCAAATCAAATTCAACAAACAATCTACAAAGCTAGTGAAAATGTTTTGAAATCAAAAGGGATTACTAATCGGCTTGCTACATCAATGGCGTTGTCATCTGTCATTGAAATTTTTTTGAGAATGCGTGAAACAAAGGAATATTTGCATTTGGCTACATAAAAGATGAAGATGGTGGATGAAAAGGTAAGGAACTTCATAGAGCTTGGTTTGCTAGAGGATTTTGACACAAATGAGCGATTCGTTGGAAAGAATGATTTTAGAAAGAAGATGGAGGATGCAAGGAAGATTGATTTGGACCAGTTTCCTTAGAATTCAAATGTGGTGACCCATTTGGATTCCATCAAACCATTGCTAACCTTGAATGCAAAATTGACTAAAGAATCCAAGACAGTTTCCAATTTGAATCATGAATTGTTAACAAATCTTCAAGTCAAACAACATCAGTTAGAACAAATGACAATTCCAACACCTGAAGAGTGGAAGTTGCTAGAAAAGCTGATGCAGTGATTTAATTTTTGATAATATGAGTTTCCAAGATCCAACTCAGCTCTGTGTAGAGTTGTCTTTGAGAAATATTTTGCATTTCCAATGCCTCTATGTATTCCTTCATGTGATAATCAATTTAAAAGCTCAAATTCAGACTTCAGTAATGTGTTGATGTTCAATTATCTGTATTATTTACTATATCATTTGAAGAAAAAGTCTAGTAGTGGTTTCAACTTCTAGATACACTTTAAATGATTGTTGATGTTCATTATTGTATATGCTACTAATACTATTGTTAATATGTTATTAATCTAATAAGCATTGAGTTGAGTGATGAATCACTGAGTACATGCCCAAGTTTTACTTTTAACACAATTAAAATATGAACTATAAGGTGATTTTAATTCCAAGAATCCATAATCTTAGTGAAATTGCATTACAATTCACACATCAATACTCAATCTCCATGACTACTTAGTATTTCCACTAAACATTTATATGAATTCATGCTTTAATCAAGGTACTTTAACTAGTTCATTAAACTAGAGCCAGAATTAAAACATACATCAATGCATAATATTAATGACAAAGAAGATTAATAAAAGATTATTGATCAGATTTCATTAATAATTCATGTAAAATGTTATAGCTAGAGAGACGATATGGATAGACTCAAAATAAGGGAGCAAGACAAGCTTAGTCGCTAGTCCTCTGAGTTTTATAACCTTGTCGCGGAGTTTTGAATTTTCATAACTTCCTGATTCCCCGACTTGGTTTACTTTGTTGAGAAATTGAGTTGCAAGTCTTTTAGACCTAACCTTTGAGTTTGAGTTATGGTGTGTGGATTTATTTTTCTTTTGCAGAGTATTTTTTCGTGGATTATCTATTATTGGAATTGGAATGATGGATTTTTGGTTAGTTTCATTGTTGTGGTTACTATCACTCAAAGTGGCAGTTTTGGTGCTTTTCCTAACCTTAGTCACTAGTCCTAAAAGTTTTATAACCTTGTCACGGAGCTCTAAATTTGTATAACTTCCTAATTCCCCGACTTGGTTGATGGTTCACTTTGTTGAGTTGCAAGTCTTTCTTGGTCATCTTTCTAGTCAGTGGGTCAAAGGTTTGGAAAACTTCAAAACTTTAGACTTTGGTTCTAAGGTTCCAAGTTTCAGCAAGCATGCGACATTATGGACTTATCTTTCCTTAACCTTTCAAAGGTGTCGTCATCTAACACCTCATTGAATGCTATGTACGGACTAATGTAAAATATAAAATATAAAATATCACAATTTCATGGAATACAACATAAAATATCATCAACTATAGTTTGAGTTTGGAATATGATTCATGAAGTGCAATATATAATAAAATATCATGAAGTGTACTAATTCATAATTTCATTGAATACAATATAATATATCATCAACTACAGTATGGAACAATGGAAACTAATCCTGGGATCCATGAAGTGCAGTATAAATACCTAAAAGCTACTAATTCTCTTTCATTCCCCAAACGGACTCGGGGTCCTCAAACTGACGTTCGTCATCAGATAAAGTAAAAGAGTTGTCTTGAATTTGATTCCAAGTCTGCTCTTCATTTTCTTCGGCTTGTGTCTCAAATTCAACATTCATTGTGTCATTTTTGTCAATGTCATTTGTCCCAGTCCCATTGCCACTGCCAGTGCCACCAGTACTAGCCTTTGGAATTGGAGTGTTGCACAACCCGGTCCCTCTTCTTTCACATGTGGACCTCCAGATTGCGAGTGCCCTTTCAAAAGGAAATTTTTTGACATTATACACAGTTCCTTTCATCCTCAAACAATTTTCCAAATTATTGTCTAGTTTGTTTCTTAACTTTGATTTCGAAAACCCCAATTTACTGAAAACTCTCTCATCCTCCACCAACCCCAATATCATTGTTTGACATAAATCAACAAGTTTGAAATATTTTGATATCGAACCACACAATATTTCACTCTGACCTAAGTTTTTCCAAACCTTTTTTATTGATCCCGGTTCAAAGGCCTTGTCCTTGCCCATGGATTTATACTAGTCCTTCATAGCTATTGCAAAACTCTTACATTATTTTCTAAGCTTAGCTTCATCTAAAATTCCTTCTATTTTCTGCTCATTGTATGTTATAGTTTTCAAAAATTGTTCGATCAAGATTTTTACTTGAGCATGAAAATATTTTGGGTTATCTCAGTTTTCCCAAAATTGAGGATACACAATACTCATGGCTTCAAGTATTTCATGTCGAGGGAATCTTTCACAAATCTATGAGGAAAGAGATTTTGCAATTTCCTTCAAATTATCACCAACAAATTTAACAATTCCTTCAAAATTGTCCTCATTAATAGCTACTTCTCTGCTAGAGTGCATGGTTGTCTTACATTGGTACATTTGTATCTCACATCCACATACACAGATACATAAGTTCCTGCTTGCATTAAACTGTAAATAATTATCAGGATTATTCAAATCAATAATTTTTTGCCACATGAAATAATTTGTGCCATCTTGTGTTAGATCTAGATATAGAAGATCGAGGGACAAGCATGTATGTTTACGTAGATTGGCATATTCATTAATATACATAGTTTTGTCTTGGGCTTTCTTCACAAGCTCGTTCATCACATCCAACATGGGGAGAAGACTAGTTAAAGTCAAGAGTGTCTCTATATTGCTTAACCTATGTAAGAGGTTAGGAGCTTTGTCTACTATGCTACAATTTTTGTACATCACTCCAATCAAGGATTGATATTCTGAAAGAACTCGTTGCATTGGTCCATGCAGGGAGATCCATTTGGTATCAACATCCTTGAGAAGCTTATTTCTTGGTGTTATTCCCTCAGCAAAATTTTGAAATTCTGTGAAACATTTAGGACTTCAGTAGAAGTATGCGTGGATCTTGCGGACTAGATTTTTGACTTTTGATACTGTAGGAAACTTGCTTACAATTTTGAATGCTAAATTCATTCTGTGGGCCATGTAGTGAATTCCAAGAATGTATGGTGCACAAGTAGTTTTTAACTTTGTGTAAACACTGGTCCTTTGACCTTGCATCACTGCAGCTCCATTAGCTCCTACACACACCAACTTTTTTGCAAATTTCAACTCATCCATACCTACAATTTCATTTAAAGATTTCTTGACTAATTCAAATATATTTTGTGATGTTGAATTGTACTTCATTTTATGAACATAGACAAGATGAGTTTGGAGAAAATGTTGTTGTACAATATACAAATGCATACAGACCCAAGAAGTATCGTCTACCGTAGTAACTTCATCTAAAGATAATGCAATGAAATTTGACTCTTTTACTTTATCCTTTAAATCTTCCTTTTCCACTACAGCAAGACAATTTGCCCATTCCCATCCAGCGTTTACTGACCAATGTGAGTAGGGATAGTGAGGAACATTCAAATAAGATAATAAACCATAATATTCTGGGTAGTATGTCATAGGATGCCCTTTGGACAAAATATGAAAAACAACACTTATCTGAACAGTTTTTGACAAATTTGCTACTTCCATTGCTTTTCCAAATTGAGCCTCAAGTGTACCTTTACATGCAACAAGCTTCAAATTTTTTTGGTGACGCTCTTCATAATCCACGACATACCTAACATGAAGACATTCTTCCTTTGATTTCCATCGTACGACTGATTGTTCCTCTTTTTCTATGATTTATTTTTCATAAACTTTACCGATATGCTTTTCTATATTGTCAATCTTTAGCTGCAACGTCTTGTCTCTTCCACATTTCCAAGTACAAATCGTACATCTGACCAATGTTGCAATTTCAATATCATTTTCTTTCCCCACTAGTTCATTGAATGGGTACTTTGACAACCAACCAAGTTGAAAATTCCTTTTCATTTCCCACTCACACCCCCTTTTTGGTTTATTTTTCCTTTTCTTGCTACCAACATCATTATCCTCATCCAAGTCAATTATCTCATTCTGGCTAACCGGGCCCAAGGTATCCCTTGGAACATCTTTTGTGGTATTACCATTCTGATTTGATACATTTTGATTTAAATCAATGACAATCTCAACTTGACCTTCTGGTGGCGGTGAGGTATTGTGAATGCTACCAATATTTGGTGGAAGAGTTGATGATGTAGCTCCATCTTGACCTGATGGATCAAAATATTTGGCAATTCCAAAGTAAGACTATATGGTACGTCTAAGTTTTTAGCATTTTGATGGCCTCCCAATCTCTTCACTACCCTAAGGAGCCTAAGGAGCGACAGGAGTCTCTTCACCAGAATCACCATCCCGAGGATTTTGAGGAGCGGTAGGAGTCTCTTCACCACCCTAAGGAGCGGAAAGAGTTTGAGGAGCGGCAGGAGCCTTACCACCCTATGGAGCGGAAGGATTCTGAGGAGTGGAAAGAGCCTTACCCTTGCTGCTCGATTCACTTGACATATTGATCTCTGATTCGATCAACATATTCATCTCTCACTTTGAATAAAAACTGGAAAAAATGTCTTCTTGTTTAAGGACAGAGAATAATAATATAGATCCCATTCCCTACTCAATATCATCTTTAAGACTGAAGCAAGAATGGAAAAGAGATAAAGAAAAATTATTATTATAACTAAAAACATCATGAAGAAATGATCACTCACCTTTAAGTCTACGTTTTCGGCTTTCACTGACTTCCGAATTGAGAAGTAGAACCTTAGAACCGAAAAAAAATTGTAAGAATAAATGACACTTTCGATTGTATTTATATCAATCCATGATTCCATATTTGGCGAATTTCGTAGAATTTTTAAATGGTATATTAAAAATTTGGCAAATCCCACGTGCTTATACAACGGTACATTATAATTTTCAAGGCGAAATGTGTCCTCAAATCTAATTATTTTTTAATGTTATTAACAAAATAGGTCCTCATAAGCAACTATTTATAAATTTTAATTGGCGAAATGGGTCTTCACAAGCAACTATTAGTAAATTTTAATTGGCGAAATGGGTCCTAATACAATGTTGTTTTAATAGTATTGGAAAATATGTAGGTGTTTTATTAAATGCTTTTAGGATTCCAAGCGAAAATATTAGTCGGTCCAATTGAAATGCGTAGTTTGACAATGTCGAATTTGTTGCTTAAATATGCCTCATAGAAAAAATCATTAGCGAATGGACATGCATTGGACCTATAGTTCATAAAATCTGGGCAATTTGGACACCTTGTTGGGTGCGAGAAATTTTCCAATTTTGACTTGGCCGATTTCAAGAATTCGCCAATTGGTGAAGATTCACCACTCAAGTTTTCCCTGCTACCAACATGACCACCAACACTCACACCGGAAGAGCCCTTAGCACCGGTGCCACTAGAGGCACTGACACTAGAAGAGGCACTGGTGCCAACAACGATATAGGTACTGACATCAATACCAAAATTAGGGATGCCCTGAGCTTCAGGTGTCGAATAACTAAATCCCAAAGGTACCTCATTCACTTTGAAAGTTCCACTCTACTCAGGTACGATGTTAGTGTTAGTAAAGGGATCCACATCAATCATGCACATTGACACCCCGAGCATCAGGATTTCTATTTTTTTTCTAGTGATCTGCAATCCCACATCTTGACTCTCACCCAAGGTAGAGGTGTAGGAAGGAATGTGGGTCTCTACAATATCATCAATACCATGAAGAAGCTCTAGATACCTTTGATCTTTAGTTAGTAAACTTTTAGATTTTCAACTATGGGAGCCACTTGGGTAAAAGTATTATTTGCTACCAAGAATCTTGCAAGCTCTATGAGTCTCATCTCTAAGGAGTAAACCTATTTCATAGGGACCCTAAGAGCAGATTCATCTTCCAAAGAGGAGGCAGATGTCAAAGGTGAGGTAGGAGGGGTATTAACATGAGTTCTAGATTCAATGAAAGGAGGATTATATTTGACGATAAGTCCCATAGTGAACTCCTCGAAGGACAAACTGGTATGAGGAAGATTCAACCTTGTAGATCCCATGTCTAAATTTTGATAACTCCTAAGAACATGGTCGTAGGTAGTTGATTGGGTCGTGAAGCCCATAAAGAGATTCACAATGTGCTATCAACCATGTGTCCTAACACATGACAAAAAATTGAAATAAGTACAAAGAGAGAAGGACGGTTCACCAAAATGTGAAGGAGGGGATTCACTACTCCCAAGTCCCAAGACAAATAGGGTCTAAAGGGAGTGAATTTCCCTAGGTCATGTCAATGACAAAGGTCAAAAGATGGGATGGAAAATGAAGGAAAAGCTAATCTATGTTTTTTTATTTTTGGGATGGAGGACCTCAAGAATTAGGTGAATAGACCACAAATATTTTGAGAAACAGACCAACTAGCTCCCAGCCAGAGGATGATAGTGTGGGAGACAAATGATAGCACAGTGCACTATCATTTTGAGGAAGTGTTGGCATCTCATAAGAGAAGAGAGTAAAGTCTACGATTGAAAAGGCTCAGGGATTTCTAACAACCCAAAAGTTGGAATCCAACTGTTTAATAGAAACTAAAAAAATGCAAGAAATATGAAAAAAGATGAACAAGTACAACAATAAGAATAATTTAAATAAAATATAAATTAACTATGAATGAAATGACAAATAGAAGGAGAGAGAGATGTCCAACTCATAGTAGGTCCAGCCTTCCGCAATCTCCACACAAAAAAAAAAATACAAACATGAAAATGAGAAAATGTTGGGGTTGCTTTTTGGGGCTTGCCTTAGTCAAACCCCCACTTTGGTGTTTCCATCTCCACGGACATCCAAATAGACCACAATAGAGAAATAGTGATAAATAAGTAATATACAAGACGTATAGAAAGTAAAGACAACAATATGCTAACTATAAAGATGATAATGCTAGGGAATAACAAAGAGTTACCCTCCCTACTACAAGCTTAGAGAAGCTGAGAGGAAGGAAGAGAGCTTCAAGAATGCAAGATGAACATGCAAGAGTGACATAGAGCTTGAAACCTACAAGAAATGGTGTAGAGAGAATGGAAGAAAGAATCAAGTGGAATAATTAAGAGTGAATTTTCCAAAAGGGGGATTAGAATGAGAAGTGAGTTGAATGGTATGACAATATGAGTTCAAAATGGAGGTTTGGAGGAAAAAGCATCATTTTCGGGTGGGCCTACGGTCATAGGGGGTGTTACACTTTGTGGGTAACAAGAAATGTAACGTCCCAATGTCCACTGACTCGGGAATCTTTCAAGGACATTCGTGTGGCGCGTAGACATATATGTGGTGTGGAAGTTTCCTAGTCAAAATTCCCTCCACCGATAGAAAATGACAAGGTACGGATGGGATAAAAGGCTTATGACAACGGGATTTAGCATTATTGATTATAAGGATAAAGTAAGGGTATGTTATGGGAAATTGCACTAGGGTGCAATTTTATGCCCAAACAAAAACCTTAGTGGTTCATCAAAAGAATGAATAGACCCTTGAGGAATTGAAAATAACCACATTCACTAAGTAAAATATTTTAGTGTGTTGAAATAACTTTGTTAACAATATATCCTCATAAAGAAAGTTTACATATGTGGTTCTAAAGATCTAGAATGTGTATTAGGGTTGCATTTTCTATCATACATTGAAAATAAAGGTTTCACAATTCCCATAGATAATAGAGATTTTTTATTATCATAAGATAGTGGTGTATGTATAACATCCTTGAATTCATTAGTATCATTAGGCTTTACATCCACACTCTTTTCTACTTGATCCATTTTGTGAAACAATTCATCAAGGATAAAGGGATGGTGAGTAAACAGGAACTACTAGGAGAGGTATCGGAAGTGAGAGGGTGGATGAAGTAATCACTTGGGATAAGGGTATGATAGAAGAAAGATACTCATGGGTGTTTAGGGTATGGGATGTGGTATGGAGTATGGAAGTGGCTTGGCTAAGTGGGGTAATAATAGGTCTAGTAGTGGTGGAGGAAAGAGGTGTTGGATATTGTTCCGCATCATATGGGTAGTGGGTATCATGAGAAGAGTATATTCATGTGCTAGGCATTAAGGAGGAGGATAAGTGGAAAAGGGATAGGTACCAAATGGTGGGGCACTACTAGCCATGGTACTATTGGGATAAGGAGTGGTAATGGAAGAGTGGTCTATAGTAGAGGTTGGAGTGTGAATAGATCTACACTATTTACTATAGAACAAGATTAACAAAAACTACTTATATAGGCTCAGGTCTACACTATTTACTTACAACCATATCATATAACATATTCATTAGTTGTGTAGGATTCTCTGTATTAGTAAAACTACTCAACTCATTTGTAAAATATTAATTATTTATATGCTTGTCAAATCATACATATCATTGTTCTCATTATTAGTATTAGAATAGACTTCATTCCCAAATATTTGAGTCATGCTAAGATTTAGGTAGCCATTCCTAGGCATAAATGAAAGAAAAATAAACCTCAAATGCCCAATTTTAAAATTAAAAAGAAAAGATTAATGGTATATCAAATCTAAAACTAAAACCCTGATGTGGTAGCCAAGGGTGAGTAGGATAGGTGAAAAATATATCATAATTAAAGCACACAAGCCCTATTAAAAAAGCGTTTATTAATGAGGCACAAGAATTTAAAAGGAGGATCAAATCTAACAAGAAGATTCATTCTTAGAAAATGTACATCTAAAAACCCTAATATAATGTAAAACTCTAACAAGAAGGTTGGGATGTGAAGGATCATATGAGTTCACCAAAATGAAATGGAAAATATGGTTTCTTATAGGTTAATCTAGGCCAATGAAGCCAATGCAACCAGAAAAGCACAACTAAACAAAATTAATTAAATATTAGTTGAGAAATAGTAATTTGAACAATTTACTTAGGAATTTGAACAAGATGGATGATGATACTTAGCTCAATAATTGAAGAATGAAGACCGAATAGATGAGATTCTAGAATTTGACCAATGTCAAACTTGGGAACTATGTTTCTTTGTTAGTGAGTTGCCTAGAAGTTTGTGTTGGACCTTTGCTTTGTTAGAGGATAAGTTTGTGGGTTTAGGATGAATTAGCTCATAGGTCTATACCTGAGCTCTAAATTCATCCTAGCAAACAATGTTGCTATGCTATATATAATTTTGCTTGATATGTGACCTTCTACTATAGTAAAGACCTTCTACTATACTAAATATTTAGGGATTTGGTAATATTTAAAAATAGCTTAAAGGATTGATGTTATATCACAATGATTTTTTGTCTAAACCAATCCCTAGAAATTGAACAAGATTGAATACAAGCAAGGACCTAAGCATGTTGAATCTTTACTCTTTTTATTGCACCTAATCGAATTGTATTGTTATTGATTACCTCAATTCTCTAGAATGCTTGATTAAGAGATGAACACTTGACTGCACTTGATTGTTATCTCATGATTAGAATGAATGCATTAAATGTCTTTAAATACTAGCACATAGTACCAAATTGTGCCAAATGTGTGTTTTAGTCAACACAAGTAGAAGGGTGAAAGGATTCAATCAACCAAATTTGAATTTTGAAGTTTAAATCAGAAAGGGACGAGTTTGCAACTCAAGGGTTGCTCTGTGACCATAGACTTACCCTAGGATGAGATAATGATCAAATCTAGATGACAAATGACCAAATGAAAGTAGGTCAATAGATAAGTAAGACAAATAGATAAAAGTATGTATAGATAGACCAAAAATAGATATGGAAGAATATGTATCTAGCTATATGTAAATGGATAAAAAGAAACAATAAAAAAAAGAGCCCAAACTTACCTTTTATCACTATCAAAATATTTCATGGATATGCAAAAGAGAAGCACAAAATCGAAGTGTACAAAAGACATTAATCTATAAATCATGAAAAGGAATTTGTTTGTCATCATATTGGGTTTGACGGCTTTGATAGGTATATCTTGGGAGGGGGATTTTTCTTTATTAAAAAACAATAATAAAATTAAAATCAAATAATCCGTTCCCAACCAAACGCTGACTCGGCGTTTTATGGGTCAAGCATTTTAACCATGGTTAAAATATTATGCGAGGAAAATACATTGCATATTCATTGAGTTAATTATTACCCTTTTTAAAAAAACATAAATGTTAAAAATGCAGCAACTTTTTCAGTTTGAGTGGAGTAGTTTTATAATTGAACAATCCCATTAGATAAGAAGGGCAACTAACATCTTGGATTTTTCTTTTAATATTTTTATTATTATTTATTAGTTGATAAGAATTAAGGAAAAACAAAAGGTGGTAGATTAATATGTAGGGATGATGGTATTTTTTATTATAATATTTATCAAGGTTTAGATTTTTGGAGTGGGTCAAGTTCGACTTTTAAGTGATTTTGATGGATTAATTTTCCGTACTTTTGATTTAGATGTGTGATTATGATCATGTTGTAATCCACTTAACCTATGAAACGTTTAGATTATTTTTATTATTAGTATTATATATTAATGAAAAGGGAACAAGAGCACTAATAGTGTTTTACTTTTAATTACTAAGATTTCTTTATTTTAAATCTAGTTTAAAATAATAAATAATATACTAAAAAACTTTAGATTTTATTAATAAAAAAGTATAAACTTGATGTTAGATTAGAGTTAGAAATGGAAACGTGTAAAGGAAAAGGAGAAGGGATATAAAGTGTGTTTGATTTAGCGACTAGAGAAAATGTAGATGACAAGAGAAGACAAGAAAAAGTTTTGTTAGGTATACATAATAATTTCTCTACTTTATGTTAAGACTATAGACATAATATTTTGTGTGGTCATGTCCCATCTAGTGTGACCTCATCTTTGTGACAACAATTTTTAAGCTCTTGAGATGGCATTCTATTCCACATGATAGTGTCCTCTACAAAATCTA
>VDFB02270651.1:234345417-234362868 GCA_007258455.2 Sequoia sempervirens | reverse complement strand
TTAATGTGTTAAATGTTGTAATCTCTTAAATTTACTAAATCGAACTAACATGAGTGAAGCAATGGAAAACCCCTTATATTATGTGAAAATTGAGCACCTTGTAGATTTGAATTTAAAATTTTGTCAAAGATTAGAATTAAACCCTTAAGGTGTAGATTGTTGGACCTAAGTCTAAGGACTTGTTCATAATTTGTAATAGATTCTAGATACTCATGAACTGCTACCTTGCACAACTTAGACCATGGTATATATAGGACTTTCCTATTACCCAATATCTCAATTTTCATAGTGTATAAGGATTTAATTCACGTTCTTGTGAAGCAATGAATGAATCACCTTGTGGTTGTTAGGTAAAAAAAATAAAAAAATAAAAAAATTCATGTATGATGACATCAACTAATGATGAAAGTCTTGCATTGTATAATACATGTAACTTAGAAAAGTAAAAATAAAAAATAAAAAAAATGAATTGTACCTTGAATTAAATGGTGAAACCCTATGTCATTCAAACATTATTGCAAGTAACCCATGACCTAGTGAACTTAATAGTACGATGAAACCTATCAAACCTTTTGTGTTGTTTTATCCAAGACTAAAACAAGTGAAAGAATATAATTACTTAAATCCAAGTCAAAGGTAAGAATGTGTAGAAAGTTGCAACTAAGTTATAATTGGTGAAAATTGATTTAGGTAATGAGTAAATAATTTCCTTCTAGTAATTAAGTTTAAAACCTTGGTGAAGAGGCCTTATCAAAATATGCATTGAAGTTACAACGTTATCTAGGGCACACACTATAAACACTTCCTTATACATAGCTAAGAACTAAAGTCTTGTTGGTGCCAAAATATGAAAGCATACATGTCATAAAGGAAGTAATAGGGTAGTCAATTAGGTGTTGACCTTGAAGGTTGTGTACATGTTATAAGAATTGAATAATCAATTATTGAATTTATGAAGTTAAGTAATGAAATATGTGTGATTCATGGCGTATTAAGTGATTGGAAAGATAAACTATATCGATAAGAGGCACTAAATAGAATTGTAAAACTTTCAACTAATGTTGTATTCTAAACCATTGACTATACTCACTCTTTGAGAGAAAATCATATACACCGGAATGTAAAGGAGAAAAAAAAAATTAAAAGTAGACAGAAATTTCAAGAATTTTACTCATTTGTGCATCTTTATGAGGTTATATGGAGTTGTAATTGTAAAAATGATGATTGTAACATGTGATTAAATGGTTCAATCTTAGATAGTGAAATGTAAGATTTGTAAAAAGATATCAATAAGTTGCGAAAATTGTTATTCTGTGAATTATCATGTGTCATGCATTGAGCATTCTTTCTTTTCCCATATTGTAATGTTTCAAACAAAAATGATTGACTATCTTCCTTATCAAGTAGGAAACCTTCTTTAGCACACGAAAATTATAGTGGAATTACCCATATTGATATGTTAGTGAACACAACAAACATAGTTGAACGAAAAAGGAGTAACGGTATGGTTAAAAAACCAATCTTGATCATATATGTGACGTCGATAAGATGGGAAGTGTTCAATGTACCATGTATTGTCAATCGTAGGAAAATTGAGTATTACCTAGATTACAATTGTGAATTATATGGCAATTTATTGAGAATTGTGTAAGGAAATAAAGTGTGTATGGGTGTATCGACATTTTTGTTAATAGTGTGGTGAACCATGCATTGTTAAGTTCTAGGAAGATTGGGTGATATACTTAAGCTAAAAGTGCACACTTCTAGTTATTTCTTATGCCTATGCAAAGTGAGTCGACATTTCCAAAATTGAGTTGAAAAGTGAATATTGCTTAAAGAAAAATAGAATGTGTAAGTGCATTGTTATTGTTCTATGGTGAATTTTGCAAAGTATATTGTGTTATTGCATGCGAAGTGAAAACCAGTAAATGTGTTGTGCCTCAAGTATGAGATACAGAGTATCTGACTTGGGATAAGGGTGATGGGCATCTAGTATGATCTCCTATATGTACCCTTTGTGATGGTCTTTATGTAAGCTAGCTAATTGTGAGTTAAAATAAATGTGTTAAGTGCATACGTGTGTCTCTTAAATGAAATGTGATGTGCTCCTTTGTGTTAGTTTTATTTCTATGTTGAATGTGTACCCCTAGTGTTTGGTTCCCCCCTTATGGGAGTGTGATGCCAGCTAGTGTAAACAGGGGTTGAGAGGTGCATGTTCTCCCATCGGGAAATTATGAGCTCAGGGCGTTGTCCCTAATCCTGACAAAGGATCTATGCTAAGTCATTGTAATCTCCCATGGATGTTGACCATGGCCTACTCCCCCACATATGAGAGCCACACTTGTTGGTTCATAGTGCAAACCTATTCCTTGATGTTTATAACCCATGGGTAAAGGATGGAATAGCATGGACTACTAGTGATTCATACTTATGTGGTCAGGGACCACCAATACTCATATTCATGTGGTCAGGGACCACCAGTGCTTCATGTTTATGTGGTCAGGGACCACCAATACTCATATTCATGTGGTCAGGGACCACCAGTGCTTCATGTTTATGTGGTCAGGGACCACCAGTGATGTATATTAATGTGGTCGGGGACCACCCGTTACTCATATTTATGTGGTCAGGGACCACCAGTTATTGCATGCTATAATACTTATGATGTGGTTAGAGAACCACCATTCCCCTCCTCCCCTTAGGTGGCTTATCAAGTCACGTGGTGTTTGTAATGTGCAAATTTTATTGTTGAAATATGAATTATTTATAATTCTTGATTGATGTTTTATTTTATTATGCGCCAGCAATGTGTAATTTTACATTTATGTACTTAGGCTATTTAGCCATTTGGAAGTTGTTATATAGTCCGATTTTCCTCAAGGACTTGTTTAATTTTTCCTTTGAATTATGATTGGAAAGTTGCAATGTAGCTACAATTTATCTTTATTTTGTTTCTCTTGAATTTATAAGTTCCCTCTTGGGAGTTTTATTGAAACTTTGGTTTATGATCTTGTGTTATTCAGTTTGAGGCTTTCTCCTTGGTTGCAAAATTGCTGGCATGTGTGGTGTAATGTGGAATTTGTAAACTACCATATCCCAGGGGGTTCCCTGGCAGGTTGTATAGGGGAGTAGATGTGTTGTGGAATTATTTTGAGAGGGGTTGTGAATGGGACCGGTATGGGACGGTCATTAATCCATTCTTCCCTCATTCTATGATTATTCTTATCTATATGGAGGAGTCCTTAGAGAAGGGCCTCGAGTGGTATCCAAGAATATCCATCCTTGTAAACCCCATTATGTGAGCCTTGTGTTGTAAATTATGTGACTGTATGAGGACAGGCACACCCATTGGGAAGAGCACCCTTTATATGAGGGCAGGCGCACCCAATTGGGAAGAGCATCCTTGCTATTGTTGTGTGTACATGTGAAATTACAAATAAATGTGATGTGGCATACCTGTGAGCTATGTGAGAAAAATAGTAATGTGTGATGCAAAGTTAATATTATTTGAGACATGGTATGAGTTCCATAATTATAAGGTAAAATGTTCTCTTAAGCATATATTTTGACAAAATGTGAAGCTAACAATTCTGAGACATGATTGGTCAATGAAACAAAAATATTTTCTAACATCATGAGTGATGTTTATGATGCAAAGAAATTTTGGAGGTGTATAAAAGGTTATGAATTCATTTAGATATAGTTTTGCATAATTTAATTGAAGTCGATTACATTGTTAATAAATTAGAGCTACATGGATTGTTGTTAGCATTTGTTAAATTAATCATATATCAAATAAATGTTCCAGTATGAGAAATTTTGTTCTAAGTATTTAAATATTTAATTCATGGAAGAGATTTTCCTCTAATATGCGCTTATAGCTAAATGTTTCGATTCTTCCATCAAGAAAGTAAAAGTAATTAGTAAGTTTGATATAATTGTTCTTATATTGAGATTATGTTTTCAAACCTTAACGACTTCCAGGAGGAAGTCTAAGCTAAGGGGAGGGGGATGTAAGACCCCCTTTCACAAGTGATTAATGCTAAACATAATTTGTGACATGAATTTCTTCAATTTATGATTAGATATATGGTGAATAATATATAAGGAATGTAACGGTGTTAGCATGAGAAGGGAGGACCATCGAGAGAAAATCAAAAGACATCTTCTTGAGGATTTAAAGTTAATATGTTGATAGATTAAGAGGAATCAAATAAACAAACAAGGGGATAGATAAATGTTGGAATCAAATCAAATACATCCTTGGGAAGTTCTAAGTGTAGCCCTATTTGACTTGGAAGGGTTGAGATTTGATATTTTGATTGGGTGATTATGTTTGAGTAAGAATCCAATTGTAGGACATGTGATGTGAGTATGGTTGGGGTTGGAACCCCTGGTCAGGATCAAAATTCGTATGGATTCTTGTGTAGGTTTTGAAAAGGGATTATGGAGTCAATTTCCTTGGTTTTTGAACAAGAATAGACCCCTAGGACCTATACCTATGGGTTTGGAACCTTTTTGTCATGTGAACTTGTCCTTGGAGTATGAAAAGACCCCTCAAAAGTCCACATTCATGAATGTGACAACTCAAAGAGTGTTGGGGCTTGGGAAGAATGACTTGTCACTCTCAACCTTCTACTCCCCAAAAGTTCTTGGAATTGGCACAAGACTCACACATGTGTGAGCACTTGTGAGAAAGAGTGTAGGTTTTGAGGATCCCTTTATATCTCAAAAAGATGGAAGATTTGGCCATTACCCACTTCTCCTTATGGAGAACTCTAGTTGGGAAAGAAGAAAGAATAGGAAGAAGAAAGGAGGGTGATCAAGAGGGCTTGGTTGGAGAGGCAAGAAGGGTAGAAGAGTTCAATCTCTCATGAAAAGAGATAAGTTTTCCCTTCTCCCCACTCCTCATTGAATTAATTGTTGTAAGAAGATAGTATGTTTGAAGGAATGTTCATTGAGTATGGTGAGTGGAGAGCTTAGATGTTATGTTATCTTTAAATCTTTGTAAAATATTGAGAAGACTCCATATATCATTTTGGGGTTAATAAAATCCTTGCTCGGGGGTATGGCTAGAGCCCACGAGGCTCCATGACGCCATTATGGAAGGTGGAGAGCAAGACCATGTGCAACACTTGGTTTTCAATTATTTCATTTCTATGTAATGTTGTAAAGATGAATACTTCAATAAATAAATGATATTTTGATGTAAGCTCTATTACTTGGGATGTAGAAATATGTTTATGTAAAAGAAAAGAATATCCAAGAAAGATAATGTAGTTTATGATGTCGTTACTAAAAAATAAAAGGGGGCCTAGTAGAGGTGCATAAAGAACTGCTTTCACTACTTATCTATTGCAAAGTGTTTTTGGGAGCATCTAGATATTACTTTTGTAATTAGAAATGTCAGATTTGCAAGAAGAGTACAGTAAGGAATTAATTTTCAATAGAAAGAGATTATATTTTGGACCCTTTGCTTTTATCATTCCTTGTCATGTGGTTTAAAAGTGCAACAAGAAAATTCTCTGTACATACAGACATAATAATCTACTAAAGAGAGATAAATATATGTTTGAACAATACATTAGTATCTTATAGTTATCATAAGAGAACTTATAAATAAGTAAATAAATGAATGAAGGAAGATATATTATCCAATGAATATGACACTTACAGATTTTATCTAGAGTTCCAGAAAATTTTATAGGAATGCATTTATATGTTTTGTTGTGAATACTCTGGTTTTCATTTTCACTTTATATACAAAAACAAAAAAAAATCTGTGCAAGATACTGGGATATAGAATTATAATACATCCGCAGTTTCTTGGTTAGAAGATATAATAATCTTTATCCTTCCTCATCACCACTATAAGTGAGCTGTGACTATATACAAGTCGGGGAGTAGTGTTCATATAGTGGTTTCGAGTCACTCACTCAGAAACAGAATGTCGAGGACATATAAAAGTAAAGTAAACAAGGTATTACAATCATTCATTCCAAACAGTAGATAAGAAGACTGTGAGTCTGAATTACTCCATATACATGTATTTTCAATTTAAATGTCTAAGAGTCTGGAGTTTTCAACATACCTAAACTAAATATAACTGCACATTTATCAATGCCTACATCTTCTCATATGGCAGTGCTTTGATTTCTATTCCTTCCTATAGTAATAATGGTCTAAAATATTGGCTGGGTAGAAACATTTATTTTGAGATGAAACAATAGTCCTGGGTATGCGTTGAACTATATGGGAGGCCAAATCGCTTTTAAATTCCTGGGAGGGAGGCCGAGCATTAAACTTCTATCGGTCATTATAGCCCTGCTTTAATCTTTAGTGATGGATGTGTGCCTGTGGTATTCAACATGCAATACGCGGGTAGGGTGAGACCGTAATGCTGCTCAGTACCCAAACCGTTGAGTAGGGGAGGATAAATGAATAAGAGTTGGAACCATACCTGCGCGGGTTGCAAGAAACCATTTCTTGGCTAATATAGATTTTGCAACCTCTGCTGTGGCCCTCAGCATGGATATCCTGAAAAATGCACAGGAACTCACAATGCCTCAAGAGAATTGTCGAACCAATGACTCTTCTCAACGTCTAAATTGGTGAGATATAAGGAGCAGAGAAAAAGTGAAGTTAATGTGTTTATGGTGTAAATAAAATAAATACAGATGTTTCCCAACGAGCACCCGAAGGACAGGAGCCAATTATACAATGTCCTATATCATAGACGGCACCTATTCCTCTTCTTCTGTGCAGGGCTTCCGTTATTTCCATCATCCTCATCAACATCCTCAGTTCCAACTACCACCCTTCCCCTATTTCTTGATAGCTTTCTGATTGCAGTTTCCACGGCCCTTTCAGAATTAACAACTATATCTGAGTTAGTTCTATGAGGCATCAATTCTGCACCACCCTCAACGGCGCCCATCATCAACTTCCAATCTCTGAAATCAAACCGAAAAACAAACTGACTATAAGCCACTTCACCAGTTGAAATTCTTTGGATGTGGGTGCATTTTTGGGCTCAACTAAATGGTTGCCTTTGTCATCCAATATTATTTCAACTCTGCCATCTTTAACTAGAAATGATAGTGCAAATACATTTTCAACAGTTTGCGAAAATGATATTCTATTCAAAACCAAGCATTCCAATCTAGCACTCTTTTGCTTTCGCAAAATATTGAACATTGTTGTCATATTCTTGTCTGTCTCTGATTTCTCTTCCTCAGACTCTTTTACTGCTTCAGGTCGAGTCCTCTCAGTAGGCTTAGTATGCTTTCCTTGTACTATTTCTCTCCTTTGCTTAGGTTCACTATCCATGGGACCAAGCATGGTACAAGCACCCGACGCATCCTGAAAAGTAGATGTAAAAGAAAAATAAAATAAAATAAATTGAAATTTGTGCCAGACTAGTCTTCAGATGTGAAAAGATTGTTCTCTTAGATTGATGAGTGCATTTGTCACATCCCCTATTTGGTGCACCCAACCAATATTAATAAAAATGTGTGAGCACTGAAGGAGCAGATTCGTGGGCATAAGTTTTGTGCCTTGGCTTTTGAGATTTATGCGTTGTCACTAGTGTGTGTCAGGTGCTATTATTAAATTGGGACTAAAAGGCTATCATCACATTTTTTTTAAACATAGGTACCTATCCACCTCATTCTACCTCTGCAATTTGGAAGAAAATGGAGTGCCAGTGATGGCGATAGCAACAAGTAAAGTATACTGCACAAAATTTCAGTCTAGCATACTATTAATGGAACACTAAATACTGACATATTTAATTGAGGAGAGTATTGCTAGTTTCATGTTGTTGCCTCATACGAGTAGTCACTTAGCTTCCTACCATTTTTACCTTGAACAGAGTGTCCTATGCGGTGCCAGACTCCTCTATCGATGCAAATGAAGGCAGTGTCGTCCTTCTCCATTTCAACTCCTCACGCTTAAACATATGAGAATTTGACAAATTTCAAATCTGCTAACACCAAGATCACTTAATGTTGCACTCACTTTATTTTTACTTATTACCTCATCATACTAGAACAAGATTCAAATAAAATAATATCCCTGTAAGTAGGACATGCGAAACATTCAAGTAATCTTAAAAAGAAAGATAATAAAGTTAAAGAAAATAAACATAAAAGAATAAGAACTCAAGGGCTACGTGGCTTGTAAGTCTTTTCTTAAAGAAAAAGAAAGGTCTTATTAATATAAAAGCATGTATAAATGCATAAAGATAAAGGTTAGTTCTTATTAGATTTTCCTTAGAAAGAAAGGATATCCTTTAATGTAATGTAGGTTTTCGTTTTTTTTAAAAGTAAAGTAATATATATAATATATATATATATAGGATATAATATATATATATATAGGAGATAATATAAGTAGTGGAATAGGATTATTGTTATTTTAAAATGTTCTTAAAAGTAAATAAGAATATATTTGTGTATAGAGAATATATATCAAAGAGTAAATAGATAAATAAATAAAACAACAATAATTTTATCATAGGGAAAAAGGGAAACATTAGTACCTATAATCATCTTATTTATAAGATTAAGGGTATTGACAATAAACTTAATAATGATGATAGTAATAATATAGAGGAGTAGAATTAACACAAAGTTGAGTGGCGATATAATAAATGGGCAATTCAATATGAAGTTGAAATTGGCAAATAGAATTATAATCCACGCCATGATTAAATGTATATTTTACAATATTAACATTGGGGAAGATACTAGTATTAACGTAACCTTAAACTAAAATGCTAATATTGATAATTGGATCATCGGTAACATTGATAGCAAACAACCATCCTCAAAATTTACATGGAGGAATAATAGGATCATTTGTAATACATGGTATTATTACTCTAATCATGCGGTTGAGCTAGAAAACAATAGGGTGGGGTAACCAAATGACATCAGTGAATTGTACTATTATCAATAACCCCAAGTAAGATAAGGTCACACTTTTGAATGGTAATATTCAGAACTAAGCCCCTTCTCATCTTGCTTGAGGGTAGACACAATGGACACCACACGCCTATTTTTTTTAAACCTCGTTCCATGCTCTTGAGTGACATTTCACTATTAACGTTGCACTAGAAATGTTGTTAGATATGTGTAGTGTACTTATTTTTGAGCCTCGAAAGTAGTATGATGTTCGTCAGCACATACATTATCAAAAAAAAAGTTAGTTGTGTTTTTTCTTTTCCTTTGGTCAAATTTATGGCATTACACGTTGGTTCATTTCACTCTATCTACCTACATTTGGGTTGCTTTTCCTACCCCTAAAAACGTCACACTACCAACATGACCCAATTTGTATAGAAATTCTCCTAGATTAGTGTTCCAAATTATCTAAAAAGATAACATGAGGATTTTTTTTGTGAAGGTATGAAAATCCTCTTCTTTAGTAGTGCTTTTTTGTTAATATTCAATATTTTTAGATAGTCACCAAGGTTGGGTGCATTGTGAGATAAAGTCAAAATTAAATAATTATATTAGGATTATTGTTAGACAAGGGTGTTCAATGGAGCATAAATGTTGTCTATCATTAACTTTAATTAATTCATCAATAAGTAACTATTCTTCTGTGTTTATGGCCAGAGCTTTATCTTTAGGGGGGAGGGGAAGTTCACTCATAGGTGTGGTTGTTTCCCAACAAGAGTATATCTATAGAGCTAAGGTTTCAATTGTGAATACGAGTATTTATCAAGTACAACATGAAATTCAATCAAATATGAGCATATAAATTGATTTATCTCAATTTTCATTTCTTGATAAGAGACACAAGTTCTCTATAGTGGGAAAAATGAGTTATAAGAAGAAATAAGTTTAACACAAGCACTAAAATAATATCAAATTTTCATTATTTTCAAAGCATACTAAAGATAAGAATAAAAATAATAGAAGACATTCATAGGGACACATGGATATATGGTATTGGATATTTTAATAAAATTTATGAGACATATCCTTAAATTAACTCTAAAATTAAAGCAAATTAGTATGTTGTGTTATATTTTGATACATTTAATTTTCATTAGATGTGACAATCTAGTGGTAATTGCAATACGAAATAAACAAACTTGAGATTGAGCTCTATTCACATGTTGAAAATGACTTCTTTAAAAATAAATATTTCACTAAAAATTTTAGTTGTAATGAAACCATATTTATACATGTGAATTGGTGTGCATAATTTATTGTAGAAAAATGGAAGAAATTATATCTCTATTATATGATTATTTAGAGATTTTATGACATGAAAACATATCTATTTCAAATAAAAGATGCAAAAAACCTCCAAGGAGGGCTACTTCTAAAATGATGTGAAGTCAAAGTTAATAGCCAATGACAAGGAGGACACAAAATTAAGAAATGAAGGGGGGAAATTTCTAAATCAAAATTACTAAATGAGCGAGAGCAAGGTATGTGCAGGATCATCATGGAAAAAACAGGCCCTTAAGTGGCAAAAAATTTAGAAAAATCAGAGTTAGTCAACTTGACATAAAAATTTGAATAAATTATCTATATTATTTCAAAAATATGTAAGAATAGAATCTATAGCAAATTGAATGTAGTTTCTAAACTACTAGGTTTGTTTAAAAAAGAAAAAAAAGTATTTGGTGAAAATTTGAAATTTTAATCCAATGGTACTTAAATTTCAGGGAAAAAATAAGAAACAGGTGTCTGTTTGACCAGGTCCTAACCACAATAAAATGATAATATTTTAGATATAAGTAGGACTCCATGTCCCATGTGATACATATTTTGTGCATTTTTTGTAAGTAAATAATTAATTATGATTTTTTATTACAACTTTTTAAAATATAAAAACTTGTATGTCTCACCACCTTAACTTGGTCAAAACTTCATGAAATTCATTTTTTCTTTTTAATCCTATAGTATGTGAAGCATAGAATGTGATGCATGTTTTGATTCAAAAATGTGATACCGCTTTGAAAGCTATAGATGTTTTTCAATTAGCCTATCAATCAGATTTTAGTCAATTTGAATAGAAAATGAATAATAATTACTTATTAAATTCAAAGTAAAGCATAATTTATATTGGTAGAAAATTGAGAATCTCCTTTAAAAACCCTTTCTTTTTCATCAATTTTAGCAAAGTCGCCAACTACGCCCATCATATTGCCACTTTTGGCCCATCCTACACATACCCAACAATGATCAATCCTAATGAGACTAAAACTTGTAACCCTACTTAAAAATGAGAATATTGAAACTAGAGTTGAGTATGGAAATGGTGGAGCATATCAACATGATCAATCCTAATGAGAATGAAACTTGTAACCCTACTAAAAAAATGAGAATGTTGAAACTAGAGTTGAGTGTGGCAATGGTGGAACATGGGTAATCCCACAATACTAGTTTACAATTTTGGCCAAGCTTAGACACTAAATCTTCACTTTCGGGCAACTATAGCAGCTAAATCGTGAGGAATTTGAAGATGATGCAAACTAGTGATTTGTGACATTTTGTTTGTAGATTCTAAATATTATTTTTCAAAAAAATTGGAATAGATTGCACTTCTTTTTCCATCTCCTTCCAAAACTAGTTTTTTCAATAAACACCATTTTTAAGGAGTGACGCTCACCATATAACACAACTTTTTTTCCATGAAGGATAAAATTCTAATTTTTTTGAATTTAGATTTGTAACTAAGATATCTAGTGCTTCCAATTGGTTTCATAGTTTTTATTGAAAATTTTTTTCTTAATCAAGTTTCAAAGTCAAACCAATTACAATTTAACATAGGTTTACAGCTAACACAATTTTTTGTTATGTATAAAAATTCAATTTTTGTGGCACCATATTTTTCTAATTTTTTCTTTGATGATTCTAATTTTCCACATGTGCATAAATAAAGAGCTTGATTTCGGTGAAAAACCTACATTCACAAGAAATAAAAAATAAATATAATAATTAAATTAAATTTATTTAAAATTATACTTTTGGGAAGCTTATAATAAGGACTACATACTTACAAAAAATAAATTTTAAATGAATTCATTTGATCCCCCAAAAGGTAAATCAAAAGTGGTTTTTTATCAGCATTTTGATAGGTGTAAAGGAGACTCTATTATACATATGGTTTAAAAATAGCGAGGTTCTATCTAAGGGGGTTTGATCTAAGGTAGTTTGATCGAACCCTATTCAATTGGAATGCTTTAAATGGAACTTTTTAAGGCTTAAATCATTATATTTTCTAAAAATATGTGATTGAACAACAAAAATCAGAATCTCCCAGAAATTGTAAACCAACTTTGTGGGATCACCCACATATAAAGATTATTTCTTACCATGATTTATGCAAATTGTAAATAATATTTGAGTGGATATGATTAGCATCAAATGGTTTTAACAAAGGAAAGGATTGGTACATCATCCAAATATGAGTTTCCTACTACCTATTCTCCATGTGTTTAAATTGAGATATGTATGCCATGTATTGAATTCATTTGGTAATTAGTTACAAGTGAGTGAAAGGAAAAACAACTGAGAATTTTAAAGAATTCATGTGTGGATGAAGTGCAATAGAGAAGTAGATATGAGACAATTGAGGAACAAGTGTATGAAGGGATGTGTTAATTAATAAAATTGCTAATGAGAAGCCATGAATTTTTTTTTTATAATATTATAGAAATCATTAGAAGGAAGCTATATATGATACATAGTCATAGATAAATTTATTGATCGTCGTATATCCTCCTTTGTAATACTCCACTTTTCCTTCATGTCTTCCAAAATATGCATGAGCTCATCTAATCTAAAGCTTCCTTTATACATATTCCAATGATACTAGATAGAAGGAAAAGAGATAAAGAATATATCATGTAGGAAAGTACCAAATATATGATCTTTGATGATGATATCAAAATATTCCCCTAGTTGCATTGATTAAACCTATGTAATGCATTTCTAGGATAAATAATGATCTAATTTTTCTTGGTTCATTCTATGTGTGAAAAAACCCAACTTCCCCAAGTAAATAGAAACACCTAGGTTGACAAGATCATGGTGCACAACTTGATAGTGACCACCACTTTAAAGGAAGACCTATGAATCTAACCTAAGACTTCAATTTTTTATATGAAAGAGTAAATCATCCTCCCCTGAAAATGGGAAAGATAACATACAATAATGAGCAAGAAATTAAGAGTTTTTTGAATAATATCATTATGCTTCTCATAAACAAGTCATAATTTTTCATTATAACTTATACTCCATCTCCAACACTTTGTCACTTACTTTCTCATTAAATTGTTCAATTTACAATAACCATTTAACTCAAAATAGTAGAAGCCTTACTTGAACTAGATGTAGAATTGGAAATGTTCGATAAAGCTATAGAAAATACTAAACAATTATGCCATCTAAATAGAAATAATTAACTTGGAAGCCAATTTAATGTTACACCTTGAATTTTTTTTTGCAATTTCTTTTAAATTTTACATTAAAAATGTGTTTTTGAAATTAGTGGATGATTATATGCCATTTGATAAATTTTGATGAAATTATAATTCAATGCAATGTGTTTCAGTTTTAATGATTATTATTTTTAATCAAAATTATGATGTCATGACTAATAATGGACTATGTTATTGGCTTTCTAGGTTGGATGCAGGATCGGATTTTACCCTCCTAGATGGAGAGGGAGACTATCACTAGAGAGAAAAGTATAGACATGGGTAAACAAATGGGTTAATGCTAATTGATTCAAACACACACACACACATGTAGCATTATGCATCAAGTTTGGGTAAGTAACCCCACTATTGTTGTTGAGTTTATTTTGTGTTTTGGTTAAGTATGTTTGAGTCGTAAGGTTAGGTTTAATCTTATATGGTATTTAGCCTAGTCTTTCACAATAAAAAGGTGATATGTTGTATCAACATCATCTTTTCAATTTATCAATTTATATAAAGTTATTTAATTATTATATAAATATATATTTTTATATTGATAATCATTTACAATTATTTTTGCTCATTTGAGCATCAAGATGAAATCAACACAAGCTCATTATGAGAACAACCATGAAACTAATACTAGCTCCTTTTGAGCAACTGCACTAGAAATAACCAATGGAAGGCCAAGAGTCACAACTTAGAAATCCACTTATTTATAAAACACTTCCACAGTTGAAGCCAACTATGGAATACCAAGAGTCGCAACTTAGAATTCCATCTTAGATGTCCCTTTTAGATTCAAACTTGGGTCTCCACACTAAGAATTCAATGCATTAACCAATTAAGATCAACCCCTTGGACATTTAAATACATTTAAAAAATATATATATATATAATATAAATACATATATATAATTTATTATACTGTTAGCATAAATTCCAATGGCCTGTTAAAGGAACCATGGCTTTTTGAGGTAGTTTAACATGCCAATAAATTCATGTAATGGAAAGTAAATAAAATCAAACTATTTAAACCTCTTTGTGAAGGCTAAAGCCTCCATCACAGGCTATATTCCTTCCTTAAAAATATGCTATCAATGCCTACGATGAGGCATAACGGGGGCGTTCCATTAAGTTTCAGTTTGGAGTTATAATGAGAAGCAATTATTGAGTATGGGTCGCAGGATTTAGAGAGGAGGTTGTTGATTATTATTCGTTTATTCTCTTCAATGTGGGAAGAGAAAAGGAGCAGTCATATGTTTTGAGCATAAGGTGAAGATATATGTTTTGATGCAAGTAGTTCTTGAGGACTTTTGTCTTGGATATACAGTTTTTTGTTAGCTATATTTTATATTGTGGAATAAATATAAAGAAGAGCATAGTTTTAAACTACAACAAGCTTTGGTTTCTTGGAGAAGATGGATTGGGGTTTTATCTAGCTGTGCATTGAACATCTGAAAGTGTAGAAATACAGTTATATTATAGGAATGAATCACAAAACCTATTTCCATTATTTTATTTTTGGTATTGTACAAATGATGTTTTATATTTTAGAAGTTTATATATTGATTATTTTTTAGTGAATAAAGATAAAATAGTCTAATTTTTATAGACCTATGCATGAAATTATTTAATTTCTCTAAATTGGAACTGTATATGATAGTAGGGAAGAGCCTTATTACCCTATTGTGGTAAATTGAATAAATTATTCTATTTACTCAGGAAAATAAATATGTAGTCTAATATATATGTTGTTGCATCGTAAATTATCTCCCTTGACAATTTCACACTAGATTTTTCCCCCTCTTATGTACTTGGACCTAATCATTCCCCTAATTTCCTAAATTATGCATTACATGACTCATTTTATCATTTATCAAGAAATCAAATGTGAAAAACCCAAGTAGGCATTTAATATTTTAACCCTGATACTTCAAATCCTAAAAAAGTGGGTCTAAACAAGGCTGCCCTTAAATGCATTGAGTTTTCCATAATTAGATCATAAGAGCATTTAATTTAACATGATTACACTTAATCCAAATGTTGTATCTAATGTAAACATAGGTGTTTAGGTTAGATCACATATATATAATTAGATCATGAAGACAATTATTAGATAATCTACACCAAGATTGTTTAATAGATCACATTGACATCTAATCTAAAAAATATATGTGCATATAAAAATAAAATGCTTATATATTAATTACAAAAATTTAATATACATGATCACCACAATGTGGCATAATACAAACATAAGTACATCTAAGTGGGCCTATGACTATTGGATCCCTCGAGGCGTGGTGGTGGTGCTTGTTGAGAAATGGTGGATTTTGTGTGGCTCATGGAACTAACCCGCTCTCATAGGCCTTATAGCTTGCCCTCTACACAAAATACACATATGAGTAGTGGGACACGTTCTTTCTCTAACTAATCCATATCTGCTTGTAGTCTCACTAGATCTTCCTGAAATATAGAAATCTCTCCCTGTAGTCTATCAAGCTCCATCCATATGATAGCCACTAACTTACTCTTGGATGGAACTCAAATAGCTCAGAGCTCCTCATATGTAGCTTGGAGCTCTAAAAATGCAACACTTGATTGCTCCTCATGAGCCCTGTAATCATCAAGGGAGCTCATAGCCTCCTCATATTCCATCATCCATTATACTAAGGGCTTAAATAAGTCTACATGGTGCCCCGCCATAGGTGGTGGCCCATGCTTTACTCGTATAGCCTACTTTGGGGGCAAGATGGGGGTCATCTATGTGATGATCTATCTAATGAAATATTGCCACCCCTAGATATCACGGTCTATTATAACAAGTAAAAAATAAATTGCATTAGAGCATGATATAATAAGAAATCCATAACTAGAACTTAAGACATAATAAAAACAATACATCATTACCTAGCTCACTAGCCCGCTAATCAGGGTCTTGATGGGTAGGAAGTGTGGAAGGTCCAACACTACCACTCCCTCCATGCTCATGAGATACCATTCCTTCTATGATTATTGGCCATGATCAAGTGACTCTAGGAGGAACTAAGACTCTATCCTCGGGGGCATTTATAATATCACCCGACTCCACAAGCTCATCTCTCATTAGCTCCAAGTCCTCATCCTCATCAACCATCTAAGCTACTCTATCCTCATCCTTTGTGTCCCCATCCACAACTTTTTCTTCTCTCCTCTCCTCGTGACCTGGAAGAGGTCCAACATCAACAACAAGGTGTTGCATAGGGAAGACTATTGCAGGTTGTGCTCCCATTCACCACTACTCATAGGCTATTGTGGCACCTACATCATCTTAATCTAATGTTGTGGGAAGGTCAAGATCCTCATCTGAATCACTAGAAATGACATCATCAGTAGTAGGTCGTTGAACATCTCCTAGACGAGCGTCACTTTGTGCTGCTCTTAGGTACATAGGTTGTGGCCTAGGATGTACCTAACTCTATCCAAATTGCCTCATGATGCAACCATAGTAGAATGACAACACTATATAATCATGCCACCCCCATAAGATCTTGTCCTGTTGCATCCTAACAAGTTGTTGTGTGATATCTGGCCACTGCAATATGGTCTTGTAAGGTCTCCATACTATGTCATCCTCATCGACCTAATCAAGCATAACCCTCCAATACAATAGATCCCCAACTTGTCAAATCTATCTCAATATGTAGCTGAAAGCCCGAGGGTAATCAATGGTCATTACTATGGGATAACTTATCAGCCCCATGTACATATGATATTCTCAAAGGCCCACACATGTAAAAGTGTATAGTGCATGATGCTTGTAGACACGTAAAATATACTGATTGATCCCATGCACCTGATCCTGATTTACTAACACCAGTTTGTCCTAAATCATCTCCTTTGCTAACCATTTAATCAAATAATCTTTATTTGATTAAATTCATCATATTTCATCTTTTAATTAAATAAATGAATCTTATTTGATTAAATCATTATCTCCTATTAATTAAATAATTTTTTTT
>VDFB02270651.1:234268941-234343503 GCA_007258455.2 Sequoia sempervirens | reverse complement strand
GGAACTTTGAGAAAGTTCAACATTTCGAGTTGGTCTCGGACCTGACTCCGACAAAGAATGAAGGAAGAAGATGAAGAACAGTCGGAACCGGAACCGGGGACGAAACAAAACCAAAACAAAGAAGGAATTTCCAAGTCCGGTATTGGTCCCAGTTTCGCCTCCGATAGAACTTTGAAAGGAAAATGCCTAAGGTAGAAAACCAAAGGCCAACGAGAAAAAGACAAAAAGGGGGAACCATTTTTATCCAAATCAAAGTGGGGTAGTTATGCAAGGCATAACAAATGGCAACTCAGCTAGGAAAATGGTTTAACCATTTTCATGGATCTGAAGGATTCAGCTACCCAAGACTCCTAGTTTATGAATATCACAACTCCAGTTGGGTTAGTTATAACAAGCAAGGTAAAGCTGGAATCTCAAATGTAAGTCAATCAAAGGCTACCCCTGAATCTATGTGTGTGCTTGATTGTGCATCATTCTCTCATGAAGTTTTCTTCATCTTTTGAACAACGTGTAAGATTTGAACTACATGAGTTGATTCCCTTCATGCAATGATATCCCAGGCATTGCTCCGCTGCCAGTCAGGTGTCCATAGCCCCAATGGAGATACCTCTAGTTTTCCCATAGTATTGCTCTACTACCAGACATGCGTCCATAGCCTTGGTAGAGATACTGGAATCACCCATTCATATTGAATCTTCTTTTCTTTTGATAATTCTTTTCCCCCCTTTTTTTTTGAAGTTTCAGATGTTTCATTTAATTCTCCCTTTCTTTTCAATATGTCAGATGTTTAATAACTGATCTAGGTTAAAAACTACAATGGACCTCATAACAACACTTGGAAGTCAGATTTTTCACTCAAATCTTACAACATTGCCATCCTAAGACAAATATACCGCTACAAGGGGAGATGATCTTATTGTTTTGTGACAGATTCAGGGGAGCTGATGAAGGATTTCTTACTTGCACCTTGTTTTCAAAACTTTCACAACTTTTGTTGACAATGGGCATAAAGCAACGAATTGAGGACAAAATCATCCAATCAGAAAACCTGAAAATATCTAAACCACTTCTCTCCTAATGACTAGAGTATGCTTCAGATAACAACCGACCACTTCAAGATGGAAAGAAACAGATAGACCCCAAAGACCAAAACGGAAACAGAAACCAAAAGAGAAAAGGAAACAGAAAGACATAAGGGAAATACAAACAAACAGACAAGGAAATTATTTATAAACAGAAGCAGAATATTTATACAAAGAGAAGCAGATTATCTACAAGCAGAAAAACAAAAAGAACAAGAAAAAGGAGAACAACAGAGCGAAAGAAAACTAACTAAACTAAAAAAAACTAAAACTAACTAATCCTATCCCTAAAATAACTCCAAAGCCAAACTTTGCAAACACAAGACTGTAAAAATTTGTACATTGATTTGACTGATTTTTCATTATGTGCAACAATCTCACCTTACTATGCATAGTTCTAAACCTAGAAAATTTATCTTTATACTCAGAGATATAAAGTTTGTAGGCAATAAGTTCATTCTGAGGGCATAAAGCTTAAAGTATTATCAACTGTGGGTTCTCAGTTTTTCCATGATTTACCCACAAACATGTTTTACTATCCCCAATGCCATATTCAAACTAAAAATTATTAAAACACAGAGGATAATGAAAGGACACCACCTGATTCTGAAGATTTCTAGTTGCCAATGCAGGCTCGTGTTGTATGATCTCTTCCTCATGAGGTCTCAACTCATGGAACACCATTGAATCAAGGTCTATCTTGGCATTGAGATATTCACTCACCAGCATCTATGTATTCATCTCGGGCACGGAGTCAAAAAATTTTTGAATTTCTTGAGATGAACCCTTACTTTGAACATTCTCTTGCAACATGTCATCCCCAAGGGTTTGAGAATCAGGCTCCATCTTATCATTTTTTATGTCAGGGGTATTGGCACATTGCGAACAAGGACTTCCTTCAAACTCACTTGAATGCATGGGGTCAGAGACAAGAAAACACTATTTCAATTCAAATTCCTACACATCTTCAACAAGAACATGCCACTTAGCATCAAATCGATCAGTGTTAAGAACAAATTGATTAGTGGATACTAAGCAAGGACCTTCTTCCAACAACACATTTGAGAAATCAAAATCAAAATCAAGAAAATACTCCCTTGTCTCATTCTCTTCGTTATGTTGAAGAGATTCAACTGCTGAGATAACCTCTTAGTTGCTTTCTTGGCATTCCCCTGCTTTATCCAAATGTACTCCATCATGAACTTCCTAAGGGAACACTTGACTAATCTGTACATCTTCTTGAATTTCTTCCCTTAAGATTTCATTTGGGCATTTGAGTCCTTGTTTCTGACCACCAGATTCATTGGAAATCTCCTCTTGAAGTGTGTTGTCTGTTTCAATCCGTCCACCACTACTTAGATCAGCAGAGTCATCCTCTTGAATTAACCCATCAAGGTGTGTTTCTTCCTCATTCCCCATCATGAAAGAATCTACGAATGCATCGATGAATCCATTCTCCACTTCTATCTGGTCTGCACTAGGTAGAGGAGTTTCATCCGTTGTTGAATCCATCTCACTGCAAGGATCAAGGTCATCAAAAGATAGGGAAGAATTGAATCTCCTCACACGGTCACTCTCATCACTTTGGATGAACTGATTATCATTTCTGTGTGTACTAGTTGTTTCATCCTCCTCATTGACGAGATATGTACTCCAAGGATCTTCCATAAGTATTCCTTCAACAGTGATATGATGTATGAAATATAACTCCATTCTACCCAAGAAAACATGGCAATCCATCTGGGAATGTTGATTTATTCAATGTATCCCACATCTAGTTGGTTTAACAAGTTCTAATAATTTCAAATCTCCTAATTCTTCCAACTTCTTCCTTATTCGATTTTGTGCACATGGGATATCTAGCCAACATGAGCCATGTTCCTTTGTCCATTCCTCATCACCCTGATTCTGAATTTGATCGAGAGAGTTGCTGAAATCGTTGGAAGATTTCTCATGACAACAATCCCACATTAATACCTCATCTCCTTCAAAATCATTGTTAGTACTAGCATTTTCAGCCAAGCTAGATTCCATCTTGAGATTTCCATTATTCCCTAACTTTACATCTATCTCATACTTTTGACCAAACAAGTCATCAAAATTATATACTTGCTCATCAAATGCTTTATTCACAACTTCATTGTGACGTAATGGACTGTGCTTTGGAATATGACTGAAAAGAGATGATATGGTTATAACTTCATTATCGAATGAAGTACTTAACTCTGTGATTAGATTTTGTAGGGATGAGTTCTTTTAGTGGTCTTGTGGGCGAGGATCAAACTGATCTAAGAATAAGATTTCTAGCTCCGCCCATGAGCAAATACAACTTGGTGGAAGATTAACATACCATTGCCCTGTTGAACCTTGAAGTGTTTGGATGAACAATTGACAAACAACATCCTCATGCTGAACCTGGAGAAAAGTAAGTACACGCCTGGAAGTTTCGACATGTTCAGAAGCATTTTTCCCATTGTTAGGGAAAAATAAAGGAAGCCTATCATACAGGTGACCAGTGATTTCATGAACAAATCCTGGTATATACAAATGGCTACCCATTAGAGCTGGGTCTTCCAAGATCTGACCCGATCCAACTCACAATGATCCAAAATTTGCTTGGAGGGCCCTCCTTCTAGCGCCAGTCTTTGTTGACCTCCCTTTTGGCACAACATGTAAACAGAATATTGCTACTCTGTTTCTCCTAAAAGAGAAAGATGACCACATGGATACCTTAGCTCCCAAGGTCTTTGTAGTTGGGTCTCAACTGTGTTGATGTCCCTCAGTGGTCAATGTGACAGTAATGTTCAAGGGGCCTACTGGTGTTGAGCTTTTGGACTGTTCTGGAGTTAAACATGAATCTAAAACCTACTCTAACTAGGGTTTTTAAAAGAAACAACAAAAGATAGATCAGGGATTTGGAACAAAAAAGAATGATACTTCATCCGAATTAACCAAACTTGTCATCTCCCAAGGAATTCCTAACTAAAACTGTAGAACAAAATTAACTTGTGACTAACACACAACTTCATCCATTCACAGTGCTGACTTCAATAGCAGATTGCAAATTACTATCTAAACAAAACATCAAATCAGACTTCATTCCTTGAAAGCTTTCAAAATTAGATGATTAATTCAAGACAAACACCATTCTGGAACACAACATGAAGTAGATTAAGATATGGTTGCTTCTACTATTCATAAAACAGATAAACAACAATTACAAAGCTGGCACAATCACTAGTGTACAGAAAATCTGTGGCTCCAAATTGTTTTTGTTTACACTAAGAAATCTGAGAGACACATTAGTCTTTCTACTGAATCTAACTCCTACTTAGGAAGACAAAAGAAGCTCCTATTACAAAGAATCAGGATCAACTTATATCCCCTCTATTCCTATTCTACTCTAGAGGTTCTAACTTTATCCGTTTTTCCCTCTCTTTTTTTACAAAGAGGCAAGAATGCCATATATACATTCCCTCTCGAAAAGCATGTCGGCCCCATGTTTTAGGGTTTACAAAATATCTCCTATGTCAGAGGGTCGACGTTCAAATCTTTGCAGAAAATTAGTTTTGCATTAAATTCGAATCCTTGCTATCTATGTCGATGAAGATTGTCTCCCGAGGTGTTTCGTAGATATTTTGCAGCTACCGCATTAACTTCTTTGTCTTTGTGTCCATCTTCAAACTCCAGCGGAGCTACTTTGAGTGCCCTAAAATATCATCATTAAAGCTGAGCTATCCCTATCAGTAGATACCAACTGTTCCTTTGACTCACGACTTCCTTCATCTTCAGCTCTCTTCCCACTCCGGATCAGTCCCTCTGCAATTTGTTGATGAGACTAATTTCCTTCACCGAGACACTACACCGAAGTCATGTCCTTCGCCGAGAGCTCACTTTACTTTGGGGAAACCTTGCTTGATCGGTGAGATGTTACACCGTGCTCAACATACTATACCGAGGGCAAAAAATATGTCAGCAGGACCCTATCGGGTCGGCAAGACCTTTCACCGAAGTCACCTCCCTGCACTGAGACTTTTGAGTCGGCAAGACTTCGCTCTTTCGGCCAAACATCACGCCGAACCTAGATCCTACAAAATAGATGCCCCCCATTACTTCTCAAAGGAAAAAATATCATTATTTATCATGCCTTTAATTCTGTCAAAAGAAACACAACACTGGCGGAAGCGGAACCAAAACGAGAAAACACTCCCTCATCAAAACTGGTGGAAGCGGAATCAAAACGTGATTGGGACCGAGCAGCAAAATTTAAACGATTCCCAGTGGAACCGGGACCAGAGTCAGGATGGGATCAGGCCATGGAAATAATCAATATTTCCAATTTCATACCCCATCTTAGATCCGCGTCCGCGAAGGAAACCAAAACGCAAAGGACAGAACAAAACGCCGTCGAGGTTGGAGAAAAATGAAAAACCAGGTGGAACCGGGGTCAGAACCAAATCCGAACCAGACGGAATCAGGGTCGGAACCAAATCCAAACCAGAAACTTGTCCAAGTTTCAGGTTCAGATTTCGTTCCGAACCCGCCTCCGACATCACCCGAAAAGAGGAAAAAAGGAACAGAAAGAAAGAGAAAAGGGGAAGGAAAACCCCATGACCAAAACAGAGGAAACCAAAAGCAAAAGAACCAAAGACGCGGAACCGGGATCAAAACCAAATCTGAACCAAGAATTTTGAGAAGGCTTCAGGGTTTGGCCCTAGTTCCGATTCTGGGTCCGCCAAAACATAGAAAGAAGAAAATGCCCAAGGCCGACAAGAAAGTTAAGGAAAAGGACATTTACCAACAAAGACCAACGAAGAGGGAAGAAAAGGTGGGATCGGACCCGGGACGAGACCCAAACGAGGAACTTTGAGAAAGTTCAACATTCTGAGTCGGTCCCGGACCCGACTCCTACAAAGAACGAAGGAAGAAGACGAAGAACAGTCGGAACCGGAACCGAGGATGAAACAAAACCAAAACAAAGAAGGAATTTCCAAGTCTGGTATTGGTCCCGATTCTGCCTCCGACAGAACTTTGAAAGGAAAATGCCTAAGGCAGAAAACCAAAGGCCAACAAGAAAAAGACAAAAAGGGGGACCCATTTTGATCCAGATCAAAGTGGGGTGGTTTTTGCAAGGCATAACAAGTCATCTCCTTTAAATTAAATAAGCTAACCCTTATTTGATTTAAGTCTAACACCATCCCCTTTTAATTAAATAAATCCAACTTTTAATTAAGTCTAAATTCATTATTCCTCTCATCTTGATTTATTTAAATCCAAAAATCTAAGTCAAAGTGTCAAATCAACTAATCTCCATCTAAGTTAATCAAATCCTGATTAATCCTAACTCTAATCCATCAAATCTTCTAGATTTTGCAACTTGTGCAAGTAAATCAATTTAATTGATTTATAAATTGAATCTATTTTCATTGAAAAAGGCATCAAGTTGGAATATTCTTCAAATTTGAAATCTCCCTCCCAAAAGGACTTGTCCATCCAACAAGGCATTAAAGGCCTCTTACATGTCCTTTTTCTTGATCCAAGTGGCATTAACTCCTCTTCCACGTCTCCCTCCAACATGTCACTTCTCCGATTTCAAATATCCACCTAATGGTATTAATGTTCACATTCATCAAAATGTGTTCCACTCCTCTCCACTAGCATGTTGACAAGTGGAATTTTGTTATTGGCTCATGTTTAGTCCCACATTCATCACTTTTGCTCATTCTTCCATCCTTCATTCCTATAAATGGAGGACTCTTTTACTAATTTTGGATCCACAATTTTATGCAAAATCATTATCTTCATGTTTTGAGCAATTTCATCCATTTCCCATCCAAGTTTCATAGTTTTCATCAATTTCATAGCTAGGTTATGAAATTTTTTATCAAGGGGCGTCATTCATCATCACCAAGCTTGCAAGGAATTGGGAAATAGCTATTTTACACATCAAAATATCACCAATTCCCCCATGGGGTTGAGAGTTTGAACATTTGAATAAGATTTAGATTGCTTTCACTTGTGTTCTTTATTTTATTTCTTGTTCTTCATGTTTCAAATGAATCTTATGGGGAATGATGGTTTTGATTTGCATAATTGACTAATATTGTGTTTGTTGTTTATGTTTGTGCAAGTCTAGATCCACCATTCACATTTTGGTGCTAGAAGGAGGGCATAAATCTCAAAATTAACACATTTTTTTGGCCATTTCCATCATTTTTTCTATTTTTTTCTTTCTAGGTGAAACAATGTTGCTGGAGGAAATAGCGACGCATATGCAGTCTTTGTTTTTCCATAGAGTGATGCTTGTTTCACTAGAGTGCTGCTCAAATCCTCAAACAACACCACTATCGTTCCAGCGTCACTGCCTCTATTTTTCAAATGGCGACGCCTTTGTTTTCCTCCTTTTTCACTCAATCTTAAAATGATCGTATCTTGGTCATATTTTGTTCTTTTTCAGAATTTTTTTTTTGAAATGGGATAGAAATTCATAAGCTATCTAATGGTGTAGGTGTTTCTTAACTTTGATTGAGTTAAAAGTTTCAAATTTTTACCTAATGTCAAATCACAATTAAACTTGGTCTAAATTTTAAGGTTTTTATGCTTAATCATTTATCTAACCCTCATATCTTCTTTTTTCTTGATTTCATCTAACATTTGGAGCTTGGATTGCAGGTTTTAAAGGATAATGGAGCATGGAAGTGAAAGAAAAAGCATTATCACATGATTGTAACAAGTGTTTTTAAACACTTTGGGAGCAATTATAATCCCATTCTTAAGGCTTTGTTATCTTCAAGTTTTAGGACTCAAAATAATTTTCATTTGGGTTTTAAAAAGAACAATCAAAGGGTTAAAAAGAACTTTAGGAACTTACTAGAGTTGCTTTCGGATCTAAAAATTGAACAAGAAAACTTCACACTTCATCTTGGTGCTATAAAAAGAATCCATTATTGCTTGTGAAGTTAAAATAAACATGTGTTTTTTGTGTTTTGTAATCTTTTCTACAAGTTAATATCATTTAAAATGTGTATGCACTTCTCTCATGCTTCACGATGATCTTGAGAATCAAAAGTATTTTGGTGATATTAGATTGTCTAAAAGATTTTCTCCACACTTCAAATTGGGGATTTTAAAATTGAACAAATATTGTGAGTGTGAGTGAGTACATTGTGTGTGTTCTCTCTTTATTCATGCAAACAAAGATTGATTGAACTACAAATGTGCTTACTCGCTTTTGTTTACCTTTAGAGGGCCTTCCTTGGTGCGAAAAATTACTCACCCCAAGGGAACAACCCAAGTGGTAACGAGCATAAGCCAAGCTCTTCCAAACCACTATATAAATTTGTGGTTGTGATGAGAATCGTAAAAAATGGGAAGCAGTGCATGATAACTCTCCCCTAGTATCTTTATGATGTGTAAATCCCTTGTTCTAAGGGTTGGGAGATCTCTCACAAGGAGTTTATCATTGCACCCCCTAAACTAGATGCCCTTACTATGAACCTTTGTTTAGAATCGAAAATCCCAATATTTGTTGGTGTCAAGAGGTTGGACCTCTGGAGCCATCCCACATACTTGCGGTTCTTTGTAGAGATGAAAATTTCATCATGAGAGACTCATGAGAACTGAAGCTTGGTTGACCCATAGAAGTGAGTATCGTGGAGGAGAGCTAGTGTGGTCAAGCTTCTAATCATCCGCTCTGAATAAGCGTAGCTGGATTTGTCCAAGTGGGAACTCAACAAATATTTTCTTTTCCATCCTAGGATTGTGCAATTTTGAGTCACTTAAACACATTGTTTGGATCCAAAATCTTGAAAATGAACATTCAACAAGGACATCAAATTTCAAACCTTTTAGTAGAAGCAAATACCTTTTAAATAATCCAAGTGCTACTACTTGTCCCTTGGGATTTCATCCTTAGAGGCTTCTAAGTATTTGGGCCCATTTCTCAATTTTCTCTCTAAAGTCAACATTAAGAAAACTATGGCTTTGACTTCTTGATTATCACATAATGGACCTTCTGGAATGAAAGAAGGTCATGGCATAGACATTTAGTTTGAAACTTAAGCAAGACAAGTGGATGTGGTAAAAGTAATTCATTAACGAAGATTAAATCAATTGAACCCCATAGATGTGCTTTTTATCCTTTATCTTATGATCTTCCAAGCAAAACATTAGTCTTTTGGTTTGAAATACTTATAGGATAAAGCATGTTCTTCACTATCTTGGTCTTGTAAAAAAGGTTCTCCTTAGGTTCATTTAGGATCAAAATCAACATTTTCATCCATCCTCAAACATCAATCAAATCCCATCTCACAAACAACTTTTGAACCATTGGAAAAATCATTCATACTAGGATTTTGGTAAAATCCTTCAAATCAACATCAAAATCTCCTTGTTTGGCTAAGTGTGTGTGAATGAATCCTTCCTCATATATCTAGTTAAATTATCATCCTTGTGGACAAGTTATTCCAAGATAACATCCAACATCTTGGGGTTTATAAGTCCATTATCCAAATCAAATCAAATCCAATCCAAATCAAAGAATCCAAAGAATCCTAAAGTCTAGTATTCCTCCAAGGGTCTTAAAAATCTAACATCCATATCATTCACCCCTTTCATCCTTCATCTCATCATTGGTCCTAAATTCCTTAGAGGTCAACAAGGTCAAAACACAAGAAGAACATGGAATATAAACTTCCGCCATACATCATGAGTGATCTAAGTCAACCAAACTATCAAAGCCTTACAAAACCAATGGATTATCAAAACTCACATTTATACAATCCATACATGGGATCATTATCTCCTACAAACCTCAATGGTACAACAAATGTGAGTATGCTCAATCTAAATTTTGGAACACCTTTCCCTATGGTAGATTTAAAGCAAATTCCAAATCTACAAATCTATCAACCAAACAATCAAGGCATGAGTCATCAACAAAACAAATTATCCCACCAAATCCATATATGCCAAATATGAATATACCAAGTACAAGTTTACCAAACACGGAAATTTCAAATCAACACTTGGTAAAATTTGGGATAGATATGTTTGTGAATCATACAAATGTTGTTCAAAGTCCAAACAATATGTTAACAACTCCATGTATTGATCCAAGTCAAGGTAACACCATGCAAAATCAAATTTACCTAAATCGAGGTAATGTGATTCCCAACCACAACAATGTTCAATTTCAACCTATAATGCCAAATCCAAACATCTTCCCAAATCATAACATTGTCCAAAATCAATTTTTCCATGATCCCATACAAAAATGACAAGTATACATTCCAAATATACTTGAACAAAAACCAAATAAACTATATCAAGGGTGTCAAGATCAAAATCAAGATCAAATTTTGTGAGATTGAATTGCTTCACTTGCCAAAATATTTTCAATTCATTGCACCAAGAGATATCTCCACCCGAAAATAAATACACTCTTCCATTGGTTAAACCATGTGATCAAAACATTGATTTGTTTCCACAACCATAGCAAGAACAATATCTCCAATGTGAAGAGGTTGGATATCAAGATCAACAAAATCAACAACAAACCCAACCTCCACATCTCGAAGATCAATCACCACATCTCCAAAAGAAATCACCACAAGGTCAATTTAAAGTACAAATCTCACAAGGTAACAAATAAAAATACACACCACTTGGGAAACCAATTGAATTAGTCATGCAACAGTTGGTACAAGAAATCTCATCAAAATCCCCTTTATGAAAATTATCAAGAGCCTCAAGTTAAACCACCAGGGTATAATGAGAAGCACCTTTGTGATTTTCACAAAATAAAGGGACACATAAAATCAAATTGTATTTGACTAAAAAATGTCATCCAAGACCTTATTGATAAAAAAAAAAACTATTGAGGACAATGATGAAGATTCAACCACTAGTGTTAGCATTGACAATCTCCCCACTACAATTGTTGAAAACAATGATCAAGATCTATCCATAAATGATCACCTTGAAGATGTTTCTACCTCATCCAAAGATCAACTCAACATACATCAAGAGCCACTTTTTGATCATGACAAAAACCCCCCGACAATTTTTGAAAATGATCTATTTCAAGGAGTGTTAACATTATTTGATCCTATAATTAGCGATCCTTCCACCAATTATCATTTTGACAATACCTCTACCTCATCCAATGAGTTTGAGGACATATCTCAAAAATTCATTCCAAAGCATGATCAACATCTTTCACCAAAGTCTAGCAATGACCCTTTCCAAGACATATTGACATCCTTCAACCTCATGGTTGCAGATATTGAAGGAATCTTCAACTCAACATTTGATCCAAGTCCTCTTAAAGATCAAGAGGATATTGAGCCACTTCCTATGCCTAATGAAGACATCCAAGAACTCTTTGTAAGCAATCCATCCTTTGAAATTGACCCATGTCAAGAACTTGATCCAAGGCATGTCAAAAGTAATTCCAAAATTAATCAAGATCAAGAATTTGTATCTCCAAGATACTATAATGATCTAATGGACACTCTCCAATCTATACAAGATGTCGCAAATAATGATCATATCCATATAGCACATATTTCTCCATCTACCCATGAGATGCTTCCTTTGGATGGACATATAGATGATCTTCATTCAAAACAAGAGTCTCATACTCTTGATGTCATTACCAAGGGACAAGAGTTTCCTACTCTTAACATTTGTACACATGACCAAGATATAGAAAAATCTAGAGACATATTAGAAATGGGTCAAGAAGAAGGCTTCTACAAAAGTTGTGAATCAGGAACATCTTGTGAAGGAATATAAAAAATGAATCATAAGGAATACTTTTATAGGGACAATGAATCATCGACATCTCTTGAAGAAGCATTAAAATCTAATATTCCACAAGATCAAGCCAAAGATATGAATCAGGAAGCTATCCCACTTATGGAGGGTCCTATCACTTATAAACTTGGATCACTTACCTTTTTTAGGTCAAGCTATCTTATCAATGAAGAAACTATCACATTTGAAGATCCACAACAAAGCAGAGGAGTAGCACCTTGTTTCCAAGATAAATCATATCCTATTGCAAATAAAATGTTTCAATAGATGAATTATCAAGGCAAAGGATTAGGCCTACATGAACAAGGTATCCTAGAACCAGCGCAAATAATTGGAAATCCTAAGCATCAAGGTCTTGGTTATTCAAAAATGAATGGATCTAAAGATATCAGTGATACCTCTATAATACTGGGGGAAATTTTATCTAGTGCAAACATCGACATAGGGAGCACGAAGAATCCTTATGATGAAACTGATGCCAATACTACAACCAGCCACATCACAAATCTTCATCCGCCAATCACCCCATCCACTAATTGGGACCAACATCAAAAGAAAGATTTGAATCAAATCACAAAGAACGTTATCAAAGAAAAAGAAGCTAAGGACCATAATGGACAAATCAAATACACATGGATCATATCAAAGAATATAAAGAAAGATTATCCCTATCAAACTCCATTAGTCAAAGAAACTATGGGGAAAAATAAAAAAGGGAAAAGTATCCATTAAATATTTCCACAAAAGAAAAAGCAGGCTTTTCAAACAACATACAAAGTATATCAAGCAGTTGGTCATAATTCCATGCACACTTCTGTATCTACCCATTATTGTTCATCTTCCTAAGTTTGGAGAGTCAAAGGTGGGTATGTACAGGATCATCATGGAAAAAACAGGGCCTTAAGTGGCAAAAAATTCAAAAAAATTAGAGTTAGGAAACTTGACGTAAAAATTTGAATAAGTTATCTATATTATTTAAAAAATATGTAAGAATAGAATCTATAGAAAATTGAATGTACTTTCTAAACTACTAGGTTTATTTAAGAAAAAGAAAATCTATTTTTGTGAAAATTTAAAATTTCAAAGTACTTAAATTTCAGGGAAAAAATAAGAAGTAGGTGTCTGCGACACCCTAACCAATAAAATAATAATTATTTTTTATAATATTTTAGATATAAGTAGAGGAATCATGTCCGATGTGATGCATATTTTTTGTAATTTTTTCCTAGTAAATAATTTTAATTATGAATTTTTATTACAACTTTTAAAAATATAAAAATCATATGTCCGACCACCTTAACTTGGTCAAAACTTCATGAAATTCATTTTTTCTTTTTTAGTCCTATAGTATGTGAACCATAGAATGTGACGCATGTTTTGGATTCAAAAAATGTGATATTGTTTGAAAGCTATAGATATTTTTCAATCAGCCTATCAATCGGGACTTTACTCATAATTCAAATAGAAAATAAATAATAATTATTTATTAAATTCAAAGTAAAGCATAATTTATATTGGTGGAAAGCTGAAAATATCCTTTAAAAACCCTTTTTGTTTCATCAATTTTGAGTAAGAAAAAGGTCGTCAGCCACATACCCTACAAATACCCATCATATCGCCACTTTTTGGCCCATCATGATCCTGCACATACCCAGGTTCCAAACTATCAGCCAATCCATCGCCTATTCCTAAACACACAACTCCATCCATGCCTCCATGCATGATATCCAATTCTCACATTGGCAATGTATGTGCAGCCACACTTCATTACAAGGATTTAGAAGGCATTCTATTGCAATGTGTGCACAAAGACAAAGTTAACTCTGCTGTAAACAAAGCAGATCAAGAATCTCAGAAGTTGCATTCAAGTGCACGTATCTTAGAAAAGAAACTTCTTCAAGCAGGATATCAATGGAATAGCATGAAAAAAGCATCTACATCAACACCACCAGGTGATTCAACATGAGCTTGAAATTTTTCAAAAAAAACAAAAAAAAAAATGAAAATCCAAAAAAAATCAAAAAAATGATTGAAAACAGTAGAGAAAAAAAATCGTCCTCCAGTGAAAACCACTATGGTGGCACTTTGGATAGGTACCATGATGAAAACCTGGCAAACAGACATCATGTGTAGAATCGAGCATCTACATGTGCTAGTTCAGGTGGAAGCATCTCATCCCATCCATAATAAATCCAACATCCCATTCATCCATGAACCATTTATCCAATCCATTTTCATCCATCTACATCCATCTTCCATATTATCTTGATCTTGACAAAGTTTGGTGCACACTTTACACTTGCTTATGGTAAATATCTTGACATGGGTCATTTTTATTGATCCTCTCTATTATGCCTTGCATAACCACCCCATTTTAAATTTGATTAAAATGGGACCCTCTTTTGCTTTCGCTCTTTGTGGTTTGCCCCCTTCGATTTTGAGGTTTTGCTTTGCCTTGGCATGTGCTTAATATGTTTATCTTGCTTGCCCAAGTGTTTTCCCCAAGTCGCATATTGAAAATCTTATGTTTTGGATGAAGTTCGGGTTTTTACCCTGGTTTGAGATTTTTCGGTCCGTTCGGATTTTCCCGTATTTCTTTCAAACTCTGGTTTCAATCTTGTTGTTTGGGTTTTTGAGCTAGTTCATGATTTTCTGCCCTGTCCGGATTTTCCCGAATTGCGTTCTGAGTCCAACTCAGTATGTTTTTGCACTGCAGTTTGGAGATTTCTGGTCTTTGCGGAATTCCGCTTGGGCCAGATTTTTCTAAAATTTTGTTTCATCGTCGGGTTCCCAAATTTCTCCATTTCGTCTTGTCTACACCATTAGTACACCTGGGTAAGATTTTTGAGGTCGAATTTAAAGGGATTTGGGATCACTTGCTCTCATCTTTGTTGTGCATTTGTTCTTACATCTGAGGTTGCATGAGTTGAAGCTTGAATTTCTTGATTTGCTTTCTGGTGCATGGATTTCTGGTGTTTCAAGTTGATTTAGTCGCTAGGGCATCTGAGTTAGCAGCTCATTACATTTGTGGTTGAATTTGATCTATTCATGGGTTGTGTTTGGGCTTTGAGGATTCTCAATGCTTATCTAGTGTTTTGCCCTAGTTCATTCGGTCAAAACGTTCAACTGTATCGCATGTCGGTGAGACACTAAATCGTGTCTCCCTGATGCCATAGTGTCTGATCACACATCACGTCAGCAGGACAAATGCTATTGGCAGGGATCACTCTGAACTCACTCGTCTCACTGATGACTTCCAAACATTCCATCGGCAAGAGTCGCAGTGATATGCATCTGGAACGACTCCATCGGCGAGACATCTACCGTCGCCGTGAGATCATTCCGACTGACCAAAAGTCACACCGATCTCCAAGTTTTTGCCTAACCTCAGGATTTTCCTTCCTAGCCAGATTTTCCTGGATCCCTTCAGTTTCTCAAAAATGTGCTGGTGTCCGGAGTTTTGCGCTCTTCACAAAATTATGGTCTAAACGGATTTTTCTAGATTTTCTGCCAAAGCTTCGAGTGACTTCAAATTGTTGACACAGGAATGATTTAGGTGATGAATGATTGATATTCCATGCTTATTTTGATGAATTTCACAATGTTATATGCATTCCCTGTTCATTCGAATGATCTATTGGTAAACCTTATGCCTGTTTCAGGACTTTCCTTTTTGGATGAATTTTTCTGGTTTCCTTCAGTTTTCTGAAGTTCAGAGTTCTGAGTTATCCGTGGAATTCCAGTCCAGCCGGATTTTTTTGAATTATCTGCTATGCTTTGTGGAATTTAAGAAATTGGATAAAATTGATGAATCTAATGATGAATGCTTAAACATATCTTGCTTTAGCTTGATGAATTTCACTGTTGTATGTTGCTTGTGTTCATTTTGATGATCCATTGTTGACATTGGTGCTTCATCGGGAGAATCCACCTGGTTCAAATTTTTTTGAAATTCCTCCCAGGTTGGTTTTCCCCAGTTAGCTCAAAATCCTGAACTTCTCAGTGTTGATGCTTAATGGCTAATTTAATGGTTTTATCATGATTTTAAGCTAACACTTTGATGAAATGTTGTCAACTTTTGGATTCTCACATTGGTGTTTGATGAATGTAGGCTTAGTCTTGCAAGGCAGCGGCTAGAAAGGCTAAGAGAGACACAGAGGGATCCTCCATCTCTGAAGCAGAAAATAAAGGATGAAGTTGGACGAAAAGAGTAGGATTCCTGAGGGAAGGATAGCATCAGTCTGGTTTGAGGTTTCAGATCTAAATATGAACACCCTGCTGCAAAAGACTAAGGCCATCATGGGATACAGTAGCTGGGCACCAGCTGGATGATGCAGTGACCTGCAGTGCAATCATCAATGAATATCAATCCAACAAGAAAGACTGGGACAATACGATGGGACAGATCTGAAGAATAATATTAATGCTATTGAATGGAAAAATAGGGTTTCACCTATGCCACTTGCGGATGGCTTGCAGAAGACGTTCTTGATGATGAAGGCCAGAATGGAGCAAGGTATGGGTGACGTGGGGGAAGCATTTAATGCAAAGCTACATCAAAATTCATGCTTCCTCATTGTTTCGCTTTGCCTCTTTTTCACACGTTTTGGTCTGAGTTATGAGGGAGATCCTTGGCCAATCTAGTCGGTGCCCTTGCATTTAATGCATGTTTGACTTTGTTTCAAATTCTTCTTTAGCTGACTTGCTCTGTGACCGACTTATTGTAAACCCTAACTGCGCCGACGCATCTGACGCATTTTATAAATATGGCATTTTGCCTCTTTTGTAAAGTGTGTGAACAAAGGTTAGAAAGTGTTAGAAAGTTTTAGAAAGGGTTAGAGAAGAGCAAGCTGGAAGATTCAGAAGGTAGAGGATGGGATATCAAAAAAGCAAGTTAGGGTTTTCCTTTTTTTAAGAAGTTAGACATTTTTTATAGTTCAGCTGAAGGAGGAGTTGATGTATCTTCTTGATTTTCTTAGCATAGATGGAGATAATTTGAAGATATGGGTTTCTGTACACTAGTGATCTTGCTAGATTTGTAAATGATGCTTATCTGTTTCATTGACAGTAGGAGCAACTAGATTTAAACCTTCTTTATATTATGCACTCTAGAATGGTATTAATTTTGGATTAATCATTTTGATTTGAAAAGCTTTTAAGGAATGAAATTTTATCTTATGTTTTGTTTGAATGATGATTTGCAATCTACTATTAAAGTTTTCACTGTGAATGAATGAAACTTTGTATCAATTACAAGTTAATTTTATTCTGCATTTCTAGTTTATGAATTCCTTAGAAGGTAACAAGTCTGATTAGTTGAATGAATCAACATTCTTTTTAGTTTGAAAACCTTGATCTATATTTTTTCCTATTTCTTTAAAACCACAGGTTAAAGTAGGTTTAGATAGATGTTTGATCTTGCAATGTAATCCAAAAGCTCAAAACCAGTAGGCCCCTTGAATATTACAGCCATATTGACTACTTCGTGAAACAACAACATTGTGAACCAACAATAAGGACCTTGGGAGGTGATCAGTTTGATTACTGATTGTCTCTCTCAGGAGAGGTGAGATACTTTCACTTTTATCTTACCTGCATGTTGTGTGTCAACTTGGCACCTCAACACTATCCTACCCAGCATTATCTGAACCAAGAAGCATTATCCAAAAGAGCATTCTTTATTTGAACACCTTATCTTATTGCAAGATAATCATTGGCATCATTTGCATGCATACCATATCCATCCATCCACACACCTATCCAAGTATCCACCCATGACATTCCATGCATTGATAGACACTGGTGGTAGATATTTACATCTTGCTTCAGGAATAAATCTTGATCTATATCCTCCAACTTGTATGGTGATCTGAACATTGGCAAATGTGAAATCAAATTGGTCAAGCATTTGTGAGCCAAAATAAAAATCACTAGCCCATGGCACATTTTGATGAGAAGACATTCCTTATCAAGCTTCATCTTTCATCAAACATCAATCCAAATAGTCAATATCAGTAACATCTAATTTGCACATCAACATCACATCAAATCATTAAAAAAAAATTTGTTTCAAATCAAGCTTCAAAATATTGATCAATCAAATCCAATCAATCCCTCATCATCTTAGAATATCCTTCCTAGTCCTCATGTTGCTTAACACCATCCTTACATTGTTGTGTATCCTCAACAATGTTATCAAATTAGCAATCCATCAATTGAATCCAATCAATCCCTCATAATCTCAAGATATCCTTCCCAGTCCTCATGTTGCTTAACTCTATCCTTGCATTGTTGTGTATCCTCAACAATGTTATCATCATCAATCCATCGATCCGATCAATCAACCTTAGCTTGGTTTTCAATCAAATCCAAAAACAAAGCACTGATATCATCACACATATCCATATTGTCAAAATCATGTGAATATCCAAAAACATCCAAAACATATCAAAATCCAAAAACAAGTCGAAAACCAAAATTTAATGTCAAAAAAATGGTATCCAAACTACGTCGTCTCTCAGCTTAAACATAGGCAAGGCCATCATTGATGGGCCTCTAAGACACAAAATCCAAAAAAAATCATAAAATCTCAAAAAACCCCAAAACATTAGAAATTTTGAAAATCAAAACATTTGTAAAACATCTCGAAAAACCCCCAAAAACAACCTCAAAACATTTCAAACCATCACAATCATCCAAATATTTGAAAAATCCATCTGTCCCATTTCGCTTTCACCCGCAATAATCTCATCCATAATAAAAAAATCGTCACACTCACCCTTTGGCAATACAAACAAAAACCAACCACAATAATCAGCACAAGCAAACTTCAAATGAAAAATTAAAATTGAAACAACAAACTTTTAAATGCAAAGTCAAACTCTTGATCATTCACAAACATGTCAATCAACCTTATACCAACAGCCTTTCGAACAACCTATTAACTTTCCACCATCCACTAACATGTCCTAGAATGCATCCTTCCTACAATGGGCATTATCTTCAGCAATCACTTCAGATTCTTATCCTCAAAACACATCCCTTTGGCTCGCGATATGAAGAACATTGGCTTGTTTGTGTACTCGATATGTTCTTTTTTATTTATCTTATTGTGCTCATTCCAACGACCTCTCGATGATGTCTAATCAAAACGATTTAGAGAGAAAGGAATGGGGCATTGATCATTATCTTTCGTCTGTTGTGCTTGTTGGATGTTCTTGTAATATAACTTGGTGAATACTTGCTTTGTTAGGTATGTATGGAGGGTATTTTGGGCAGCTTGTTGACTATTGCATTGATAGGCTATACCTTTCTGTGTTTTGTTTTGAGATGTTTGAAACTTCTGAAGTGCATCCTAGCAAGGTTTCCCTATGTTAGGTGTGAACAAGAATACTCCTATTTGATTGTCGAGTCAAATTCCATCGCACTAGGTACAAAACCATCCTAGTTCTTTATACCTTGATGCATTGTGCCCATGTGTGTTATCAAACATAATGTAAGTAAGCCCTTTTAAAATCCCAATTCCTAATAAGCAAATCATCATCATCATCATTCATCATCATATCTAATAAAGTCTTAATGACTCGTGGACTTGTTGGACTCCTGCATCATCTTAGACTCAAGGGTTCTTCCATCTTATTCTTCTCATTCTTCTATCTTTACTAACATTTCTATCCAAGTATCAAGTGTGTGTAATAAATCAAAATATAGATGAGGCTACCCATGGATGATGAACTGTCTACATCATCGAATCTATCTACATCAAACATTCAAGTTGAACTAATCTTGAACCTCTTTATCATAAGATCACCCAAAAATCCAAATTTTCATCCAATCTCTTGAGGGGGCTATGTACCAGCGTAATTCTTTTCATTGGGGCAGCGGTGGGGCATCCGAAAAAATTAGAATTTTTTTTAATTTTTTGATCTTGGCAAGGTTATTCTTTGAACTAACGCAACAAGTACATTGCTTCAAAGAGGGGAGAAATGTACACATGTAAAATATACTGATTGATCCCACGCACCTAATCCTAATTTACTAACACCAGTTTGTCTTGAATCATCTCCTTTGCTAACCATTTAATCGAATAATCTTTATTTAATTAAATTCATCATATTACATCTTTTAATTAAATAAATCAATCTTATCTGATTAAATCATTATCTCCTATTAATTAAATAAATTATTTTGTTTAATTAATCATATTCTCCTCTTTTAATTAAATAATTTATTTTATTTAATTAAGTTATAAGGAATCTCCTTTAAATTAAATAAACTAACCTTTATTTGATTTAAGTCTAACACCATCCCCTTTTAATTAAATAAATCCAACTTTATTTAATTAAGTCTAAATTCATTATTTCTCTCATCTTGATTTATTTAAATCCAAAACTCTAAGTCAAAGTGTCAAATCAACTAATCTCCATCTAAGTTAATCAAATCATGATTAATCCTAACTCTAATCCATCAAATCCTCTAGATATGACAAAATTTATGAAGGGGCATCATTGATCATCACCAAGCTTGCAAGGAATTGGGAAAGGGTTATTTTTCACATCAAAATAGCATCAATTCCCCCATGGGATTTGAGAGTTTGAACATTTGAATAAGATTTAGATTGCTTTCATTTGTGTTTATTTTATTTCTGGTTCTTCATGTTTCAAATGAATCTTATGGGGAATGATGGTTTTGATTTGCATAATTTACTAATATTGTATTTTTTGTTTATGTTTGTGCGGGTCTAGATCCACCATTCACAATGTTGTGTAGCTCTCTATGTACAAAATTTCCAAGCTTGTATTAGAGATGAGCTAACATACTGTAACCCCAAGAATATATGGTCCGATGTCACTCCATTTGTCGATGGTATATATGAGACGTCCATCTAAGTGTGTGACTTATCCATTTGAAACCAATGACAAGGCTACAATGATCACCATCATGAGTCATAACAAGGGTGCACGGGAGTACAACATCCACTCTAGCTCAACACATGGTCCCATGCGCTCTACAACTGTAGGATGACTAAGACAATACTGAATGTCTCCCTGCATCTATCGGTATGTCTTCCCCTCCTTGAAATAGATCACCTATCCATAGATGGGTATCTTGAAGATCAATTAGACATCATCTAATGTGATTGTCATCTCACCTGAGGGAAGATAGAATGTGTATGTATCGACATTCCATCTCTTCATGAGCACCATCAACATGGAATCATGATACCTCATGGGAGGCATGAGGTAGATCTAAAATAGGCTCGTCTAATGCAATATATCCTCCTCCTCCTCGAATAATCAGGTCACCTACTCCCAGAGAAGGGTAAAAAGATGACCACCAAGGCGCTACCGTGTACATGGTGGAACCTAAAAAGGATGGAAGAAATCATCAGTAATACACCTAAAAAAGTCAATAAACCATTAAAAGTACAATTAATCTATCTTGGGATGCTTTGGCTAAAACTTGATGCTTGGGCCATTTTTGAATGGGGGCTTCAAGATGCTTTAGTCATTCTTGGATGCTTTGTGCCAAAATGGGGCACTTTGTGACCATTTTGGATGAGGTCCTAGGACCTCTAAAAATGCATTAAAATCATGTAGACAATTTTAAAAAAATCAAAAGAGAGTGTACAGTGGACTCACTATGCATCGTAGCTTGCCTTGTGCAACCTCCTCTCATAAAACATCCAATTTGGGGGATTGGTACACTCGTCAGCTAGGCATGTCTACTCCTCTCTAAAACATTGTAATTTTAGAATTTGTAAATGTCAAAATGATAGTTACAATTGTCATTTTCATTCATATATAGTCAATTTTATTAAAGAAAGCACATTTTATTCAAATCACATTTCATTCAAACCAACATAATGGGGGCTAGAGAACTCTATTTTTATGTTCTTTGTTGCGTTAGATTCATAATTTCATCCTTGATCTAGTCTAATGACTATAAATATGTAGTATCATACTTTCAATACCCTATTGTAGAATTTTTTCATAAAAAAAAAAAGCAGTTCGATGAGGTTAGACTGCTACCCTAATTCCACCTCCATAAAGCAATTGGAATCAAGGGTCATACATCTACCCTCAAATTTGATTCTCTGTAGAAGCAAATTGGTTTTGTAGGATGCAATTCCTAACATTGTGGTTTTGCAAATGACTACATTAGGGGTTTCATTCTCCTTGTTTACGAATGAATCCATATGAGTATCTTTTAAGAAAGAATTTATTTTCAAACTACCTTAACTTGCATGTGCACATAGTGTCATATGGCAACTAAAGTGAGGGTTAAATGTAGTGTATAAAATTGTACTCCTTTCTAAGTGAAAGTACAATTTCACACTTAATTTGGACCTATTTTAGTAACTCACCCTTTATGCATTTTTACCCTTCAAAATAGGCCCCTAGGTCCCTTTATTATGAATCCCTAGGCCTATTTTTATCATTTTTTGACACCACCAAACACATTGAACAAATGCATTTAATGAATTAAGGCCTCGAAATAAATGAGTCTTGGAAATTTAGGTTACTACCCATTTTCCCTTGGGAAAATGGGCCCCCTTTACATGCCAGAACCCAATTAAAAATATGTTTCTGGCGGTATTTTAATGTTCAAAATTCAAGTTACAAAGGTTGACCATCAGGATTTACTAATTAGGAAATTAGAGAAGAAGCCTATAAATCCTAGTATTTTCACCATTTCAAACTAGGTTGATAAGAGATTGGGAAGATATTCACAAGATTATAACTCAAGAGAAAGGAGAGAAAATTTAAAGAAAGTAAGGTTGAAGTCTTGGAGCAACATTTCATTTGTTTTTGCAAGTCTTCAAGCTCATTTTGCCAAGAAAGATCAAGCATTGTTCATGATTTGGAGATTCATACCAATGGTGGATCATGATGGATTCAAGGTTTTGGGACATGCACTTGGTCATTATCCCTAACCTAATGACTTGCTTCCTAAGTGTTCCCATCTTCAATCTTCATTCTATTAGCTACCTAAAGCAAGGTATAATTAGATTTTAGATCTATTATGATTTTTTTGACTTCTCCCTAACTAGGTCTTTGTCATTTAGGGATCTTATTCTAACACACTTGAATAAAATTTCTTTACATTTTATCTCTTAACACCTTAGATGCACTTAAGGTTAGGGCTTGCACACACTAGTATTTATCAAATTTTCATCTTTCCATCAAGGTTTAATTACCAAATTTGGGGTTTGACCGAGGCAAACCCCCATACAAAAAAAAAATTAGTTTTTTCTACAGATCTAGACTCAAGACTGAAGATTTGTAGGTACAGGAGCAAAGTGTAGAAAGAGGGCTACAAAATCAACTTTCGATTTTCCAGAAAGGGATGCAAGGACCCATTCGCCCTTAGACGAACCTATCCTACTGCAAAGCCTAAAAACAACTTTGGAACTGGGAACATATCATCCTAATCTTCTCATATCTACTAGTTAATTGTTGTGTCTAATAGCATTATCATAATACTTCATATTCCAAGTGTTAGATCTCATAGGTTTATTTTTAAAACACTTTTATTCTTCTCCCAAAATTGTTTTTCAATCGTTTATGTCATAAGGAAGCCAAGGCAGCATAGTGTCCAAAACCTAGGGTTAACTCACCTTAAAGGTTGTAAGTTAATTCTAACTATTTAATGCACTATCCCTCTTCCTAATGAACATAGAAAAGGTGGATTTGTGATTAGGTGGACACCCCCCTTTTTATTTTGGGATAGGTCCCTTATTCACATCCCAATTTTAGGTCTCCTATCCATTTCCCCCCTTTTCCTATGTTTTAGGTTTTAACTATATTTTTTAGTACCATTGTGGTGATAGATGCAAGGAGCCATCCCATACCAAGTTTGACTAACTTTCAACAATGCCATAGAAGTGATAAATGTTAGGATCCACTAGCTCAAAAGGTTCAATGGTCTATGGAAATATTATTACTAGCCACATGTGTTATAGGTTGTTACACTCACAACTTAGCTAGTGATGACTACAAGTAATATGAGATGCTTGATTTTAATTACATTTGGTAGTGAACTAGAAATAGGATGGGATTCATGATGTAGTTTGGGAGGCATTGAAATTATTTTTCTAGTTGGGATGTACTTAATAGGTACATGTTTATAAAAAAGTTATGGGAAGATGCATATTGTAAGGTCACATTTTCTTTCTATTTCTAGTTGGCCACTATGTATGCGTGAGTCAATCACTATGTACATGTGTATTAATGGCCTCATGTGTCAAGTTATACTTGTGTCTTTACTAGTGATGACAAGTATTAAGGGATTATTATTTGTCATCAAGCTAGCAATCATCTAGGAAAAAATAATGCAACCCACAATGTACTATGAGATGCACTCACATTCCTTTTTTGGCTGGGATATACTTAAGGGCTTATGGTTTAGAGAACTAAAGGGGAAGATGATTGTAGTAATTTTGTAACATATTCCTTTTTTTCTTGTTAGTCACTGTGTGTATATATGATATTGTTGAATTAGTCATAATGTGATATGTGATGTATGCATTAGTTATTTACATTATGTATATTATTTGGGTGCATGAGCTAGTCATATTGTGTATGTGAGATGCATGCATAAGTTATTCACATTACACATATGTGTTGGGTTTATGAGCTAATCGCATTGTGTATATGTGATGTACGCACAAGTCATTGATTTGTGTATATTTGTTGCATGTGCAATTATTCACAATATTTATATGACATATGCATGAGCTAGTCACCATGCATGGTTAATAATGTATTTATGAGTTAGTCATACTATTTATATGTTATGCTAGAATGAGCTAGTAACTTTAGATATATGTGATGTATTTTTGAGCTAATTATTGGGTGAACATTTAAAGTTTGTATGTTTTGGTCACTGTATGGATTGGTGTGTATTCATACACCAATGTTGTCTTTGATCAAACACTATATGAATTGAATTGAAAGCTTAATCTCAATTATTTCTTTATTTAAATGTGAGTTCAAAGATCTCATATCAAAGGAGATGATGAAACCTCTCTATTATTGGCATGAGAACTATTGAGCCTCTAATTCCTTGTAAGGGATGCATAGGTCGAACCATTACAAATGAACCATCAAGGTATATTTTTAGGTCTATGGATGACCCTGATATTTTGTGGGATCTTAGCATATACCATATGAGTATGCAATAATATGGCATAGACTTGTTTATATGGTAATGTATGATAAGGTTATGAAGTTGGCACTTCTAAGGTGTATATATTTTGATGTTAATCAATTATGATAAGGCTTGAAGTTTAATGAAATAAAAAAATAGCAGTCACCAAGGTGGTTATTGCATCAAACCCCTTTAATAAATTAAAGTTATCAAAGGCATATATGAAAAAATGCAAATGCATACGGTAATATTTTTTAGTGCTAATGTATAAGTGTAGATGATGCTTTTAATAAAGATTTCTCATATTCTCTAATTTGATTCCTCTTGATCCCTTGTATTGTTGTCAATTGATGCTTACTAATGTCTTAGGATTGCCCTCGAATATAAGATCCTACGTGCTCAATTCAAAACATTTGGCACATAAGCCAGCATATAGTGGTAAAAAATACATGAAGAATTAGATAAGAAAATGAGTCTCGACACAATTATTTAGGAGACAAGTTTGCACCATTGGTATAGTCTAAGATATAAGAATGATTGTAATAGTAAGTAGTCTAGACCATTAGAAATTACAATAGACTAATTGATAATGGAATTCAAAAAATGTGTCTAGTTATTAAAAAAATGAATACATTAAATATTAAGTCAATATATTTATGAAAAAGTCAAAGTGAATATAAAACAAATGAACAAAAGAACATTGTATATACTTTTCCACTCTATACTTTAAAATAATTTATTAATTGATTTGAAAAATGTATAATTATGCGCCACCAAAGCAAAAACTTTAAAAGTATTTAATCAATTAAAAAATCTAATAGTAATCACTTTTGTTAAAAGTATACTCTAGATAAGCATATACGGCGAAAACAAAATCACGTTCTGTTTGCGATGGCGAAGAAAGAATAATGTTATGCTCTTTATTTGTGTTTGGGGTTCAAAATATGCAAAGTAACTTGAATAGCATTCTGCGTAGAAAAAAAGCAGCAAGAATTTACTAGGAATAAGCTGTGTGCACTGCTCTTCCGTTTTAATGAGTCAATTCACAATCTATGAGAGAATCAAAGCGACAGGATATTTACAATATATTCTAAAATCAAACTGCTGGAAAAAACTCATCACCGTTTTTGGGAAAAAATTCGATGCTGCAAACATTCTCTATAATTCAACTTGGATGCGCCTTCGACATATAAACTCCGTGTTTGCCCATTACTTTTTCCCCGTACCACTGCTCTTCCCCTCTTCAAATCCCCCCTAATCTCATCTACTCCGACAAATCTGATAAATGGAAGAGTCATCGACCTGGGTGGACAGTCATCTTGATATTGTGCTCGTACCAGCGGGATTCCTCATGTTGGTAATATATCATGGCTGTCTGCTCCACAAAATTCTCGCTCATCCCCGCACCACCTTCGTCGGCATAAATGCAATTCACAGGCAGGCGTGGGTGCAGGCCATCATGAAGGTAAAATGTTGTTTCGTCTTTTTTTTTCTTGGTTTTTTTTACTGCAGGGATGGGTAATTTTTTTATAAATTTTAGTACATCATTTTTACTGATTGTTGATGTAGGCAGACATGTCCTTCAATATTATGGGATGGGGAGACTGTACCTCGTGACCTCTAACTTACAACAGGATGCTTTTAGTCAATCAAACTAGAATCCACCCAACCCACCTCCCTCCCCCTTCTTTTTTCTTGTTTTTAAGACTTGGAATGGAATAGTCCCCCATAAACTGTAGTAGGTCCCATAAACTGTTTATACGTGATTGTTGAGAGATGGGAGACTGTACCTGTGACGTCTTGCCTACAACAGAATAGTTTTAGTCAATCGAACTAGAACCCACCCCTAAAACATTGATTCTTCAATTCCATTGCAACTGGGTATTTTTCTTAATGAAACCAGAAACCAAAGTAGCTTATAAACCGAAAAGAAAGCAGGCGCTAAGCCATATCAACCAGGAATTTCGCTCAGTTTTGTAATTCAGTTTTATTTTGCAGGATAGGATGAAGAACGGAGTGCTGGGAGTGCAAACAATAAGGAATGGGATAATGGCGTCGACGCTTCTGGCCTCCACCGCCATAACGCTGTGCTCTGTGGTGGGATTACTGGTGGGAATGGGTAGCAGCCCTAATGAATTGACACATTATGGGATGAGGGGACCCGTCATATCTTCCGTCAAGTGTTTACTCTTGTTGGGGTGTTTGCTGGTGGCGTTTCTTTGCCATGTACAGTGTGTTCGGTATTACAGTGACGTTAGCTTCCTCATAACCACCCCTCCGGCTTCGCCAGAAATGGAGAGCATTCATGTAGAGTATGTAAGCAGTGCGTTCAAGAGAGGAGCTTATTTCTGGTCTGTTGGATTGAGGGCTTTTTACTTCTCGTTGCCTTTGTTTCTGTGGAATTTTGGACCCGTTCCGATGTTGGTAGCGTCTTGTCTCTTGCTGGTGTTTCTGCACTCTCTCGACAGGCCAGGCCAAGATTGGAGTGCGGCTTGCGAGATGAAGAGGACGAAGAAAAATGGGCGCTTGCCTTTGACGCTTGCAGACGTTTCTTGATGGTAAACCATTGTTCGGATTCAAAAAAATAAAAAAATTATATACATATTTGTTCAGGTCTCTCCATGGATTATGGTTATGTATGATGAAGTTGTATTTTTTTTTGGTTTTGATTGTGTCAAATTTTTTAGTATCAACGTTTCAGATGACATTCTGTAATCCATCGTCACACTCTGTAATCCATCATCAGGTTGCAAGAGAATAAGAGGAGAAAAGTGAATAATTGCAGACTTAGACTAGATAAAAAAAGAGAGAGGGAGAAGGCGAGGGTGCACATAGATTGAGGGTCAAAATAAAATAAAGTAAACACTAAAAAATAGTCAAAAAGAAAGAAAAGAGAATAAAAACTTAAAGAACAGATTGAATGGAACCAAAACTTTAAAAAGTTCTAAAAAAACAAAAACCTAAGAGAAACTCAATAAACAAGAGAAAAGGTCAAAAGAGAAATAAAGAAAGAACCAAACAAATGAGTCAAACTAAATAGAAAAGACCCAAGATGATAAATAAAAAGTAAACAAAGAGATAAAGAAACATATATATATATATAATCAATCAAAAAAGACAATTAAAGAAATGAGAAAAAATTAATAAATAAATAAATACAAAGACAATGATAAAGAAAAAGAATAACACTTGGGCCTTTTCTATTTAGTTTGATTCATTTGCTTGTTCTTTCTATTTTGACCTTTTCTCTTGTTTATTGAGTTTCTCTTAAGTTTTTCTTTTTTGAGAACTTTTTTAAGTTTTGGTTCTATTCAATCTGTTCTTTAAGTTTTTATTCTCTTTTTTTTCTTTTTGACTATTTTTTAGTGTTTATTTTATTTTGACCCTCTTGTATTTTTTATTTTTTTTCTCATTTATTTAATTATCTCTTTATTTATTTCTTCATATTTAGGTTTATTTTTGTACATTCTTTCTTGTTTTCCTTTTATTTTTGTACATTCTTTCTCTTGTTTTTCTTTTTGATATATATATGTTTCTTTATCTCTTTGTTTACTTTTTATTTATCTTCTTTATTTCTTTGTTGTTTTTCGTTCTTTTGTTTCATCTTGTACCTTTTCTATTTAGTTTGACTCATTTCCCTGGGTCTTTCTTTATTTCTATTTTGACCTTTTCTCTTGTTTATTGAGTTTCTCTTAGGTTTTTCCTTTTTGAGAACTTTTTAAAGTTTTGGTTCTATTCAATCTGTTCTTTAAATCTTTATTCTCTTTTCTTTCTTTTTGACTATTTTTTAGTGTTTACTTTATTTTATTTTCAACCTCTTGTATTTATTTATTATTTTTTTCTCATTTCTTTAATTATCTCTTTATTTATTTCTTCATATTTAGGTTTATTTTTGTCCATTTTTTCTAGTTTTCCTTTTATCTTTGTTGATGTCTTACACACACACATATACACACATATATATAAGGTGTCCATTTTTCTCTTATTTTTCTTTTTGTCCTTTTTAATTTCACATATATATGTGTGTGTGTTTCTTTATCTCTTTGTTTAATTTTTATTTATCTTCTTTATTTCTTTGTTGTTTTTTGTTCTTTTGTTTCATCTTGGTCCTTTTCTATTTAGTTTGACTCATTTTTCTGGTTCTTTCTTTATTTCTATTTTGACCTTTTCTCTTGTTTATTGAGTTTTTCTTAGGTTTTTCTTTTTTCAGAACATTTTTAAGTTTTGGTTCTATTCAATCTGTTCTTTAAGTTTTTATTCTCTCTTCTTTCTTTTTGATTATATTTTAGTTTTTACTTTATTTTATTTTGACCCTCGATCTATGTGCACCCTCCCCTTCTCACTCTCTCTTTTTTTTATCTAGTCTAAATATTCAATTATTCACTTTTCTCCTCTTGCTCTCTTTCATCCTATGATGGATCACAGAGTGTGATCCCAAACATTGATGCTAAAAAAATTGACACAATCAAAACCAGAAGCAATACAATTTTACAATATGGATTGTGGAAAGTTGATATCTTTATGTATGATGATACAAAGTTGTGTTAGAGTTTAACTAATAACTATAAATAATAGATATTATTTTTAAATGTATATGTATGAAAATATTTTTAATAGAATTTAATTGATTAAAGGATATATATATATATAAATATTTAAAAATAAAGATTAGTATATTAGATAATATATTCATGATGATATATGATAGTTTATAGTAAATTGGATATATCATTAATATATGATAGTTCATAATAAAATGAAATATATCATACATATTATATCTTTGAGCCTATATAAAAAGATATTTTTAAACATATACTTTATTTAAGATGTAAATATTCTTCATTTTTAATTTATAAATATATGTTATATATAAAAGGTTTAAAGAAATTATGATTTTTTAAAATACATATTTTAATTTATCTTAAAAATATAATTTAAATTCAAAGCTAAGTTTAAAAAGAGATTATTTATGAAGTTCTCTCTCAAAATTTGAGTTTTAAGTTAAAGGAGAAATGTAGATAAATTTTTTAAGTGGGGCTTGCTTTATTCTATTCATAAGAAAGTTTAATAAAAATTTATGTAGAGAGAATATAAACAAATGGGACAAGGGAAAGACCTTGTCTACTAAAATGAAAAATCTCAAAGATTTAAAATTAATGTCTTTCAATGGAGAGGCAATGTGTATATACTCCAATATTCTTAGGAAATTCCAACAAAAAATAACTTCTTAGGTTCATGTTGGAGAAAGTTATATAGTCTCAAGTAAATATCTTAAGATGGACACAATCTCTAGGACCACCCATTCAAAAAGATTGAAAAGAGATCTCATAAAAGTGAAAGCCTAGTAGGCCAACTTTAATTACCTTGATAAAATGGAAGAAGACATCATATCTAGTTTGATTGGAGTAAGTTATGATTCATCAACTACATTTTTTATCTACATCATTTACTTTGGTCAACCAAGTCCACTATAGAGGAAAGAAATCTATAGATAATAAATTTAAACTTGATAGCATCATGACACAATTGAAAATATATTTTTGGGAGGTGCTTTTAGGAAGAATTCTTCTCTAGACTCTCAAGAAGAAAATGTTTATTAATACAATAAATGATAATAAAAAATGTTAAAATATTGAACTAATGTGATAAAAATGAATTAAACTAATTAAATTAATGCATTAATGAAGAAGAAAATATAGAAAATGCAAACCATATAAACAAAAAAATGTATCAAAATTCTTGTAGAAGAATACTCCACCAACAAAGAGACACAATCTTGTATTAATCTTAAAAAAGAGTATACACCAATAACATCATTTATTCTTTTGATAATAAATTAGCAACATAAGAGCACTTGCAAAAGAAACTTACAAACATTTATCCTATGCCTCCAATAAATAGAAAAATTAACAAGTAACTCCTCTTACACATCATAGATTCTATGAGAATGGTCAAATTGACTATATACCCAAGTCCATGAACTCCATGAGGCATTCAACATTTGTGTCATAACTATCAAAATAGGAAGATGGTCTATAACTCCCCAGTTTAATATTTTCAATGTAAGGTCAATGACATATAATCCTAATGTTTTTCCACTTGACATGTACATTACAAATACATAAAGATAAGTTATAGATAAATCAAGTGATAAAAAGAGGCAAGACCCATGATATCTTTGTACTAACTATATTTCCCCACTGGAATGTTATATTGATGTTCCCACCTTACTTTAGCCCCATCCTACAAACCTAAGGAGGGACCTACTAGACTAAATGCAAGTTATTTAAGAACATGCTACTATTTTATGTCCTTTTATTGGAAAATCAACCTAAGGGATTAAAAAATCTATAAAGGAAGATCTCATTTTCTCACTCCATGATGCTTTAACATCATACATTATTTATCATCTATATAATTAAATATAATTTATAAGACTTAGGATTTGTAAGGTGAATGAAATTCCTAATCCTATCTCAATTGACATTTAAATTATAAATACATAAAGAGAAACTAAAAATAAAGAAAGTTCTTAAATTGGTAAAGTCCATGGTCTCTTTGCACCAACTATACTCATTTGTGCTCACTAGGTTAGTGAGGGAATCTACAACATTAACTTGGATATCAAAATATTGTATGATAAATTTTCTACCCTCAACCACATTAAAGAAAAAAATGATACTAAACATTAATATGATTTATATGATCATGATACATCAAGTTCTTCATCAAATACACAATGCTTTGATTATAGTTCATCTAATCCTAACATATCTACACCCAAAGCCAATACATAAACATAATTTTTGTATCCTAATTTCCTTTATATAGGCATGTTTAAGAGCCATGAATTATGAATTTATGGTGGATGAAATAACTATATTTTTTGTTCACTTATCCAGCAAATAGTTCCTCTAATCCATGTCAATGCATAAGTGCACACAAACCTTCTACTATCTACATCACCGGCCAAATATGAGTTGGAAACTCCTTATATATCAAACATATTTCCCACATCATTATTCCCATGATTAAAATACAAAAAGGTTATAATCCCCCCAAAAATTATGAAAAAAAACACTTTACACATAATTCTAATTCTCTATACTATTATTTCACATAAATCTAGTAAAAATTCTCATTACTTGTGCAATGTCTAATCTTGTATAGACTATAACATGCATTAGGCTACCTATATAACTGCCATATGTAACATACACATATCCTCCAGCTCAACATTTAACTTAGGACACTAATCCAATGATAACTTAGTACTAATTGGTAAAGGAATACTTATTAGATTATTGGACTCTTGCATATTGAACCACTTCAAAATGACCTAAACATATTACTTTGACTAAGCCACACATTTTTTCCACTTTGAACCACATTCATTTACAATTCCAATATATATTTTATCCCCAAAATTATTCATGTCAAAGACAATATATAACTAAGTTTTGAACTCCCTAATTGTACCCTTGCAATCTCCAATTAACATCCCATTAACATATAGGATAATTATTAGCAACCGGTCATCAATAAATTTAAAACAAACATCCAATATGAAATCATTATTTTTTATAATACATTTAAGGTGCCTAATTTAGACCATATAATGACTAATTCAATAGGAAAAACTATGTTTTCCTTCCTTTTTATCATAAAATTATCAACATGTTTCATATAAATTTCTTCTTCAATACTCCAATGCAATTTAAATACAATTTTAACATTCATTTTCCCTATTTTTAAATTATAAGAAACAACTATAAAAAGTAGGAATCTAATAGAAGTTAGTTTTATAATAGACGAGAAATGTTCATTGAAAGCAACACCCTCAACATTGGAGTAACATTTTGAAACTTACCTTTTTGTACCTTTCAAATTGTTCATCTACTTCAAAGTTCTTGTTAAAAACCCACTTACTACAAATAGTCTTCCTTAGCCTAGGAAAATTTATTAGAGTAAAATGGTATTTTTCTAATTAATTAGGTTTATTTTCAAACTAGCATACTTAAGTTTACTTAGGTCATCTACCTTTTTACTCCAAGTCATGGGATTGGAACATGAGGCATGATCTAACTCAATCCTTGCCTAAGGTTTTATATTTTTTAGCTTTTTTTTAACCATTGAAAACTGTTTATCAATGTAATTATATTTCTATTATTATATTATTACATTATTATATTATTATATTATTATATTTTTGTTATTATTTTATTATCACAACTCTCGAACCACATTTGATAAAAGCCTCTCATAATTATTATTATATTATTATTATTCTATTTTTTATCTTTATCTTGTACACAAACTTTTAATGGTCCATTTTGTCAATAAAGATTTTTCATAATTAGTATTATATTATTATTTTATTATCTTATTTTATCTTCTTAGACGATAGGGTATTTGTTTGAAATTTCCACTTAGGATTTTCGTCAGCCTAGCCATGAATAGAATTTCTCGATGCCAGAAATTTTCTTGGCTGGCGGTGAGTTTCTGAGGATTTTTTATGATGACATGGAGTTTTCTAATTACATGGGTTGGCAGTGGTGGAGTTGGTTGTCTTGATATGCGGAAGTAGAATGGTAAGTGTTTGCTCATGTGAGGGTTAATGCATCATGCCATTGTTGTACGATGGCACAGGAGGAAGTAAATGTGATATTCAATTTTGCAATGTGGGAAAGTATATTGTTTTTGGTTGCATTGTCGAACGAGCCATTGTGGTGTTGGTTTGACAGTAGAGTATTGAAAAAATTGTCACCTTCATCTCTGTTTGATAGCAAGTTGGAGAGTTTTAACATTGACGTGCTTCGAAATATGTGAGAAAATATATTGATTAAGTTGCACTGTCGAAAGAGCCATTGTGGTGTTGGTTTGATAGCAAACTATTGTAAAAATTGTCGCCTTCGGCTCCATTTTATAGTAGATTGGAGGGTTTTAAAACTGTTGTCCTCCGAAATCTATAAGTCATTTTACATGGGCATTTTTTATAAATGATTAATTTATTGTTCATATCTTTCGCTCCCTGCTTATTGTTCCTTGTTATATGTTTATATCTTTGGCGTTATAATACCCATTTTGGAGACTTCAAAGAGATTATGTGTAGTACCCCTCCGTTTGCATCATTATGTGATGTTTCTTTGTTTCACTGTGTGTTTCGATGTGGTCTTGTATGGATTCAATATGTTTGATTTGTGTCTTATGAGATTGTGACAAATTAGATAAAAGTTCTAACAACCTACCTCAAGCTTATAGGAAGTTTTAGCTTAAGAGAGTAAAGATCTTGTTCTACCTTCTTATTGGTTAGCCTTTGTTTTGATATATGCTTGTCATTACTTTTTCTTGGAAGTTGTTTTGGCGTCGGCCCTTGGGCTTTGGGAGTCTTGACCTACTGCATGTGCCACCTAGTAGCCTTTGCTAACTCTAAACTTCAAGTTCTTATTGTCGTTTCTTTCCTCTCAGCCAGATAAGTTGAGTGGAGAAGAATCTAGTTGATCCACCATTGGGTCACCATTTAATTTGGCAATAAATAATAAATAATAAATAACTTAAAATGTAATGCTTTACCTATTTTTGGGAATTTGCATCTAATGATTTGGTGACCGCTTGCATGGAAAAGTGACATGTATCTGAAGGAGAACATGCATTGGATGCTTTTTAACGGATTTGTTCTAGTTAAATGCGGGGGTAACTGTTTTGTTCTAATTGAATGTGGAAGTAATAATAAATAAATTAATATGTCCATCGAGATCAAATGTGTTGTAACCGCTCAAATGAAGTCCATATTGGAAGATTTCGGTAACACACCCAGCTTCTTCGGCCTTTTGGCTATCTTCTTCGAGTAATCTCATGCTTTATCGGTTGGTCAATAGGTCTTATTAGTGGAGTTTTCTAACGAATTCCAGGTGTGAGCTAAAGAGAGGGATTCTGCATGTACAGTTGGATGGCGGTTCTGCATGTACAGTTGCATGACGGCTTTGTAGGGAGACTACCATTTTTTGATATGATTTTTATGATGGGATTTCTCATCGCCCAGGAGGGGGGGGGCAACACAGAGTCTATTGAATAATTTTGGAGAAAGCTTCTTTTGATGAGGTCCTGCAACCATAACCTTTGGCGCATAAAGAAAATTAGGCATTGAGAGAAAAGGAGAGGCGGGTAGATGATTTACTTGGCACATCTTGACATTTTTCTAATGATTGCATTGATATCATCTCGGGAAGAGCAGGAGAGGTTTGGTACTACCTTTGCAGTGTAACATTGGTTGTAATTCTAGGGTTACTCTGTTGTTTCATCGTTGATTCTTCTCCAACATTGCCTGGTATGTATATTACGACCAATGCTCTCTCTGATTTTCTTTCCTTATTCCACAGACGATTAATATATGCTTCTTTGGAGTTATATGTATATGCCCTGTAATCTTGTTTTTCCCAAATCAGGAGATATCAGTTACTTATCAGTTTTCTATTTGAAATCGTTCTTTATCAGCATCATTTATATTGAACAAGTTTAATAATAAGTTTCTGAATTTTGTTTGTTTGTACCAGACGTCTTTGATAGACATAGCTAGTATAGTTCAACTCAGGCTCTAAGAAGAAAATATTTTAGAAAAGGATTTGTCTGCTTTGATGGCAAAGCTTCTCATATTGCTTTCCCAACTCCTTTAGAGCCATTGCTTACTTTCTATAGCATTTGTTAGAGAAGCCTAACTTGTGGTATGGTGTGTGACTTGAACCTAAGGCCTACAGACATACAAAATAAGAGAACAACACCAGTACAAGGAATCTGCAATGATTTTGAGATTTTTGTAGTTTCCCTACACACTGGCACTAGATTTCAGAAGAACGGGGAGGGTTCCAATTTGGGTTTTTAAACAGTAAACCATAAAAGCGGAGAGTTATGCAGTGAAGTACAGTGAACAAAATAAAAAAGAGCAGGGAAGAACACAGTAATATTGTGGTTTTCGTGTACGTGTAGATTGTTTAAGGTTTACATCTATATTCATGGAAAACAGGGTGGCTGGGGAAAATGCTCCCAATGTCGGTATGCGGGAATCTAAGCAGTAAAACAATAGGGAACAAAAAAAAAACATCAGAAGCAAGGTCTGGAGGTTTTAGCAAAGTTTATCACCATGGGTGCAAAACATGATAAAGTAGCCTCTATGGGCACATATCAGATTTATATTTAAATAGCCTGCTTGATTCTACTGACAATCTATCGCAGTTTCAACATTTGAAATAACAATAATAAATGCATGTAGGTGGCGGTATATCCAAATTCCAATATTCACTTTCTAATATACTTGGCAACCTGTCACTGTTACATTGTTTAGAGTTGAGGCATTGTACAGAATTAAGTAGCTTCCCTGAAACCTTTGGTAACTTATCACAGCTGCAACTTTTAGACTGCAAAGGTGTAGTAAATTATATAATCGCCTTGATTTCATTGTCATCCTGTCTTGGCCGTAGCACTTGAACATAATAGGAAGTTTAAAGGTTTATATAATCTCTCTGATTTCATTGTCAACTTGTTACAGCCGTGCACTTGAACATGGTAGGCTGTATAGATTTAAATAAACTCCCTAATTCTTTTGACAACCACTCACAGATGCAGCACTTGGACATAGAAGGCTGCAGAGGTTTAAAATATCTTTCAGATTCCTTTGGCAACTTGTCACATCTGAAGGCCTTGAAAATAGAATGTTGTAGAGGTTTAAATAATCTTCCAGATTCCACTTTCAATCTGTCATAGCTAAAGCACTTGAATAAAATAGAAAATTTTAAAGGTTTATGTAATCCTTTTGATTCCATTGGCAATCAATGTAACCGCAACATTAAGCACAAGCCTTGAATCTGGAGTGTATCCCGCCGCCTTCTTCTGCCAAGCAGTTCTCTCCCATACCTTGCTTTGACTCTCTTCAACATGCTAAAATCCTTTTAGCCACTCTGAGATTCGCCCCAACGATTTTAGGAAGATGGTCATGGTTGAATCCTTCTCTTGAAACAATGTCTTCATGATGTTTACAAGATTTTCTGAGAGGATGTCGAACTTGATATAGGTTATAGTTTAATCCATTAAGTACATTCATTATAGGCTTGCGTCAAGGTCGTTCATGGGTTAAAATGGAAGTTAAATTAGATTATAGTAGATTTTCTTTAATTTCAAGATTGCTCTTAGTAGAAAAGAATAGTAGGGATTCCATAAGAAAAGTTGTATATTGGATTATATAGTTTCAGCCAAGATAAGCATGGAAGACATTTGTTCTAAGTTGATCAATCTCTCAATTTTGAGTTGAGAATACCCTTATGTCTTATGAGAGTTATAGGCGTTGTGGCTTGACTAAACCCTTATTATAGAAACACTTATCCTGATGAGGTTTCTATTGTTGTGGCATGAAAATTCAATCTAGTTAATCAAGTTTCTTATAATCAATTAGTTATCATTGAGTAGATCCACTGATTCATCCTTTGCCTATAGCGAATCATTCTCTGTAGTGGTGATGAAGGATATAGTACGACTGCAATTGTTGGATAAAGTACTTCACTTGAAATAGTTTGTATTAAAGGTATTGTGAGTTGCTTAAAAAGAAGCTGTAAATTTCATGTTGTTGTGATCACTTGTTTTGTTGGTTGACATTCTCGTTGGCTAATGTGGTGAATTTTGGGTTTTGCAATGGTTATGAGATACTGTTTATGGGAGGAATTCCGTTTGAGCCAATTGGCCCTTGGGAAGATTTTGGTTTTGTGAGTTGTTTATGTGGGTATTTGCTTGAGTGAGATTTTGTTGTGATGACTTCACTTGTTGATTTGTAAATTGTAGATGGTCTATATTCTTTTGAGATCTTGATGTTGTTGCCATGGGGAAACTAATGTGTTAGTGATTATGTCTTCCAGAGGTTGAAGGGATATGATTTCTACTTACAAGAGTTGGTATGGGGGTCCGGCGACTTAGGAGGATTCGCCTTGGGTAACCTATACCAAGTTTGAAGTATTTATTTGATGTTATGGGTTTAGCCTTGCACTTGAAAATAGTTTCGTTATGAAGATTTTGTGTAGGATGGTGTATGTCTTTCTTAATGCAATTTATCATCTGGCTTTATATGTTGTGCATGGGGGCTTACCCTGATAGTGACTTTTGAGTTTTGTTGCTCATAAGGTGAGTGGCTTTCAATGGGGGCCGGGACCCGGAAGTGGTCCCAGGGTAACTCATTGGAAGTTTATTAATCAAGTGAAAACTTTAATATTTAATTAGGGGTTTTGGATAGAAACACACATTAACAAGATATAAGTGAATGCCTCACTCATGGATCAAGTGCTTGTATGGGCTTGAGATGAGTTGAGAAGGCCTGGAATGGAAAGATCGTTATCTTGTCTTTATGAAAGATAATCAATTTCGTATTGGATTGCATGTGGGGCCGGGTTTCGTAAGAGGTCACCAAGGTAACCCAAGTTGGGGGCTAGGGCCTAGGAAGATTCACCAGGGTAACCCATGCAACATTGCGATGACACTCTTCCTTTAACAACCATGTATGCTTTGTTTCCCTCTATGTTATTCTTGGGCCTCTGGAAGCACATGTTGGCATTTGTATGTTGATGCTTTATTGGTTATTCCTTATGTTGGGCACATCTTGTGTTGGTAATATCCTCTACTGGAGATTGCCTTATGTTATTGTGGATCTTGTTGTGAAGTCTTGTATCCTTGTTTTGTGTGATGGTTATTGTTGGGGTCCTTCTTGTCATCTCTTAGCATGGGGGGTGGGCCTTCGGGTCCACGTGGTTGGGTGGAACGTGCTATGCACCCCATTGGGTCCCCAGTCGTCGATCGTGAAGTGCAAAATTATACCTTGCAGTGACTCCTGAGTTGTACCAGAGTTGGATCTAGTATTGCAGTTTTGTACTCCATTTCAAATGTATCATTCCATTTTATTGTATCTTCCCCATTCATGTTGGGAAGCGGCATTGTAATATTGTAACCCTTGATTAATGTATTGTCCATGTCCATGTTATCTTATGGTTACTGGTGTATACTTACCTTCCATGTGATGTAATGATGTTGTTGTGAAAAGTAATGCAGTCATGTAAACCCGAGGGATTTGTTATATGTAGTTCATGTTTAGTTTCATTTAATGTGATATATGATTATTATGATGTATGTTAGTACTTTTAAAAAAAAAAATTGGTGCCATAAATGTTATATGTATTGTATCCTTTGGGGTTGCTTGGTGGGGCATTACATTATGGCTCTGTATGGATGGAAAAATTATAGTTAAGTCTTCTTTCTTTCGTCAAAAAATATGGTTAGGGTTAGTAATTTTTTTTCCCTTCATTTAGTTTTTGTAGTTATCTTTGTGCATCTTTTGCATTATACCCATTAACATAGGAGTAATTGCAGATTAACATAGGAGTGATTGCATATATATATATATATGCAAAGGGTTAGTATGAAAGCATAAAGATATTCAAGATAAAATTAGTTTAGGTATTGTTTTTTATAAAGGAAAAAATGGGTTTTACAAGGACCTGAAACCACAAAGATTATAGATATAAAGTTAAAGCATTAAAGAAACCAATACAAAAAGGTTGCGATAAGAAAAGATCCCATAAAGCATTGCAACCACCAACCCAAAGCCAACAAGGGCCACCAACAAAACCAAACCAAAAAAACCAACAACAACCCGCAACTAACCTAAGGATTTAAGAGCATCAACAACCTCAACTTCTAGATTGTGCATGTCCTGGGTATACTTTTTCATGGCCTAAACCATCTAGGGCATGGGAGGCACCTTCCTCTTCAGTCTTGCTCTCGTCCTTTTAGAAATTCTAGCATCCTCAATCCTACTTTTGTCCTTATCGGCTTCCAAGTCCATGACCAGAGAACCCTGTTGAGTGTTTTCCAGTTTCTCAGTCATAACATTAATGATAATGGCATTATGTTTTTCCATTCTATGATTGTGCTCCATTATAGTTTTCATTGTGTGTTTTATTTTTCCAATTTCAATTTCCAAGCACTTTACTTTACCTTCATTAACCTCAACCCCCATCCTCATGTTTTCCTCATTCCTTTTGCCCTCCATGGTATTAAGGGAGCTTAATTTAGCTTCCAAATCCTCTAGCTTGCTATTGAGGGCCCTATTTCTGAGGTTAAGGTCCTTAATTTCATGGAAGGACCACTTCATAATTCTAAAGTAATCAACAACACCATTTTTGGAAATGGCCAGAATATTCCCAGGAAACTCACAGTCCTATTTAAAGTAATGATCATCAGGGTTAAGGTCTCTTGGGAATCTCAATATGATTTCTCTATCTATGGTAGGATAGGATGAGAAGGAATTCTTGTTGGCATCAGGAGCCTCAGAGCTATCCTCAGAGTAAGAGACTGATTTATTAGCAGAGGGACCATTTTGAATGGGCATCTCTTTCTGAACAAAGTAGCTGAGGTTTTTGTCTTTTAGAGTAGAGCTACTAGGGTTTTTAATAATGCTTGATTTCTTAAGCAAGGGTTTACACTGTAGGGTTTTCTTACTACATTTGTTAGGGGATCAAGGATTTTCTTCAATTCACTCAATGCTAGGCTTATTGACATCCTCCGACACACTATCTTCAGTGTCATCATCTTCAGAGGGCGAAGCCGAGATAGGGTTGGATAAGGCCGACATATTTTGAAAATGTTCATAAATAAGCCTAATGAGGCCAATATGCAAAATTAGGTACTTCCTAGGATCCTACTTATGATCTTCCAGGCTATTTTTCATGGAGAAATATAGATAGTAAGGTAACGAAACCCTTACCTTGTGACAAAAGTGGTTGAGCAGGAAAAAGTGGTAGCCATAGATCCTAGTGAATCTTTCATCCAGGGTAATGTATTCCATGATGATTTTGAGCACTTTTCTCCATAACGACTTAATCGAATCCACTTCAAAGTGGCTATTGGAGACTTTTATCAGCTTTGTCTTCTCCTTATCTTTCCTAAGAAATTTGATAATAGCCTCGTCTGAGAACTTTCTATCACAAAAAAATTTCATTCCCTTAGTAGACATTCCAGTAACCTCTCCAATGAGGTTTTCATCCACCTTAAGCTGCCTCCCAAAAAGATTAATTTCTCTGTTCTTCCAATTTTTCTCAAAGTACTCAGTGGCCTTCAAATCAGGTCCATGAAGCTTTTCAATGAAAGGGAGCAGCCTGCCATGCTCAAGTTTTTCCCAAACCTTCAGGTTGCTCTTATGCACTTCATAACTTTTCGGCTCCACCCTTTTCCTGTCTCCACCCATAGTCATGATCACCTCTCTAAAAACTCTACTAGTGCAAGAGTCCTGAGATAAAAAGCTATAGCCAAACCAAAGAGCCCACAAAATGTGCCGCCACTTATAGCCAATTAAGATATTAAGCGCGGCCCCATAAAATCTTATGATGTTGAAGTACTTGACTCAACTCTCTTTCACCAAAAAAATTTGTTGTTTTCCCATGCATGATATCATATTCAATTAAGGCCCTTATGTCAGCTCTGAGACCATTGAGGTTCTTCCATGTGATCAACCCCTTCTGTTTCACCCCCTCATTAGCAAAAAAATCAGCCACACCGTTGCCTTCCCTAAATGCATGAGATATTTTAACTTTATCAAATTTGGTTAAAAGTGTTTTTGCCTCTTCAATCCAGCTCTTGATAGACCAAGAGGGAGGGGATTTTCCTAGGAGGAAATCAATAATGTTTTTTGAGTCTCCTTCAAGCCGTATATTTTTATCATTCTGACTAAGAGCTAAAATAATCACATGAAAGGCTCCAATAGCTTCTGCCACGTGATTAGTTTGAGATCCAAGGGGAATAGCCACCACCGCTAAAAGATTACCATTTTAATCCCTAATAAAACCTCCACTTCCCGCCAACCCTGGGTTTCCCTTAGCCGCACCATCAAAATTGGCTTTAATCCAGCCGTACGGTGGAAAACTCCAACACACCCCTGTCTGGTCTTTTTTAGCAAGTTTTGAATCCCTTGACACATCATTTTTAATCTTCCACTCCTTGGCTATCTTTAAGTCATATGGAGAGCACAACACAACCTCCTTTTTATTCTCTTGCTGAGGAATGGAATTAAAGTTTTCAAAAATTAGCCTGAAGGTTTTTTCAAACACATTGTTCTCTGAAGTTTCCTTGTCCCTAAAGAGTCTATTATCTCATTCTTTCCACACACCCCAGGCTATGTAGGGGAAATTAAAAGCCCATAATCTTCAAATAAAAAGATTCAAAGATGGAGCTATCCATTGAGAGAAAAATTCTTCAATAGTATAAGGAAACACCCAATATATGTTCCAGAGGTTCAGAAACTTACCCCATATAGTAGCAACAAACATATAGTGGAGAAACAAGTGATTTATAGACTCCTCATTCTTGCAAAGATAGCATCTATTAGGTATCTAGAAGCCACACTTACAAAGATTGTCAACTGTGAGCACTTTGTTTTGGAGAAGGATACAGAAAAAATATTGACTTTCGAGGCCAAATATTTTATCCATGCTCTACTCCAGTAGGGAGAGGGGGCTTGAGAGAGGGACAACAGAGAGACAGTTGAAGAAATAGAGTAGTTGCCTGAAGGGTTATCTGTCCAAACTAAAAGGTCATCGTGTTGATTTGAACCCATCCTAACTGCCAACAAAGATGATTGAATCAGGGAAAGCTTTGGGCTAAGTTGGCCTAAGTCCACCAAACCCCCATCACACTAGTAATCCTTAACTTGAGTACCAAAAGTCATTTTTCAAATTTCAGCCCAGGGTATGTGCAAGATCATGATGGGTTAAAAAGTGGCAATATGATGGGTATGTGGCTGATGACTTTTTTTTACCCAAAATTGATGAAACGAAAAGGGTTTTTAAAGGAGATTCTCAGCTTTCCACCAATATAAATTATGCTTTACTTTGAATTTAATAAGTAATTATTATTCATTTTCTATTTAAATTACGTCTAAAGTCCTAATTGATAGGTTGATTGAAATACATCTATAGCTTTCAAACGGTATCACATTTTTTGAATCCAAAACATGTGTCACATTCTATGCTTCACATACTATAGGATTAAAAAAATAAAAATTGAATTTCATGAAGTTTTGACCAAGTTAAGGTGGTCAGACATACGAGTTTTAATATTTTTTAAAAAGTTGTAATAAAAAATTCATAATTAATTATTTACTTGGAAAAAATTACAAAAATATACATCACATCGTGGAATGAGTCCTCTACTTATATATAAAATATTATTAAAAAATATTATCATTTTATTGTGGTTAGGTGGTTGACACCTACTTCTTATTTTTCCCTAAAATTTAAGTACCAAGCATTGAATTTCAAATTTTCACCAAATAGATTTATTTTATTTTTAAACAAACCTTGTAGTTTAGAAACTACATTCAATTTTCTACAGATTCTATTCTTACATATTTTTGAAATAATATAGATAACTTATTCAAATTTTTACGTCAAGTTGCCTAACTTTGATTTTTTTGAATTTTTTGCCACTTAAGGGCCTGTTTTTTCCATAATGATCCTACACATACCCCCCACCTGTTAAACCTTTCATAGTTGATTAGGGGATCCTTTAGCAACCATCTGTCCTCCTAGAACCTGGCTTGATTTCCACTTCTTATATTCCATCCAACACCTAAGTCAACAATCTTTCTCCCAGTAATCATGTCATTCCATCACGCTGATCCACAGGGCAGTGAGGGAGAATCCAATAGGGCCTTAAGGGATCCACAATTAGCCATATATTTATTTTTTTAAATGTCTTTCCATTCCCCATGAGATGAAAAGGACCTCCAAATTTTCTTTGCAAGAAGCATCTTGTTCATCATTTTGATCTTTCTTAGGCCCAATCCTCTGGACTTTTTTGGCCTACAGACAAGGTCCCATCCAATAAGGGGCATTCTCTTTCTTTCTTCAACCCCCGACCAAAGAAATATTTTTTGAATTTTTTCAATAGCATCCGCATATTTTTCATGGATTTTGAAAAGAATTAAGGCATAAATTGGAAGGTTCTAAAGAGAAGCTTTGAGGAGATGGGATTTTCCTGCTTGACTAAGAATAGCACCTTTCCAACCAACAAGCTTTTTGCTTAACCTATCAATCAATGAGCTCCAAAAAGAGTCTGGAGGTTTAAGGCCTAAGGGTAAACCAAGATAAGTGGAAGGTAAGGAATCCACTCTACATCCCAAGATTCTTGCTATCTTGACTTGTCTATGTTTAGGGGTATTATTAAAGAAAAGGAGAACTTTTTTGTCTGTTGACCAACTGACTAGAAGCTCTCTCATACTCGTCCATGATTCTTTTAAGATTCTTAGCTTCAATTATAGTAGACCTCCCCATCAACATGGTATCGTCAACAAATTTTTTATGAGAACAAGTCAGATTACTAGAAGAGGGCCTTAGTCCCATTAGAGATCCCTAATCAATCAATCTTTTCAGGTTTCGCCCAAGACATTCAGCCATAATAGTGAAAAAAATCAAGGAGATAGGATCTCTCTGACTTAAACCTCTCAAATTCTGAAAAAAGCATGAGGGGGATCCACTCACCATAATAGATATAGAAACTGTAGAAACAAGCTACTCCACCATCTGAAGGACTCTGTTGCAAAATCCAAACGTCCTCATTATTTTGAACAAGAATTTCTAGTCCAGATGATCATAGGCTTTCGAAATATCCAGCTTTAAAAGAAAACCTTCAGTTTTGGATTCCACAAGGGAGTGGATATTCTCATGGATAGTAACAATAGAATCGAGAATCTGCCTTCAAGGAACAAAGCCATTTTGTTGGGGAGAGATTAGTGAGGGCAGAATTAGAAGAATCCTAGATGTTAGAACCTTTGAAATGATTTTGTAGAAAGAATTACAAAGGCTTAGAGGCTTGAAGGCTTCAAACTCCGTAGCTCCAGGTTTCTTGGGAATAAGGACCAAGAAGGTAGCATTTAGTTCCTTTAGAATACTTCTAGATCCAAAGAACTCCTTGACAACATTCACCACATCCTCTTCGACAATCTTCTAGAATCATTGAAAGAAGAACAAGGGAAAACCATCAGGGCCAAGGGCCTTATTCCCTTCAAAGGAAAAAAAAACTTTTTTAATTTCTTCCCTAGAAGGAATAGTAGGAAGCTTGATATTATCTTCCTCCGTAACTAAATTAGGGATGGCCTCTAAGAGGTAATCTTGCTCTTCATGGTTGATTCCTTTGCTAGCAGAGAGGAGATTGCTAAAGAAAAGGATAGCTTGAATTCTAATGTCATCCTCCTCAAACTGATTGCCACTACTTACAATGTGAGATATTATGTTGGCAGCCCTATGTTTTGACATAGACAACTGAAAATATATAGTGTTTTTATCTCTAGCAGAGAGCCACAAAGCTCTAGATCTCTGTCTCCAAAAGTCCTCCTCTCTAGCTATAATTTCATGCATTTTCACAAGCAACTCATTTTATTTTTCCCTGTTGTCATCTATATATCCTTCCCTCTGGATTTTGTCCCAAATCTCTGCCAACTCCATCTAGAGCTTGGATTTGATTCCAAAAATGTTACCAATTTATGTCTCTTTTTTCCATCTTCTTATTTTACATTTGACTTCCCTTAATTTCTTAGCCACCCTAAACATGGCAGTCCCAAGGACATTAATATTCCACCAATTCGTTATTTCCTCAAATATCTAAGGATGGGAAAGCCACATTCTTTCAAATCTGAAGAGAAATTTCATCTTCCCCTTTAAAGGATCCACCACAAAGCTTATAGGAAAGTGATCAGAGCCCACCCTAGAAAGATTTTTTAATGAATAGTAATAGTTTAAAATCCATTGATCTAAAATTAATGTTCTATCTAACCTAACTTGAATCAAATCCTTACTAGTTCTTTAGTTTGACCAAGTAAAGACAACTCCCAAGACAGCTCCCTGCAAATCCAAATCAATCAGCGCTTGGTTATTCATGAAATCCAAAAGATCCATTATGCTCTTCATATTAGCCTGGGAACCACCAAACTTCTCATCATCCTGAAGAGGGGTGTTATAGTCTCCCATTACAACCCAAGAATCATTATTAAAAATCCTGCAAAAGGTAGAAAGCTCCTTCCAAAATGACTTTCTTCCTCCTTTCCCATTCGGTGCATAGATGTTAAACTGAATCCAACAAAAAATGTCTCTGATATGGGTAAATCTAGTAGCCACATGATTAGTACTCTCTAGCAAATGTTCACCTTTAATGAGATTTTGGTTCTAGAATGTGACAATACCTCCTGAGGCACCTTCAGAGCTGTTTCCTTGGACACCACAAAATTGAAACATCTTAATCTTTTCAACCTTCTCTTTAGGAATTTTGGACTCTTGGACAAGTAATATGTCAGGTCTGTGGTCCCTAACAAAATTGTGCAGTGCCATCCTGCTTATGGAGGCTATTCAACCCCCTAATATTCCATGAGATAATCTTCATGTCTTACCTAGGGATTGGAGAATCTTCGGGATGGTCTTTTGAACACCATCCACAATAACCTGAAAACTACCATACTCCCTATACCACTTTTCATGTTTTCTTCCTTGGTTGCTCCTAGTAGCTCCACAATCTACCTTAGCTCAAGTTCTAGTAGTGACTCCACTTAGGGTACTCTACTTTTTGTTTTTCTTCTTATTTTTCTTGGACAAGGATTTGGCATCATCTTTGTCTGTATCTTGATGGCTTTCCAACTCTCTCACCGATTCCCATTCCTTGTCAAACATCCTCCTTTGATCCAAGGGAAGGGTGTCCATCAATCCATTATTACACTGGGTAGAATTTTCACTTGAAAACTCTTGAGACAAACTCAAGTTTTGAAAGGTATCCTTGACATAATCTGGAGTGATAGTTCCTAGAATATGAAGAGAATCCAAACTAGAGGGAAGGTCTCCTCCTGACTGAGGAAGAGGAAAACCAAAATCGAACATCAATCCCTGAATAGGGATATCATCCATACCTGGTCTCCCATCCTCCTTATCATCTAGATCCAAAATAGGGGAGTTTGGATTTAGCATACCATTTCCAATGCCTTCTTTATTACCCTCTCCATCCACCTTCATTCCAGGTATGTTCTCTGACTCATTTCTTTGCGGCTTCGGAAAGACCAAATCTTCTTTGAAACCCACCACTTCATTACATTCAGGAACTTTCACCCAATCATTAGGCTTCATTCATCTTAACTCATCGATGCTGGAATTTTCTTTACTCTCTTTGCCCTCCCCCTCAGGCTTCTTTCTCTAGACAGGTTTCAAAATAGGCATAGATTTCCCTTTCTCCTTGCTGGTATTGAGTGGGAATTTATTATCCCAATGCCCTATTTTTTTACACTTAAAGCAAGAAAAGGGGATCGATTCAAACTCTATAACTTGCGTCCAAATTCCCAACTTCGACTAGGTATCAATAGAAGAAGGGAGGTCAGCATTTTGGGATACTCCCACACAGATTCTAGCAAACACAAGCCTTTTTCTAGTCGTTGTCATGGGATCTATTGACAAAAGCTCCCCAAAAGGGTTAGCTATGCCATTGAAGACATCCTCATTCCAGTATTCTAAAGGAAGACTTGGTAGTCTAGCCCAAACAAGAACATTCTCAAAGATAGAGTCTAAAAAATCTAGATTAGATGTCCATTTCTTAATGGCCAGGGAGGATTTCCCTATTACCCAAGGACCACCACTCCTTACTGCCACCATATCCTCCTTGCAAGTAAACTAGAAAGCAAAGTATCCTTTGGGAAGTGCTGCAATTGTAACTTTTCCATTGGTTCTCCACTTGTTTTTAACATACTCCCTTACCAATTCAATATTTGGTCTAGGGCCCATAAAATTTCCAACCAGTGCTCTATCCATTAAGGTTATATTATGATCAATAATCGGATCAGGCACAAAGATGGCAAACTTATCTTTCACCGGGTTAGATATGTTGTGCACTGGAGGGAAAACTGATTTACCATTAGGTTTGACTCCAAATAGAGAATGCCATGGTTTGCGTTTAGCTCTTTCCCCTCCAACAACCCCCACCACATCAAAAAAATTATCACCTTTTTGTCCCTCAATTGCTCCCATAGGGAAAGAAGTTTGGGTAACCTTCCCCCCCGAGTCCACCATAATGTTGTTTCTAGCATCCTCGTCTGAATCATCTTTACGTTGGTTTTCGCTTAGAACTTGTGCCGATTCCACCTGTGAACCCTCAGATCTTTCTCCATGGCCTGCCATTGGTTTAGTGGTTGTTAAGTGTTATTCTAATAGCTCTTTTATAATTTCTCTATTTGTCTATAATATTTAGTGCCAGGAAATGTAGCTTGAATTTTCAATTATCTATGGCGTTATACCCATTTTGCACAGATTATTGGTCCCCATTAGCTGTACGAGCTCTACTTGATGCGATTTTCTATTCATCTGTCATTTATGTGTGATTCTTAAGTGTTATTCTAACACCTCTTACAACGGTTACATAGATTGCTTGTCTTGTACCAATATGTTTCATGATATTCTTTTTTCCTCATCTGTTTGAAGCTCCTTATAACAAGTTGTTAATTGTCGTGGTCATTTTGTCTAGATGGAACATGTTATATGTCTTGTATCAATATGTTTCATGATACTCTTTTTTTCTCATTTGTTTGAAGTTCCCCATAACAAATTGTTCTTCATGATATTATTTTTTTTACTTCCCCATAAAAAACTATTCATTATCATAGTTTACCTCTTCTATTCTCCATATTTTAAAGTTCTATTTAATGTGGGTTTTTGAAGATTTATCATTTTCCTGTGATTCTTAAGTGTTTGTCTATTATCTCTTTTTCAATTTCCCTTTTTTTCTATAATATTTAGTAGCAAATAAGTGTTACTCTAATACCTCTTATACAATTACTCTATTTTTCTTCAATATATATGTGTATATGTATCTATCTATATTTTAAAGCATTAATTTTCACATATAGTTCACATTGCATGTGTGTATATCTATACATATATCTATATCTATATCTATATATATATATATATGTATGTATGTATGTATGATTTACACACACACACACACATATAGATATGTATGTATGTTTTCCTAATAGTTCTTTTACAATTTCCCTATTTGTCTATAATATTGAGTGCTAGATAATGTAGCTCGAATTTAGAATTGACAAGCCAACTGTTACATAGATTGGTTGTCTTGTACCAATATGTTTCGTGAAATTATTTTCCCCTCATCTGTTTGAAGCTCCCTATAACAAATTATTCTATTGTTCTTGTAACACTGAGGATTGTTTTCATTTTTTAAAATTTTGAAAATTTGGGGTTTTTAATCATCTGTCATTTTCGTGTGATTTTTAAGTGTTTTTCTAATAGTTCTTTTACAATTTCTCTATTTTTTCTATAATATTTAGTGCCAAATAATGTAGCTTGAATTTTGAATTGACAAGCCAACTATTACATAGATTGCTTGTGTTGTGTCAATATGTTTTAAGATATTCTTTTTTTAATTCCGCAAAGCAAAGTTTTCATTATCGTAGTTTGCCTCTTCTATTCTCCATATGATTCTTACTTGTGTTTTCCTAATAGCTCTTTTACAATTTTCCTATTTATCTATAATATTTAGTACCAGACAATCTAGCTCATATCTTCAATTGACAAGCCAACTGTTACATAGATTGCTTGTTTCAATATGTTTCATGATATTCTTTGTTTTAGTATCCCATAACAAACTATTCATTATCATTAAAATGTATGATGCGCCTTCAAATATATGGTGAAATATATGATAACTAATCTCTAAAATCTTTATCTTCTATGTGATTTTTCATTACAAGATCTTTGATCTTCATTTGAGGATCAACATACAATATTGAAGATTTAATTTTTAGTAAGGTATGTTATTGCAAGATTTTTAACGTCAAGAAGGTATATTCTTTCATCATTTCTATAGCGGGTTTATTTGATGTTGTATTTTTCTTGTTGCAAATGCAAAGTCTTAATGCTTAATTTATCTTAATTTCACATATAATTTCACCTAAAATCTAAAATTTAACAATCATTATCCTATCATAATGACAAATGGTCTAGATCAATCCTCTATTTAGTCATTTTTATGTCTTGGATTGATTGCAAGTGAAATGCGTCCTCTTCATAGTCCATCCTATGATCTTGTCCTAATTTAAACCTCTTTTTTGTCTCTCGGGTTGAATATTTCTCCATATTTAAAAGTTCTATTTAATGATGGTTTTTGATTATCTATCATTTTCCTGTGGTTCTTAAGTGTTTTCCTAATAGTTCTTCTAAAATTTCCCTATTTTTCTATAATATTTAGTGCCAAATAATGTAGCTCGAATTTAGCTCTTGTAAATTCTAAAATTTTGTAGACTGCTATAAACTACAAACATGACATTGATATGTACCTTTGAGTTGCTTTAATTTTTTTTGGTCAGTGTATGTTTTTCTACCTCTCTTAAATTTCTATTTAATATGGATTTTTGATCATCTGTCATTTACCTGTCATTCTTAAGTGTTTTTCTAACAGTTGTTTTACAATTTCTCTATTTGTCTATAATATTTACTACCAGATAATGTAGCTCAAATTTTTAATTGACAAGCCAAATGTTACATCGATTTCTTGTCTTGTATCAATTGTTTCATGATATTGTTTTCCCCACTTCCCCATAATAGACTATTCATTATTGTATTTCACCTCTTCTATTCTCCTTGTTTTTGAGTTCTATGTAATGTGGGTTTCTGATCATCTGTCATTTTCCTATGATTATTAAGTGTCTTTCTAATAGCTCTTTTACAATTTCCCTATTTGTCTATAATATTTAGTGCCAAATAATGTACCTTGAATTTTGAATTGACAATCCAACTGTTACATAGATTGCTTGTCTTGTATCAATATGTTTCATGATATTCTCTTTTTCTCATCTGTTTGAAGCTCCCTATAACAAGTTGTTCATTGCCATAGTTTAGCTTTTGTATTCTTCATATCATAACCCAGCTAAATGTTTTTGTGCATTTAATTAAGGATTGTGTCCTCATGTATTTTTTTGTTTGGCATGACAATTTAGGAGTTTCTTATTTTATTGTCCTTGTGACAAGAATTGTTTTTAACTTTCAAAATTCTAAAATTTTGTAGATTGGTATAAACTAAAAACATGACATCAACCTATACCTTTGGACTGCTTAAATTTTTTTTTTGGTCTATGTATGTTTTTTGGCCTCTAGTTATTGTTCCTTATTATCTATGTGCATCCTATTTAATGTGGGTTTCTGATCATCTATCATTTTCCTATGATTATTAAGTGTCTTTTTAATGGCTCTTTTACAGTTTCCCTATTTGTCTATAATATTTAGTTCCAAATAATGTAGCTTGAATTTTGAATTGACAAGCCAACTATTACATAGATTTCTTGTCTTGTATCAATATGTTTCATGATATTCTCTTTTTCTCATATGTTTGAAGCTCCTTGTAACAAGTGGTTCATTGCCATAGTTTAGCTCTTGTATTCTTCATATCTTAACCCAGCTAAATTTTTTTGTGCATTTAATTAAGGATTGTGTCCTCATGTATTTTTTTTTGCTTGCCATGACAGTTTAAGAGTTTCTTGTTCTATTGTCCTTGTGACAAGAATTTTTTTAACTTTCAAAATTTTGAAATTTTGTAGATTGGTATAAACTACAAACATGAGATTAACCTGTACCTTTAGACTGCTTTCAATTTTTTTTGGTTTGTGTATGTTTTTCGGCCTCTAGTTATTATTCATTGTTAGCTTTGTGCATCTTTGGTGCTATACGTATTTTGTACAACTTATTGTTTCATATGCTTTTGATAAATTTAACTTAAAATCCATTGAAAGGGAATGGTATGGAATGTGAACTATATGTGAAAATTAATGCTATCCAATGTTATTTTCCAACCATTTCACGTGTATATTTTTATAATTTGTCACACTACAACATTGAATATTGCATTTACTTCCTCCTGTGCCATTGTACAACAATGCTAGGATTCATTAACCCTCATGTGAGAAAACACTTACCATTCTGCAAGATTCGAGCTACGTTCTTTGGTATTAAATATTGAATACAAATAGAGAAATTGTATAAGAGGTGTTAGAATAACACTTATTTGCTACTAAATATTATACAAAAAAGGGAAATTGTATCGAATTCTCTAAAACATAGATAGATACATATACGCATATATATATATATGTATTGAATTCCCTATTTCATATTTAAAAATATACATATAGGCAGATATATATGTCCATATATACAAACCAAGACCACTATGGTTCATTTGACAAAGCAACAACAATTTATATATACACATGTATATCTAAACATATGTGTATCCTATCTTTATTCGTATTTATGTAGAATTTGATTTAAAAAGAGTTAAAAATAGCATATATAAATATTATTTAGCTTATGAGAAAATAGCTACAATACAACCATACCATTCAATGATATAGAATTGAGATGTTGTTAATAACAAAGTGTTGAATGGTGCAATGCCACCGCCAACCCACGTAATTAGAAAACTCCATGTCATCATAAACAACCCCGAGAAACTCGTTGCCAGTCAACAACATTAATTATTAATTTCTGGTGCTAAGAGATTCTATTCACGACTAGGCTAATGGAAATCTAGGCAAAAATTTGAAACAAATAGTTGATAGGTAAATGCCAACTGTTAGATTATGCTTTTATGTTCCAAGGTGGCCAAGAGCCCCTTCTTGCATATATATTTTAATAGGCTACAATGTTTAAAACATGTTGTTGAATTGCAAAACCTTTGCCCTTTGCTTATTGTTCCTTCTTACTGTTGTGCACCTTTGACATTATGCCCATTTTTACGCAGCTACTTTCTTTGCATATCAATGACTGCATAGTCAAGAATAGATATAGTATACACATCTATTTAAATATAGCAATGTATATATAAATAGATATATACATGTGTACATATGGATATATATATGTGGTTATATGTGTGTTTTTAAATGTGCATACAAAGGGGAAATTCAATACATATATCTACTTAATCATTTTTATTATTATTGTTGTATATCCTCTTGTTTGGATAAGAAAGGATGAAGGGACTAGCTAGAAACATATACAAATATCTACATATAGGTATATATAGAAATATAGTAAAAATTGCATGCATGTACATATATAAGCAACCTCAAAGATAAACAGATACGTATATGGATATATACATTTGCATTTATCATTTTCATTCTTGTTGTTGTATCTCCTATTGTTTGAAGAATATTAAAAGTGGAATGGTTATACCCATTTTCATTTAATCAAATTAGTAAAATGGTTGGAAAATTATCGATATTTCTAAGTTGTCTACTAATTTTTGTTGGATGTTGTAATACATTAATCTTTTTATTTTTATTGTGAAATAGAGCTCCCAATCAATCAACTAAAATTGCAACATTTCCTCCCTATAAAAGTTCCCACAACTATGTCTGCGAAATCAGGCTTTGTGGATGGGTCTCGAGAGTCCCCCAAGATTGATTTAGTGATTGATTTGGTGACATCCCCCAAAGGTTCCACTATGGAGTCTGACTCTAAGGGTGCCAGCCGCCAGCCTTCATATCCTAATTCCATAAGTTTATATTTCCTTTTTCTTTTACTTGTTGCAAATTTGTTGTTATTGTTTCCTTCCTCTTTTGTATTCAACGTGAACATTTCCTTTCAATTTCTTTAATTTCTTTAATTTTATGATTCTCAAATACATAAATGCACACCACATACCCTTTCTATTTATGTTTCCAATTTTCTTGGCCTTTAGGTGTATACACACATGGCTGACCTTGGTAAAGGATCTAGATGTGGAAGTAGATATGCATTGATTTTTTCCAGCACATAAAAACATCTGTTTGTAGCCTCTATTTTCCTTACTCCTTTTATCCATTTGGTGTGATCAAGTACATTTTCCTTTATTAAACTTTTCTTTGTAGGCTGTAAAGAAACAACCAACTTTGACTTCATTTGCAATTTGTTCCATCAATGTTGGAGATGTCGTTCCCTCTCTGGTCCTTCAGCTCTTGTCCTTTAAAAAAATTGGCGGTGATGAAGGGTAGGTTGAATGATACAAAGTTGTCTTATTTGATGGACACCCTATGAAAATAGGAACTCTACCTTCCAAATCCTATGACTTGTTTTCAGGTTCCTTGAAAATAGGGCCCCTCATATCATTGAGAGACTATGTCTGTAGAAATGTCCAAGATTCAAGGTGGGCTGCGTTATTTCTTTTGTATTTTTTAAAATTTTGTTTCTCCTTCATATGTTCCTAATATAATGTGTCCAATAAATTGTTTTCCTTTTTTTTCACAACCTTAATCATATTCAGCTTAGTTGTCCTTATGTTAGATTGTCAAATCATTGGGACCCCTAGGTATCTCTTCAAGCACCAAGAAGAGAAAATGTTGGGACTAGAGTCACCTTCTCCTTCTAAACGGACCCCTACATTTGGTGTGCAGTTGTCCCCTCAACAACAAAATAGTCCTCTAAATGTCAGCCCTATTAAAGCTTTGAACATTTATGAAAATGTTTGGATAGTCCAAGGGTGTGTAACACATATTAGAGAGATGTACCATTTCCATAAACAAAGAGGTGAAGGCTAACTTTTCAATTTTGACATTATAGATATGGAGGGGACAAAAAATCACATTACTTGTTTTGACGATATTGTTGAACTGCATTATGCTAGAGTTGAGATAGGTGCAACTTATTTAATATCAAGAGGTTCATTGAAGGAAGCAAATAAAAAATTCAATAGATTAAATAGTAATCTAGAAATTTTCTTGGACAAAAATTCAACACTAAAACGATGTGAAGATGACATCTCTGTGCCAAAAAAAATCTTAGCCTTTGTGTGAGTTAGTGAGATAACCAATTATAGTGATAATATCTTGGTTGATATTATTGAAATTGTAGTCCATGTCGGCTACATATCAACTATTCATAGGAAAAATGGATTTGAAATAATCTGACAAACTATTAAACTATACAATATCTCTGCTTGTTTCATTGATTTTAATTTGTGGGGCCCAAGTTGGCAAGAAAAAGGTGATGTCTTGGAGCAGATGTATCTTTTTGGTGATATAGTCATAGTTTTTGTGTGGGGTGGCCATGTAGGCTACTTTAATGGAAAATTTATCAACACATCAATAGCAATAGTCCTCGACATTAACCCTTCTATTCCTAAGGAAAACACTCTCAGATCCACAGGCTCAATCAAAGTAGAACATATGGTTTCATCTTCTTCTAGGCCTCATAGGCTTCATCCTTCAAATGATAGAGTTACTATTGCACTCATCTTGAACAACTGCTTTGGCTTTCCAAAAACTGTTGAAGCCATTTTTAAAGCAACCATTGAAATTGCAAAAAATGAGTCTTTTTGTTATGTTGCTTTCCCCTTGCTGGTTAATGGGAAAGAATGCAAAAGAAAATGCACACACACCCGTGTTGATGTTTGGTTTGGTGACCACTACTATATGGAAATCAAGGAATGCAACTATTGCTACCTTCTGCAATTAAAGTTGCAAGACCATTCAACTAGCCTTTGGTGTATTTCTTTTGATGAATCTGCCACTAGTTTACTACAAATCCTATCAAAAGACCTCTACATAATGCAGCATAGCTCAAAATCTACAACAAATCTTCTTGTTGGTATTAAAGGCCTTGTTTGTAAACCTTACATCTTTACTTCCTTGATCAGAACAAACAATTACAATTCTGAAGAGCGGCTTAAAACAACCATTGTGAAAGCAACAAAACTTGATTTCCAAGCAGAGTGTAAACTATTGCTTTCAGATATATTGAAGATATCTACCCCTGTTTTAGAAAAAGGTTGTACCAGCGAACCCACTCTTTGACTGCTCTTTGCCACTTTTGAAATGCTAAGACTTGTGTTTTGCAAATATGAATGTACTTTATTCCTATGTTTGCATATATATATATATTCGCACATTCATTGAGCTCCCATGATTTTGATCTTAATATGGTGCCCACGTTGTTTTTAGTCTGCATTGTCACTATGATACTTGATTCTTGATATATGTTGGGATACAACCATTGTATATTGTGGTTTATGTGATTATGGAGGGAAACCACACACCATTTTCATGTGCTTCTAAGTGGACAAAAAAATTGTTGATTGCATCACATTGTTTATCCCAAGAAGCACATGACAATAGTATATGTTGCTCCATTCAACTAAACCATTTACAATGTCATGGTTGGTCTGGTTTTCATTTTGTACATGACTACAATTTTTTCCTTTCTGGTTATTAGTTGTTATATGTGCCCATATTTCACAAACACATTTCTACATATACATCTTAGTCATGCAATGCAAATATAAGCACTTACAAAAAAAAATCTATACCAATATATATGTTTGTGAAGATAGATGCACCTTTCTAGGTATTATACACTCTTCTATATATTCCATCTATCCATGCTTCTCCGGCCATCTTCAAATCCCATGATGCCAATTCTTTATCGGGATACCTGTTTTCATCAAGTTGTCACAACAAAAAGACTACAATATTAGAGATCTTGTTTGAGAACACTCATTTTTCCCCAACTTTTTTATTGTGTGATATATGATGAGAGTCCATGAGATTTTCCATGGACCTTGCCTAGTTTTCTTATTCGAGGGTTTGGCTAGAGCCTACGAGGCTTCATGATGCCAATATGGTAGGGAGGAGAATGAGCATGGGTTTAGTGCTTTTTCCTTCCACAATCATATATTTGTTGTTGCTTATATACATGGACACACAAATTCTCACATCCACTTGTTTACCAAAAAACATACTCTATTCTATCCATTGTATTTGTCATCATTTACACAACTCTCTTTTCAACTTCTCCAATAGATTACTTATACACAATTCTTTACGAGGATGCCATATATTCAAAATGTTCCATTTTATCTCTTTCTATTTACAACAGATAATGCTAACCTCTTTTATTTTATATCTATATTATTTCCATTATAATGTTGTACAGATACAATAGACATTCAATAAAATTAGTGTATTGTAAATTTTCTATTTCAAATTCTTTCATGGTCCAACAACTCTTATCATATTATTAATTATTTTTAGTTTCACATTGTCTATATTGATTTCTTAAGTGTTTTCTTAATAGCTCTTTTACAATTTCCCTTTTTGTCTATAATATTTAGTACCAAATAATGTAGCCCGAATCTTCAATTGACAAGCCAACTGTTACATAGATTGCTTGTTTCAATATGTTTCAAACTGTTCATTTTTTTCAGTTTCCCATAACAAACTATTCATTATTGTAGTTTGTCTCTTTTACTTTCCATATTTTAAATTTCTTAAGTGTTTTTTTAACAACTCTTTTACAATTTCTCTATTTGTCTATAATATTTAGTACCAAATAATGTAGCTCGAACCTTGAATTGACAAGCCAACTGTTACATAGATTTCTTGTCTTGTATCAATCTATTTAATGTTGGTTTTTGATCATCTGTCATTTACCTATTATTTTTAAGTTTTTTTCTAATAGTTGTTTTACAATTTCTCTATTTTTGTTATTGTGTGATATATGATAAGATTTCATGATTTTTTCCATGGACCTTACCTGCACTTCTTGCTTGGGGGTTTGGCTAGAGCCCGCGAGGCTTCATGATGCCAATATGGTAGGGAGAAGAATGAGCGTGGATTTAGTTCTTTTTCCTTCCATCGTCATATATTTGTTGTTTCTTATATACATGGACACACAAATTCTCACATCCACTTGTCTACCTAAAACATACTCTATTCTATCCATTGTATTTTTCATTGTTTCCACAACTCTCTTTTCAACTTCTCCAATAGAATACTTATACACAATTCTTTACTAAGATGCCATGTATTCAAAATGTTCCATTTTATCTCTTTCTATTTTCAACAGATAATGTTAACCTCTTTTATTGTATATCTATATTATTTCCTTTATAATGCTACACAAATACAATAGACATTCAAGAGAATTATTGTATTGTAAATTGTTTATTTCAAATTCTTTCATGGTCCAACAACTTGATCTAATGTTGCTTTCCCTTGTTAAACACCATCAACAGTATATGTAAGTACAAAAAAAATTCATTATCAATAAATAGATTCAATGAACCAATTGTAAATAAATTATTAATTATTTTTAGTTTCACATTGTCTATATTGATTTTACACATATACTTACTCACTTTGTATGCTTCCTTTTTTATTTTTCTTGCCCATCCACTAACATACCCATGTCTTCTATTTGTAGGAACTAAGCTAAAGCATGCAAAAGCATTCAAAAATCAAGATACCTATTTTTTTTAAAGTTACCACAGCAAAGAAAACACTACAATATGAGAGATCATATATGAAAACACCAGGTTTTCCCCAATTTTTTTATTGTGTGATGTATGATGGAACTCCAAGAAATTTCCCATGGGAATTTCATACTTTTCTTGCTTGAGGGTTTGGCTAGAGTCCACGAGGCTCCATGATGCCAATATGGTAGGGAGGATAACGAGCATGGGTTTTGTGCTTTTTCTTTTAACGCCATATATTTTTTGTTACATAGACACATGTGTATACAAATATTTGTATACACTTGGCTTCCAAAAACATACTCTATAATAACATGTTTCTCATGTCATAGCAAGTGGTGGGGAAGCACTTGAGACTTTGGTCACATCAACTCAAAACAAGGCATACCTTTTAATTCAATTATTTTATCAATGCAAAATATGTGTATCGTGTCATCGCATTCTTCTTTTGGTGAAGTTTGTTTTTTTTTTTGGATCAAAGATTGTGTGAGTAAGTCTTCTATTGGACTATGAACATCTTTACTCTCTAAGTGATATTTTCCCCTATATAATACTTTTTGTGTTGATCAAATGGTATAAAATTTATCAATATAATACTTTTGCTTTCTTCTTGAATAAATACATTTACATATTTGTTTTTATTCAGACAACATTTCATGTTGTTATTCTATTTGGTCATCTATTTATTATTTTGTTTTATCTAAGTCCTTTTTATTTTGTTCAAAATTTATTTGGTGTTAGGACATCTATTTGCTTCCATTTGTTCAAATTTTTAATATTTGAAGAATCAAACCATAATTCCTACACCAATTAAGGAGCATGTTTTTACTAGAAGCAATTCATAAAAAACTAATATTTTTATTTTCAATTTCCTTGTAATTGACTACTTTTGAATCCTTTCTACTTCTCTCCATTTTATTTTACTACTACTAACCCATAAATCACATGCATATTAATGCTTTTATTTCCAAAATTATGGACTAAATACTACTTATAAAAAGTATTGAATATTAAAGATCTTTTTTTTTTGAGAAAGTCATTAGTGATGACCATCATAACTAATATTCAAATAAAAAATAATCAAAATAAATAACATCAAAGTAATAAATTATCTAGTACCACATAAGCATTACAAAAAATATGCCATACCTAAAGTTATGGACTAACTTTTTTAAAGAATACATTTTTATTAAATATTCATAATTAAAGGTATGACTAATAACTCTTTAAAAAAGAAGAATCCTTTAATGTTCCATATTTTTCATAAATATTATTTAATCCACAACTTCAATTTTGCCATGTATTTGTATGCATATGTATCTTAAGATAATTAAATAATAATCAATCAATTGATTGATTGATTAACCTAGACAAAAAGTTCAAATGTTGATGTGCATCTAGGTCTAATAAATATAAAACTAAAATAGAGATAAAATTATATCATACCCTAAATTTTGGAGAGAAATTATTATTATTAAAAAATTAATTATTTAAAAATTTAAATTTTATTTAATTTTCCAATTCTAATTTTTTAAGAATAAATTTATTAAAAAATCATTCTTGTTGAGAATTAATTTACTATGGATTCCTAAGATTATTAATCAAAATCAATTTTAAAAAACTATTGTAATTAAAATTATTAACTATTGCATATTAATAAGAAAAAAGTTATTGATGATTAATTACTTAAAATTAAAGTTAATGGATACAGTGCAAATAATAAGATTCGTTCAACATGACCTATGGTTTTATTTTACATTTTCATAATCAATTTCCAACTAATAAATTTTGATGTGGAAATGCAAAGATCATTTTTTTCATTTTATGCAAATGGTTCTTAATCTCGCATGCATTGTGTGTGAGATAAGAATGGTGAAGTGGACTGTAACATGAGGTTTAAAATGCTTTATAGTGCTCCAATTAAATGAATACATAAAATAATCTCTTCGCCAAAATTAAGTGATTTATAATATGTTCAAGTTAGGTGATTCAAATTGAGATCTTTCAATGCACACGTATGTTCACTTTAACTTTAATACATATGTATCTATATGCTTGATTTATCCATTGAATTATCCATAATAATATATAAATTGATTTTCCAACATCTCTCTTCATTATAATCTACTCCACCTATTTTATCCTAGGTAAAATCCAAAATCATAAGATTCACCTCTTACTATAAACTAACCTCGTGTTATTTCATATTGTCTTATTAACACACTTTCCCTTTCTAGACTCAATCAAACAATTGCAAATATTGCTGATTATTTATATTTCACATTGCATTCTGAAAAGAAGTTTGTATCTTACTTCCCATTGAATAGCCATTTGTGGTGGACCCCTATCAGCTGATTGTGTGCATGCAACTACTAGTATAATTAATATTATATTATTATTATCTTATTATCTTATCTTGTATACAAATTTTATATGGTACAATAGAGTTTGAAATTTTCCATTTATAAACGCTGGTGTAAAAATCAACAGATGGAAAACATTCATCACCTTCCATGGGAAAAAATTCGATGCCACAAATATTCTCCACAATTCAACTCCGATTCTCCTCCAACATATAACCCCCGCATTTGACCGTTACTTTTTCCCTATACCTTTGCTCTTCCCCTTTTCAAATCCCTCCTAAATCTCGTCTACTCCACTTATCAAATCTGATTAATGGGACAGACATCGGCCTGGGTGGAGAGTCATCTGGATATTGTGCTCGTGCCAGCGGGATTTCTGACGTTGGTAATATACCATGTTTGTCTGCTTCACAAAATCGTCACTCATCCCGCACAACCTTCATCGGCATCAATGCAATTAACAGGCAGATGTGGGTGCAGGCCATCATGAATGTAAATGTTTCTTTTTCAATTAGGGAAGTTTTTTACTGAAACAGTAGATAAAAGTAGCTTATGGCCCCAAAAGGAAACAGCCGCTAAGCCATAGCAATTAGGAATTTCGCTCATTTTTCCATTTCAGTTTTATTTTGCAGGATGGGATGAAGAAGGGAGTGTTGGCAGTGAAAACAATAAGGAATGGCATAATGGCATCCACGCTTTTGGCCTTCACCGCAATCATGTTGTGCTCTGTGGTGGGATTTTTTTTAAGAGTTGATGGACGTCATAATGAATTGATATTTTAAGGGATGAGAGGACCCGTCACATCTTCTGTCAAGTGATTAGTCTTGTTAAGTTGTTTGTTGGTGGCGTTTCTTTGCCATGTGCAATGTGTTTGGTACTACAGTGATGTTTGCTTCCTCATTGCCACCCCTCCGACTTTGCCAGAGCTGGAGAGTATTCATGTAGAGTATTCAGGGTTTTTCACTTCTCGCTGCCATTGTTTCTGTGGAATTTTGGACTCATTCCTATGTTGGTAGCGCCCTTCCTCTTGTCATTGTTTCTGCACTCCCTCGATAGGCCAGGCGAAGATTTGAGTACGGTTTACGAGATGAAGAGCAGCAAGAGTGCGAAGAAAAATGGGCGCTTACCTTTGACGCATACTGACGTTTCTTGATGGTAGTCCATTGTTTGCATCAATTTATTTTTATTTTATTAAGTTATAGGCGTGTACCATAGCACAAAGTTGTGTTGCAGATAAACAATTGTAGTTAGTGGTAATTATAGTTTTGTAGCTTTGAAAAAAATTAAGTTTTAATAATGTGAATAAAAGTAAATGTAAGTTTTGCTAATTATATTATTTTAGTTTTGTTAATTAACTATTTTCATGACTTAATCCTACTTCTAACTCACATCCTAACATTAACCCTATTCCTAGCCCTTATCCTAACTCTAATAATAAATCCTAAACCAATATCCTAATTCTAAACCTATCTCTAACCCTAACCATAGTCATAACACTAACCATATTCCCAACCTTCCCACTCTACTGCAAATCTGAAATCTAGTCCCCCCACCTCTCTTGCTCCCCTACACGCCAGTCGCCTATTTCACTTGAGTGTAACTTGGTCATTGATCTCACTGCGGATGTTCAATTGTTGGGCGCATATGTGTCTTTTGTAGTTAAATGTGTTGCTTCCTTTTTGTCCCTGGTTGTGGATGCTTCAAAGGGCTCTCTTACTGAGGACTATCCTAGTTCTTCTCAAGATTCTAGATCCTTTGTTGAGGTTGTGCGGTCTAGAAATATGGGTGTGGGCCCTGAGTGCCCTCTTTTTCATGTGTGTGCTTCTCATGTGATTTCTCTTGGATATGAAGTCTCTGACTACATTGATTTTTTCTCCAAGATGGGTCTTATTTGCAGATTTTGTCACTTGTGGCCTTCTCTCCCAAATTTGCACCTTTGGATTTTGAAGTAGTGGACACCTTTTGTAGAGGGTAAGATTGAGATTTACCCTTTTTCTAGATGTTTTTTTATTATTTGCTTTAATTCTTCTAAGGATAAACAAACTATTTTGGATCATGGTGTATGGGAATGGGATTCCCATCCCCTATCCATGAGGCCTTGGGTTCATTCATTTAACCCTTTGAAGGAACCCATTGATATTATCCTATTTGAGTGAGATTGTCGTATCTTCCCTTATAGTTTTGATGCCCCTCTACTTATGAGGGTATAGGTAATGCTCTAGGTAGGTTCTTGAAATTTTACAATGCCTCCAAGAATTTTACTCACACCTCGTTTGCTCGGATTTTGGTGGAGGTTGATTTGTCTCAAGAATTACCTCGTGAGGTGGTGCTTTAGGTTAATGGCTGGTATTGGTCTCAACTTGTGGATTATGAAGGTATCCCTTTTTGATAAATATTTTTTGCTACTGGACACTTGGCTCATGACTATCCTCATGCGACGTGGCTCTCGTCCTATTCCTTCCTCTACTTGGTGGAAGATTTATCTTTGAGAACATTTAACCATGTATCCTAATGAGGACTCTTCTACTGATAGTGAGGTTTCCAAGCCTCCTTCTCCTTCTGCCTAGATGAATAGTTTTGTTGTGGATGGTGTTGCTTCTCCTGTGGCTTCTATTGCACTAATTCTAGACAAGGTTGTTCCTACTACAACGTGTGTTGCCTCCCTTGAGGCCCCTATTGCCCCCATTTTAGAAAAGGTTGTATTAACTACAAATCTTGTTGCTCCAAGCTTGGATAAGGTTGCTTCACCTGAAGTTACTATTGTTCCACTTGTTAGTTACTCTAAAGGGGATTCTCCCCTTTCCGGTCAAAATGTTTCAAATCTAATTTGTATTCTTCTTGAACAATTGTGTAATGTAAGAATAAATGTTCTATTGAGAAGGTCTCTATTTTGCTTAACAAGCCCTTGGAGGAAAAGTTGTTGGGTTCAAGCTCTAGAGTTTGAGCTATTTCGAGATCTCTAGTTTTTATTTAATGTTTATCTTTTGCTAGTGGCTCTATTTTTTGATGGATTTTGTTGTTGTTCTAGTCTTATTTTTTTGACTGATTGTTGTGTTTGGCCAGTCTATTTTGTTGTATTTTTTGGCTCCAATATAAGCTTTGTACAGGATTAGGGCCCTTCCTTACTTATCTAATAAAAAACACTAACCATAACTATAAACTTAACTTTAAATCCAATTGTTAACTATAATCATAACCTTAATCTTTCCCTAACCCTAACTGCATCCCTAACTATAACCAAAAATATTAACCCTAATTTCATCTCTTATTTGAACCTTAATTATAACTCTAAACCCTAAACCCTAATCCTAACCTTGTTTCTCATAAACCTAACCCTAACTCTAACCCTAACTCAAACCACAATATAAAATATAAAATATTTAAATATCTAATCTAGAAATATTAAAATCTTCTAAAAATGATAATATAATATATTATTAAAATTTGATATAACCAATTTTATTTTTATATAAGGGGTAAATGCTTTTGCAAGGAACCTCATCCCCAATATAAATTCTCAACAATTACACCACAATGGATTTAAACCTTGATGGCAAGAATAATAACACAATTACTTAATCATCACACCATACAACTATTGGAAAATTTAATGTAACCAATTAAAATATATATTAAATCTTATTTAATATTATATTGAATTATTATAATAAAATAGAATTATATTATTATTAATATAGTATTTTTATATATGAAAAAATTCTTAATATATTTTAATTAATATATTTATATTAGAAATATTAGAAATATTATATTAATATTATTATTTTAATATTATATTGTTAATTATATTACTCTTATATTTTTATATTAAATTGTTTTATTATTTTCTTATTAATATTAGTATTATATTATTATAAATAATAAAATATTATTATTCTTTTGTTGTTATAATTTATTTGATTTTATGTTTCATATTAAAATATTAATTTAATGACTAACTATTAAATAAATTATATATTTAATAAATATTATATTACTAATTTGTATATATTAAATAAATTTTATTAATAAAAAAAAATATCATATATATATATAGATATATTAAAAATAAATAAAAGTTAAATCTATTACATGCTTGAAGTCTTTTTTTAGGGTTTCTCATTTTTATTTTTATTTTTTCATAATTGTATCGTGGTGATTGTTCCTATATATTAACATATATTATTATATTAATATGCTTTTGATAAAGGAAAACAATTTTAGAGGTATCCTAAAGTTCAAGTTTACAACAAAAGAAAGTAAAGGACAAAAAGTCCAGCTGAATTAAATTGTGCTCTAGTAATAAAAAAAAAAAAAAAACCACTAAATAGCAACCAGCTAAAAAAGATAGGAAGGACAAGCAAAGAATCACTTAAACTAAAGCAGGAAAAAAACCAAAGAACAACTAACCTAGAGTCTCAAAACAAAATTAGTCTCCCCATTTCCTCTAGATCCCTCGTGACATCCCTCGTATACCCTTCTTGAAGTTTTAACTCATATGCGGTGCATGGGGGTGCCTCGCTTCAAATTACCTTATTCTCTCTAAAATCCCAATGTCCCTTTCCTATTTTTTTTATCTTTCACCTCTTCCAACTACAAACCAAGGACCCCTGTTGAGCTTTATCCAATTTTTTAGTGATAGCGTTGATAATGATGGAATTATGTCTTGGCATCCTATTATTTTGTTCAGTAATTATCTTCACAGTATTTTTCATTTTTTCCAAGTCAATTTCAATCCTTCTGTCCTTACCCGCATTGTCCTAGATCTCTTTACTAGCAATGTGTTCTTTATGCTCTACATCCTTCTTGCTTAACACAGAAACCTTAGCTCCCATTTCTTCCAATTTACTTTCGAGAGCCCAGTTTTTTATTTCTAAGTCATTAATTTCATGAAAGACCCATTTTGACATTCTGAAATGGTCCACAACATTATAACTAGCTATGCCCAGAAAATTAGCAGGGTTAGAGGCTCCAGGGGACCCAATTCTAACATTTATATCCGTCGATGGGACAACAAAGGAAGAATTATTATTAGTGCTAGAGTCCTCAAAATCAAGAGAATCTTTAGAATATGAAATAAGGTTTTTGACAGGTAGATTCTTTCTAGCACATTTGGTTTTAGGAGTAGAGCTTCTAGGCTAAGAAGTAGGGCAAACTTTAATAGACTAGGGATTATGGATTTGGGTTTTCTTACTAGTCTAGACAGGGGTGGATTTAGGACCATCCTTACCGGACTCAAATTAGGTTTTTTCCTCAAACAAATACGTTCAGTGTCATCCTCCTTGGACGCAAAAGAGGCATCTAGATTAGCAGGGGCCAACATATTTTGGAAATGTTCAAAAATTAACCTAATCAAACCAGTATGTAATATAGGATATCTTTTAGGGTTTTTCTTACGATCTTCCAAACTCTTTCTTAAGGAATAGAGTAGATAGTAGGGGAGAGAAACCCTAACCTTATAGTGAAAATGATTGAGAAAGGCAAAGTGATAGCCATAGACCCTAGTGAAATGACCATCTAGGGTGATATACTCCATAATGACATGAAGAACTTTTCTCCAGAGAGCTTTAATGGTATCAGCCTCAAAGTAACTATTGAAAAATTTCACCAGTTTCAATTTTTCCTTGTCTTTCTTCAGAAATCTGACCACTGCTTCATCAAAGAAAATCTTGTCCTAGAAAAATTTGTGTCCTTCAGTGGACATACTAGTCACTTCAACAATGAGATTTTCATCCAGCTTAACTTTCCTACCAAAAAGGGTTATTTCCCCATTGTCCCAATTCTTCTCAAAATTCTCTGTAGCTTCTTGATTAGACCCATGGAGTTTTTCCAGAAAATGGAGTAAACCCCCACTTTTAAATTTTTTCCACACTTTAGTGTTTCTTGTGTGCATCTCGAAGCTGCCCGAATCAACTCTTTTTCTATCTCCTCCCATTTTAGCAAGCACAGTAATGTAGAAAGAGATGAAATCTTGACTCGAAATGGTCCTTCCAAACCTATGAACCCACAAAGCATGACGAGCAAGCTTACACAATAAGCTAATTAGCTCGGCCCCACGTAGTCTAATGATAGTGATGTACTTACCCCGGTCTATCATCATTAATGAGGTGACACACATCTTTCCCATGTGACACATCATAGTTCAATAAGGCTCAGACATTAACACCTAAATCACTAATGTTCAACCAAGTGCACTTTCCTTTGCTTTTAACCCCTTCATTCACAATTTTTTTTGCCAAAGCATCAGCTTCTCTATAGGCATGGGATATCTTTATATTATCAAACTTAGCTAAGGTCAAAATAGCATCATAAATCCAAGAATTTATGGTCCACGAGGGGGGCACCTAACAGAAGACACATTCACAATATTTTTGAGATTCAAGCCAAAATGATTTTAAAATTCAAACTATGAGCTAAATTTATGTCATGAAAGCTCCTCAAGTGCTCTCTAGCTAAGTGATTGGTTTAGAGCCTGTGGGGGTAGCAGCAATCACACCTAGAAATTCATTTAAGAATCTTTTTATTACTCCGCCACATCCCACAAATTTCCCCATCAAAGTTGGATGATCCAATCAAGAAGGCACCCAGCCAGACACCCTCCCTATCCTTCTTAGCATGTTCAGGAGCACAGGAAATATCATAACTAATATTCCATTCCTTACCAATCATAATATCATAGGAAGAACAAACCACTTTCTCGATGTTACAAACCTTCTCGGGGATTGCATTGAAATTTTCTCTCAATATGCCCATAATTTTACATCAGAAAAAAAAAAAAAAAAAAAAAAAAAACCTAACATTTTTTTTCCATTCATTATGTTGATTAACACTCTAAGAGTGTTTGGGGTTTAACACTAGCCATCTCCAATATACTATTGAACCCCTTTTAAAAGAAACCATTGATTCTATCTCCATGCTAAATTTATTTATTTATTTTACTTTTATTATTATCTTTATATAGGTAATATCTTTAGGTCCAACTCAAGTTTATTTGTAGCTTATCAACAAAGTGGCATTAATGCCTTAATTCCATTATTAATAAGGCTAGATTGTAATCAGTATTAATTTTAACTTTGTTAATAAAAGTTCTATCATTTTACATTAGTATCAATTTTTACTTGCTAATAATGTTAGATTATAAGTAGTTCATTATTATTATTTCACTTTTCTAGTTAATGGAAATATTACTTCCACTATACCAAGACATTGATTTAATATCAACTTTGTTATTTAATCATATATTAGCAATATTACTGTTGCCATCATTATTTAGAATAATACTATCAATAATTGGTATTTATCTTCTCGACCTTGATATTACCTTCTCTGCTAAAAGATTTTAAAAAGAAAATGTTAGTGCTATGCCTTTGATATGCAATTAGCATCAATATTAATGTTGCTCCATAAATTCTTAAGATATTATCATACTTATTCTTGGATAAACTTTACTCACAAATATTAATATTTAATAACAAGTTACCATGAGCGTATCCTATTATATTTTATTGAGATCCTCTAAAGCCGATTTATTATCCTTAAGATCAAAATTATTTTCATGAATAAATTTACTGTACTTTATAATATCATTAATTATTATTACCAATCTATTGCCTATAATTCGTGATAGCACCAATCATAATATCAAATTGATGCCAATATAAAAAAAATCATAAATAAATTAACATAGATTAACATCTTATTAAATTAATGAATGGAATTATTAATAAGTTATTTCTTATTAACACATTGCTAACATCATTAATATTTTAGTAACTTTACTCAGGGAATTGCTAGAAGATTGGGACAGATTCCCTTAAATGGACAAAAATCTACTTAGTTGAATTTTCCAAACCTTAATTTCTTTATAAAATAAAATGACAATTTTATATCACTAATTTTCCTTATATGAAGTCTCTTTTTTCGAAGCAACAAGGTAGGGAAAATGCCTTAAAGAATGTTTACAAGCATAAACTGGAGATAATTTAATCCTTAAGAATTCTCTCAAATTTTTTAAGGATAACTTTTCTTTTTTTTAAAAGAAGGGGTAAAAATTTTATTCAATCAAAACAACATTACAAGGCAAAAGCTAGAAGCCCACCAAGGCAAGACCACTACAAGAACCACCAAAAACAATCCTTACAAATTCATGTCTTCCACTAATAACTTCTCCAGGGTCTCAAGGTAATCAAAAGGTAAGACCTCCCTTCCACTAATATCCCAACCATCCACATTCTCAGAAGCCCACTTCGCCAAACAATCAGCCATTTTGTTCCATTCTCTAGGGATATGACAAAAGGAGACAGAATCCAAGGAACTGCATAGACTCAAAATCTGTCTGACCATAGAGGCTAATTGCCAACTAACATCACCCAACCTCTGGTTGTTCAGCATATCCACCACAATCTAAGAATCAGACTCACAAATGATCCTCCTCCAGCCTAAAGAGCATCCACGCTCAACATCAATCATAATAGCAAGTGCCTCCATCAGATTATTAGAGTGTTGACCTTTGTAAATAGAGAAGAAAAACACTGCACCACTATCATTACCTCTACCAATACCCCCAACACCAGCATGACTAGGATTCCCATGAGAAGAACCATCAGTATTAATCTTAAGGACCCCCACCGGGGGAGGCGACCAACTCCCATCACGACAAACACGTTGCCTGACATGACGGGGTCTTCTTCCCGCAATGCTTCCCCTTCTACTATCCCCCAGGTTCAAATTCTGCAAGATAGCAAGATCACCAGGATCAAAATTTTCAGACATATCACACTTAGCAGAAATAGTCTCCTGAAGCCTGCTAATTATCTTCTTCCACAACTGAAAACTCCCCAAATTGGAGCCACCAAAGACTCTACGGTTCCTCTCCAACCAAAGGTTCCAGAGGATAAAAACAGGCCCAACAGACCAGGCCACCTGCAAGAAAGGAGTCTTCACTAGAGGCCTGCCCAAACTCTCCCAGAATTCAATTAGGGAAGAAGCATGTATACAACCATGATGCCAAGCCTCCCACCATCTATGCCATATCTCTCTAGAAAAAGGGCAAAGAAAGAACAAGTGGGAGGTACATTCCTCACTGTGTGAACAAAGGAAGCAAATAGAAGGACCCTGGAAACCTCGCTTGCAGAGATTTTCCCAAGTGAGGCACTTTTTCTGAGCAACCAACCATAAGAAGAAATTGCATTTGGGCCAAGAAAAGTTGTCCCAAACCTTCTTCCACTAATGCACCTCTGCGGGACCGTATAAGTTCTTGGCTAGAATAAGCCGAGGGGTATTAAAGAAATAAATGGAGGATTTGTCATCATTGATACACTGACCTGAAGCCTTCAAATAGATGTCTAAGGCTCTCTTGAAGTTCACTGCCTCACTAATTCTAGCCATGCCCATCAACCCAGTATCATCCACAAACTGAAGATGAGAGTAGGAAGGAAGATAATTGTTCCAGCTCCAACCTTGGATAAAACCCTGCCTCACCTGAGACTTAATAAATCTTCCAAGGCCCTCCGCCATGAGAATGAAAAAATAAGGAGATAAAGGGTCCCCTTGCCGGAGACCCTGAGAAGCACTAAACAAGTCAGAAGGTTCCCCATTAATGAGAACAGAGAAGGAGGACGAGGTCACACAACTAAGAACCCAATCAACCCACTCCTCATCGAAGCCAAAAGTCAAGAGAATGTTTTGCAAGAACTCCCAGCTCACCCGATCATAAGCTTTAGCCATGTCAAGTTTAATGAACATAGCCCTCTCCTTAGAATGAGCCATAGAATGAATAGCTTCCATTGCTATCACAACACCATCCAAAATTTGTCTTCCTTCAACAAAACCACCCTGCTCAGTGGAGATCAGAGTACCGAGGAGTGGTTTGAGTCTCTCCGCAATCAATTTAGTGATGATCTTGTACACAACATTACATAACGCAATAGGCCTGAAATGAACCAACTGATTAGCCCCCTCCCTCTTAGGTATGAGAGCCAAGAAAGTAGAATTAATGGACTTAAGCATCTGTTTGTTCCTATGTGATTCCTGAACCACCTCGAGGAGATCAAACTTTATTATTTCCCAGAACTCCTGAAAGAACTCAATCGGAAACCCATCTGGGCCAGGAGCCTTACCTTTTTTCATATTAAACACCACTTTCTCCAGCTCAGGTAACAAAATAGGACATAAGAGAGCTCCATTGATCTCAGCAGAGACCAGGTGGGGAATACAATCCAAGATGGCCCTCTCCTCAGCCCCAGCAGCAAGATCCTCCCTAGAAAATAGGCTTGAAAAATAATTGACCGCTTCCCTAGAAATATCAGCACTAGAGGAGAGATGAGCCCCTTCAGGCGAAACAAGAGAGGAGATAGAACATCCCTGCCTCTGAGCCTTAACCAAATTATGAAAGAAAGCAGTGTTCCTATCCCCCTCTTGAAGCCAATCAACACGAGATTTCTGCTTCCAGAATATCTCCTCCTGAAGCTCCCACTCTTCTAATCCCTTGAGAGCCAAGGACTCAGCTTTACTTAGATCAAAGGTCAACCCTTGGTCCCAAATCTGATGAGTGATGATATCCAACTTGGTCTGAGCTGCCAACTTTTGAGCATGAAGGTTCCCAAAACATTGTTTATTCCATCTCTTAAGTCTGTACTTCACATGTTGAAGCCTCTTACTAAAAGTAAACATGTTTGTCCCATGGGCAGGAATCCCCTCATACCACCAATCCACCATAAGATCATGCAGAGACTGATCTCTTAACCACATTAACTGAAATTTGAAAGAAGGATTTTTGGTGACTCCATAAGCAGTGACAGAGAGCTTGATAGGCCAGTGATCAAAGCCCCTCCAATCAAGAATTTCTAAACTGGTGATCAACCTACTGTTCATCTAATAGCACGAAACCAAAAATCTATCAAGCCTTTCTGAGATGGCCTCAACACCACATCTCCTATTATTCCATGTAAAGACACCATTGGTTGGATTCACATCAATGAGATTCAAGGAGCTAATCATATCCCTGAGCAGACTTGCAGAAGGGTCCAGCCTGGCTAACCCACCTTGTTTTTCATCCAAGCTAGTAACAGCATTAAGATCACCAGCCATAATTCATGGGAGAAACGGGTCTAAGGCTCGAATGAATCTGATGTGAGCCCAGAGATTTGACTTACCAGAGAAATCAGTATGAGCATAAATATTAGAAAAAAGACACCTCTCTCCAATCTCCAAACTAGAGGCAACCAGAGAAATGGAAGACCGACTAGAACTCCACCATATGGGGAAAACTTTCCTCGGGTTCCAGAAGCAAGCCACCCCCCCTGAACTGTTCAAAGCACCCACCCCCTGCCAATTACCCTGGGGCCAGATACGCAGAGAACAATTATCCAAACCATCCACTGTAAGCTTAGTTTCTTGAATAAAGACCACATCAGGAGACTGAGATTCAATTAGTCTGTGAACAACCTTTTGTCTAGGGATGTTGTTCAACCCCCTTACATTCCATGATAAAACAATCATTTATGGGGGTGGGAGAAATGGGAATCAATGGGTTTCACAGACCCAGACTCAACCAAAGTATCACCTATAATCTCGACTCTCTTTGATCGGGCTTCTTCCTTCCACTGACGGGCTATCAAGCTGCCCCTTTTAAAGAGATTTTGTTAAACCTAAACCAGAAGCTTGCTGCCTTCCCTTCACAAAACTGGAGGCCCCCAGAGTGAGACTGGAGCCACCACCACGTAATCCATCGTGAGTCTCCGGGACCCCCCTGCGCCATATCCTGAACTGGAAGGCAAAACAACCTAACAACCTCGATGGTCCTTCAGGATAAAAACTCAGCCTCTTTCTTTTTAATCCTCTCCTCCTGAACTCCCTGCTAAGGCACTTAGTCCTAAGAGGAGCTCAACTAGAATACCTTCTTGTACCAAATCCTCAAGAACATCAAACCTGTTAAAAGTGCCTTCATTTTGTCTATCCAACCAGGTTCTCTTTTTTCCTTTACCTTTGTTACGGGGCTTAACCTGAGTAAATCCCTCATCATCCACTAGTTCATGAGACAAAGGGGCCTTCCCCTTGACCCCCCCAGGAGTTCCAGAGGATGCCAAGGGGGAGGATTTATTTCTAGGGCATTTGCGATGTAAATGACCATATTCATGACAAATTCTGCATCTAAAAGGTAGGGTCTCGTAATCCAGTTGTTGGATCCAAGAAGAAGATCCCAAGTGAATTTCCATAGAATCTGGCAACGGGTTATTTAAATCAACTTCTACACAAATACAAGCAAAGGAAATTACCTTACGGTCTTGAGTTGCAGCCGATCCCAATCGGGCTAGTACCACTGGAGGAAGAATATCTTCCTCCAGATTCCAAAGGAAGCTCTAGAATCGAATCCCATGAACTCACAGGGATCTTCTAGAAGTTGTGCCCATGTGCCAAGGCTTAATGAAGAGCCCCACCTGGTCAAAGAAATAAGGGCCTCCTTCAAAAGCCCTATTCCTATCCGACATGCTTGAAAAGATAACTAGAAAATAATTATTAGCAGCCAAAATAATCTCCATATCACCTTCTGGGTTCCAAACATGACGTGCCCAGGAATCCAACACAGGTAGAGAAATACGAAGGCCCAAAAATTTGCAAATAAGGGCATGATTACACCAATATTCAACATCCTCTACAACTTGTTTAGGTTGAATAACCAAAACTGGTCGATCCTCGGATCTCTCCAAACATCCGTTTATTTTTTTAACTCGAAATACCCCTTTTGAAGAGGAGACCCCATCACCAGACTGGGGTTTACCCATCGGATCCTTACCACTGGCATGCAACGAAGAAGATGGCTCTACCATCTCCAAGTCCCCAGAGGAAACCTCAGATAGAACAAAACCCTGATTCTCCATAGACCGCATAGCACCACCCCACCAAAAAGGAGAGAGATGGGGATGGAGACCCACAGTCTCATATCGTTGAACACACCCACCAAGGAAATGTCGTTAACAGCAAAAATGTAGAAGGAAGTTCCGCCCACAAGCAAGACAATGGTCGAGATCCCAACCCGACCTGCACACCCCTGAAAATAAGCAGACACCCCACCCCCCAAGAGCTCACCACCAGCTTGGCCGCCATGCAAAGACAGATCACAGAACAGAAGAGTTAGGGCATGCGGGCCCTAGCTCTCACCCAGATGCCGCACAGATCCATCCCCAGTCTTTTTTTGTTTTAAGGATAACTTTTCATGTTTTAAGGATAACTTTTATTTCCTTTGATAAGGCATAGACTTTACTCTCATGTACCTAGTCTTCATTTACTTAATGATTTTATTTTTATTTTGACTTTGCTCTTACTTTTGTAAAATGTGATTCTCTTTTATTTTTATTTTTTTTAATTTTCTTTCCTATCATAATTAAAGGACGTGTAAGTATATGAGTAAAGTTAGGTTTTAATGATGAGGGGCTTGTTCCTAGACTTAAAAATAACCCACAAACAAGAGTATCAATTTTATTATTCAGAAAATGGAGCTTTTACATGCATGATCTCAAATCCCCAATTTCTACAACACATGCAAGTTGCAGAAAGGTACAGAATCACCCTTTCGCAATATGCGCGCTTGTTCCCCAAAAAGTTACCCAAAAACACTAGAAACCCGCCCATAAATAGAGCTCCTCTTTAGTTTGGAGCCAAAACAACATTAAAATTTGAGTTTAGGCGGTTTGGCGCTGAAAGTTACAACTTGAAGTTCAAATTTCAAAAGAACATTTGCAATTGTATATTCTAGAAAGTGTGCCAACTTCCCGGGGCCATAAATTTTGATC